>QXEO01000278.1:236624-836624 GCA_007115705.1 Dactylis glomerata
CATGCTTATACTCTATTTACTAAAACCATCTTGTTATGATGAAGTGCCTTAACTCGTACATGATTTTGTGAATTGAATTGTTTGTATTAACTGATTGCAACGTGTTGTGCTTTCTGTGATGCACTGATGGTCAATATGTCTATAAATTAAGCTTAGTTGTATTCAAACGGAAAAAAAATTGTCTGGTCCAGCGGCTAGACGGACTAGATAGATGGCATCCAAAATCTAGATAAGAGAATGCACAGCGTAATAGCATATAGAATAACATTTCATACAAGTTTTACAACTCAAGCCTTAATATATAGCATAAACCAGCCGATCAGAATTAGTACTAAACCCTTAATATCTGGAATACAAAGCCTTAATATCTGGCATACAAGTTGAGTTGGTGCAGATGCATACACCACCAGATTAGAAGTTCAAGTTATCACTTAACTGGCTTACCTATCGGCACATTACTCATCAGATGGATAAACAGTACTTCCTCATCTGGTTCAAGCTCGAACACAGCCATGTCATCAACAGACATGCGTGAGGTGGTCACAAGCGTGCTCCAGTTAGTTGTAATCTGGGCACGACCATCGTTGCCCATCCGAAGCTTGACGTAATGCACATCCTGCTCAGTTTCACCTTCAGGTGCATACGGGTCATCGGCGCAGGCTGGCACCATAATATCTCCTGCTTCCAGGTACTGCTTGAGATAGAGCTGGCTGTACGGCTTTGAAAATACCTGATATGATAGTATAGATACTAGGGTGTCATGCAGTTGAGCAAACACGTTAGTATTCACTATGCACAATGAAATCTTACCATCTTTGACTTCCCTTTAGCTGTCAGAGACTTCTTGACAGAGCATACATACAAAGGGATCACCGGATTATCACTATCAAGCCTCCGTGAGAGCAATTTGAGAAGGCCAATCCTTACATAAGACATTGGTACATCATTTCCGTAAACGATGGTATTTAGCTCCCAAGGTGCTAGGTCAAGAGCCCCCCCTTTTATACCCCTAACGATGGGACCTACATGAATTATTTCATGAATGAGATATATGTCCTATCTCTCAAATTCTATAACCAGACATGTATAAGTTATTACCTTCATCTGTCAGCGCCGGTCCTAGATGGGTGTGGTACTGGTAAGTCCTGGGACTGTGCCCAATCACACAGTTCTCATCGTTGGAGGGACAGTCGTAGCATGCTTCATGACGTTGCATTGTAACCTGTAATTGTGTGAGGGACAGTTCATTATCATTTTAAAACAGGAACATGACAATATAACCAATAGCATTACATAGCTTCCAATAGCAATTTAAAAGCTCCACCAAGATCATGTCCTAACTATGTATAATCATTGGAATCCGACCTCATTGGAAAGACCTAAAAGCATGCCAATTTTGTGAAGAGTTTGCCTATGAATCCTTGGCATGCCATGTTTGGTATTTTTCCAAGGTACTACATCACATACAATGACTCCATGCGTTTGTTTTCCAATTTTTCGATTTTATTTGTATTTCTTTTGCTCACTTTTGAAATCTAGGTCAAACTCATGGTGCCGTGAGCCCTAAACCCCATAACCCATCACATCTATTTACTTCTTATAAATAATCAATTATAAATCACCAAAAAGCATGATGTAGCTTCCAATGTTTGATATAGAAATAACCAATAGCATGGCTAAGCTTTCAATTATAATATGTAAACTAGAACATGATTTTAAATCCAATAGCTTTACATAGCTTCCAATAGCAATTAAAAAGCTCCACCACGAGCATGTCCTAACTATGCATGATCATTGGAAACTGACCTCCATTTCAAAAGCATGTGGAAAAACTTGGTCAAACTCACGGTGCCGTAAGCTCCCAAAAGCATGCCAAATTTGTGAAGAGTGTGCCTATGAATCCTTGGCATGCCCTGTTTGCTATTTTTCCAAGATACTACATCACATACCATGACTCCATGCGCTGGTTTTCCAATTATTTGATTTTATTTTTTATTTCCTTTGCTCAACTTTGAATTCTAGGTCAAACTCACGGTGCCGTCACCCCATAACCCATCACATCTATATTCTTCGTCTAAATAACAAATTAAAAATCACCAAAAAACATGATGTGGAATGCAATATTTGATATAGAAATCACCAAGAGCATGACATAGCTTTCAATTATCATTTAAAATTCATCTCAACAAGAACATGTCAATATATCCAGTAGCATTGCATAGCTTCCAACAGTGGAGCAATGTTGTGTCCGAGATACAACACAATTTAAACTGGAGCAATGTTTGCTATTTTTCCAAGATACTACATCACATACCATGACTCCCCTTTAAAAGCTCCACCAAGAGCATGTCCTAGATTTCCCCTTTTAGCACAATGGAGCAATGTTGTGTCCGAGATACAACACAATTTAAACTGGAATAAGAGCAACCATTCAATCATTTTAAATATTTTGGCAACAAACCAAACCGAACAAAGACTAAAATACAATAGGTATCCAATGTTTTGGCAGGGCATGCAAGTTTGGGCAACATACATAGCAACCATATAGTTCTGATTATAGAACAATCAAGCAGGCTCAGTGACCATATGAACCACTCCTTTTGCGAAATATCGATTACGAAATTACTGAACTATCATTACAGAAGTAGAAATATTTTTGGAACATTCCCCTTGAACTAGTGCCGCCCCTTGAACTAGTACTAGATCGGAGCATTGGGCAGGAAAACCCTACACTTACCTTGAGAAGGGATTCCTGCGTGCAGGACGCCGTGGAGGTCGAACGCCACCACCCGGCCGGCGTTGGTTCGAGCAGTCGCTGTGGGCGGGGCGGCCAACCCCCAGCAGCCGCTGGTTTGGGAGGAAGGAGACTGGAAATGTGATTTAGGGTTGAGGTCGCCAGGGGTAGGAGTATCTAGTACTTTACCCCATAAAGCAATCCCAGTCTAACTGACAGTGGACCCAGAAAAATGAAGTAAAAGCCCAAGTAGATCAACATGGACAACTGTTATTTTATTTGGGCACGGGGCATATTAAGGCTGCTACGCGTCTTCCTCCCCTGTCTCACTCCCCACTTCACAGTCCCAACCCTAAGCTCGCCGTAGCTCATGGCATCACCGCCGCCGACGCTCCAATATCAAGCCCCCATCCGGCAGGCAATGACTTGCCTTGTCAAAGCCGGTGTGCAGGTGCCAATAGCGGCTGTCATGAACTTCCCCAAGTTGGCGTTCTCGGCGGGGGGCGTTGCAAGCGGGGAGGAGGGTTTCCCCAAGGTCTAGATGCTCACCGGCTCTGTCTGAGGTAAGGGCTATGAAGCTGAAGTGGGGTAAGCTGGGGAAGCGTGGTCATCGGCCATTCACCGGCTTCCCGGCATCGAAGACCAACAAGAACTTGCGGCGGGCGAGGAAGCGGGCCATATGGCGTGTTTATGCGCCACCGACGAACCACAACTACACTGATCTATCATTGCGACTGCGGTTCACCAGGAAATATGACCCCTATGAAGAGCTGCCGTACTACTCGTTTGAAGAATGCCTCGCGGCGGCGCTGCTGGTCAGGTTCAACCAGACGCTTTTCCGCCAGAAGCGCGGAAAGCCCTCCTCCCCCAAGGGCGAGCGCAGCCGCTCGAGGAAGGGGAAGCCACGACGTGCATGCTGAATGGAGAAAAGCAGCAGGAGTTAGGCGGGAAGAGAAATCGTTCAGTTCCGGTTGATTTAGCAATGAACTTTAGCCCTTCGCAGCATTTTGGTATGCCAACTTCCAAGAAGGCTGCTCTCCCCTAGTTTCTTCAGTTAAGTATAGTTAGTGTTAGACTAACTCTGAAGAATAGCTTTTGTATAGACAAGGCTAAAGCCGCCTTTTGTGTTACTAACTAGCTTCTGTAAGTTTGAAGCGACCAAATATTATGAACTTTCAGATTTAGTGTTTCTCCTTTAATTTCAGATCTGAAATCTACATTTATTGTTCTTCATTTTTGAGATTCGCATTTACAGAGATGAATTCGGTGAAAATTAACATAACAAGAAACTAGATGTTCATGAGGTTTCGCCACCAAGTCCATAGGAACGGCCACCGCCGCCGTCGCCATTAGAGACAGCTAGCCGATCTCCTCTGAGATTGCTGCGCTTCCATTGGTGCCGTCGCCATGAGAGACATTAGAGGGAGCGATTCTAGATCTCCTATCTGGGGAGCTTAGATCTGTGGGGGAAGGGAGGAGCCAGAACTGTGACCTGGGGAGCCCTTGCCACTATGTGGGAGATCCTAGCACCAGGGTGCTGTCAGCGACGGGGAGCTCGATTCCGGCGAAGCGACGGCGAGCTTGATTCCGGCGTAGCGACGGCGAGGGGTCGACGGTGAGCTAGGCGGGCGGACAGAACAGGGGAGGACGACAGAATAGGGAAGAAGACGGTGGCAACGGAACTCTAACGCTGACAGAATAGGGAAGAAGACGGTGACCCGAATCTTGCTCCAAAGTGGACTGCGCGCTCAACTTTTATTCTAAATTATTTTTATTGGTACACCAAAATTTAAAGTAAACAATTACCACCTCTGTTTTAAAATATAAGATTTTTAGTTAGACTAAAATAGCTACCAAAACTTCTTCTGAGACAAAGATTATGTTATTTGCTAAACTTATTAGCTACAACACATCACCACAAGGACCCCACCTAGTGTCGACGGCAATTGCCTTTGGCTTAGGGACGCGTACCATCAGCGTAGGGTGGTGCCGATGACAACCGTTGGCGTAACATCGTCGACATAGGTCACGTTGGCGTACGTGGACAACCGTTGGCCCAGATGTGGCCTTTAGGATAGCGCCCTGTGCCGACGGTACGTGACAGCCGTCGGCGTACCCTAGCCGTCGGCGCGATGAATTTGACCGTGCTTGGGTTGACGGCAACAGGACCTGTGCCGACGGTAAAACCGTCGGCTTAGGGTGGGGTAGTGGCACCTGCCAACTCCACCTGAGCCGACAATGGCCATCGGCACCACACATCATGCAACGCCTACCAACACCCTACAAGTAAAAGAAAAAATGGAGCACCTTGCAAGCAAAAGAAAAAATGATGTTAGAGAGAAAAAAGAGAAAGTATTTAAGCCGACGACTTCTCTCTTACTAGGGATGTTGTCAACGCGCTTTCTCTGTTGGAGACGGAAAGGCCACATGGCGCGAACGTGCGCTGGTTGTCGGCCTAGTTCAGGCTACACTAATGGTGGTGGTGTACCGATGGTGGCCGTCGGTGTTGCTTCTGGTACACTGTCAGGGATGCTTCGCCGATGGTGATTTTCTAGCCGTGGGCGTCGATTGGCTACGCAGACAACCCCGACATTTGTCCATTGGAGTTGCTACGGCCGTCGGCACCTACAGCTGTTCCCGTAGTGACATTGTAACTCGAGAAAAGCTAGGTCGTATGCACCAGAACATGTCGCTTGAACTCTAATCAGAACACAATTTTCATGTAATAAACATTTTATTCAATCGGTGCAACAGTAGACAATTAAATTTTCATCCATCTGTGGGGCTAGGGCCGATCTATAATACTAGATGGTCCTGGCGCGCTCTGCCGCTCCGACCTCAGGTTAGGTCGCTATGTTGTGTCTTCACTTTGTGAGTGTGCGTGTGTTCTTTTCGTTGGATGGGGCACGGTGTGGGATTGTGGTGGGTGCGAACTCGTATGCACAATGTGTATGACCAACATATATGCAAGCATAACATCCGGATCTACGATGCGAGATTTATTTCATAGAGATGATCTGACCCATTTGCATTATGACCATAAACAATAAGAGCGAGAAATAAAGTACTAAGGTCATAGATGCTGGGAACTACTTACAGCCATGACCAGGAGATAAGGAAGAGAGAGGGCTATTTCAAGACCACCAAAACATGATGGAAAAGGGACCAATGAAGGAGGCGAATCAGTTCTATGTAGACGGATACATAAAAGGTTTCATAGATTATTACACATCACCAACATCATCATTTTCTCTGTTGGGGTTTTCTTCTAGGCCGTAACCATGGAGCATCTTCATTATTTAGCAGGATGCTTGGGTCAGTCTTCACTTTGAAAGGCAGAATTTCATGAAACTTATTGTAATCTTCTGACATGTCTGTCTTGTCCTCCAATCCCATGATGTTTCTTTTCCCTGAAAGAACTATGTGGTGCTTTGGCTCATCATATGATGTATTCGTTTGCTTATCTTTACTTTTTCTCGGTTTGGTAGACATGTCCTTCACATAGAAAACCTGAGCCACATCATTGGCTAGGACAAATGGTTCGTCTCTGTACGCAAGATTGTTGAGATCCACTGTTGTCATGCCGTACTTTTGGTCTACCTGTACCCCACCTCCAGCCAGCTTGATCCATTTGCACCGAAACAAAGGGATCTTAAAAATTAGGCCCATAGGAAAGTTCCCATATCTCTTCTATGTACCCATACTATGTGTCCTTTTGCCCATTATCGTCTGTTGCATCAAAGCGGACACCACTGTTTTGGTTGGTGCTCTTTTTATCTTGGGCGATTGTGTAAAATGTATTCCCATTTATCTCGTACCCTTGGAAAGTTGATATGATCGAAGATGGTGACTTTGCCAACAAGTACAGTTCTTTTTCTACAGTGATGTCATCATTTATGAGAAGTACTCGCAACCAACCGCCGAAAGTCATTTCGTGTTCAAGTTTAATCCAGGAGTCAGGCTTCCCCGGGTTTTGGGAGCGTACAATATTCTTGTGTTCCTCGATATACGGAGCCACCAAGGTTGAATTGTGTAGAACTGTGTAGTGTGCTTGAGTGAAAGAATTTCTGTCCATAGAATAGGTTGTTTTCTTTCCTAGCGTGCCTTTTCCACCTAGTCTCCCCTCATGCCGTGATTCAGGAACACCAATCGGCTTAAGGTCAGGAATAAAGTCAACACAAAACTCAATGACCTCCTCTGTTCCATAGCCCTTGGAGATGCTTCCTTCTAGCCTAGCACGGTTATGAACTTATTTCTTTAAAACTCCCATGAACCTCTCAAAGGGGAACATATTGTGTAGAAATACAGGACCGAGAATGTTAATCTCTTCGACTAGGTGAACTAGGAGGTGCGTCATAATATTGAAGAAGGACGGTGGGAACAACAACTCAAAGCTGACAATACACTGGACCACATCCTTTTGTAACCCTGGTAGACTTTCTGGATTGATTACCTTCTGAGAAATTGCATTGAGGAATGCGCATACCTTCACAATGGGTAGTCGAACATTTTCCGATAGAATTCCCCTCAATGCAATCGGAAGCAATTGCGTCATAAGCACGTGGCAATCATGAGACTTTAGGTTTTGGAATTTTTTCTCTGCCCTATTTATTATTCCCTTTATATTTGACAAGCAGCCAGACGGGACCTTGATACTGAAAAGGGCTTCAAAAAGATTTCCTTTTCGTCTTTGGTAAGAGCATAGCTGGCAGGACCTTGAAACTGCTCTGGATGCATGCCGTCTCGTCCTCTCATACGTTGCTGGTCCTCACGTGCTTCTGGTGTATCTTTTGTCTTCCCATACAAGCCCAAGAATCCTAGCAGATTCACGCAAATATTTTTCGTCAGGTGCATCACGTCGATCGTAGAGCGGACCTCCAGGAATTTCCAATACTCAAGCTCTCAAAATATAGATTTCTTCTTCCACATGGGTGCGTGTCCGTCAGCGTCATTCGAAACAGGTTGTCTGCTAAGAACCTTTCCAAAGATTACTTTTAAATCCTTGACCATATCAAAGACATCATCACCGGTACGATGGGTTGGCTTCAACCAGATCTCTGCCTCGCCATTGAAGTGCTTGCCTTTTTTCTGGCAGGGATGCCTATTTGGAAGAAAACGACGATACCACGGGTACACCTTCTTCCTACATTTGTCCAGATATATACTTTCTGTCTGATCCAAATAGTGCATGCATGCATTGTATCCCTTGTTTGACCGTCCTGAAATGTTACTAAGAGCAAGCCAATCATTGATGGTTACGAAAAGCAATGCTCGTAGGTCAAATTCCTCTTGTTTGTGCTCATCCCACACACACGTATACCTGGTTTGGCCCACAGCTGTAAAAGTTCATCAACTAATGGCCTTAGGTACACATAAATGTCGTTGCCGGGTTGCTTTAGACCTTGGATGAGCACTGGCATCATAATGAACTTCTGCTTCATGCACAACCAAGGAGGAAGGTTGTAGATACATAGAGTAATGGGCCAGGTGCTGTGACTGCAGCTCTGCTCCCCAAAAGGATTCATGCCATCTGTATTTACACCAAACCACAAGTTTCTTGCGTCACCTGCAAAGTCTGGGAACTCTCTCTCGATTTTTCTCCACTGCGACCCATTAGCGGGGTGTCTCAACATCTTATCTTTTTTACGGTCCTCCATGTGCCATCGCATCAACTTGGCATGCTCTTTGTTTCTGAACAAACGTTTCAATCGCGGTATTATAGGAGCATACCACATCACCTTGGCAGGAACCCTCTTCCTGGGTGGCTCGCCCTCAACATCTCCAGGGTAATCCCGTCCGATCTTATACCACAGTGCAGTGCATACCGGCATGCATCCAAATTCTCATACTCCTCGCCGCGGTAGAGAATGCAGTCATTAGGGCAGGCATGTATCTTCTACACGTCTAATCCTTGAGGGCAGACAAGATTCTTTGCTTCATACGTACTGGCGGGCAATTCGTTATCCCTTGGAAACAGCTTCTTCATCATTATCAGCAACTTATTAAATACGAAGTCAGTCACACCGTTCTCTGCCTTCCATCTCAGCAATTCCAATGTGCTACCCAGCTTCTTCTGGACATCTTCACAATTTGGGTACAACAATTTTTTGTGGTCCTGTAACATCTGCTCGAACTGCAACCTCTCCTTTTCTATTTCACAGTCTCGCTTCGCATCAGAAATGACCCGACTAAGATCATCAGCGGGCTCAACTAATGCCCGTTCGTCCCCTCCTTATTCTTCACTGTCTTCCATTGCAGTATCACCCTATCCACGGAACATTTGACGATAGTTGTCATCATTCTCTTCTTTTTCACCGTCTTCCATCATAACCCCTCTTTCTCCGTGCTTGGTCCAACAATTATACTCGGCCATGAAACCCCATCGAATCAGCTGGAAGTGAATGGTACTTGAGCAAGAGTAATCCTTCTCATTTCGACAGGCACGGCAAGGACAACACATAAAACCATTCCGCTTGTTTGCCTCAGCCACTTTGAGAAAAGAACGCACGCCTTCAATGAATTCAGCAGAGCGTCGGTCACTATACATCCATGGATGGCTCATCTGCAAGTTATAAGTATATCAAACGCAATCGCGATGCTAAAATTAGTCCATGTCTAAAATTACTCAAGAGCTTAGTTGCCAACCTCTCGGAACACTTGAATAGATGGGGCGACGCAAAATCTTGACAAATAGTGGATAAACTCGAGCTCGGTGGGGAAGAATAGAGGAGAAGGAAGCTAGCTGGCTCAGGGAAGGGAAGATCAAATTAGCTCGGTGTCTCCTCTCACCTCATATCATGTATGTTTTGTGTGCCATTATTCACTCACACATTTCATCAAACACCTCTTGTGCATAGAAAGGAAAATATTCTAACACCCACTCCCACTCTTCTAGGAGGAAAAAAACAGGGGAGAGGGCAGCCAGCGGCGGGTGGCATTAAATAGGCCGGGACCATTACTCCCGGTTGGAGACACCAACCGGGACTAAAAGGGTCTGGCATCAGGCCAGATGGCCGCAGACCCCTTTAGTCCCGGTTTGTGTCTCCAACCGGGACTAAAGGTCCCGAACGAACCGGGACTAGTTACTGTCGTACTACAACAGAGAATCTAGCTGCCCTAGAGAAACCTTTAGCAGTGGTTTAATACACAACCGGTGCTAGAGGTCCTGAACATAAGACCCTTTTTCCACTAGTGAAAAAGCCTTACATCAATCTTAAAAAACCAGATCCACCAAACAAAGGTGTCAAAACACCACCAAACTAGTATAAAACTAGAAGAATAGATGGGGCCTTGTGCCCCGACCACCGTCATCACCAACTCCCAAGTAACATCTAAAGGAAGCGCCTTGTGCGCAAGCTGCAGTGTTAACCACCACCTCTATCACCAGTCATGTCCAGGATGTTAGACCGAAGAAAAAGCCCTCGCCAGATCTACCATTGACGCCACCATGGCACTAGATGGTCTCCCCAACCTATGCGAGCCCATCATGCCGCGACCGTCATCGAGGCCCTGCTGCGCCATGCCGATGATACTCGTCGTCGGCTACGTGGTTGATGAATACACCACTCCGCCTCTTGCCTCCACCAACCGGCGCTGATCCAAAAATGGTGTACTCGAGAGGTAGAGCGACGCCAAAACGTCATCATCATTCGACCCAGAATATCTAGATCCGGGGTTTACCCCGGAGCAGCACGAGCGAGTAGCCGAAGACTGCACATGCAACACCTTCAACAAGGTAACGGTGCCAATGACGCCACCATCGCCCGCCGAGACCGGGGTCAGGGCACGATTTTCACCAGCAGCCTCGCGTCCCCAACTCGCAGCCGGTACTAGATGTGACATCAATCACAACAAGCCGGCCGGACACCTCCGACGGAGTAGGAGGCCACCTCCGCCATAGCCGTGCCAAAGCCTTGGCTTCCTCATGCTGCAGGTCGAGGCCAGAAGCCCCGCTGGTTGCCAACCAGGGTCGTAGAGATGGTGATGCACAAGACAAAGTCCATCCTAGCAGAACCCAGATCAGACCCATCTGCCACACCACCACAGCGCGACGCACTGGCCGTCATCCTCGCCTGCCACACACGCTTTTGATGGCTGAAATGGGCGCCACCGTTGCATCCATGGATGCCGAGGAGCTCCGCCGCTGCCACACCTTTGGGACTTTTCCCGGTGGCGCCTCCGGCGGTGGTGGCGAGAGGGGGCACTGCAGAGGGAGGGGACTTGGGACGCCGACGCTGGGTACCCCGGTGTGGCGCAGTGCGTCGCCGCACGGGGGCAGAGTTAGGTTTGTTGAGGTTCGTGAATAGATTATCCTTTTCACATTGGGCCATAGAAATTTAGTATCCTAGTAACACTTCGGCATATGATAAAAATTGATAGTAGCAACTCAACTTTGACATCTTTTAAGACTACAGTATACGCATCTCAGGTCGTGGAGAACTTGATTAAGAGGAAATGGCAAGGTAGTGGTAAGTGTTGTTTCTGTGATAAGAAGGAGACAAAGCAACACCTCTTTCTTCAGTGTCCTTTAGCAAAGATCGTGTGGCGTATCGTTCATATGGCCTTTAGTATTATACCACCAAAGAACATTAAAAATTTATTTGGTAATTGGCTGGTGGGTGTTTCGAAAATTGAGAAGGCACACATTCGAGTGGGAACATGTGCTTTACTTTGGGCCATATGGAGGATTAAGAATGATTATATACTCCCTCCTTTCCTATATATAGGAGGTATAGTTTTTCGCACAAATATTAACGCACAGGTTAGGCACTTAAATTTCCATGGTTTTAGACGTGAGAGTGGAGGAAAATAAGTAAACTCCCGATCTTATCTCTCTACAGATCAGATTTTTGTGTGGAATATCTCAACAAATCCCACAAATCACTCCCCAAATTTGACAGGAGTCTTATATTTAGGAATTTTCTTCAAAAAACTATACCTCCTATATATAGGAACGGAGGGAGTATTTAACAATGCGAAAACTACTTCTTTTATGCAGGTAATTCCATTGGCTACACATTAGATCCGTATGTGGTCCTTCCTACAATCAATGGAGAAACGAGAGGATTTGGTTACTGGGTGCAACCGGCTAGAGAAGGTTGCACGAGATTTATACAACCAGTGCAATTGGCGTTATGATCTCCATTTGACATTTTGATGCAATGGCGTTGCTTTCACTCTAGACTATTTAGATGGTTGATTCATGTATCGACCTTGTGTGATCTATGATGTAATATTTTGTAAGACCATACACTAATAAGTTAATAAGGTGTAATATTTTGTAAGACCATACACTAATAAGCAATTCAGAATGCCGTGGAAGAAGTTTTTCCAGATGCTCGATATAGGTTGTGTTTATGGCATATAATGAAAAAGCTACCTGAGAAGTTAGGTGGATATGAGGAATATGAGTACATCAAGACTGCAATGGGCAAAGCAGTTTATGATTCATTAACAATTACAGATTTTGAAGGTTCTTGGATGCGTATGCTTGAGAGGTATGATATTGGTGATAATGATTGGCTTAAAGGGCTCTATGACAATCGGCACCGTTGGTTCTGGCATTCGTGAAAGATGCTTTTTGGGCGGGCATGTCCACTACACAACGTAGTGAGAGTATGCATGCCTTCTTTGATGGGCATGTTAACGCCAAGACAACATTGAAGCATTTTGCTAGCCAATATGAGAATGCTCTTCGTGATAAAGTTGAGACGGAGATACTGGCTGATTTTAAATCTTTCCATTCATCCATACCTTGTATCACTCACTTTGACATCGAGAAGCAATTCCAATCAGTATATACAAATTTGAAGTTCAAAGAGTTTCAAAAGGAGCTTACACACATGATGTACTGTGATCGAGAGTTGATACAAAATGAAGGGGAGATAGAAACGTATAAGATAACCGAGGATGTGCTTATTGACAAAGAAAATCATGTCGCCATTTTGAGTTGTAGGCATGTGTTATTTGTGCTTGTTCACAAGAAAATCAAGCAGGTTCCTTCACAGTACATCCTTGATCGGTGGAGAAAAAATGTGAAAAGAAAACACAACTTTATCCGGTGCACATATGGTGGCATGGAAGACACTCCGGTTGCAAAACGTTTTGATAAGTTGTGCAATGCTTTCTTCCCAGTTGCAGAGGTAGGCGCCATGTCAGAGGAGTCCTGCAATTCCTTGATTGAACAGCTTCAGAATCTAAAAATTCAGCTATCTAGTAACTCAAGTTTTGAAAATAATAGCGAACATAGTGGCACATTGGAGTGTGATGCACCATCTAATGGGGAGACAACAAATAAAGCTATACTAAGTCCAATAGCTGTTAGATGTGTTGGACGTCCTCCTTCATTGAGAAAAGAATCTAAGGTTGATAAGCTTATGCGTGAAGCAAGAGAAAAGAAGAAAAAAGCTGAACAAAGGGAGAAGAAGAAAGCTGCACAAAAGGAGAAAAAGAAATCTGAACAAGAGGTATTTCTACCAATATTTTGTTTGTCAAAATATCTACATCTTTTAGTTCACTCATGTAGTATTTATTTCAGTCTTGCTCCATGAAATTGAAGAATAAAAGGTCCAATGCAAAAAGAAAATCAACTGAGAATGAGATACTTCAACAAGAAGAGATGGAACATGAGGTACCTGTTTTTTTCATTCTTAGATGTTAACCAATCTTCTATGTAGTAGCACAATTCAAGTATATTTGTTTCTCATCTCTTTTTTTTGTCACGTACTTGAGCATCCATGACATTTTATGGCTATTTGGAGCAGGCATCTTTTCACTTGCACAGTAGTTCTAGCAACATAAATCCAAGCATGCGAACTCCACTGCCGTATGGGTCATTTGAGGTACATCTGTTTTTCATCTCTCTGTTTCTAATATATGTATTTCAAGATCTAAATCATTTCATGAATTATTTGTTGCAGAGATCATTTCACTTGGGCACTAGTACTGGTATCATGAATCCAATCATGACTGCAGTACCATATGGAGCCAGCCAGGTATCATTGATTTCCATCTCTTTATTTCTAGTAAGTACTTCGACATCAAATTCACCTTGTGAATTTGTTTGGCGCAGGATTCATATGACTTTGGCGTTAGCAACATAAATCCAACCATGACAGCTACAATACCACCAGGAAGTTCACCGGCCGTTATTATGCCTCCAATTCTAGGACAATATACAAGCATGTTGTTTTAGCAAAGTTCTGCTGCTCTATCCAGATCTCCCAGTTACATTTTGATGCAACTAGAGGGCTCAGCGATATGAGGGATCAGAGCGACACATGAGTTGTGTATTCTATAGATTTTGGATGTACTCCTGTTTTCTTTCACCTGGCAAGTGTAATTTGAAGAGAACACTATATTTTTGATTACCTCTTCACTGTGGAGTTGTAACGTTTATGGCTAAATCACAGATTTTTTACTCTCTTCATGACATGGTTGCATTAATAGATTTGGTCCTTCATAAGGTTTTGTTGGCAACACTGAGGCTCTGTTTTATTCTGCCTCGTTCTATTTTGTGGGAATGGTTGTACAATTTTGCTGGAGTATATATGTGAGACTCCGGATGCATTTGTATGTTCTTCTTTGGCTCAGTCATCAGCATCACAACTTACTATCTCTCAGCTTAATACTATTAATTTTTCATTCCCAACAAATGATGGCAGACCATGATTCTTATACATGATTCTAGATCACAAGATACAAATTGGAAGGAAAAGCTTTACAAAGCTTCAAAATTTCAAGAACTTAAACAACCTTGTACACTGTTCTATTGTTTTACAAGATACAAGATCAGATTTACAATCTGTCCATTACAACAACTTTAGTGAGTTCCTGGGACACTGGCAAAAGGAAAGATCATTGTTCCTAGCTCTCCCAGAACTGCAATATGGACTACTGTTTTGTCTTCAGAATCTTTTTGTACATGTCCCAAGTTCTTCCAAAGTTCCAGTGTATGTTACTCACAGCTGTAGCAATAGTTGTCCTCCAGAATTGTAGCCCTGTTTTATGTGATTCACGACAAGATTGAGCCCTGAAAGGAGTGCTCTGACTTTGGCTTCTTCGATGTCAATTGAGACAGCAACATTGATCTTAGCCAGAATCCTTCTAGCAGTAGAAGATTGCAAATAGATCTTTTATTCTCTTCGTAATTCACAAGGCTCTGTTGCTCAAATGCACACCAGACGAGGGCCTGAGCTGCCATGTCGATGATGTTCCTGGTGTCGCGCCGAGGACGCCAGCTATCGTCAAACAGCTCGCCTGCAGCCGCTTTCCGTCCAGGAGCTCACAGCGGCCACCGCCGCCTACGACCAACAGCTTGCCGCGGCCGCCACCTGCGACCGCCGCCTAGCCGCAACGCCCCCTACGACCAACGCCTAGCCGCGCCGCCGCCTGCGTCCAAGATCTCCGCGCGACGCATCTTGCTGCCAAGAGTTGGCCCGCTGCACCGCCGCCGGACAAGAAGGCGTTCCTCTGTCGCCAGGGGGTGGGATTGGGGATTTTGCTCTGCTTGACCTTTTTCCATTTTCTTTCTCATTTTATCCCTCACCGAGCAATTTCTGTTCCACGCTGGAGCCACGTTTGAAGGCCCGTCAGCGCATAGAGTTTCCGTAGCCCTTCGCGTCCGTATGTGTAGCATTATTGTTTTCTGTTAATGACGCGATTTTTTCCCGCAGGCAGCCCGCATCACCCGCGACATGGATCAGCCATGAATTACGTGATTCGTTATCAGAAGAATTGTTGTCTTCTTCCTCCTGAAACCAGCAGTCCATCACACGGGACATGTACAAAAGCAAAGAAACAACACATTGCTGAACATATAATTAACGACTGGAAACCTCAATATATAATTTGGAAGATGCCGATGAACACTCCTGTGTTGGATGGGGCCAGATGTCCAAGGACTGGCTTAAGACGGTGGATCTGAAGGCCTCGCCGACGGCCATGACTCCAAGGCTGCGAAGGTGGAGGGCTGGAGGCGCATGGTTCACTAGTAGAAAATATGACTTTTGTTTGGAGCTGGTCGAGGCTTTCGCACCTGTTGGCTTACGAACTCAGATTAATGGGGTGCTTTAGCACCGGTTCAAGTAGCCAGGAAGCTAAAGGGTGTTCGCGGAGCTTTAGCACCGGTTCGTAAGGAGCTTTTATGTCACGAATCGATGCTAAAGGTGTTACGTCAGCCGCGTGGCAGGCGAGAGACCTTTAGCACCGGTTTGTGGTTCGAACCGGTGCTAAAGGTGTCCCTTTTGCACCGCTTTGTGGCACGGATCGGTGCTAAAGGTCCTGCCAATATATACACCCACCCACCAGCCCTCTCCTCTGTTTTTTTTCCTGTGGAAGGTGTGAGAGGGGTGTGCTAGTTTAATTTTTTTCCTATGCAGAAGAGGTGTTTTATAAAATGCCTAAGAGCATGATGCTACTTAAGCTCACACAAAATAAAAATGATATGAGGTGCCCAAGCGGCACTTAGGCCTTGTTCTCGTTCTTTTCTCCACGATCGAGGTTAGCAACTCTATCCTTTCATTTGTCATTGATACAATGCATATTTCGATGTACAATTGTCATTTCACTATTTATGATGTTCTGTAATGGTTTTAATAAGAACATATGAGATTAGAGAGGAAAAGGCATGCGGCTGATCCACACATCATATGAATAGAGACGAAAAGTCTTAAGTACCCCATTTAAACCAATGGTTAGATTTAGCCGGTACTCCAAGCCATTTAAATAGAGTACTGGGTATTGTAAAAATGCTCTCTTTCTATCTGTTGGTACTGAAATTCTGTGATGTTACAAACTTATCATTTGATACCAATTTTAGCACGGACAAAACTGATCCGGTGGTTACTAGTGCTTGAAAAGATGTGTTTACGCTTAGATCCTTGGTTTATTTTCTGAATCACGTGCGGGAAAAGGCTACTAATAATCAAGGTGTTAGCTCCTGTTCTTAGTGACATATTTATGCAGCTCCTATACATTATCATTTATCTTCGGTAATAATGTACATAAAAATATGAGAAAAACGCCAATTTAGTTTATGAAGTTGTCTCGGATATGCACTTTGGTCACAAACTTGCAAATCGTGAAGTCTGGATCATGAAGTTGCCACACACGAGCGTTTTAGTCACTCCGTGATGGTGGCGTCTGTTTTTTTTTTAAAATAACCCCTACATGTTTGTTTCTTCTAATTACTAGGTATTTTTTTTGACTTGACTATTTTTCATGGGCTCGAATTTTTTTCCCAAAAATCCTAATTGATCTTTATTTCTTTTCATTCCGCACGATTCTTCTTCTCTAATCTCTTGCCTCCATCTCTGACTCACTCCTCGCAGCTGTCAACACTGTAGCCTCCCCAGCCTGCCGACCCAAGGTCCCGACCCCATCCATGGGCCGATATCGCGACCAGCCCAAGCCGATTGCGTCGCAGGGGAAGCTCCAACAGGACGGCGAGTCACAAAAGGAGCTCCACTACTCCAGAAATGGGGCGAGTGCACCGCCATCCTTGTGCCCAGGCATCGTTGCTCGGCGATCTCCTGAGTTCCCCCTCTCTCCACCTTGTTGGCGCGCGCCACTGCTGGATGTGCTCCGCGGCGCCGCCTCCATGTGTTGTTGCCGCTGCTCTCAGGTCGTCCACAGGACGAGCTCCCATGCCCCCGTCCTCCCCAAATCATGGGTCGCAGAGCTCCACATGACAACGCGCGGGAGCGAGCTCCTCCAACATCCCCGGCGAGAAGGCCGGCCTCCCTGAGCTCGACCTTCTGCAGATGAGGAGGCAGGCCTCGACCTCTGACTAGTTGAAAATAAATTGAACTCCCATTCATTCAAATTTGGATCGGTAGATCACTGGCTAGTGGCTACCACACCGCTACTCTACCCGAGCGACCCCGGTTTGATCTTGGGGTGTACCTTTTCTGGGGATTTTTAGGAAAGAGAGGGAGAGACGTAAGGTACTCAGAAGAGAATAAATGCAATTTTAGAGGGGTCTTCGTAAAAAAAAGCAATCTACCATATCATCAAACTAATGGTCGCCGTCACAGAGTGATCAAAAAGCTCGCGCGTGGCAACTTTGTGATCCAAAATTCATGATTTGCAATTTCGTGACTAAATCGCACATCCGGAGCAACTTTATAGACTAAATTGGCAATTTTCTCTAAAAACATTATTCCAACGTAAACTATTGTGCATGCAAACAACCCGTATATATTGATCCATGTGATCTCTGTGAAGGACGCTTGTTGATTAACCCTAGTTGGTCAAGAGGGTTGTAGACTTACAAAGGATATATAAAACTAACCACTTCTTGTTGGTTCATAAAAAGAAACACTAGAGTCCCGGTCTTCTAAAGAAATTAGTCCGTAAAACAAAGCAGCAGAGAATGTCTAAGCTGGCTCATGGCTGTCAAGGCGAGCATGACTATGACAGTACACCATGCGCATAACGGCAGCGTGGACTTTATTATGCAGATAACTATGGTAGCCAGGGAATGGATGCATTTAGGTTATGAATACCATTCCAATGCAATAATTTCTACTAGTCTGATGCACATTGAATCTTAAGTGCTGCTCCATGACCATGTCTCAGAGCACGATGGGAGCTCTGATGCGTAGGTAATCTTATATCTCAACGGAAACAGCCTGTTTGTATGTTTTAACAACCGTTGCTGAGACAAAAGAAAGTATGTACTCCGTAATCATGCATCGCAACACCAGCCGCATATGGCATCCCCTTCATGTCAATCTATCTTTTTTTCGAAAAGGGGAGGTCCCTAGCCTCTGCATCAATTGATGCATACGGCTTTTTGTTAAAACATTATTAAAGTAGCATATTCAAGTATTACATCTCACTGATCACACAAAGTGGATACATGAACCAACCATCTAAAGATACAACTTTTCAGCAAAGCCATAAGCATCAACATGTCAAGCGACCATCAAACCGCCAACCGAATCGGCTATAGATATCCCGTGCTACCGTCTCTAAACGGTTGCACCCAATATCCATGTCCCGGCGTTGCTCCTCCGGCCGGAGATAGGACCACATATGGATCCAATGGATAGCTAAAGGGATAACCTGCAAGAAAGTGGGGAAACATGATTTGTTAAAGATAAATTCATTCCGAACATGCCATATTGCTGTGATAATGGCGCAAACTCCCACTCTAATATTTATTTTTTCAGATTTAACCACACCATCGAGCCAATTGCCAAACATGTGTGAAATGCCAAGTGAGGGAGTTATATTAAAAGCCATATAGTAATTTTGGCAAAAGGGCACTTAACAAAAAGATGGTGAACTGTCTCATCATGATCACAAAAACAACATTTAGAAGAGCCTTGCCAATTTCTTTTTAACAAATTGTCCTTCGTTAGAATTTCCTTTCGATGAACAAACCACATAAAATTTTTGGTTTTGAGAGGCACTTTCATTTTCCAAAGATATTTATGAAGATAAACAGTGTTGTCATTCAGCAGATCTAAGTACATTGATTTAACTGTAAATTTTCCAGACTGAGTTAGACTCCATCGAAACTCATCCTCCTTTGGTTCCAGTCGTATATCAATTAGCCTTTGTAACAGATGTAGCCACCTATTCCAACGTGCACCAACCAAAAACCGCCTGAACTCAATTGTGAATCTATCTACTAACAACTACTCCCTCCGTTTAGAAATATAAGATGTTTTAGCTTTGTGAAGTGAGTGTATCTAGACATCTTTTAGTGTATAGATTCGAATGAACCTATACACTAAAATATATCCAAATACACTCACTTCACAAAGCTAAAACATCTTATATTTCTAAACAGAGGGAGTAGTAGCTATTAGGGCATAAAAAGGAAGACCTTACAGAGTCCCGGTCCTCCAAAATAAATTGTGTACACCAAAGTTGTGCTTGCGACTCTAGGGCTGACAGGAAGAGCATGATAGTACATTATGCATAACCCCAGCGTGGACTCGGTTATGCAGATAACTATGGTTAGCGCAACACCGAATCAGCCTAAGTTAGGAATGTCAGCCCGGTGAGAAGAAGTTTATAGCTTGCCGTTGGGACAGAACACTTTAAGTACGTCATCATGATCGTTACACCAAGCCACAACATTTATGTAGAACTCATTTCTTTTCAAATCTATAGATGTCACACCTTTCTTAGAGACTAATTAGACTTATAAATAAATCTATAGATGCCTTACCTTTTTAAAAATCTATAGATGTCATATATATCATTTACTTCTTATATCTCCGATTAAACAAACTTGGTGAAAAGTTTGATCATGTTCACATATTTTTTGACAGGTTGATCATGTTACTCAAAAAGAGTACAAAAGTGGTCGTCCAATTTCAATTTCTAACTCATAATACTTCTGCCAGAAAAGAAGATTCTGGCCATAAGCTAGGAAGTAACAACTCAAATCGCCTGCTTTATTTTGTAATGCCTCAAAGCATGATTGTTTTCCTAGAAAGATAAATTTGGTTTATCACTGAGTAAATGTAAACAAGTCGAATAGTTGAGAAAGATGCAAAGATGACAGATCAGCTAAGAATGGCAAAACTTTTTCAATATATCTTAAGTAAAACCTTTTCAATTTTGACCAAATTGTACAGATGTATGATACGTCTTGAACGTATCTATAATTTTTGATGCTCCATGCTTGTTTTTACACCATTTGCCTTGTGTTTCGTTACACTTCGTGGCATTTTTATGCGATTTCCGAAACTAACCTATTGACAAGATGCCACAGTGCCAGTTCCCTGTTTTCTGCTGTTTTTGTGTTTCAGAAAAGCTACACAGGAAATATTTCCGGAATTGAACAAAACAAAAGCCGAACGTCCAGAAATTCACCGAAGCTTCCAGAGAACCGAAGAGGAGATGGAGTGGGGCCACGAGGGCCCCACACAATAGGGCAGCACGGCCTGGCCCCTGGCCGCGCCCCCTACGTGTGAGGGCGCCCTGGCAGCCCCCTGACGACGCCCCTTCGCCTATATAAAGCCTCGGGACGGAAAACCCTAAAGGAATCGGCAAAATTTCTAGAACAGTTCCGCAGCTTCGCCGTCGCCGCCGACGAATTTCGGGGGACAGAAGTCTCTGTTCCGGCACCCTGCCGGGACGGGGAAGTGCCCCCGGAGCCATCTCCATCGGTCTCCATCGCCGTCTCCGCTGTCTCCATCGACCTCACCGCCATCTCCATCAACCTTGCTGTCTCCTATGATGAGGAGGGAGTAGTTCTCCCCCGGGGCTGAGGACTCTACCGGTAGCTATGTGGTTCACCTCTCTCTCCCATGATGTGATCTTTATGTGATCGTGAGCTTTGTATCTAGTTGAATTGGTAGATGTTATTATTCAGATATTATGCTACTCCTATGCTTTATTATTGTACTCTCCGGAGATACCTCGTATCATGGTGTAAAGGTGACTAGTGTGTACATCATGTGTATCTTTTTAGTTAATGTCTCTATGAAATGTTGGTGTTTGTTGGAACCATCTAGTGCGTTCATGGTGATAGTGTGGGACAATCTAGTTTGGGTACATACAGACTTTGAGGAGTGCTGAAAGGGCATGTGCTCCCATGTGTGGTTTTGGTAATTAATGACAATCCCTATGGACTAATGTTTGCATTGAGTCATATTTGTAGGACTTGTCCGTAGACAATGCTTGATCCATATGTTGGGTTCAAGGTTGTAAGAAGTCGAATATAAAGAAGATTATGTGATGACCAAGGTGTTATTCAAGGAGTGATCCGAAGATTGGTCATAAGGGAGTTGAGCCTATAGAGTGTGTCTTGAGGAATAAGATGGAGTGAACTCTCATGTGCATTCTCAAGACATCATCATTATGAAAGAAGAAGATGAAGTGCAATGTTGATCAAGTCGAAGCGCAAGATCAAGATAGGCTTGTCTTGAGGAATAAGATGGAGTGAACTCTCATGTGCATTCTCAAGATATCATCATTATGAAAGAAGAAGATGAAGTGCAATGTTGATCAAGTCGAAGCGCAAGATCAAGATAGGCTTCTAGAAGATATCATTTGCTTGAAGCTCGGTGTCCATTTGGTGGTAATGGACATGTGAAGATATTTCTACTAGTGTCTCTCCCATAGTGAAGTATGGGGGAACAATCCGCAAGACTTCACCGAGCAAGCGCAATCAAGAAAGGTAGTCCAACTTGAGAAGATCAAGATCGTCACCATCTAGCTCAAGTGGAATGCGCAAGGCAAAGGTATGTTCTTGATAGGGTTTCTTTCTTACCGGTCTCATGGTGTGGGAGACCGGGTTTAGGATCGATAGCCGTACTATCAAGAGGGGCTCTCGAGTGAGTAACTTATTCGTATCGTTCGGAGAGAGCTCAAACCTTTGCATACTTGGCATTATCCTTCTTGGTTCTTATTTGGATTTTATCCATGTGAGATTCTAGAGCTTGTGGTTATTTCCATGACAAGCTCTAGCTCATCAAAAACGGATTTCGTATGGAACTCTTAGTTGCGTTTTTGGTGTTTGGAGAATTTACCGGTTCCTCATATAGAGACACTTATGTCCACTAATTTCATAGTAAATTCTCCCTTGCTGGCGTTTTTGGTGAGGTTCTCCTTGTTGTTAGCTTTCCAACAAAATTGGTTTCATCTCATTCGGAGTTTCCTTGCAAAAGTTATTTGGTTTTTGGGCTGTCTAGTTCGGCCCCTGGTCTGGCCAGGCCGGGCTCCAGGCCGGACCTTCCGGCGGCAGACCGGGCCAGTCCGGCGGAGCGGCCGGACTGCTATTCTGAACCGCCTTTCGGCGGGGCGCCGGATCCGTCCGGCGGGCCGCCGGACCGTCCGGCCCAGAGGCCGGCGCCGCCGGACTTTCCGCCGAACTTTGGCGGGATTTGCTTCCAACGGCCAGTTTTTCCCCACCTATAAATACCCTTCTTCTTCCTTGAACCATCAACGTTTTGGGCTTCTCTCTCCTCCATTGTTGACCTTAAAAGCTTGCCCTCCCTCCTCACTTCCCTCCATGTTTCTTGCATCTTTTTAAGGGAAAAGAGAGAGGAGATCTAGATCTACATTTCCTCCAATCACTTTCTCCTCTAAGTGAGGGGAACCTATTGGATCTAGATCTTGGAGTTCTTTGTGGATTTCCTCTTTGTTCTTCCTCTCATATCCTCCATAGCATTTGTTGTTTTGGTAGGATTTGGGAGAGAAGGATTTGAGCACTTCGTGTGTTCTTGCCATTGAATTTGGTGCATCGGTTTGAGTTCTCCTCGGAGATTTGGTGGTGAAAGCAAGAAGCTTATTTCCTCTTGGGTTCTTGGAACCCTAGACGGCTCAGTGGATTTCTTGGGGACCTCCAATTAAGTTGTGGATATCTTCCCAAGCTTTGTGGTGCCTCCGTGGCGATTATTGGGAGCCTCCAATTGAGTTGTGGAGTGTGCCCCAATCTTAGTGGCTTTGTGGATTTGGGAGCCTCCAATTAAGTTGTGGAGTAGCCCCAAGCTTTGTGCGGGATCGGTGACCGCCCTCAAGGGTCCCATAGTGGATCGGGTCTTCCATCTTGGTGGGAGGGCTCGAGGAGATTACGGTGAGCCTTCGTGGCGGTTGGGGAGCCTTGTGCCTCCACACCGCTCCAACGGAGATTAGCACCCACAAGGGTGTGAACTTCGGGATACATCATTGTCTCCGCGTGCCTCGGTTATTTCTATACCCGATCTCCTTTACTTATGCAATTTACTTTGTGATAGCCTTCGTGCTTGAAGTTATATATATCTTGCTATCACATAGTTGCTCATCTTGCTTAGCATAAGTTGTTGGTGCACATAGGTGAACCTAGTTTATTTAGGTTTGTATGCTTGGCAAATTAAATGTTAGTTTTATTCTGCATTTGTCAAGCCGCTCGTAAAAGTTTTAAATCGCCTATTCACCCCCCCTCTAGGCGACATCCGTGTCCTTTCAAGTGCTTCGTAGCCCTACGCATGATTAGTGTTCGTTTTCCATTGGAGAACTATTTTGAGTTGCATATTGATGATAGTATCTATTGGTTCAATTATGTTATATTTGTTGGGAGTGTGTCCACTAGTGAAAGTATGATCCCTAGGCCTTGTTTCCAAGCTTTGCACACCGTTTACTTCCTGTTTTGTTACATGTTTGCTTGCTGCCATTTTTATTTCAGATTGCGTTTACTACTTATAATCATCACAACTACTTGTATTTCACTATCTCTTCGCCGAACTAGTGCACCTATACATCTGACAAGTGTATTGGGTGTGTTGGGGACACAAGAGACTTTCTGTATCGTAATTGCAGGGTTGCTTGAGAGGGGTAGCTTTGACATCTTCCTCCCTGAGTTCGATAAACCTTGGGTGATCCACTTAAGGGAAACTTGCTGCTGTTCTACAAACCTCTGCACTTGGAGGCCCAACACTGTCTACAAGAACAAACGCGTGCGTAGACATCAAGCTTTTATATGGCGTCGTTGCCGGGGAGGTAAGGTAAAAGGTACTCGCATCCTCTTGTGTGAGTGCTCGGAGTTATTTCCTTTAGATTCCGCAATTACATCTTTTTGTTTCTTGTTTTTATTTTCACTAGTTAGGCTTAATGGAAAACAAAGAGTTCTTTTGTCTTTTTCTTGAGTTTAGATATGAAGTGTTTGAAGAGAAAATTGGAAAACCTTTGGAGCTTAATTTGCATGCTAATAGTGTTGTTAGTATGAATGCTTTGAACACCGTTATTGCTAATGCTATAGAAAAGTCTAAGCTTGGAGAAGCTGGTTTTGTTAAGCATGATATTTTTAGTTCCCCAGCTTTAGTGGAGAAAGTTTGCTCTGACGATATTTTATCTCCCCTATGTGATGTTCCTATGCCTGTTACCTATGTTAGTGATCATGATTGGGAAAAGCACTCTACTTTTGATATTGAAAATCTTTTTGGTACCGATTCTAAGGTTAATAATTGTTGTACCATTAGTACTATCCATGTTTCTTCTTATGATGATATGTTTGATGAATATGCTTTGCGAAATAGCTGTTCTCTAGCTTGTGATGATACTAAACCTCTAGTTTATGATGGCTATGATGATGAGTATAATATTTTTAGTTCACCTACTTTTGAGGAGAAAATAGTTATGATTACAATATGCCTCCTGTTTTTGATGATTATGGTGATGAGAATAATTATTCTGTTGAATCTGCTCCTACTCCGATTGTTCATGTGGGGAGTATTAATTCTTTTATGCATGTGGCTCATGATAGGGATGTTTTATGTGATAATTATATTATTAATTCTATTCATGATGCTACTGAAAGTTATTATGAGAGAGGAAAACATGGTTTGATGGATCTCAACAATATTGAGTTTCCCCTCTTTATGTTGCAATCTTTGAAGTTGTACTTGTTTTGCCTTCCTATGCTTTTTGCTTTGCGCTTTCATGACTTGTCTCTTTACAAGACTATTTTTCATAGGAAGTGGTTTAGATTTAAATGTTTTTCATACTTGTATTTTGATGTTCTCTCTTGCTTTAAGTTCCTATATAGCGCCTTTGCCTTAAGCTCTTTTATGGCGCCTACATGAGCATCTTTGCAAATTACTGCGCCTAGCTCAAAGGCGTTAAAGAAAAGCACTCTTGGGAGATAACCCAATGTTTTTAATTTCAGTTATTTTTCTTTTATTTGAGTCTTGGAAGTTATTACTACTGTAATAACCGCTCCTTATCCTTTTTATTTCGTTGTTGTGCCAAGGGAAGCCTCTAATTTGAGTGAGGTAAGATTTGGGGATGTTGCTGTCCTGAAACAGTTTTCGGTGCTGCATCGTAAAAATTCGTGAAAATTCTCTGTATATCTTTTGGACCTGCGATTTCTTGTGCATATGCCCCAGGTTATATCCAAACTTTCATTAGTTGAACACTTTTTGATTTGAGTAACATAAAACCCTCTAAAAATTCGACCTTTGTCAGCTGTTCTGTTTTGACAGATTTCTGCCAATATTTGTGTTTGCCGCTCGATCGCTTTCTTTTTGAGTTCTTTTGATCATAGAACTTTTGGGGAAGTTGCTACAGTAGTATATACTTTATATGTGGTGGTTTTGAGTTGAAATATGAACCAAAAGGGTTGATTCATTATTATATTTATGCTAACGTTGCTAATAGAATTGTGTTGAGTTTTGTATGAAGGAAGTTTTCAAGTGTAGGGATTGGAGAATGATGAGATGAGATGAAGAATGGACAAAAGCTCAAGCTTGGAGATGCCCATGTCACCCCAAGAAATATCCAAGAAGTACAAGCGTCAAAGCTTGGGGATGCCCCCGAGGCACCCCTTCTTCATCAGCAAAAATCAGGTCACCTTTCAAGACACTATATTTTTATTGCTTCATGCACTATGCGTTTTTCTTGGAGCGTCTTTACTTTTTCTTTCAGTTTTCTTTTGTTTTGTTTGCTGCAATAAATGGCTAGATCACATCATGTTCTTTTTGGAGGAGATGAACTCCATTTTTTATTGCCAAGAACACTCTAGTTTTCACTCTTATCGTTTAACGAGTGTTCTCTTTTTCTGCTATTTCGTTTAGCTTGCATTTTTTTGCCTTGATTTTTGTTCAGATCTTGTTATATCTATGAATCATGGTGTATTTTGACCTCTGGTCCATATTGTTTTTCATCAAAAAAGTTATTTCAAAAAGCTTCGAATCGTGTTGGAAAACAGAAAAAGTTTCATGCAAAAAAAGTGGTACAAAAAGGAGCTTGTTTAGACTGCGGCTTAGACTTTTGCATGTCATGTTTGATGTCATTTTGATAGTATGCTTAGTGATTTTTGCTGTAGCATGACTTGTCTCAAATGACTGAGATTGCTTAATGAGTCTTTGAAAAAATCATGCATTGTTTTTATTATATGGAAGCATTTATTTGGTTTTCTCCTTTGATGCTTTATTTGGGTTGACTTGGCGCATGCTTACACCATGTTGACTACAAAAATAAGTCGCCTATAGCCTCTATGATCATTTATTTTTTGACTTTTGATGCCATCTTATGCTTCTTTTAATGTTGCTTTGTCGCTTTGCATGATTATGGCCGTTATTGCTCTCTTAGTTGGTCGCTCACAGTCTTTTGCTAGCCCTCATTTTGTACTGAGTATGAGCTCTACTCGTGCATCCAACTCCTAGAAACCAAGTTTGTCATTGTGTCCACTATAAATTCCTATGCATGGTATTTGTAAGCCATTCCAAGTAAATTTTCATGTGCTACCTTTCAAAAAACCTTCAAAATACTTCTCATTTTGTGACACTGTTTTCAGCTCATGGGGACGTAGTGGTCGGATTTGCTATCTTTCATATTGTCTTATTCCAAAAAAAAGGGCACTCCTCCATGGTATGTGAATGTTGGTGGGCACCCGATGGAATCGGTTAGCCATGGTTTGAGAAAGGAAAAAAGGTGGGGAGGAGTGCCAAGCTTTATAAAAGAGCACAAAAGTGCCAATCTCTCTCTCAAAAACTTGCTTCATTTTTGTATGGAAGATAGTAAGAAACCCATTGCCAGTCGTTGACAAAGACAACCACCTCTCAAAACCAATTTTTATCTCTCTGTTTTACAAATGAAAAGCACTAGCACATGTTTAATCACTGCTTCCCTCTGCGAAGGGCCTTTCTTTTACTTTTATGTTGAGTCACCACCTTCTATCTTTATGCACCGTCTAAGAGAGCATAGTTGTCATTCTGAGTATAATGTGCATTGTCCCAAAGTTTATCATTGATTGATTCATGACTATGGTTTCACTTGTTCCTAAATTATTTGTATCTAGTCGCCCTCTTAAACTTGAAGGTGTCCTATGTATTTATGTTTTGCTCTCTCATGAAGGACAAGCTGAAAACCATTTACTATGTTTTTCCCTATGATTTGAACACATGTTTGACTTTCATTGTTTCATTATTCATGATCTTTTGTTTGTGTTCTTTTTCAGGTTATAACATGGTTGCTAAGTTTCTATTATCAAGATTATACCTTTCATGCCCATGTTTTAAGTTCTTTGATCTCAGCACTCAATGCTCTACTTCGTTGATCAAGATTGTGATAGCATGTCACCTCAAAAATTATTCTTTTGTTATCACTTACCTACTCGAGGACGAGCAGGAGTTAAGCTTGGGGATGCTGATATGTCTCAAACGTATCTATAATTTTTGATGCTCCATGCTTGTTTTTACACCATTTGCCTTGTGTTTCGTTACACTTCATGGCGTTTTTATGCGATTTCTAGAACTAACCTATTGACAAGATGACACAGTACCAGTTCCCTGTTTTCCAGCTGTTTTTGTGTTTCAAAAAAGCTACACAGGAAATATTCTCGGAATTGGACGAAACAAAAGCCGAACGTCCAGAAATTCACCGAAGCTTCCAGAGAACCGAAGAGGAGACAGAGTGGGGCCACGAGGGCCCCACACAATAGGGCGGCGGGGCTTGGCCCCTGGCCGCGCTCCCTACGTGTGAGGGCGCCCTAGCAGCCCCCTGACGACGCCCCTTTGCCTATATAAAGCCTCGGGACGGAAAACCCTAAAGGAATCGGCGAAATTTCCAGAACAGTTCTGCAGCTCCGCCGCCGCCGACGACGAATTTTTGGGGACAGAAGTCTCTGTTCCGGCACCCTGCCGGGACGGGGAAGTGCCCCCGGAGCCATCTCCATCAGTCTCCATCGCCGTCTCCACAGTCTCCATCGACCTCACCGCCATCTCCATCAACCTTGCTGTCTCCTATGATGAGGAGGGAGTAGTTCTCCCCCGGGGCTGAGGGCTCTACCGGTAGCTATGTGGTTCACCTCTCTCTCCCATGATGTGATCTTTATGTGATCGTGAGCTTTGTATCTAGTTTAATTGGTAGATGTTATTATTCAGATATTATGCTACTCCTATGCTTTATTATTGTACTCTCCGGAGATACCTCGTATCATGGTGTAAATGTGACTAGTGTGTGCATCATGTGTATCTTTTTGGTTAATGTCTCTATGAAATGTTGGTGTTTGTTGGAACCATCTAGTACGTTCATGGTGATAGTGTGGGACAATCTAGTTTGGGTACATACGGACTTTGAGGAGTGCTTCGTAGCCCTACGCATGATTAGTGTTCGTTTTCCATTGGAGAACTGTTTTGAGTTGCATATTGATGAGAGTATCTATTAGTTCAATTATGTTATATTTGTTGGGAGTGTGTCCACTAGTGAAAGTATGATCCCTAGGCCTTGTTTCCAAGCTTTGCACACCGTTTACTTCCTGTTTTTTTACATGTTTGCTTGCTGCCATTTTTATTTCAGATTGCGTTTACTACTTATAATCATCACAACTACTTGTATTTCACTATCTCTTCGCCGAACTAGTGCACCTATACATCTGACAAGTGTATTGGGTGTGTTGGGGACACAAGAGACTTTCTGTATCGTAATTGCAGGGTTGCTTGAGAGGGATAGCTTTGACCTCTTCCTCCGTGAGTTCGATAAACCTTGGGTGATCCACTTAAGGGAAACTTGCTGCTGTTCTACAAACCTCTGCACTTGGAGGCCCAACACTGTCTACAAGAACAGACGCGTGCGTAGACATCAATATATATAAATATCCTCAACACTAGATAATTAATGGATTTAAATATATTTTGTGGTGATTCTAATGTAATTAGCTCGGTTATGCAGATGTGGATACTATTTTCTATAATTTTTTACCAAGCTTCAAGCGTTTGACAAAGAAAAAACTTACACTCATTACTTTTTTTAGAACAAGCAAGAGCTGCTCGTATTTGTATTAAGTTTACGAGAGAAAACATGATCTAGTTTATGAGGGAAACCAGACCCAAAATCCATGCACATGAAGCCAATCAGCAAATAGCACATACCCAAAGGACACGCCTTGCCCAAACCCCAGTCAAGAAACACACGATTAGGACACAGGGCCTCGAGACCGCGTCACAACTGAAAAACAACAACTCCAAAAAACCCTAGCTCCAGGATGGCACACGTCAACCTACAGCCCACCCGTAGCACCTGGAAGATTGGTAAGGGAGCGATATGACATGACCAGACCTGAGGATAGCATCGTCCAAGAAAGGTTGGCACTAGTGTACATTGCACCCAAGATGCCCACGCTCCAAGTAGCGGCTAACCTTGATTTCGATAACCTACATGGGACTGCACGAGCAACCCGAACAGCACCTCCACGGAGGGGACGACGCAAAAGCGATGCCATTGCCTGAACCAATTTGTCTAGGGTTACCCCCGTTGCTCAGGAGGGGAGGGATTAAAGGAACTAGGCGACGTCTTCAAGAAGGAGACGACGCTCACAGGCGTCGCCGTCACCCTGCAGCAGCATTGGGATTTCTCCCGGCCATCCATCCTCCCCACAGTCCACCAGGAGCATCCCGGAACCTACAGCCGAACTCACCACAATGAGAAGCCAACACTTTGCAAGGGAGGTGTCGAACTGCACAAGCTTCACCCGAACAGCCCGGGAACACTGTCGGCCCTTCAACCACAACCACGTGCTGGTAGGCTAGCAGCAGAGGGGTGATACGTCTCCAACGTATCTATAATTTTTGATGCTCCATGCTTGTTTTTACACCATTTGCCTAATGTTTCGTTACACTTCGTGGCACTTTTATGCATTTTCCGGAACTAACCTACTAACAAGTCGCCACAGTGCCAGTTCCCTATTTTCTGCTGTTTTTGTGTTTCAGAAGTGCTACACAGGAAATATTCTCAGAATTGGACGAAACAAGTTCCTGAAGTCTTATTTTTCCTGGAAGCTTCCAGAGATCCGAAGAGGAGTTGGAGGGGGGCCAAGAGGGCCCCACACACCAGGGCGGCGCGGCCAGGCCCCTGGCCGCGCCTCCTATGTGTGAGAGCTCCTCGGTCCACCTCTGATGCTGCCCCTTCGCCTATAAAGACCCCCCGACGGAAAAAAACATAAGTGCCCGATCACTTTTCCAGAACACATCGCGATCCGCCGCCGCCGTCGACCCGAAGATCGGGAGGATCCAGAAGCTCTTCCCGGCACCCTGCCGGAGAGGGGAATCGCCACCGGAGGTCTTCTTCATCGCCATGCTTGCCTCCGGAGCAATGAGTGAGTAGTATACCTTGGACTACGGGTCCATAGCAGTAGCTAGATGGTTGTCTCCTCCACCATGTGCTTCATGTTTAGATCTCATGAGCTGCCCTACATGATTGAGATCACCGTTATGTAATTCTACATGTTTGGTTTGTTGGGATCCGATGAATATTGGTGTTATGATTGAGTTGCTATACTGAAATATATCTTATGTTATCTCTATGTTGTTTATGATCTTGCATGCTCTCCGTTGTTAGTAGCTATCTTGGCCGAGTAGTTGCTAGTGACTCCAAGAGGGGGTATTTATGCTCGATAGTGGGTTCATGGCTCTATTTAACCTGGGGGAGTGACAGAAACCTCTAAGGTTGTAGATGTGCTGTTGCTACTAGGGAGAAAAGAACATTCATATGCTCAAGGGCATATGCTTTGTTTACATTACACACTTTGCTTAATGCAATTATCTGTTGTTCGCAACTTAATACTCATGGGGTGTTCGGATGATATCCCCGTGAGTGGATTATTAGTCATAGATGCAGTTGGATGGCGGTCTATGTATTTTGTTGTAATGCCCAGAGTAAATCGCATAGTGATCTTCTTGACATATCACGTTTATCTTTATTCTATCAATTGCCCAACTGTAATTTGTTTACCCAGCATGTGTTATTTATCTTATGGAGAGACACCAGTAGTAAACTGTGGACCCCAGTCCTATTTCCATCATATTGCTATCACCTGTTTACTTTACTCGCACTGTTTACTTTACTCGCATACTTTCACTGCTTTCCACTCGATACGCTCATACCCTTTGTTTCAAGCAAACCGGTGAGATTGACAACCTCATCGCAAGTTGGTAACAAAGTATTTGGTTGTGTTGTGTGCATGTTCCACGTTGCTGCTCGCAAAGCAAAGCTTGGACGAGGCGCCATATATAAATTGTCCGAAGCTGTCGCGAAGCTTGCAAGCATCACCTTCAGTCGTTTGTCTCTCCTCTCCTGATCGACATACCTTGGTTTCTAACTGAGGGAAAACCTTGCTGCTATATTCATCACACCTTCCTCTTGGGGTTCCCAACGGGCTGGTCATCAAACAGCATCAAGACATTTTCTGGCGCCGTTGCCGAGGAGGAAGTAGAAGGCTTCTACGAGGGGAGTTTTTCGCACGCACATCCTTTACTTTGTTATTGTTTTGCTTTACTTTATTTATTTTACTTGCATCGTTTTTTTATCAAAAACCAAAAAAAATTAGAATCCTTGGTAGTTGTTATTTCTTTACTTTAGTTTGTCATGTTGTTCCCTAAGTATGTTTTGGAGGACCTCTCAGTAGGTAGTGGTTCAATTATTGGGAAAGATAACATTGAGGAGTTCTTTAATCACATTAGTATGCATAAAGAAGTTGAGGAAAAGTCTTTGGTTGAGCTAGCTCCTAGTTATGAAGTTGCTTCCGCTTATTTAGTTCACATGTTAGAAGCTAGGTTTGCTAATCTTAATCCCTTTTTGCAATACATGTTCCTTAAGCTTCATGAAATTGAAGATCCTGAAAAGAAAGCTTTCATTTTGGAAACTATGCGCTTAGAATTTAAAGATGTTGCCAATGAGGCTAGAAAAGTTTTTACGAAATTCAATAAGCTTGGCTCACCTGTAACGGTTGTTGGCACACCCAATGATTTTAGAGTTCCAATACCTTATAAACTTTTAGGAATACATGATGTTTGGGAAGATAATTCTAGTTGGATTTGTCCTGAAAATCCTTTCGATGAAAGTAGTGTACCAAAGCGTGATCATAAAGGATCTTCAAAAACTCATTTGGACATAATTCCTTGCATTGTTGAAAAGACTCCTATTGTGGATCCCTGATGCTTCCTTCATAATTACTTCATCACTTGATGTTACTTGATTCGCAATTTTCTGCGTCTAGCTCAAAGGCGTTAAAGAAAAGCACTCTTGGGAGATAACCCAATGTTTTTTTTTCAGTACTTTTTCTTTTATTTGAGTCTTGGAAGTCATTACTACTGTAATGACCGCTCCTTATCCTTTTTATTTCATTGTTGTGCCAAGAGAAGCCTCTAATTCGAGTGAGGTAAAGATTTGGGGATGTTGCTGTCCTGAAACTGTTTTCGGTGCTGCACCGTAAAAATTCGTATAAATTCTCTGTATATCTTTTGGACCTGCGATTTCTTGTGCATATGCCCCAGGTTATATCCAAACTTTCATTAGTTGAACACTTTTTGATTTGAGCAACAGAAAACCCCTTAAAAATTCGGCCTTTGTCAGCTGTTCTGTTTTGACAGATTTCTGCCAATATTTGTGTTTGCCGCTTTATCGCTTTCTTTTGAGTTCTTTTGATCACGGAACTTTTGGGGAAGTTGCTACAGTAGTATATGCTATATATGTGGTGGTTTTGGATTGAAACCTGAAGCAAAAAGAGGTTGATTATATGTTATGCTACACTAATGTTGCTAATAGATTTGTGTTTAGTTCTGTATGAAGAAAGTTTTCAAGTGTAGGGATTGGAGAATGATGAGATGAGTTGAAGAATGGACAAAAGCTCAAGCTTGGGGATGCCCATGCATCACCCCAAGAAATATCCAAGAAGTACAAGCGTCAAAGCTTGGGGATGCCCCCGAGGCACCCCTTCTTCATCGGCAAAAATCAGGTCACCTTTCAAAACACTATATTTTTATTGCTTCATGCACTATGTGTTTTTCTTGGAGCGTCAGTTGTTTTAGTTTTCTTAGTTAGTTTAGTTTTGTTTGCTGTAATAAATGGTTGGACCCCAACAAATTTCTTTTGGAGAAGTTGCCTTGCTTTTCATTTGCCAAGAACGCTCTAGTTTTCACTCTTATCAAAAACCGAGTGTTCTTCTTTTTCTGCTACTGCTTTTGGTTTTCGTTTTCGCCTTGATTTGCATTCAGACCTTGTCATATCTTTTCATCAAGGTGTATTTTTGCCTCTGATCTTTATTGGCTTTCATCAAAAGAGGTGTTTATAAAAATTTCAAATGGTGTTGGAAAGAGAAAAAGCTTTATGCAAAAAAGTGGTACGAGAAGGAGCTTGTGTAGACTGCGGCTTAGGCTTTTTCATGACATGCTTGATGTCTTTTTGATAGTATGCTTAGTGGTTTTGCTGTAGCATGACTTGTCTCAAATAACTGAGATTGCTTAATGAGCCTTTGAAAAAATCATGCGTTGTTTTTATTGTTTGGAAGCATTATTTTGGTTTTCTCCTTGATGCTTTATTTGGGTTGACTTGGCGCATGCTCACACATGTTAGACTCATACAAAGTCGCCAATAGCCTCTATGATCATCTAGTTTTTGACTTTTGATGCCATCTTATGCTTTTTTTTAATGTCGCTTTGTCGCTTTGCATGATTATGGCCATTATTGCTCTCTTAGTTGGTCGCTCCCAGTCTTTTGCTAGCCCTCGCCTTGTACTGAGTATGAGCTCTACTCGTGCATCCAACTCCTAAAAACCAAGTTTGCCAAAGTGTCCACCATACATACCTACTAGCAATTTGCTATTCCAAGTAAATTTGACTTGCTTTTATTTTCTCTTCAATTAAACTCTTACCAGTGTTATGCGAAAATTGGTCAGTAAAGCTCTCACGAACCGGAAGGCACACTTTACTTTTTCCTGTTCTTAAAAATTTGACATTGTGGTCTCTTATGTTGAGTTGTTATGCTTGCAAGTTGTAAGTTGGATACTAGCCCAACCATGCTGTCATGGGGCAAGCTTTCAACATTGCACTTCTTATTTGAGTTGATATCGTGATCTTTTGTTTATGGATGCCCGCGGTGTGAAATGAATTGGGAATCTTGTGGGGATCATGGAGTTTGTATATGTGTTAGGGAAATGCCTAGGCCGCCAATCTAAGCCATGCATAATTCATGGTGGAAATTTGCAGCATGCCCATAGTGGACATTCGACGACGCATCTCAAAATAAAAAGCTATACAAATGGTAAATAAAAGAGATGTCGAGGTGTTCATTGTCTGCTTGTCCTGTCATTTTGATGTGGGCTTGTTCCATGTCATCAGGCACGGAGGTACCCCGTTGGCGGTTCTCGATGATACATATATACTTATAATGACAAGAGCCTTGCTTGGGACTCTAAGTTGAGTAGCATGAGGTTTGGGTACTCGTATTCACGGGACACGAGTTTTTCAACTTATGATTTGTCAAGCATATGCATCATAACTGTTCTCGCATTAACTTTAACCATTCAAGATGCTTATGATGGGGGCAATGAGAGCTCAAAGCCGGTAAGTAACATAATTTTTGAAGGTTATAAAACTTGCAATCACTGCTTCCCTCCGCGAAGGGCCTTTCTTTTACTTTTATGTTGAGTCACCACCTTCTATCTGTATGCACCATTAAGAGAGCAAAGTTGTCATTCTTAGTATAATGTGCATTGTCTCAAAGTTTTCATTGATTGATTCATATTGTTGGTTTCACTTGTTCTCAAATTATTTGTATCTAGTCGCCCTCTTAAACTTGAAGGTGTCCTATACATTTATGTTTTGCTCTCTATGAAGGACAAGCTGAAAACCATTTGTATGTTTTTCCTTATGATTTGAACACATGTTTGACTTTCATTGTTTCATTTTCATGATCTTTTGTTTGTGTTCATTTGCATGTTATAACATGGTTGCTAAGTTTTTTTTGTCAAGATTATATCTTTCATGCCCATGTTTTAAGTTCTTATGATCCCAGCTCAAAAATGCTTACATATATGATCAAGATTGTGTAGGTGCATGTCACCTCAAAAATTATTCTTTGTTATCACTTACCTACTCGAGGACGAGCAGGAGTTAAGCTTGGGGATGCTTGATACGTCTCCAACGTATCTATAATTTTTGATGCTCCATGCTTTATTTTACACCATTTGCCTAATGTTTCGTTACACTTCGTGGCACTTTTATGCATTTTCCGGAACTAACCTACTAACAAGTCGCCACAATGCCAGTTCCCTGTTTTCTGCTGTTTTTGTGTTTCAGAAGTGCTACACAGGAAATATTCTCGGAATTGGACGAAACAAGTTCCTGAAGTCTTATTTTTCCCGGAAGCTTCCAGAGATCCGAAGAGGAGTTGGAGGGGGGCCACGAGGGCCCCACACACCAGGGCGGCGCGGCCAGGCCCCTGGCCGTGCCCCCTATGTGTGAGAGCTCCTCGGTCCACCTCTAACGCTGCCCCATCGCCTATAAAGACCCCCCGATGGAAAAAACCTAAGTACCCGATCACTTTTCCAGAACACATCGCGATCCGCCGCCGCCGTCAACCCGAAGATCGGGAGGGTCCAGAAGCTCTTCCCGGCACCCTGCCGGAGAGGGGAATCGCCACCGGAGGTCTTCTTCATCGCCATGCTTGCCTCCGGAGCGATGAGTGAGTAGTCTACCTTGGACTACGGGTCCATAGCAGTAGCTAGATGGTTGTCTCCTCCACCATGTGCTTCATGTTGAGATCTCATGAGCTGCCCTACATGATTGAGATCACCGTTATGTAATTCTACATGTTTGGTTTGTTGGGATCCGATGAATATTGGTGTTATGATTGAGTTGCTATACTGAAATATATCTTATGTTATCTCTATGTTGTTTATGATCTTGCATGCTCTCCGTTGTTAGTAGCTGTCTTGGCCGAGTAGTTGCTAGTGACTCCAAGAGGGGGTATTTATGCTCGATAGTGGGTTCATGCCTCTATTTAACCTGGGAGAGTGACAGAAACCTCTAAGGTTGTAGATGTGCTATTGCTACTAGGGAGAAAACAACATTCATATGCTCAAGGGCATATGCTTTGTTTACATTACACACTTTGCTTAATGCAATTATCTGTTGTTCGCAACTTAATACTCATGGGGTGTTCGGATGATATCCCCGTGAGTGGATTATTAGTCATAGATGCAGTTGGATGGCGGTCTATGTATTTTGTTGTAATGCCCAGAGTAAATCGCATAGTGATCTTCTTGACATATCACGTTTATCTTTATTCTATCAATTGCCCAACTGTAATTTGTTTACCCAGCATGTGTTATTTATCTTATGGAGAGACACCACTAGTGAACTGTGGACCCCGGTCCTATTTCCATCATATTGCTATCACCTGTTTACTTTACTCGCACTGTTTACTTTACTCGCATACTTTCACTGCTTTCCACTCGATACGCTCATACCCTTTGTTTCAAGCAAACCGGTGAGATTGACAACCTCATCGCAAGTTGGGAACAAAGTATTTGGTTGTGTTGTGTGCAGGTTCCACGTTGCTGCTCGCAAAGCAAAGCTTGGACGAGGCGCCATATATAAATTGTCCGAAGCTGTCGTGAAGCTTGCAAGCATCACCTTCAGTCGTTTGTCTCTCCTCTCCTGATCGACATACCTTGGTTTCTAACTGAGGGAAAACCTTGCTGCTATATTCATCACACCTTCCTCTTGGGGTTCCCAACGGGCTGGTCATCAAACAGCATCAAGGGGAGACGATGCCACGAGCGACTAGTGACCTGCAGAAGCCAGGCCACCCAGGGCCGCTTGGACACCAATGCCCCACACCAAGGCATGGCCACCTAGCGTCAATGTCGTGGCCTGCATTGGACCCATTTAAGCCCAGATCTAGCACAAAGACCCATATCGGGCCCGGATAGGGCCCTATAGCACTTGACCGCCGCCGATAGCTCAGAGCCCAGCCGCACCACCGCACCGATAATGGCGGAGCCACGTCTTAGCTGTGTAGTCAATTGACTACATAGTTTTTTTGGCAATACAACCTAAAAGTACGCAAAAAAATAATTAAAAATTTATGCAAATACATGTATTTTACTACACAACTTCAAACTGACTACATATGATTGATATCCTCGCTCCGACGCTGGCACCAGCGCCACCCATCGTGCCAGCGCCACCCTGCCAGACGAGCGGCTTGGATCGACCCAGAGAGGGCCCAGATCATGCCCTTGCAGTCGCCGCCAGAGCCACCACACCTCCGCTCTATAAACATGCCTTTTTGACCACCACCACCGGGAGCAGCACCATTAGCGGCAGGTTGCTGGAGGGCCGCACCATGGGGCAGCGGGGCACCAGCCCATGCACCACCACCACCCGCTGCACGCGGACCCGCGAAGCGCCGCCGCGACGAGCCAGATCCCCACCGCCGCCCGTTAACTGTGAAGGTTTCGCCCTGTAGCTTCCTTCGGGGGGGGGGGGGGGTTATGGGGGAATGAGTAGGAAGGGCGGCGCTAAGGTTTGGGGGGGGGGGGGGTGTCACCTAGGGAGGACAACGCAGGGGTCGAGTGGCCTCTTTAATCGATTGTCTCTTTACTTTTGAAATGGAGGGAGTCATAACAAAGGTCGCAAGCAGCACATGTGCCTTTTGTCTAACAGGTTCATTTGAGGAACATCAACACTGATTCTTCGGTTGCTTAATTATGTAGCACAAGGATCTAGAATTAGTTTCTATTAGCTGGCCAGAGCTAGGCCAGTAGGAAGGGATTGAAATGATACCATGATATACATAGGGAGTGCAAGCATTTGAACATCCTTTCTTGTAAGTCTGTAGGAATTTAAAATTACTGATCCATATTTGAAAATTTATAGCAGTATTGATGACATCATGCATTGTAAGTGCCGCTAACTCTATTTAAACGGTAACTCATTTAGCTTTAGGCTTACTTTTAGAATGGTGGTAATACATATATAGCAAAATCTAACAAATATGGTTGCGTTAGTCCGTGTACGGTGGAGTACTACTCCATCACGTATACGTATAGAAGTATTACAAAGTCTAACAAATATATGTTGAACCACTTGTTGTTAGGGCGTAAAAAGAAGGACATCAATGCCTTTGAGTCGCGTCTTCTAATGCAGCCTCATGGCCTCATGGGTGATAAAAGAACATGGCAGCACATCTCATGCGTAACCGCAGCGTGGACCTGGTTATGCCGATAACCATGGTTAGCTTGGAGTTACGTAATGCGAGACCGACGAGCAGAAATCTCCACTAATATAAAAAAGCCCAGAGCGGCAGATCCAAACAATCTAAGCCATCCAATCAGCTAATGCACCGACTAAGATTAGCACTAAAACATTGTTAGACGTCCTAATAACAATCAAACCGCCGCCTGTTAAAAAAAGGAAAGCATGACCAGCCCACGAACACCCCAACGCCCCCTGCAGAGCTGTCCGCCCCTACGCATAGCCGTCCGCCAGTTCTCCACCCACGCCACCGGTGGTTGACGCACGCTGCAAGGTCCGCGCACGCCTCGCGCATAGGCGGACGCCGCCGCCACACGACGCCGGATCTCCGCCCCCGCGCATGCCGCCCCGCCACGCCGCGCACGCCGCACGCCGCCGGCACTCCGCGCACGCCGCAGAGACACATCGCCGGTGGTCCGCGCACGCCGCACGCTGCAAGGTCCGTCGAGCCGTCAGCCGGACGCGCCGGTCGCCGAATGCTGCAGTATGCGTCGCTGAAGCCGCAGTCACACTGCCCTGCCCGACCTGACGGTAATCTCCTCTGCACCTGACGCTATCCGCTCAAGTTCAGTATCACAGCACTTCCCCTAACTTTGATGCAGCGTAGCCGCAATACAGACTAGCTTAGAGCAAACGGTGTAAACCAACACTTAGACTAGCTTAGAGTAAATGTACCCTGTTTTTAATGTTTGGTACTTTTCCTCTGTAACTGAAAATGTAGCTTAATGGTTTCAGTCAAGCTAACTCGACTACACAGTCAACCAATTTTACGAAATGAATGCTACTTCTGATTTAAAAGTGTCTTTATCTGTCAGCAGTACCATTTTTCGGACATGTCATCCTCCAATCCCACTCCATTTCAAGACATAACAAATGGCCAAAATAAAGGTATTTCATGAAGCCTGTCACTGTGTTTAACTGGTTTCTTGCTATGGGAAATATATTACCATACATGTGCCATATATGCAGATCCGAAAGAGGCTGAGAGGCAAAGGAAGAGAGAGTGGTATGCAAAAAATAAGGAGGAGATTTCCAAACGCAGGCGCCAAGCACGAGAGCTTAAAAAACTAGCAACGACACCTGTAGTTGTCGATAACACAGTACATCATACACCATCTATTGGAAAATCGGGAACCATCCAGCAACAATTTGGAACAGCTGCAAGAGGTCATATGTTCATAACTCGCAGCGTATAGGTGGCATGTTTCTCGAATGCAATTATATGTGTAAATTAATGTTTTTTATGCTGCAATACGTTTGTAGGTCTGGCTCCAGTTGTTCCACAAGACTATGCATCTCAAATTATTTCACCAGATGGTTCACTCAACCATTCAGCGGGTATATGATAAGAGTTTCTCGATAATCTATAACACTATTGTGCACGTGCCACGCACGTATTGTATTTACATATATATTTCTCGATAATCTAATCTATATCGATGTTTCCATTGTTAAGGTGGTAACACTATTGTGGGCTGCAGTAATGTTTCCCTCTATCAACCAAATGCATCTACTTTGCATTCTGATGAGTGTGGCCTGGTTACAGACCTAGCAAGCAACATAACTAATCAGATTCGGCCATGTCAAAAACAGCAAAGTGGTCAGAGTTGGTATGCTCGATTGCCTCTTGAGAAAAAAGCTGAGTACATACAAAGACAACGTATTGCCCGCCAACAAAAGAAGGTTGCAGCCCAGAGTGGTGTTAATTTCAAAGTACATGCGCCTACTAGAGCGTCTGACTCACCGAATTCACAGCGTACCCCATTGAGCAACATAACCAACACACATGCAACTGGTACGTAGACCTGGTCTGAGTCAATTTCCTGAATATGGTCAATGGCTTGATGGTTTCATGTGTGGCTGCAGGGGTATGTGCATATGAGAGCCCGATGAGTATTAATCACCAATCTCAGGATACGCCTGGTAAGAATATCAAACATTCACATAAACCTTCTCAATACTCTGCTTTTTAGCGAGTATGCTGACGTTGCAAGCTATGTACCATTACTATCTACTATAGGTATTGGGGAGATTGGATCTGCATATTCCGAGTTGACCAGGGAATTTACCACGCCCACATGCGGGCCAATTATGCTTAGAGAAGATGGTAGTGATTGGCTACACAGTAATTTCACATACATGGGAGATGTGAAATCCGTTGAGGAAAGGCGGAATGTGTCCACATCTGCATGGTTTCATGGGCAAGAGAGCTTCGCTGAAAAGTGTCCTTATGCTGAGAAGAATAGACAACGTCAAACCTCTGAGCAGAAACGACAGCGTGAAAGGGAACGATACTCTTCAATGAGTGACGAACATAAAGATGTCAGGTTGCAGAATAATCGTGAGCATAAGAAATTGGCTCGGGAACACATGTCACCCAAAAACAACATAGCAGGTATTGTTGGCCATATGTACATATTATACTGATGTTCACATCATTTACTATCTGTGTTAAATTTCTGTGTCTGCGATCTGATATTTAACGGTTATTTATGCTATTTTCTGCATTTTAGGTGACACAGACGGTAATGAAGAAACAGATACCATAGGCATTTTTGAGCCAGGTAAAGAGGGTGCTACATTTCAAGGTAAAATGGAATATCAGAACGTTGTTTCATAAAGCCTTAATACATACAAATAAAACCACCATCTAATATGTCACGTCAATTTAACATGTTTTGCATGCAGATAATTTGGACACCGTACAAGAGGAACACACCATACATCATGATGATGAGGAGTGTAGGATTTTTAGTGGCACAGGTAACTTATACACCTAAGTAAAACTATTCTTTTGGGCATTCTGATATTCCAACTTTGGTGCATCTAATGTTATTCCTACTTATTATGTCTTGGCAGAGGATGTGTTTGAATCGTACCAAGTGAACAAAAATGTTTCTCCGAGTAAGGATACTCAGAATGATGATCCTTATGACTTTGTGTACCACAATCTGCCGACCAAGCATCATGTTTTAAAGCCAGTCAATGACTGTCAATGGTGTGGTGCAATGAAGCTCCAGTATGAGGGTCCCGCTTTCTGTTGCAGAAAAGGAAAGGTGAAGATAGTTACACCTGAAGTTCCTCAAGAGTTGCGTCGGTTGTTTACAAGCCAAGTGGATGAGGATGCAAAATATTTCAGAAAGCACATACGATATTTCAACACACACTTCTCTTTCACAAGCCTTGGAGTCACTCTTGATAAGAATGTCAGCAATGCGGCAGGGACTGGCGTATATACATTTCGAGCACAAGGAGCATTGTATCATAAAATGGATGATCTGATACCTGGTGGTCAAGGACCTAGGCATCTCCAGCTCTACATCTATGATACAGATGAAACATTGGAACATAGAGTGAAGCGCTCTCCAGATCTTGATATAAATATCATAAGGCTAATTTTGAAGATACTAGAGAAGAATCCATATGTTCAGATTTTTAAGAGCATTGGCTCTGTTCCGAACTTAGCTGAATATCGGATTTCACTTAACACGGATATAAGGCTGGATCAGCGAAGGTATAATGCCCCAACAACTTCCCAGGTGGCCGCGATGTGGGTTGAAGGAAGCGACCCGCAGAACACTTTTGATAGGCAAGTTGTCGTTTACGGCAAAGGAGACCGCCCTATATTTATCAGAGCATACTATGGTTGCTATGATCCTTTGGCGTATCCGTTATTCTTCCCAGGAGGGGAGGCAGGGTGGAACCGTTGGATGCCATATCATGTACCATCTCCGGCTGTACCAGCTTCCGTCATTCAGGAGAACAATGATGGCGCCGAGGATGAAGACTTGCATGTTCCAGATCGTACTACACATGCTGATGTGGAACAAAACGAAGATGAGGCCGAAGGTAATTATCTCTATGCAGGTCTTCATTATTAGTTGAGATTAATGCTTAAGCACTCTTTGAATCATGTTGCAGATGATGAAGAGGGCCATGAGGAGGGTGACGTTGGAGGGTCCAGAAAATATGTCAGCCCAAGGGAGTACTACTGTTTCAAGCTACAAGTGAGGAAACATCTATTTAATATTATATTGTTCGGTGCACGTGGGTTACAGCAATGGGCTGTCGACATGTATATCAAGGCGGAGACCATGAGGCTTGATTTCTACTCCAAGCCGAAGAATCAAAAACTAATTCGTGCAGATCTATACCAGGTATCATAAAGTTCTCCATTTTTTATAACTCTCCATGCATACGAAGAAGCTAGCATTTTCAATATAAACCATTTCCTTTACTAGAGAATGTTGTTTTCGTATCTTTCTTGCGAAGGGTGTTGTTGACACCATCGATGCCGGCGAGACACGTGGTTCTCAGGCCGGCAAAAGAATCGTGCTACCACGTACTTTTCCTGGAGGTGATCGAGACATGCAGCGAAGATTTCTTGATGCTATGGCGATAGTATCAAGGTTTGGGAAGCCTGATTACTTCATCACCATGACTTGCAACCCACACTGGGAGGAGATTACATGCAGACTTGAAGCCGGGCAGACACCACAGGACCGTCCTGACCTTGTGGCGAGAGTATACAGGGCCAAGTTGCGAAGCATGAAAGATCTGCTGATCAAGAAAAAGTACTTCGGTGCGGTTGCTGCATATGTCCATGTTACCGAGTTTCAAAAGAGGGGGCTGCCACATGAGCACATGCTTCTGATCATGCGCTCGGATAGCAAGCTAACAAACCCAGATTCATATGATAAGGTGATATCAGCAGAAATTCTTGAAAAGGACAAATATCCTATACTGCATGCTCTTGTGGTCAAGCATATGCTCCACGGACCATGTGGTGCTCTCAAGAAAAATTGCCCTTGCATGATAGATGGTGAATGTCGATTTCGCTATCCTCGGCAGTTCTGTGATGCTACGCAGCAAGGAAAGGACTCATATCCTATTTATAGGAGAAGGGCGGATGGTCGTCAAGTCAAGGTCAGAGGGGCAGAACTGGATAATAGATGGGTTGTTCCATACAACCCTGGTCTTCTTATGCGGTACAACTGCCACATGAATGTTGAGGCTTGCTCTAGCATCAAGGCAGTTAAATATTTATTCAAGTACATCTACAAAGGACATGATCGTGCCTCATTCTCAGTCGATCCAGCAGTAGACAACAATGGAGTCATCAATGAGATTAAGCAGTACAGAGATGCTAGATTCGTGTCACCGCCGGAGTCTATCTACAGACTCTGCGCTTTTCCAATGTATGGTGTCTCTCCCGCTGTTCTTCAACTTCAGCTTCATTTGGAAGACATGCAGCCCGTCACATTCAAAGAAGGCGATAATCTAGATGATGTCGTCAATCGGCCCTCTTCTTCCAGTACCATGCTCACTGAATATTTCAAGATGAACAATGTTGATCCTTATGCGAGGAATTTCTTGTACAAGGAGTTTCCAGAATTCTATCGGTGGAATAAGGGTACGAAGAAGTGGCAGAGAAGAAAACTGAAGGGGCGGGGGCAGGTTGGAAGAATTGTTTATGCACATCCTGCAGAAGGTGAGAGATACTTCCTGAGAGTGCTCATGAATCATGTAAGGGGTGCAACATCATATGAGGATTTGAAAACAGTAAATGGCAATACATGCTCAACGTTCAGACTATCATGTGAGCAAAGAGGTCTCATAGAGACGGACAAGTCACTTGATGACTGCTTGACTGAGTCTGCGACATTCCAAATGCCATATGCTCTAAGAAGGCTTTTTGCAACCATTCTTGTTAACTGCGAGGTGACCGAAATCCGATCATTGTGGGAAAAGCACCTTGAGTCAATGTCCGAGGACTACCGTCGTAACCAGTCCAACCAGGCTGTACTTGAGCAGATTGTCCTTAGAGACATTGCGAATCTGGTGCATTCGATGGGGAAGGATATTAAAAGTTATGGCCTCCCAGATTTGGATCCTGTTGATGACAACTCTTCCAATGGTCATCCGAGAGAGGTTCAAGAGGAGCTGTCCGTCCCTTTTGACAAAGAAGACATAAATATGTTTACATCTCTGAACCCCGAGCAACGTGCTGGCTTTCATGAAATCCTATCTCACGTCCTCAACAACAGGAGCAAGATTTTCTTTGTGGATGGTCCGGGTGGCACGGGGAAGACATATCTATACAAGGCACTCCTTGCTAAGGTCCGTTCCTTGGGACAAATTGCTATTGCAACAGCGACATCTGGTATAGCAGCATCAATCATGCCCGGTGGACGCACTGCCCACTCCAGGTTTAAAATACCAATTAGGCTCACAGACAATAGCACTTGCAATTTCACCAAGCAGAGTGGTACCGCAGAGCTGCTCCGTAGGGCATCTTTAATAATCTGGGATGAAGTTGCCATGACGAAGCGTCAAATAGTGGAGACACTTGATAGGACCCTACAGGACATCATGGGATGTGCTTTGCCTTTTGGTGGGAAGGTCGTGGTGTTTGGCGGAGATTTTAGGCAGGTCCTTCCAGTTGTAACACGTGGGACAAGAGCACAGATTACCGATGCTACGCTACAAAAATCTTATTTATGGGGGTAGATTAGGAAGATACACCTCAAGAGTAATATGAGGGCACAAACGGACCAATGGTTCTCCAGTTACCTTCTGAGAATTGGCAATGGAACGGAGGAGACGATCGGTTGTGATTACGTGCGTATGCCGGATGACATTGTCATTCCTTACGCTCCCACCGAAGAACCAGTGAACAAGCTTATTGAAGATATCTTTCCATCGCTTCATGTGAACGCAGCATCTGGATCGTACATGAGCGCCCGTGCCATTCTTTCAACCAAGAATGAGCATGTGGATGGTCTGAACACAAAGATGATTGATAGGTTTCCTGGCCAAGAAAAGATATATTATAGCTTTGACTCTGTCGAGGATGATGCACGCAATAACTACACAATTGACTATTTAAACTCTATCACTCCAAATGGCCTGCCCCCGCATGCTTTGAAACTCAAAGTCAATTGTCCTGTCATTCTTCTCCGAAATCTTGATACTCACAATGGGTTGTGCAATGGAACAAGATTGATGATTAGAGCATTCCAGAATAATGCAATCGACGCTGAGATTGTTGGTGGACAACATGCTAGAACTAGAGTTTTCATACCGAGGATCCCTTTGTCACCCTCAGAAGACATATCACTTCCTTTCAAGTTCAAGAGGAAACAATTCCCAATCCGGTTGAGTTTCGCAATGACCATTAACAAAGCCCAGGGGCAAACCATTCCAACAGTTGGTATTTATCTACCCGAGCCTGTATTCTCGCATGGCCAGCTTTATGTTGCATTGTCAAGGGGCGTGTCAAGGCAGACCACTCGGATTTTAGCCATGCCAAATAAAGACATAGATCCCACAGGAAAAAGCACAAAAAATATTGTGTACAGGGATGTCTTGGAGGAAACAAGTAAGTTTTTTCTTCCTTCAGACCAGTCTTGGTTTTGATCTCCTACTGGTACTGTTTCATTTCTCTGATTCTCTTATGTTCATGTTATGCAGCTTCATGAGTTTCGTGACCCAGTTCAAATGTGATGATAAAAGGTTGCTGTATCTTGCATATGCCAACACTATTAGTCTGTAGTGTTGTGGTCGGTTCCTGTATCTTGCAGCATGGTTGTATAGAGACTATTACAGGGATGTCACATCGCAGGTAAATACATGAATAATGTTAACTAATTTTGTGTCATTTTCTCCCAGTTATCTTCTTTTTACATTGGTTGTCATTTCTAAATTAGACGGGGCATGTTAAATATTGATCTATGGGACTCCAGAGATTTCAAAATAAGTTTCTAGACCAGCCATACTGGGCAGAACATGTACAACACCATTTTTCTTGAATGGAGGTCCTAACAATATAGCTAGCACACTTTATTGCCGTTGATTTACATCTGGATAGGCCAAACTCTATTCTTATTTTCAAGTTCATCAATCTAAATATTGAGAAGACTACTGTAAGCCATACAAGATTATATAAACATTAGCCTATCAAAAAAAAGATTAGTTAAACATTAGGAAATACAATTTAACAGATTTGGGTGACTTCACTTGGATGGAAGATTTACCCAATGATTTGAGACAATAATACATGCGTGTATCTTTCCAAATATGGACCGGAGTTAGAAATTCTGAAAAGGTAGGAAAATGAAGTCGGTAAGACAGTATGAATTGTCCAAAAATTTATTTCAATACGAGGGTTTCATTCCTTATTGTTGATATAACTTCCAACTAAAATTTGAAATGAGTCAGTGATCCTCAGAACTGACCAGGGCATACCTTAAATTTTTGGACTGGTAACACTGTGATTTGTCGGGAAAATTTCCATTTATCCTTTCTCAATACTTACTCTTGCAGGCACAGGTGAAGATCATAGTTGTGCCAGCAAATATCGTTGTCTGATGCTGTACGACTTCGGGGATGTTGTCGTGAGTTAGCTGTAGCTCTGTTTTAAGTCCGCAGGTTATCTGTTGCATTTTTTCACTTAGCTGAATATTACTGTCAGTTCGGTCAGTCTATTCTACGAGCTTACCAGGTGTGTGTTATGTGGAGCATGGATCTCTGACGAATTGTATTAATGTGAAATGCGAACACCGCTGGTGCTTAGGGAGTATATGCATTTGAATATTTATCTTTGTGGAGTATATATATTTGAATACTTGCAGACACTATCTGCGTGGATCTTGCTGAAATAAAATAGTATGTTTAAATTAGCTACCGTCTGCATGCATGTATTAACGACCATGTGATTTGGTCAAGTCATAGTTAGTTAGAGCTTGTTGAGGTTGTTACGGATGTGTGTGTGTGCTAGCTGAGTGGACTGGTTAGTGCATACGTGGTGTGCATGCTTGGGTTAGTTGCTGCGCATGTCTCTATGTGTGTCTATTTAAGAGAGCTGTGTAAGATAAGAGAAATAGTACAAGGAGAAAAGGTGAGGCTGCTGAGAGGAGGAGAAAGAAGTAATATCCCACCCATTGTACAAAGTCATATAGATCACATAAATAGGTGGACCTTCATAAAATACTATTGATAATGTTGCTTAGTTTTTTTTACCAATTTTGTAACTAAGTATAATACATACCATTATATGATCACCATCAGATGTTTGAGTGGACGCAATTGTTTAGATCTCTGGTTCTATGTTTTTTTATTTTAATGGAGATACGTCTGCAAACATGTGCGTGTGTGTGGATCATACATTGCACGCGCTCATCATATTGTTGGGAATGGGATAGACTATAGTGAATCGATAATAAAAATTGCTAAAAGAAAATAAGATTACAGAAGTGTTTTGTTATAGATTACAATACGTGCGTGGCACGTGCACATTTACTAGTTCCTATTAATTCAACAGCTTGCCGCCAAGACAAATTTTAAGTATGCCAACATAAGAGCCGCTAACTCTATATAAACCTTATGCCATTCAGCTAACATAGCAAGCTGAGTTTGCTCGATCGTCTAGTAAAGAAGCAGATCGATAGTCTAGTGCTCCGATGGCCATGCGTCTATCCATATGGACGGCACTCTTGCTGCCTGTGCTGGTTCTCGCAGTCGCCGATAGCCAGGTCCTCCAGGTAGCGCCACGCTGCCAGAAGAGCTGCGGGAGCCTCGAGAACATCCCCTTCCCGTTCGGCATCGGCGACGGCTGCTTCATGCCGGGCTTCAAGATCGACTGCAACGGTGGCACGCCGACCCTCGCCGACAGCCCCAAACTCGAGGTGCTGAACCTGACCGTGATGCCGCGACCGGAGGCCCGGGTGATGATGCCCATCGCGTACCAGTGCTACGACAGCACCACCGGGACTGCCAACACGGATAAATCTATTGCAAGCGACTACATCACCCCCCCCCCCCGTACCGCATCTCCAACAACAGAAGCGAGCTCGTCGTCCTCGGATGCAACACCTTCGTCTACACGAACAGCGGGCCCAAAGGCCGCAGAGGGTCCAGCTTCTACAGCGGGTGCATATCCTACTGCGACAACGGCGGAAGCGCGACGGACGGCGCGTGCGAGGGCATCGGCTGCTGCCGCGTCGACCTCCCGCCGGGGCTCACCGACAACAGTATGACATTTTTCGGTGCCGACCCAGCTGCTTCGTCGTGGTTCGGCGGCTGGTTGCACACGGACATGGAGTTCAGCCTCTGCGACAACGCGTTCATAGTGGAGAAGAACAGCTACAACTTCACCGTGTCCGACCTCAAGATGAAAGGGGGCTCCACCACCACCAAACCGGTGGTGCTCGACTGGGCACTCCGCGGGAGCGACCCCAAATCCAAGATCGATAACATGAAATGCGCCGATGTGGCCAACAAGCCGGGGTACGCCTGCGTCAGCGACAAAAGCGAGTGCCTCAACTCCGACAATGGCACCGGGTACATCTGCAATTGCACCAATGGCTTCTGGGGCAACCCATATGTTAAAGACGGATGCCAAGGTAACTAACCCTCCCTTTCAATTCGTTTCTGTAAGTATCAATACTGCAGACTCATTGTTGATCCTTTCCATCCATGACGCAGATATCAATGAATGCGATGATCCGTGGAACAAGCATTTCACTTGCAAGGGTGTATGCACCAACCACGTAGGTTGGTACGATTGCAAATGCCCTAGGGGAAAACAGAGCGACGATGCAAAGATCCATGATTGCACTGATATATTCCCTCTTCCAGCAAGGCTTGCCGTCGGTATATATTCTTGCTCACTTTTACATTTCCATATTCCCGCAATGCTATCCTAGTAGTGTTCTGTTTGGCATGTGATTTGCAGAGGCTATAGTCTCATAAAAAAAAACATATATCAGCTGGTGCAAACGATTTCATTTGTAGAATTATAGGTTTCACACAGACAGTACCTGACACTGTTTTGCTTAGAGGACCAATACTTTTAAAATTTCAGAAAATAGAGATACGCTTTTTAAAAGTAAGAGATGATTATCGCTCCAAACTAATATTTCCATCTTCATTACTACCTTCGTTAGCAAAAATTATAATTATGATGTTTCTCTAAGATTGAGAACCATAATACTAATAAGAATCATTCATGTTGTGATATCATACATAGCCTTGTAGGATTTTTTTTTCTTCTGTGAGAATTTAGTTTTACGGCAACAAAATGTACTAATTTTTTTATATAGTTAGATTTGTTTTATTGGTATCCATTATCCACATAAATATCCCTTCCAAGACAATATCCACACGTTGACATGTAACAGTAGTACTTGCACCGATGTGGAAAACATTTGTTGTTAGCCTATATTTAGTAAAATATAAGAACCAAAGTTGCATTACTGGTGAGTAACCCATTTACATGATCTGTTAATCGCAGGCATCAGTGTAGGAGTATGCGTACTTATTGTCGCTCTCCTTCTAGCATTTATTAGGCTCCAAAAGAGAAAAATGGATAAACTTTTTGAAAAGAATGGAGGCGAGATGCTTAAAAATGTGAAAGGTCTCACAATTTTCACAAAAGATGGACTAAGGAAAATCACAAAAGATAATGCAGAGTTTCTTGGAAACGGAAGCTTTGGTAATGTGTACAAAGGTACTCTTCCTGACCAAACCATGGTGGCAGTCAAGGCATCTATTAAGGTAGATGAAGCTACAAAGGATGAATTTGTTGAAGAAGTTGAGATCCAAACACAGATGATCCACAAGAACATCCTGAAGCTTGTTGGTTGCTGTCTGGAGGTGGATGTTCCAGTGTTGGTATATGAGTTCGCGGCAAATGGAAGCCTCCAAGGTATCCTGCACGGTAAAAAGAATCAAGTACTCTCCTTGGACTCACGTTTGGAAATTGCAATTGGCTCTGCAGAAGGGTTAAAATATATGCATAGTTATGCAACTCATGCAATGAGACATGGCGATGTCAAGCCAGACAATATACTTTTGGATGACATGCTGACACCAAAAATCGCGGATTTTGGGTTGTCCAAACTGTTGAAAGAAGAATATGTCGCGAAGGTTGTGGTTGGGTGCATGGGTTACATAGACCCAGCATTCATGAAAACTGGCCTTTTGACACAAAAGGGTGATGTGTACAGCTCATTACAGGGAAGAGAAATGTGTATGACCAGAATTGTAGTCTCATTATTGAGTACCGCAAAGTTTACGAAAATGAAAGAAGTGGGAGGGCAATGTTTGACACTGAAATTGCAACTGAAGAAGATATTCCTATCCTTGAAGAAATGGGCAAGCTCGCAATGGATTGTCTAAATGCCGACCTAGAAGATCGGCCAGATATGACAGAGGTTGCCGAACAGCTTGTGATAATTAGGAGAAATAAGAAGCTTGGCAAATCAAACAGTACAAATCCTAACAACAGTGGGGATTTTATCATAAATATTTCTCCTACGAACCCAGAGTTCACTAGAACTACTAGCGCCAATACTTCAGCAGAGTCAACTCCCAACAACATGGACATCCTTCCTAGTCCATAGGCTACTAAATGCAGCATGCTAGCACAAGAAGTTGTATTTTTTTATTTCCAGTCTTTCCCCTAAGTTGCCAACATGCACAAGAATTGTTGTAGTGTGAGGTTGATACCTGCACGTGTCTGTAATATTTTTTAAATTTACTTATTTCAAATACTATCTATGTAATTTCTTTATGAATAAAATATTTTAAAAAACTTTTCCAATGCCACCAAACCGAACTCATCTTTTTCGAAATGGAGGCATAGCCCCAGCCTCTGCATCAAAATGACGAACACAACTACTTTATTATACACAAGTTTACAGTTCCAGTATTACAGATCACTGATCAGAGAGGGTGGCAGCAAAGATAAGCCAACAAAACAAGCTACAGGTCCTAAAAGATCGACTAGGCATTGCCAATGCAATTAGTGTGCAACCAGCCACCCTGGCTGAATATAGCCCGAACAACCGCCATCAAACAATTGCATCCAGTATACATAGGTCCCCGCTGCTTTGGCGGAAGGAGGTAGAACCACATGTGTATCAAAGAAGCAACTCTATGGCTAACCTGCAAAAGAATCAGTTTAGCATTCCTGTTAAAGACAACATTATTACGGCTATTTCATATTGCCAAACTAAAGCGAAAACCCCCACACAAATTTGGGTATTTGTTTGCTTATCAATGTCATTCAGCCAATTACCAAAAAGATTATTAACACTAGTGGGAGGAGGTATGTTATACGTGAAATGCACAACTCACCAGAAAAGACGTGCAAAAGAACAAGATATAAATAAATGATCAATTATTTCCTGGTATCCAAAAAGACACATTTAGTACACCCTGTCCATCGCCTTTTCGCAAGACTATCTTTTATTAAAATAGAATTTTCGTAAAGAAACAACATAAAAATCTTAATTTTTAGTGGAGCCTTTATTTTCCACAGACACTTATTAAGAAATATAGTACGCCCATTCATAATATCGACAAACATAGACTTAACCAAAAAAGAAACCGTGGTTGTGTGGTGCCATTTGAATCTATCATGTTCATCATTAAAATGTACATTCATTAGTCTAGAGACAAGTTGTATCCAAGCATCCCATTTATCTCCTACAAGTGCTCGGTTAAACATTATGTTCAACAGAGTTTGGTTTAATACATCAGCCACTAATACATTTTTAATTCTGACAATGTTATAGAGAGTTGGGTTGTGATTTGCTAATGAAGTGTTCCCAAGCCAAACATCCTCCAAAAAACGTGTTGCTAAACCGTCACCAATAATGAAAGAACTACTTTGAAAGAATTCATTTTTAACCCCCATTATCCCTTTCCAAAAGGGTGAATCAGTAGGGTTTTCTTGGACTTGTAAGAGCATTTGACCATGTAAGTATTTGTTAGTAAGTAGTTCATGCCAAACTCCTTCCTGTGAGAGTAGTTTGAAAAGCCACTTACAAAAAGACACTTATTCTTAATGTCCAACACCTCAATACCGAGACCCCCTTGGTCTTTTGGTCAACAGATTATGTTCCATCTACTAAGTCTGTAGTTTTTTTGTGCTCATCACTTTTGCCAAAAGAAATGCAACCTGTAGAAGTCCAACATTTTCCTTACACCCGTTGGTATAGAGAAAAAATAGAGGAGGAACATTGGTAGGCTAGTTAAAACTGAATTTATTAGTACTAATCGTTCCCCATATGAGAATAATTTTCCTAACCATGAATCCATTTTCTTTTCAAACCGATCCTCTATCGGTTTCCATTCTTTATTAAGTAACGTCCTATAGTGGATAGGGATACCTGAGTATTTTAATGGTAAAGATTTGACCTCATACCTGAAAATGGTTCTAAAATTATTCTCATCGTCCTTAGCCTTACCAAAATAAAAAAAACCGCTCTTATGAAAGTTTATCTTGAAACCAGATAGTTGCTCAAAAAAGCTAAAATCAACTTAATTTTTATGGCTTTAGCTAAATCATGTTTCATGAATATAATAGTATCATCCGCATAATGAAGGACAGAAATACCGCCTTCAACTCAATGGGGTACTAACCCACAAACTTTTCCATCCTCCTTTGTCTGTGCAAATAGGATGTCAGGCATATCCATGACAATATTGCACAAAATAGGAGACAAAGGATCTCCTTGTGAAGTTCATGAATAGTCTCGTGTAGAATAACAAATACTTCTAAGATGTTTCTACCAAGAAATAAAATCCGCCTGTGTTGGCCTAATCACCTTGTGCGCGATTATCGACTCTATTTGTACCAAAGCTAACATTAAGAAGAAAAATTAGCCTGTATTGTTCTATTCTGCTTCAACTTCCTTCTTAGGAATTACTGGTTGTTACACCAAAATTGAATTTATACAATGGCAGATGTCCATGTGGTTCTACAACAATTGCCATCAAGTCATTTTTAATGACTGGACAGAACCTTTGATAAAACTCAATAGGAAACCATATGGTCCTAGAAATGGCTTCAAACATCTCCTCTTCATAATAGGAGATGTAAGAATAATCCTTTCATCTTCAGACAACTGAGGGATATCTTGAGTGACTTTTTCTCTCAAAGACACAAATCACGGTGCTAGTGTACCGAACAAATTTTTATAATAATTATTTATGAAGGTCTTGAGGTTCTCTTGACCAACAATGGTCCCATCATCTTGCTCAAGCTGGAAGATTCATTTTTCCCATGCTTCCCATTAGCAATTAGGTGAAAATATTTTGTATCATTTCCCCCCTCTTCAATATGTTTAACTTTTGCTCGTTGAGGTTGAGCCCATTTGATCTCTTCTTCACGGTGCAAATTAGCTAAACACTCGTCTGCATTTTTTTTGCCGATGTCTCAACATCACTTAGTGGAATAACTTCTTCTTTGAGGTCAAGTTCATCAATCAAAAGAGTAAGCCTTTCTTTCTCATTTTTTTAAACGCAACTTAGATTCTTTGCCCAACCATGAAGAAATTGTCTTAGATGTCTAATTTTATTTTTTCTATCTTTCGACAAGAGAATTACGAAACGGAATAGTATTCCATTCACTGGTAACCAATTTAGTAAAACCATCTCGGTGCATCCAAGATAGTTCAAAGGATAATAGGTTTTTATTGCCAATATGGGCCGGATCGCCAGAATCTATAAAAATAGGTGTATGGTCTAATCCCGTACTTGTCATCGCATGCACCGAAACTAGTGAAATTTTTTGTTCCCATTCTACATTATCTAGAACACTGTCTAACTTCTCATAAGTTGCAACCTCTCTCCTACTAGCCCAGGTAAATTGCCTTCTTGAAGAATGATCTCTTATAGATCAAGCCTCTCGATAATGGCATTAAAAATAAAAGGCCAACGTGCATTGAAATTATTGTTAGTTTTCTCTTCCTTTCTTTGAATGATATTAAAATTGTCACCCACCAACATAGGTAGTGTTTTCGATTCACAAATTTGAACCAATTCAGCTAAAAACTATGGTTCAAGTGTTTCTCGGGCTGCCATACAACGCCACTAGAATCCACTCAAAACCATCAAGCCTTGTCGATGGATTTCGTGTCGCAAGAACATGGGGTACCACACGACGGACCCAAAGATTCAAACACAGGGGGCTATACGCGTGAGATCTAGATCGCAACGAAACACGGTGACGGAAGCCTCGAGACGCCGGAGAGCACAACGCACCGCAGAGAGAGAGAGAGAGAGACACCGAGCTTTACCCAGCTTCAGGGCCCTCGTGGTGAGGTAAAACCCCTACTTCCTGCCTTCTTGTATTACGACGCGATACCTCGCGAGGAGTACAAGGTCTTGGTTATAGAGCTCTAACTGGCTGGAGGTAGAAGAACCAACTTAGCCTAGCTAGGAGCCAGAAGATGAAGATCGGATCCCTTCTAAGGGGCGCCGAGGTCCTCCTTCCCCTTATCATCTTGGGGAAGGGGTTGCCACAAACGGCCAAGGAGAGGGGACAGCTGTTGTCTTGGGGTCCTCGGTGGACGTAGTCTTCATAGAGTAGTGGCGCCGGTCCACAGGAGTGGGTGGAGGAGGCTGACGTCCTCCTCTAGCGCCCTGCACCGTCCACCCTATTTTTAGGGGGGTGGCCAATAACCACTGTGCCGCTTTATGCAAGCATGACAGAAGCTGGTCTCCCTCCTGTCGGGGTAGCGTGGACGGTATGCAGTCTTCCGTCCTTATCTTCTTGCTCCGCACGGAAACGTACTGAGCTGACGTGGATGTGGTCCATCCCCTCGTGAGAAACAGCTCGCGAGGAGGTCTTCTAGTCCTTAGCAGTTTTAGCTGTCGTTCTCCTCATGAGGCGCCTCCTCATGAGGGTCTTCTCCATTGGGCTTCAGTCGTCGGTTTACCCTTGGGCCAAAGCTGGGCCGTTGAAGGGGCCCAGAAGCAGGTGGACCAGGATACCCCGATATCCAGAACACCGACAGTAGCCCCCGGGAGCCTGGCCCGCAAACGCGCCCTCTCGAGGGAGCGAAGGGTCAGGGGCCCCCAGAAGCTGCTGGGCCCTCCAATGGCACACGTCAATGCGCGCGGTTAGAGGACCATGTGAAGATGCAGAACTGCAGACACGTGGCGCGACTGCAGTTGGCGAGACAAAGCGGCGTGGAGATCGTGCGCCGTGCAAGGACTAACAGGCGTTTCGAACCGTCGCATCAAGGGCGACGTTTGGGAAACGGTGCCCTCTCTGCCTCCTTTAAAGCTTAGCAGAGAAGGCTCCTTCTCCTCCTTCATAGCACATCGTCGCCGCCGCTCCCCTTTCCAAAGAACTTGCGCATCCAATCCCCTCTAGCCATCAACCTCTCGCTACAATCCGCCTCCGACCGACAGTGCCATGGCATCGCGCAGGGCCACCGGAGCAGCGAGGTCTTCTGAAGCGGCGACGCAGCCGGCGGCGCCCCTGCTCGAATCCCGCATCAAGAGCAACCATGAGCTCCAAACCGTCCGCGAGATGGTCGGGAGCAATAACAGCGAGTGGGGGCCACTCGCATCTGGCACGGCCGGACGCCGCGGGAAGCTCTGCCCGCGACGGCGCAGCCCTTCTTCCTCTTCTCCATCTTCGCCAGCCTAGTGCCGCCATTCTGCCCCTTCCTCCTGGCGATCTTGGAGACCTACGGGATCCAGGCGATTCACCTTCACCCCAAGTCCATCGCCCTGCTGGCGGTCTTCGCCTACGCCTGCAAGGCGTGGATTGGCATCAAGCCGTCGGTGGCATACTTCCGCCACCTCTTCTCCCTTCGGTCCTCTGGGCTGAACGAGAGCTCAGGCTGCGTCTCCTTCATCGCCACTGCCGGAACAGAGGGCGACTTCATCGACTTGAAGTGGATGAAGAAAGTTGAAGACTTTCGGAGCCGCTGGCTCTTTGTCGACATCCTCGAAGAATCGGAGCTCTTCCTCGTCACCGGAGTGCCTCCCGCCAAGCTCACCACCTGGGCAAGCGAGGCCCTTCCCGAAGAGGCCTTTAAGACGCTCCGCCCATGGATCCGTGACCTCCGGAAGACCGGCGTCACGGGGACCATGGTTGGAGTGGAGTTCATCACCAGACGCATTGCCCCTCTTCAGGACCACCGCCAAAGCATCTGGGCGCACCGGGCTGGAGACGACCTCTGGCTTCACGTCAGCGAGCTCAACACCGACGCCCGAGAGGAGGTAATAAGAGCTTTCTTCTCTTCTGCTTCCATCCTAGCAATCCCGCGCACAGCCCTGCCGATCTACAACCTGGGCGCTCGGGAGACTAGCCGTGTCACGGCCAGGATCTTGAAGTTCAACACTTGGGGTCCATTCCTTGCTGACGGCATCACGCCCGTACCCTCTTCCGAGCACACCGCCGGCCAGCTCAGAACATGACTCGGCAGGCGAGGGGAGCGGGGCCCGAGGCCTCTGAAGATCTTGATGACGACGACGCCGAATCTGGCGAGCGGGTGGCCCGCTGGAGGCGTTCTGAGAGTACCATGGTACTTTCGGACTCCTCCGACAATGAATCTGCCTTGCCGGACCAGCCCACCGAGGGAGATGCCGATGCGTCTTACTTGCGAGACCTGGAGGAGAAGGGGCGCCTGGCCTGAGGCGGGGGCTTCCCATGGCAAGGAGCCGGCCGGCGAATCTTCTGCGCCTCCGCCACCGGCCTCGGACCTCCCAGGCAAGAGGGGGTGGGTTGAGCGCGATGCCTCGTGAGTGTTCCTGCAACATTTTTAGTCCTTGACTTACCTTTCTCCTAACTTCTTTTCCCCTCCTCCTCACCAGGGATGCCAAGGAGAAGAAGGAAGAGAAGAAGAAGAAGAAGAAGAAGAAGAAGAAGAGGAAGACCAGCTAGATGATCAAGGATTCACTGTAAATACTAGCAAACGGGTTTTCAGGGGTATTTGGTAATGCGAATAAATAAAGTACGAGTAAATAAAAGACAGTAATAACAATTGCAGCGAGTGGCCCAATCCTTTCTAGAGTAAAGGACAAGCCGGTTGTGTAACTTATGATGACCAAACGTTCCCGAGGATACACGGGAGTTTTTGTCAAGAGCTTTCGCTTCATGCCGCTAAATAATCTTTATTGGTTTGATAAGTGTTATGGGGGTGAACCTGTGCTAGCGCACTACCCTTACTAGGATTAATACACACTTATGATTATACCCCTTGCAAGCATCCGCAACTACAAGAAAGTAATTAAGATAAATCTAACCATAACCTTAAACCCTACGCTCCCTGGTGCAATGGTTTCCTAACGGAGGTTTAGGTTTCTGTCACTCCAGCAACCCCACAATTAGTAGCCAAATACACAATGCATTTCACTAGGCCCATAAATGGTAAAGTATCATGTAGTCGACGTTTACATGACACCACTAGTGAAATAGCACCACAACAAATAAATATCAAACCATTAAATATTACTTAACATAATTCCACTACTAACATCTTGACTTCTCCCATGTCCTCAAGAACTAAACAAACTACTCACAAGACATCATATGGATCATGATCAGAGGTGAAATAATGGTAAATAACAATCTGAACATAAACCTTAAGTCAACGGTTCCACTCAATAGCATCAACCACAAGAGTAATCAACACCGGGAAAGTTTCCCCTAAGAATTTGACAAGTTTCAACTCAAGATGTTACAGTGGGATGGCGTGGTGATGGTGGAGATGAAGGTGCTGGTGATGGAGATGGTGGTGATGATGATCCCGATGAAGTCTGGTGCGATGGCGATGACGATGGCGACGATCTCCCCTCTCCGGGAAGAATTTCCCAGGCAGATTTCTGCCTGCCGGAGAGCTTTTCTCTCTCTGGTGTTTTCCGCCCCGCAGAGGCGGCGGTGTCTATCTCTGAGCCCCCCCTTGAGTTAGGTTTTCGGGGACAATGAAATACGTGAAGGGGCGATGGCAGAAGTGGGCCAGGGCGGCCACACAATAGGCCGATGCGACCGGGGGTCAGGCCGCGCCCCCTGTGTGTGAGCCTGCCGTGTGGCTCCTCTCGCCTCCTCCTTCTGGCCTCTTCAGTCTTCTGGTAAAATATAGATTCCTGGTATTTTTCTGGAATTTCCTGATCTTCCGAAATATGGTGTCTTGGCGGTCCTTTTTCTAGCAGAATCCTGACTCCGGCAACAAATCCTCCAATGATCATCAAACATGTAAAAATAGAGGAAACAACATAAGTATCATCTCTAATTGTGAAATATATCAATGAATAATAGTAAGTTATGATACAAAATAGTGATGCAAAATGGACGTATCAACCCCCCAAGCTTAGACCTCGCTTGTCCCCAAGCGAAAACTGAACTCGGTAAACATGACCACGGGTTTATAGAGTGAAGTGTCGATAATCAAAATACGGACTAGAAGCATCACATTTACCAATGCACAAATTATAATAGACAGCAACTTCCCTTTATATGATATAGACTTGCAATAAGTAAAAGGGAATCACAAATAAGGATGCACAAGGTAAACTATAATTGGTGATGGCAAACCTAAGTTCTTGGTCAGAGAACAATGAACAAACTATTCTTACTTTTGAATGGAACCTTTTATAATAGAGCTAATACAACAAAAACCATATGCTCAACAAGACAAACTCTTTGTAATCATGGAAAGCTTTCAAAGATATATTCCTTTAGGTAAAAGCATTACACTAAACAAAGGAAGATAGTAAACATGATTGACGGATCAACATATGGATGAATGAAACATAACAACTCAAATGCTTGCTTGGGATAGAGGGGAATAGGTTGACTCAACATAAAAGTAAAAGATAGGCCCTTCACAGAGGAAAGCAGGGATTAAACATGTGCTAGAGCTTTTCATTTGTAAAACAGAGGTAAAAGTTGTTTTGAGAGGTGGTTGCTTTTGTCAACGACTAGCAACGGAGTTCTTAATATCTTCCATACTAAACAAGTGAGAGCGGTTCCGAGATGTTTGATTAGTTGGCACAATTGTGCTCTTTTATAGCTTAGCAATCCTCCCCACCTTTTCCTTTCTCAAACCATGGCTAACCGATTTCATCGGGTGCCCACCAACTTTCACATACCATGGAGGAGTCCTCTTTTTCTTTTATTATTTAGATTACAATGGTCTGACCAGCTCCCTTGCAAAATTAATGATGAGCAAATGAAGCTGCCTAGTCGAGGGGTACTCAATTTAGTATGGAAGATAACAAACCCAACCACTATGTCCTCATGAGCTAAAAACAGTGGCACAAAATGAGAAGTATTTGAAGGTTTTTGAAAGGTAGCACATGAAAATTTACTTGGAATGGCTTGAAATACCATGTATAGGAATTTATAGTGGACTCTTTGGAAGTAACTTGGTTTTTGGGAATTGGATGCATAAGAAGTAATCCCTCTCAGTACAGGTTTTTGGCTAGCAAGGCTGGGTAGCAAGCATAAGTGTTGCATGAAACAAACAAACATACATATAATAGGAACAATCATGCAAACTTCCTTGAAAGTACAACAATTTTAACTTAAGAATACCATTGCTTATGAGCTAAACATGAAGGAAAGATGAAATGATGTATCTACTAGCACTTCTTTCTTCTTTTTCTACTCAAAACTCAAGGTAAAGCTGCTACTGACCAAGCTAAGTTTGCCAAAACCAACTAAATTTACTCATGCTCCCAAAGTGATACCAATACTGATCAACAAGACTAATCGTATAAGAGAGATTGCAAACTAAATAAAGTGTGCGGAAAGTAAATGATAAAACTTCTTATTAATATTTCATTACCGCAACTCACACCAAGGGATACATAGATAACCAACAAAGGAGGATACTTCCATACCGCAAACTATTCTATAAGATAACTTCTCTCTACATGATATGACTCTACTTGAAAAGTAAATGAGTAAAAGATAATGATGTGATACCGCAGCACTCCCCCAAGCTTGGAACAAGCCAAGGGGATGCATATACCAATGACGAATTACTCCTTCGGCGGTAGTGGTGAGTCTTTATCATCATCAAACTTCTAAGGCAGACGATCCCCATCAAGGAAGGATGTCTTGGTCTCCAATATCCTGTAACATGCAGCAGCACTCATTTGTTTAAACCTAGCTTCATACTCACAGTTTTGGTTCTGCAAGTTGTAGAGTTGTGCTTGTAATTGGTTAGTGGTCTCATGGAGCGAAAAGATGTCACTCCAGAGCTCTGCTGTCTCTTTCTTGTGCTTGGCGGTAAGATCTTGATTAATCCTATAGATGATGTCCACTTTGCGTTCCGCCATCTTATTATATTTAAAAACTTCTTGTTCCAGTGCTTCCATCTTAGCTTCAAGACTCCCTTCTCCCGTAGGGCCCTCAACATCTTCAATCTGCAACTCCCCATCCTTGAGTGACAACTCCTTCGGATGCATCTTTAGCTCCCTCATATACGGATTAATGATGTCCGCGAGAGAGTTCTCCTTGGATGCCCCGGACGAAGACATTGCAACTCAAAAGCTGAGAACAATCCCCTGACAAAAATAGCTCGAACGAAAACACAGCGAAAACACAATATACAAACCTCGGGTACTCCGGGGGGTTATATAGGCAAAAATTAAACATCAAGATGAAATCACAGGAGGAAACCGGGACGGAAACGAGCTCCGGGGTGCTCTCACACCAGGGCGGCGCGGCCAGGGGTGGGCCCGCGCCCCCTGTGTGTGAGGGCACTCCAGGACTCCGTCTCCTGCCCATTTTCATCTCGTGATTTTTCATATTTAGCAAAAACAATAAAAAATAGTACTAATTTTTTTAACGCGAACCTTTTCTGACTAGAACTATTACCTATTCGAAAATGAACTCTACAGGTTCCTGCATATTGTCCTGGATGAATTCTTCCGGAGAAACCGTTTGAATAACATCAACATCTTCATTATAAGAATCTCCAGCAATATAATGTTTGAGTCTTTGACCATTCACCACTTGTGTAGTGTCATCTTTTAATGAGGCAATCTTTATTAAACCTGAGCGGTACACTTCTTCAATAACATAGGGTCCTTCCCATTTTGAGAGTAATTTTCCTGCAAAAAATCTGAGACGAGACCTATACAATAAAACTTTCTCACCAACATGAAACTCTCTCTTAAGAATTCTCTTATCATGCCATTGTTTGACTTTCTCTTTGAAAAGTCTGGCATTCTCGTAAGCTTCGTTTCTCCACTCATCTAAAGAACTCAAATCTAACAACCTTTTCTTACCGGCGAGTTTAAAATCCCTATTAAGCTCTTTCACTGCCTAGAAAGCTTTGTGTTCTAATTCTAAGGGCAAGTGACACGCTTTTTCGTAAACCATCTTGTAAGGAGACATGCCCATGGGGTTCTTATAAGCAGTTCTATAAGCCCATAAAGTATCATTTAACTTGCTAGCCCAGTTTTTCCTAGATCTATTGACAGTCTTCTACAAGATAGACTTGATCTCTCTATTTGAAAGCTCTACCTACCCACTAGTTTGGGGATGATAAGCAGAAGCAATTCTATGATTAACGTCATATCTAGCAAGAGTTTTTCTAAAACCGCCATGATTAAAATGAGATCCTCCGTTAGTCATAAGATATCTAGGCACACCAAACCTAGGAAAAATAACGTCCTTAAGCATTTTTAACGAGGTCTCACCATCGGCACTCTTTGTATGTATAACTTCTACCCACTTGGTAACATAATCTACAGGAACAAGTATGTGAGTATAACCTTTTGAAGGAGGAAAAGGACCCATAAAGTCAAATCCCCAACAATCAAATGGTTCAATAACAAGAGTGTAACTCATAGGCATTTCATCACGTCTAGAAATATTACCAACTCTTTGACATTCATCACAAGATAAAACATACCTTCTAGCATCTTTAAAGAGGGTTGGCCAATAAAAAACTGATTGTAGAACCTTTTGTGCAGTTCTATCTCTAGCATGATGTCCTCCATAAGCACTGCCATGGCATTTCCTCAATATTTCTTGTTGCTCATACCCTGGAAAGCATCTTCGCATAATTCCATCAACTCCTTCTTTATATAGGTGTGGGTCATCCCAAAAATAATGCCTCAAATCATAAAAGAATTTTCTTCTCTTCTGAGCTGTAAAGGTTGGAGGCAAATACTTGGAAACAATAAAGTTAGCATGATCAGCATACCACAGATCCTCTTGCGAAGTTATATTTATTGAAGCCAACTGTTCATTTGGAAAACTATCATTAACAGGAACAGGGTCAAAAGAAATGTTTTCCAATCTAGACAAATTGTCAGGAACAGAATTTTCAGCACCTTTCCTATCCACAATTTGCAAATCAAACTCTTGTAAAAGTAACACCCATCTAATAAGCCTAGGCTTAGCATCCTTCTTCGACATAAGATATCTAATAGCAGCGTGATAAGTATGAATAGTAACTTTAGAATCAACAATGTAAGGTCTAAACTTATCACATGCAAAAACAACAACAAGAAACTCCTTCTCAGTAGTAGCATAATTCTTCTCAGCAGCATCAAGAGTCTTACTAGCATAATGAATAACATTTAACTTATTATCTACGCGCTGTCCAAGAACAGCACCAACATCAAAATCACTAGCATCGCACATAATTTCAAAGGGTAAATTCCAATCAGGTGGTTGAACAATAGTAGCAGTAGTTAAAGCCTTCTTAAGAGTTTCAAAAGCTTCCTTACAATCATCATCAAAGACAAATGGTACATCTTTTTGAAGAAGATTAGTAAGAGGCTTTGAAATCTTAGAGAAATCTTTTATAAACCTCCTATAGAAACCAGCATGATCAAGAATACTACGAATACCTTTAACATCTCTGGGACAGGGCATTTTTTCAATTGCTTCAACTTTTGCTCTGTCAACTTCAATACCTCTTTCAGAAATTTTATGTCCAAGAACAATTCCTTCATTCACCATAAAGTGGCATTTCTCCCAGTTAAGAACACGATTAGTTTCTTCACACCTCTGCAAAACTTTATCAAGATTGTGCAAACAATTATCAAAAGAAGTTCCATAGACGGAGAAATCGTCCATGAAAACCTCCACAATTTCTTCACAAAAACCATGAAAAATAGCAGACATGCATCTTTGAAAAGTAGCAGGAGCATTGCACAAACCAAACGGCATACGTCTATAAGCATAAGTTCCATAAGGACAAGTAAAAGTGGGTTTCTCTTGATCTTGCTTTTTAATAGCAATCTGAGAGAAACCAGAATAACCATCAAGAAAACAAAAATGAGTCTTCTTAGACAACCTCTCTAGCATTTGATCTATAAACGGTAAAGGATAATGATCTTTCTTAGTAACTTTGTTTACCGTTCTAAAATCAATGCACATCCTATAACCAACTACTACCCTTTGAGGAATAAGCTCGTTATTCTCATTAGGCACAACAGTGATACCTCCTTTCTTAGGAACACAATGAACAAGACTAACCCATCTACTATCAGCAATAGGATAAATAATACCAGCATCAAGGAGCTTCAATACCTCATTTCTTACCACTTCCTTCATCTTGGGAATTAAGTGGCGTTGATGTTCGACAACTGGCTTTGCATCTTCCTCCATGTTAATAGCATGCTGACATATAGTGGGAGAAATCCCTTTTAAATCATCAAGAGTATATCCCATAGATCCTCGGTGTTTCCTCAATATCTCCAATAACCTTTCTTCTTCCTTTCCTAAAAGCTTAGAACTGATAATAACAGAATATATTTTCTTATCATCTATATAATCATACTTAAGATCATCAGGTAAAGGTTTTAATTCAAAAACTGATCTTCCTATGTGGCAAAGTGGTACCAAGATCCTCCACGGGTAAATTGTGCTTAATCAATGGTGGTTGATGAAGAAGAATATCATCAATCTCTTCTCTTTCTTTCCTGAAGACATCACTTTCATGGTCCTCCATAAATTACTGCAAAGCATTGTTAGGAGCAAGAGCAATAGAGGCAAGCTGTTCAACTCGAAAAGTTTCATTAGGCAATTCACTTTCAAAAGGAGTTTTAGCAAACTTAGAAAAATTAAACTCATAAGATTCTCCATCAAACTTAGTAAAAAATTCTCCTTCTTACAATCTATCACAGCGCCACAATTATTCAAAAAGGGTCTACCAAAAATAATAGGACAAGTTTTACTAGCTTCCTTACCAAGTACAAGAAAATCAGTAGGATATTTAGTCTTACCACATAAAACTTCCACATCTCGAACAATACCAAGTGGCAAGACAGTCTCTCTGTTAGCAAGCTGAATAACCACATCAATTTCCTCTAATTCACAAGGGCCAATCTCATGCATGATTTCTCTGTAAAGCTCTATAGGAATAGCACTGGAACTTGCACCAATGTCACATAAACCATAATAGCAATGATCGCCAATCCTGACAGAAATAACAGGAACACTTGTTTTCCTACGCCTATTAGGATGTGAAACAATGTTAGTAGCATCTTCACAAAAGACAATATGTTCATCTCCCACATCTTTAGTAACAAGGTCCTTCACTATCGCTACAGGAGACTTAATAGTAATTTGCTCATCAGGTTCTGCAGCTTTCTTAGTACTTTTATTAAGCACACGTACCAAAGTAGAATGCTCTTTTACCTTAGCAGGGAAAGGCGTCTTCTCGAAATAAGGTTCAGGCAAAATGCTATCAACAGTACAAACTTCAGTAGCTATAGCGGGAATATGACTAATAGAATCTTTATAAGGCGCAAGATACTTGTTCTAATCTTTCTTTGGAACATCAAGATAAGAGGCAAAGGCCTTAAAACAGTTAGCAAGTATTTGAGAGTCAAGACCATAAGCAGTGCTAACATTATGAAAGTCATCGGTTCCCATAAAAGCTTTAATGCATTCATAATCATAATTTATACCTGACTTCCTACCTTTGTCATTCTCCCATCCTTCAACATTTTCTTGAATACGGTCAAGAAGATTCCACTTTGCATCTTCTTTCATATGGGTAAATGAGCCAAAACAGGAAGCATCCAAAATTCCTTTTCATGAAGAGTAAGCCTCGCATAAAAGTTATCAATAACAATATTACTAGGGAGCTCATGAATGGGACATTTGAGCATTAGTAACTTCAATCACCCCCATGCTTGGGCAATACCCTCTCCATCATGAGGCCAAAAGTTATATATTCGATTACGATCTTTATGAATTTCACTTGGAGGATAAAACTTGGAATAAAAGAGGGGTACAATTTCCTCCCAAGCAATAGATGGGCCATCTTTTAGCAGCCGATACCACTCCTCAACTCTGCCTTTCAATGATAAAGAGAATAGCTTCCTCTTAACCTGGCTCGATGAAATACCTGCACACTTGAACAACTCGCAAAATTCATATATAAAGAGTAAGTGATCACCCGGATGGACAGTTCCATCTCCTGAATAGCAGTTATCCATAACAAGTTCAACAATTTTCATAGGTATTTTAAAAGGATCTAATTGAGCAGGAGGTGGTTGTGGTTCATCCACATCCGCAACAGTGGTAGTAGTTTTCCCGAATAGGAACCCAAATGGAGAACTCTCCATAGCAAAATAAAATAAAAATAAAAGACAGAAATAAAAACAATACTCACAGCGACGGTTACCTTTACCAACTCCACTCTTCAATAGCGCTTCACTCCCCGGCAACGGCGCCAGAAAATAGTCTTGATGACCCACAAGTATAGGGGGTGTATCGTAGTACTTTCGATAAATAAGAGTGTCGAACCCCTCTTTTATTCCAAGGAGCAGAAGGTGTTGACAAGTAGTTTTGATCAAAGATTCACTATAAATACTAGCAAACGGGTTTTCAGGGGTATTTGGTAATGCAAATAAATAAAGTATGAGTAAATAAAAGACAGTAATAACAATTGCAGCGAGTGGCCCAATCCTTTCTAGAGCAAAGGACAAGCCGGTTGTGTAACTTATGATGACCAAACGTTCTCGAGGACACACGGGAGTTTCTGTCAAGAGCTTTCACTTTATGCCGCTAAATAATCTTTATTGGTTTGATAAGTGTTATGGGGGTGAACCTGTGCTAGCGCACTACCCTTACTAGGATTAATACACACTTGTGATTATACCCCTTGCAAGCATCCGCAACTACAAGAAAGTAATTAAGATAAATCTAACCACAGCCTTAAACTCTAAGATCCTACGCTCCCTGGTGCAATGGTTTCCTAACGGAGGTTTAGGTTTCTCTCACTCCAGCAACCCCACAATTAGTAGCCAAATACACAATGCATTTCACTAGGCCCATAAATGGTGAAGTATCATGTAGTCGACGTTCACATGACACCACTAGTGAAATAGCACCACAACAAATAAATATCAAACCATTAAATATTACTTAACATAATTCCACTACTAACATCTTGACTTCTCCCATGTCCTCAAGAACTAAATGAACTACTCACAAGACATCATATGGATCATGATCAGAGGTGAAATAATGGTAAATAACAATCTGAACATAAACCTTAATTCAACGGTTCCACTCAATAGCATCAACCACAAGAGTAATCCACACCGGGAAAGTTTCCCCTAAGAATTTGACAAGATTCAACACAAGATGTTACAGCGGGATGGCGTGGTGATGGTGGAGATGAAGGTGCTGGTGATGGAGATGGTGGTGATGATGATCCCGATGAAGTCCGGTGCGATGGAGATGACGATGGCGACGATCTCCCCTCTCCGGGAAGGAATTTCCCCGGCAGATTTCTGCGTGCCGGAGAGCTTTTCTGTCTCTAGTGTTTTCCGTCCCGCAGAGGCGGCGGTGTCTATCTCTGAGCCCCCCTTGACTTAGGTTTTCGGGGATGATGAAATACGCGAAAGGGCGATGGCAGAAGTGGGCCAGGGCGGCCACACAACAGGCCAGTGCGGCCAGGGGTCAGGCCGCGCCCCCTGTGTGTGAGCCTGCCATGTGGCTCCTCTCGCCTCCTCCTTCTGGCCTCTTTAGTCTTCTGGTAAAATATAATTTCCTGGTATTTTTCTAGAATTTCCTGATCTTCCAAAATATGGTGTCTTGGCGGTCCTTTTTCCAGCAGAATCCTGACTCCGGCAGCAAATCCTCCAATGATCATCAAACATGTAAAAATAGAGGAAACAACATAGGTATCATCTCTAAATGTGAAATATATCAATGAATAATAGTAAGTTATGATACAAAATAGTGATGCAAAATGGACGTATCACCAGACCACGTCGGGTCCTGACCCGGCGTTCACTGCCAGACCGACGACGCCGCCGGAGGAGAAGAAGACCACGCGTCCAAAGGTGCACCATCCACCGTGGAAGCTACACCAGCTCCCAGCACGACCGAGCCCCCCAGCGCGGGGGGCGCACCAGAAACCATGGGGCAGCGCCTGCTACCCCCTCGACTGCAAGCACAACCGGCGCCCCCGGGGTGCCCTCTGCTACACCTGCCGCCCCGGCCAGCGCGAGGGTGGCCCCCTCAACGGAGGGGGCAGCCCCCAAGCCCCGCACCGAAAGGAGGACGACCTCCTACAGAGTTGGGGCCCTCCAGAGCCTCATCGCCTCCCCAGCCGGAGATCTCGGGGAGGCCCTTGAGGATAGCCATGGACCCTCACACCGGCACCGATGACGTGTGGGCGAGGGTGCATGACGCCATGGCCAACACCTTCCAGAACGAGGTCATCAGGGCACGCGCTGGCGAACAAGTGCGCCTTGACAATAGCTGGGCCCTTCTCCATCAAGCCACGGAGAGGTACCGCCTTCTGGACCGGTGCGCGGCCAAGCGCCGCGAGCAGGCGAGGAAGGAGGCGGAGGAGCTCCGCGCGAGCGCGGCCGACGAAGCCGAGGAGGTCCTGGCAGGGGCGAGGTCATCAGCGAGGGAGATCTTGGTCAGGGCACACCACGAGGCCACGGAGATCATCTCCGCGGCGCGCCAGAGGATCCCCTCCACCGTCGGCCACCCAACCCAGCCTTGCCTAGGGAAGAGGCGAAGCGGGCGGCGCAACATCTCCTGGACCAGCCCAGGTCCAACACTGACGGCCTCCTGGCCAACGCCCGGCAGAGGCTGGAGGAAGCAAGGACCGCGAGGCCTTGCTTCATGCTCGCGAGGAGAGCGCTGATTCCCGCGCACAGAGCCTGGGCCTGCAAGAGGCTAGGCTCGTTGTGCGAGAAGCGGAGGCTTGTGACCGCAAACAGGAGCTGCGCCTCCGAGAGGAGCAGCTCTCCGCCCTCAAGGACCGGCTCAACAGGGAGCGGGAGGCCCTTGAGAGCAGGGAGGAGATGGTCAACCAGGCCAACACCGACCTGGTCCAGCGCCGCGAGGCGTTGCAGCTGCGCGAGTCCTCCCTCTAGGAGCGAATGGACCGCATGCTGAACCAGCGGCGGATCAGCTTGGAGCAGGAGTTCGAGCGGAAGTGCACCGAGAACCTCGAGGCATGCCGCATGGACTTCCGCGCCAAAACCGTCACCGCCCTGGCGAGGTACAAGCAGGGGCGCGAGACCCTGGAGCGCCAGGTCCGAGACCTGGAGACCGAACTGAAGGGGGTGCACGAGGTGCGCCGGGGCACCGAGCGCGCCTTGGCGGAAGCTGACGCCACGATCGATACGCTCTGGCATGACATATCGCGGCTCGAGGAGGAGAACGCAGCGATGGTCCTGCAGATTGTGGAGCTCACCAGGGAATTTCAGGAGGCTAGGGACTCCGAAGCAAAGGCACGCATGCTGCGCAGGCAGCGTGTGCAGATGTTCCGCGGGTTCTCAGCCTGCCTCATGAAGGCGGCGCACCGCCTAGGCATCGACGGGCTGAACCTGCCCACCATACCGGAAGAAGACGGGTCGATCCTCCACTTCTTCAGCCAGCTAGCCGAGAAGCTGGCGGACGCTTCATCCAAAGTCGCGAAGCTCGTCGACGCCGAGTGCCGGGAGCTCCTGGGACTTGCAGGGGCGCGGATCTTCTCCAACATCCAGCGCCTTTGCCCCGACCTTGACCTAAAGAAAGTCTTGCAGAGGAGAGCGCCGCCACCACCCGACACCCCTGACCGCGTGGCGCAGGACAGGACGGCCCACCTGGACAGCGCCATCCAGCGCCTGCAGGCCATCTACGCCCGCCCAGGAACGTCCGCAGCCGCGGGTCAGGAGAGCTCCTCTAGCGGCGATGCCACGAGCTCCGGGGAGTCTGGCAGCGAAGAAGCCGAGGAAGCTAGCGACGACGGGGCGACGGAGTCCAGCGGAGAGGCATCCTCGGGGTCTAGCCAAGGCACCGGCGACGACGAGGACTCCGAGGAAGATGCCCCAGTAAGCTCCCCCTGCAGACCCCCCCCTTTGATGTATCTGTTTTAGCTGCACATTCAGTGACCGTCAGACTATTGCCCTGCTGGGCCCTTTTTAAGTTGTAACCGTACTTAAGGCGTTTGTTCGCCAAATTATCCTGGTTTGCACCCTTGTGAATTTTTCCACGCCTCACCTTTGCTTGAAGAGTGCTCTACGCCGTTTGGGGGCCAGCCTGCGAGCGGGACAGCAGCCTAACACTTAGTATGCAGCTCATGGAGCTTTGCATGGCTAGCGGGCGCTGGCGCTCTGGAGGTGACTGTAATGGCCTACAGGACTATCTCCCTGTAGCCCCCCTGGCGTCCAAGCACAGCAAAGGCGATTCCAGGAGAAGAAATGCAAGGCTGTAGACGAGAACAGCTGAAGATACGCAAACTTGCACGTATTGTGCGACCTTTGCGCGCTCACGCGCCATCATTCTAGTGTCGCTCGAGAGGAGAGAGCACCATGGACCGTATGAGGTGACTGTAGCGGGTCGTTCCCTTAGTCAGAGCTCGATCCATTCTGGGTTTTGCGGGCCTGCTGTTTTCTAGGCGAAGGCCCTAGAGCGGACACCATGCTCTGGCTCTTTCTCGAAAGGCAGACGAGCGAAAGCTCATGTTCACGTTAAGCCGCGATCCATCCAAATTCGCCAATTCGAACAAGGTTGAAATACCAAGAACTCCAATAATTATGCAAACCAAAAAAGGTTGAGAACAAGCAAAGTTTGTCGTTACACTTTTATTCCTTGCGTGGATGAGAATCCTTTCTTTTCAGTTGAGGGTGATACGTCTCAAACGTATCTATAATTTTTGATGCTCCATGCTTGTTTTTACACCATTTGCCTAATGTTTCGTTACACATCGTGGCACTTTTATGCATTTTCCAGAACTAACCTACTAACAAGTTCCCACAGTGCCAGTTCCCTGTTTTCTGCTGTTTTTGTGTTTCAGAAGTGATACACAGGAAATATTCTCGGAATTGGACGAAACAAGTTCCTGAAGTCTTATTTTGTCTGGGAGCATCCAGAGATCGGAAGGAGAGTAGGAGGGGGGCCATAGGGGCCCCATACACCAGGCTGGCGCGGCCAGGGCCTAGGCCGCGCCGCCATGGTGTGAGGGCACCTGGCCCCACCTCTGACATCGCCCCTTCGCCTATAAAGACCCCCCGACGGGAAAAACCTAAGTACCCGATCAATTTTCCAGAAACACATCGCGATCCGCCGCCGCCATCGACCCGAGATCGGGAGGGTCCAGAAGCTCTTCCCGGCACCCTGCCGGAGAGGGGAATCGCCACCGGAGGTCTTCTTCATCGCCATGCTTGCCTCCGGAGCAATGAGTGAGTAGTCTACCTTGGACTATGGGTCCATAGCAGTAGCTAGATGGTTGTCTTCTCCACCATGTGCTTCATGTTTAGATCTCATGAGCTGCCCTACATGATTGAGATCACCGTTATGTAATTCTGCATGTTTGGTTTGTTGGGATCCGATGAATATTGGTGTTATGATTGAGTTGCTGTACTGAATATATCTTTTGTTATCTCTATGTTGTTTATGATCTTGCATGCTCTCCGTTGTTAGTAGCTATCTTGGCCGAGTAGTTGCTAGTGACTCCAAGAGGGGGTATTTATGCTCGATAGTGGGTTCATGCCTCTATTTAACCTGGGGGAGTGACAGAAACCTCTAAGGTTGTAGATGTGCAATTGCTACTAGGGAGAAAACAACATTCATATGCTCAAGGGCATATGCTTTGTTTACATTACACACTTTGCTTAATGCAATTATCTGTTGTTTGCAACTTAATACTTGTGGAGTTCTCGGATTGATTCGCCACAAGTGGATTATTAGTCATAGATGTAGTTGGATGGCGGTCTATGTATTTTGTTGTAATGCCCAGAGTAAATCTCATAGTGATCTTCTTGACTCATCACGTTTATCTTTATTCTATCAATTGCCCAACTGTAATTTGGTTACCCAGCATGTGTTATTTATCTTATGGAGAGACACCACTAGTGAACTGTGGACCCCGGTCCTATTTCCATCATATTGCTATCACCTGTTTACTTTACTCGCATATTTCTACTGTGTTCCACTCGATACGCTCATAACCTTTGTTTCAAGCAAACCGGTGAGATTGACAACCTCATCGTAAGTTGGGAACAAAGTATTTGGTTGTGTTGTGTGCAGGTTCCGCGTTGCTACTGGCCGAAGACGAGTCAACAAGTATCGTTAAACGGCGCCCTTGTTGGAGTGCTATTAAGCCAGTCTGCATCACCTTCAGTCGTTTGTCTCTCCTCTCCAAGATCGACATACCTTGGTTTCTTAACTGAGGGAAAACTAGCTGCTATACTCATCATACCTTCCTCTTGGGGTTCCCAACTGGCTGGTCATTCACCACGCACAAGGAATCTTCTGGTGCTGTTGACAAGGACTTGAAGAATAAGAAGCTCCTACATCAATTACATTCTCCCACGTCAACTTGACTCCAGCAGCAGAGGGCGGGAAGGCAGAGCCCCCCAAGCCCCCAGTTCAGCCTCCGCGCGCCCGGAGACGAGGCCATCGAGGGCGTGCGCCTACGCGCCCTCTGGCCCAGGCCCTAGGGGAGCGTACTTGTCGAGGAAGCGCTCGCAGAGATCCCTCTAGGACGAGATGGATCCTGGCGGCAAGCCCAAGATCCATCGCCGGGGCTCGTCCTTTGTAGCCATCGGGAACTAGTTCGCCATGACGCGCCCATCGCCTCCAGCTGCACGAATGGCGACAGCGTACTGCCGCAGGAACTCGACGGGATCCGATGACCAATTGAAACGGGCGGGGGTGGTTGGACGGAAGTGCCGCGGCCAGTCCACATGCCGAAGGGGCTCAGAGAGTGCTTCAAAGCCCCCAAAGCATTCAACTCCACCCGCCGACACTCCGCCCTGCCCCATAACCTCCAAGGTCGCAAGGAACTGAAGACGACCTTGGCGGCGGGCCTCGAAGACGACGCGCTGGCAAAGACGCTTGGGATGATCGTCACCCATGTCGAAGCAGATCTTGAAGAAACACACCACAGCCCTCTACCTGGCGCGCCAAATGTCGATGGATTTCGTGTCGCAAGAACACGGGGTACCACACGACGGACCCAAAGATTCGAACGCAGGGGGCTGTACGCGTGAGATCTAGATGACAACGAAACACGGTGACGGAAGCCTCGAGACGCCGGAGAGCACAACGCACCGCAGAGAGAGAGAGACACCGAGCTTTACCCGGGTTCAGGGCCCTCGTGGTGAGGTAAAATCCCTACTTCCTGCCTTCTTGTATTACGATGTGATACCTCGCGAGGAGTACAAGGTCTTGGTTACAGAGCTCTAACTGGCCGGAGGTAGAAGAACCAACTTAGCCTAGCTAGGAGCCCAGAGATGAAGATCGGATCCCTTCTAAGGGGCGGCCTCCCCTCCTTTTATAGCGCCGAGGTCCTCCTTCCCCTTATCATCTTGGGGAAGGGGTTGCCACAAACGGCCAAGGAGAGGGGACAGATGTTGTCTTGGGTCCTCGGTGGACGTAGTCTTCGTAGAGTAGTGGCGCCGGTCCACAGGAGTGGGTGGAGGAGGCTGACGTCCTCCTCTGGCGCCCTACACCGTCCACCCTATTTTTAGGGGGGTGGCCAACAACCACTGTGCCGCTTTATGCAGGCACGGCAGAAGCTAGTCTCCCTCTTGTCGGGGTAGCGTGGACAGTACGTAGTCTTCCGTCCTTATCTTCTTGCTCAGCACGAAAACGTACTGAGCTGACGTGGATGTGGTACATCCCCTTACGAGAAACAGCTCGCGAGGAGGTCTTCTAGTCCTTAGCAGTTTTAGCTGTCGTTCTCCTCATGAGGCGCCTCCTCATGAGGGTCTTCTCCGTTGGGCTTCGGTCGTCGGTTTACCCTTGGGCCGAAGCTGGGCCATTGAAGGGGCCCAGAAGCAGGTGGATCGGGATACCCCGGTATCCAGAACACCGACAAGCCTAGATTTAACAAATAGCTTAACACAGAAATATCATGTCTCCACTTTTTTGGATCGAGATGGTTTCCATGTTAATCCCAACAAATATACCACCAGATCTACCATGAGGGGGCAAGCAATACCACATATAATCTAACCCTCCAGACAGATGTTTGACAAAATGTGCAGAAAAACTAGATCTACCCGTCTCTAGTAGAATGATAAAGTACAACTTATGCTCCCTAATAGTCTCACTAATGAACCAATGTTTAGCCGTATCTCCTAAACCTTCTGAGTTCCACCAAACCCCTTTCATTGGATCAAGTTATTTAACTATTGAATTCTAGAACTCCGTCTAACAGAAAGACGATTACCTTTTACTTAACCTTTTTAAAGTTCTTAATAGGCATAAGAAGATCCTCTTATCATCATGCGCGCACTCACCATCAGCAATCAGATCAGCCGAAAGATTTGATGCGTTTTTTAAACTGAAGCTAGATGAATCAACCATATCCACAATATTTTTATTAAGTAAAATACTAAATTCCTATAGTTTTCCAAATCCATAATTGAGGCAATAGATTTTTTAGTTTTATTAGAATATTCCCCCAATGAAATTCCTAGTTTAAAAGCTCTACCCTCAATGTCATCATCAGGAATATCAACAAAATTAAGATTCTTAATAAAACTCGTACCTTTGGTTGTAGATGATTCATGATGCTATGCAAGGAGCATAGCACGCTCGAGCAGCGGTAGATCAGCATTCGGCTGTGCTTGAATGCGTGAACTTGATCGTAGCCTAAATTTGGACACCTCATGTATCCCTCCATAGGCTACAATTAATCTCGTCCATCGTTGAAGACCCCTCGCAAGCCTGCGGTGTAATCAAACCATGCTGTAGAGACCCTACTGGTCTCACGACAACAGGTGACCACGGAGATGAAGACATCCTCGGCGAAACTGCATGCATACAGTGGCCTCTCCCTATGTCACGGCAACCTCAAGTACTGCGGCAGCGTTCTGTGTCGTGGCAGTGGCTCCCAAAGGCGAGGGCATGTGAACCAGGCTGGCTGCAACGCGAGTGAACTCCACCACAGCACGGGTCCCCGCGTGCACATCAGCGCGCAGCCCGGCAGTGCCTGTAAGACGTCAACTTTTGTAACCATGTTTAATTAGAGTTTAGTAAGGCAAAATGAGGGTCAATAAAAACTTTTTGTGATTAATCAAACCCAATAAAGTTTTGTGCATGTTTGCCTTGATTGTTGTGTTAATCTTGTTTGTTAGAGTTGATTGCTCAATGAGATTGTGAGCCAACACAATTCGTGTGCTCTTATGATCATGTAATTTCAAATACTACAAGCTATTTTACCAAAATCATTATCTTTGCAACTTCCCTTATTTTCAAGTGGTTTGACTTTTCCTAAAACTAAAGAGCCAAGGTATATGTGAGACAGAAGCTTCTAAAACTAAGTATTTGTAAAATCTATAGGGATCTATACCTTGATATGATCCCACTATTTTTTTATCTATTATTTTACAAATAATTCACAAGTGTATTTCAAACCTTTGTTTCTTTCAAAAAGGCTTTAACAAAATTAGAGATGTTTCTGTCTCCACTATTTTCTGGAGTTCAGGCAAGAGCTCTACTCCCTTATTTAAGACCCTTCTCAAAACCCTACCATGACATGATCATCATTGAGCATTTGTTCACAATTGCTTCTTGGAATGCTAGATTAGTTGCTAATGTTTGACTATGTGTGGTGAGTTGACCTTGTGTGATTATGTTTGACTTTATTTGCGTTGCTTGTCTATAGCAATGATCTACAGGTAGGTTTGTGGCCTAACCTATCTAAAACACATCAAATTATATAATTTCTAGTGAGGATATTCTTATACATTTTTAATTCTGTATTCCAAATAAAACCTATTTTGATGTTTTCCTCTCTATAAACCCTAAAACTCTATTTCTTATAAAGGGATTAGTTATTTTCAAGAACACAAGTTTACGAAAGGTTAGAAATGAGGTTCACTATTTATGAGCACTCATTTCATTTTTAAAATGTATTATATAAAAGTATTTCACAACATCTTTTCTTGTTTTTTTTTTGAAAATAGAAGAAATGGGAAGAATACCTCATTGGTATTATTCTTGTCGCTAGAAATTATGGGAATATTACCCATGGTTATGCTAAACTTGCGTATGCTAAACTTTCCAATGCAAGTTAACAAAAGTAAAATCACACCTACTTGTTATGTGACCAACTCCATCTCAAAATAATCATGAAGTTTCCCTCATCCACTTTCTACCTCTTTGATCCCCTTTATTATCTAATCCCAAGATCATAGTTAGAGCTAAAGTTAATCTTTCTTTTATTGAATTGGTTCCTATCCAATATCTCTAGATGAATTATTTTCCTCACAGCTTGATTGTGTTGTGATGAACTCTTAGAACCTTGCTAATAGTATAATAACCCCAAGCTTCATCTCTGAACATGTATGCATTGCCTTATGGCAATAAATAAAGTTTCAATCCTAAAGTTTCCCCCGAAGGTACTAAGAACCTCAAAACCCTATCTATTCCCTATTTTGGCTATGAGGCTATTTTAAAGTGTTACCAAACTATTTTGGATTTTTTCTCAAATAAAAATAGGAAATGTGGCTAATATGGTTTATCATATCATTTCCATCAAAAAATTATTTTTATCAAATTATCTTCTTTATTCGGTTACTAGCAAAAATGGCCGTGCGTTGCACCGGGAGAAACAAAATTGAAATGTTGCGGTGAATCATCCTTGATGACTCTTCCCTGTGACATCATCGACGAAACTGGTGTCATTTCTCCTATTCATGATGGACATAATTAATCCTAAAAAGATGACCTTGCAAGGCTCTCGGTACACTAACTTGTAATGATGATTGTCACCACCCTAAGTATTTTAAACTTGTTGCATGGTCTAATCTCACACTTTATTTCCCCGTATTTGTTATGATGGTTTGTCTAAGGTAGATTTGGTGTTGCGGAACAAAGACTGCTGATTAAAAGAAGCGATGCATTGAGATTTTAAAAATTAGCTTTTTGTTAGAAACCTTATCACACTTAAATTTTGGCTCAAAGTTGATATATCCGCCTAACTGTATTCCCGTGTGTCACCAGAAATTTTCTATAATATCGTCAGGGCCTTTTTTTTAATAGTTCTATTTAGTAACCTTGTGACCTGAAAAATTAAAACATATTTGAATTCTATATTTATCCGTAACATAAGCACTACTTTGATACTCCCATTGTGTAGTACTTTATGAAATTTAACATTCAGAAAAAGTAATGAACAAATACATTAAAGATACTCAGACTGTGTAGTACTTTATGAAATTTAACATCTACCAAAAGCAATGAATAAATTCATTAAAGATACTCAGACTGTGTAGTACTTCATAAAATTTAACATCCACAAAAAGCATATAGGAGTAGCGTATGGACCGATTCCTCGTGGGCATGCCTTATGGGCTAACGCCAGACCTGATGGCGTCCTGCATCCTGCACATGGCTACACCGGCCTCCACCTTGAGCGCCTTCAGGGCCTCAATCGCCGCGTCGACGCCGACCTTGATGCAGGAGGGCTTCAGCGCCCGCACGGCCTCGTCTGCGCATCCATGGCCACCTGCCTCTCCGCCAGTGCCTGATGGAGCCTCTTCCTCCTGTGAGCTGCCGCCGCCGTTTCACAGCCGCGCCATTCGTAGAGAGATGAGCTAACTGGATAAGGAGGCTCGCGAGTGTGGGGATGTAGTCCTGCGGGCACAGTTTTGTACCGAGGCTAGGAACAAAGGGGTTATATTTTTTAAAAAAAATAACTAAGGGGTATACAAATAGTTTTCTAACTAGGTGGTGGCATTAGCCGTAATTTACATTAAAATTAGGGTTAAATAAAAATGGAAACGAACCGTCTTTAACTTACGAGTGGCAGCGGGGTAATAAATATTTTTTTGGGAGGTCCTTTATTATTATATTATGGAAAATGAGATGGTATCCCTGGGTGTACGTACTCTCACGTTCGATATACCACATAGATGAGTCAATTATACCTATTTATAATTTTTAATATACTTCATTAGTTAATACTAGATACCTCAAAGTGAGTTTTATGAAAAATTTCATTTGAGTCTATATACCTCATATTATTTGCGTACTAGGTCGCTAGATGACACGCCGCTTCCTTGGTCGCTAGATTATTGGTTCAAATATTGTAGAATAATATAATACTGCATAAGTGATGATATGGAGGCACTATTCAAATCAAATAAGGTAAAAGTGCTATAAGTGATGATATGGAGGCACTATTCAAATAAGGTAAAAATGCTACCATAGCAGTATGGTTTAGATATTTTTTGCAGCGCCCATATGTGATCGTGATGCGATGAAAAAAAAGGATAGTATGAATTAAAATCACCAGATGATCATAGGTCAATTGAAAAAAGAGGACAATATACCTACATCAGCTAAAGTGTCCGAAGCAAGGACAGTGCGCCCTGGTTGAATAGGTGGCGGACGACAAAGCAAGTTTTTCCTAGAGATGGCATAGAGAAGGTAGTGTAGTATTTTGGACGACTAAAAGAGGCGGCAAATGATGAAGTATTTTTGTTTTCAGAGTCTCTATAGAAGATATTAGTATTTTCTCCAGTTGAAAGAGATGGTGGGTGATAGAGTAAGTATATTTTTTGAAGATATCATAGAAGTAGGTAGTAGTATTTTCTAGATAAAAAAGGAAAAAGATGGTGGAGTAAGTATATTTTTCCTGATGGTACTGTAGAAAAAATGGAAGTATTTTCCTCAAGTAAAAGAGCCGGCGAATATAGAAGTTGAGTTATTTGTGAAAATGATTCATGCACCGGTGAAAATTTTCTGTTGGAGAGTTACGCGTCATCAAAGAATTAATATAGGATAATTACCGCTGAAGAATTATCGCAAATATTTACTACCAGAACTTACAACTGAGAAATACCATTGTTGATCAAAACTTGTGGTCGTGCACCAGTGACAAATTATCGTTAGAGTGTTACAGATCATTGAAGAATTATTGTCTGAGAATTGTCGCAAATATTTACTACTGGTAAATTACAGCTAAGAAATTATGTTGTGTAACGGCTGGAAGTGATTGTCATGCTCCATTAAAAAATTACCGTCGAAGAGTTATGCAAAATGGAAAAATAACTGTAAAATAATTACCACAAGGAATTAGAAAACACTTTAAAGAAATGTAAAAAGTGGCATATAACACTATTTATGTGCCCTAAATCACGGGATGATCGTATTTCAATGAAAAAAAGGATATTATACTGTAGCTACCCAGTGCCCGGAGCGAGGACAATGCACCCCAGTTGAAAAAGATCATGGACAGTAGAGCAAGTTTATTTTCAAAGATTGCATAGAGAAGGTAGTAGTATTTTTGATGAATAAAAGAGGCGGCAGATGATGAAGTATTTTTTTCCAGTTAAAGAGGTGGTGGATGATAGAGTATGCATATTTTTCTTAAGAAACTGTAAAAGAAGAAAGTAGTATTTTCCTAGGTAAAAGAAGTAACAGACGGTAGAGTAAGTACATTTTTTGTGATGGTACTGTAGAAGATCACGGTAGTAATTTCTGCGTGTAAAAGAGCCGATGGATATTGAAGTTGATGAGTTACTTGAGAAATTACTATTCATGCACCGATGAAAAAATACCGTTGAAGAGTTAGGCATCGTCAAAGAATCATTGTATAATAATTACAGTCAGAGAATTGTCGTAGAGATTTACTACCGAGAAAATATAGCTGAGAAATTACCGTTACCGACCAAAACTTGTGGCCGATGAGTTACTGCTAGGACTATTCATGCACCGGTCAAAAATTACCATCGGGATGTTACGCACCGTCGAAGAATTAGCGTAGGATAATTACTACATGAGTGTTGTCACAGTGATTTGCTACCAAAAAATTACAGCTAAAAATTTACTGTTGTAGCACGACTGAAAGTGAGTGGTCACGCACCGTAGAAAAATTATCATTAAAAAGTTACACAGCATAAAAAATTTACCGTAAAATAATTAGCACCAAAAAATAAAAAAAATCACTTTAAAGTAATGAAAAACTGGGCTAAAACACTGTTCATGTGTACTGTTCATATGTGAACATGAACAGTTCCACATGCCTCTCAGCTCTCTAAAACAGTTAGCCATTATATATAGTACTAGGAATTTCGACGCGGCGGCACGCCGCGCCCCTTGTCTTAATCTTCTAGCATTAGTAGTTAGTGGTAACTATCTTCTTTTGTATCTTCTGAAAATTTGCGGAGTGGTACATTTTATGTGGTACGGTCCGATGGAGCGAAGTGTGGCGTGCCTTCAAGACTTTCTCGAATAAGTGAAAAAGCAAAGAAGAGAGAGAACGCTAACGCATCTCGAATAAGTGGAGAAGCAAAGAAGAGAGAGGTGGGGCAAAATGACCATGTCGTTCTAGATGATAATCTTGTGGACCGCTTTGGACCGCTTTGTCCGTAGAGACGAATATCGAAGTCTATAAGTTAATTGTGAAAATAACTATTTATGCACCGGTGAAAAATTAACGCGAGGGAGTTACACATGGTCGAAGAATTATTGGAGGGTAATTACTGTGGAAGAATTGACGCAGAGATTTATTACCGGGAAATCACCGCTTGGAAATAACCGTTAGCGGTCAAAACTTTGGGTCATTGTTGAAAATGACTATTCGTGCACCGATGAGAAATTACCGCCGGAGAGTTTAAGGTTAACTACCATCGAAGAATTGTCGCAGAGATTTACTACCAGGAAACCATCCTTTGGGAATAACCGTTAGCGGTGAAAACTTCTGCTGAAAATTACTATTCGTGAATCGGTGAGAAATTACCGTTGGAGAGTTACGTATAATCATCGAAGAAATAACGTAAGATATCTACCGCAGGAGAATTGCCGCATCAATTTACTACTGAGAAGTTACAACTGATAAATTACCGTTGCGTCACGGGTAGAACCGACTTGTTCGTGCATAAGTGAGAAATTACCGTTGGAGAGTTACGTATCATCGTCATGGCTAGAAGCGACTTGTCATGCACTGGAAAAAATTATCATTGAAAAGTTACGCAATATTAAAAATTACCTAAAATAATTACCACCAGACAATTACCTAAAATAATTACCACGAGAAAAAATAAAAATATTTGAAAAAAAATAAAAAGTGGGCCCAAAGTACTGTTCGTGCGCACTGTTCATACGTACGCGTGAATGCATGTATTTTCTACTCAGAAATTGTAATTCACTTTCTATTAATGAAAGTACCAAATTTTGGACCAAGATAATTTTTTTATCTATTATTGCATGTATGCATGTATTTTCTACTATATGTCTTTTATGATTTCATGTGTGTTATTTTTGGTTGTGCAATAGTTAGTTAAGTCTAACTTAACCAACAGAAGCCATTGAGAAGAATTATACAAGCCAAAGAAACCAGAAATAAAAATAAGAAAGAAAAAGGGGAGAATCAGATGATCTAGGAAATTTTATTGACTACCCTACTTTGAGCCTTTAGAATAAGAAATCTGTAACTCAACTCAGTGTGTGACCAGCTAGTTGAGCTTGACCAAGTGATATACTAACTCAACCAAGAAGTTTCTAACCAAAATTCAAATCAGAACATCACTCAAACTTCAGCCAAACTTTGAATCTGAAACAGTGACAATACCAAAATTTGAAATAAGATTTCTGCAAAACATAACCTTTCTTTGTAACAAAAATAGTTCTAGAACCCTTATCTAATATGTTGATCACCCAAAGTGAAAAATTTCAAAAATTCGAATTTGATTTTCTTGCGGGCATTTCGTCGAACACCTGGCAGACGAAAATCGGGAAGAATCATGATCACTGTGAAGATCACTGTCGCCGTCCGTCTCAAGCCTGTAGCCATGCTCCTGGACACCTCCGCGGTCGACCCCAGCTCCCTCGGCCCCGACCCAAGCCGTGCGACATGGGAGGAAATGGAGGACAGCACCCGGACCCCCCCTCTCTTCTCCATCTTCCTCTCTGCAAGCTCCCGACCACCGTGACCTCGCCAGCACCGACCCACAGCACTCCGCAGTCGAGACCGAAACCCCCCAGCACGCGAGCAAGGCCGTCGAGGCCGGTGTCGCCCGTACATGTCGCCAGCATGCCCTGCGCCAGCCACCCACTGGGCGCCCCTGTCCCCGACGCTCCGGCCTATAAAAGCCCCCGCCGATCAAACGACTGGACGCACACCGTCCCCAGCTACCTCCCAGACACGCTCACTTCACCCCGCTTGCTCTAGCTCGACGTCGCCAGCCCCGCCGGCGAGGTACTGGACGCGGAGGGCACCGCCGCGTTCGACCTCCTGGGAGCAAGCCGCCGCTGGGAATTGGTGGAGGAGCCTCGCCGGAGTCGTTTCCGCCCGTCGCCGTCGAGTTCTGCTTCCTCTACGCACGCCGCCGTCTTCTTCACTGCGCGCAGGTGAGCTTCTTCCTCGCCGGCGAGCACGAAGCAGACGCGCCGTTGGATTAGAATCCAACGGCAGCGTACCGATTCGGTGACTTAAGTCACCTGACACGACGACCCCACATGTCAGTTTGTTTAAAAACAAATCCCGCCCCGTGCGAATCGTTTTCTGGGCCGGCCCGTTCGGGTTCTGTTGAAATTCGGCCCGTTCGTTTCGAATTCGGTCCGTTTCAATTTTATTTAATTCCCGCCTATTCGAATTAATTCAAATATGATTCAGATCTGTTTTTCAAACTTAAATTCCAAGAGATTTACAAATCCATTTCTAGCAAATGAATATGCGTTGGAAAGCTTATGAAATGCTCTACACTGTAGAACTAGTTAGAATTCAATTTGAGGTAGGAATTTAAATAAATAAGAATAATGTGACCATAGCTTTATTAATCATAGAACATTTCTAGAAAATTGTTTAAGCCACCTAAAAATTAGGAAACTTGAATTGTGAACTTACTAATTAACTCCCCTACTGTTAGTCAATCTTAATCCACTCAAACCTATTTAGTGATATCAATTAGACCTTAATCCAATCTTAATGGGTAACATAAAATGATAGATATCTATCATACACTTAGAATTAATTTTTGCCCTCAATACCAATTCACATAATTAGTCAATCCTCACTTAAACTAGCCCTAATACCCCAGTTTCATACCCATACTTAAAAAGTAAACCACACATGGAACATGGTAGGAAGTTTAAATTGCACACTCAATGCAAACTTGGAAGAAAACTTGCACACCAATTCAAATGAAATCCAACATAAACTCTATTGTTTGAAAATAATGATGTGTGCTTGGTATGTGGTTAGCATTGTGTGGTGATTGTGTGTTTTGTGTTTATTCGTTATTAGACGCTAGTGTTGCGGAGGAGGATATTGAGGGGGAATATTATCAAGAAGAAGAAGAATACCCCGGACACCTTGCCAACCAAGGCAAGCCATCTTTTGAATCATACTCCACATGCCCAGTTTTACTATTGCATTCTACTTGTTTTAAGTAAATTGCATGATTGAATTGCTAGAGTAGAATGATAGAAGTGTAATGATATCTTGCTTAGCAAGAGCATCAAGCTGAGTTTATCCAACTATAGCTTAGTGGTATCATCACTCAATATAGTTGCTTAGTCGCTAATAAAATTGAGGCCATTTCTAAGAGGAACCCCATTTGAACTTGGTGACTTGAAATTGAAAACTTGAAATGAAGATTCTCCTACATGATGGTCTTATGAAGGAAAATAATGTTGACTAAGAACTATGGAATGTATTTGCTAAATGATAATAAGTGATGTACCATGTGAGCCAACCATTACTGTACGACCACATTACCCCTAAATGGGAAGGGGCTTAGTCCGTAGCTTGTTTACCCTAGTATGGGAGGTCTTGTATCATCCTTTATAGAAGTGCACCGTGCGCGGGTACTTCTGAACCGAGTGGAAATTCCATTCATCCGGCACTCCGAAGCGGGCAAAACTAGAGACGCCGGAACGGAGATGTCCGTGTCTTGGGCTCTAGGGAAGGATCCTATACTAGAGTGAGCAAGTGAAAGAGTTTGTTTGATTATCTGAACCTCGCATACTTTGTGTATGACGAACCGTGGATTTCTCCCGGCAGATGTATCGAATCTTGTGGGTAAAGTGTACCCCTCTGCAGAGGTTTCAAACTATTCGAATAGCCGCGTCCTCGGTTATGGACAGTTGGCAAACTGTACTTGACTTTTGTCAAGAATGATAATAACCTATGTGGACTTGGTGAATGACATGACTTGACTTGACCTTGATCTTGACACACTTGAAGTTCCCTTAGATTAAACCTAGAGAACTAAACTTCTTTCCTACCAACGAGCATTCTTGGGAAACAAAACTAGCTTTTGCAAACTAAACTTAGTGCTTAGTCCACCATATCAACCTTGCATATCTACTTCATCATTTCATTTATAAGATGGTTTGCGAGTGCATCCAATGTACTCACGGCTGTGTCCCTGGCTATCAACTTGGCCAGACTATGGGGAAGAGTATCCGGAGGAAGGTTATGAAGAAGAGTATCAGAACTAAGATCTTCTACTGAGTCGCCATTGCCTGTAGGGTGAAGGCATGGACCCGAAGATGTTATTTCCGCTGCTATATTGTGTTGTAATATGAACTTGGTCTCTATGACCATTGTATTTGAACCATCGTATTGTAATGTCTATGGAACTGGTTACCAACTACGTTATGTGTATCACAACAATGATTCTGGGATTGTGGTGGAATACATAACGGGCACTTCGAATTTGTGATAAATTCGGGGTTGTCACAAGTTGGTATCAGAGCCTAGGCTGACCATAGGAGACCTTAGTTAAAATGGGTGTGAAATGAAACTTTTACAAAAGCAAAGATATAAGTAAGGATTTGAAATTGCTTAGTCTTTTCCTCTCTATTTAAAAAGTTTTTGTACACGCTTCAGTTTTTACCTACTTAAAATTTTGCACACTTGAGTTGATCACTAACTTAATCTAATCTAAAAAATTGTAGATGGCCCCGGTATTCACGGAGCAGTACCAGTTGGGCCATGGTGGCAGCCTTTGTTTCGAGCGCGACCTCACCACCCTGACCTTGTTCCTGAACCGTCTGTATCCGGAGTTCAAGGGAGCCGTGCTCAATGAGCACCCGGATGGAGAGCTACGATGGCTTGTCAGGGCCAGTTGCCGTGGCAAGAAGGGAGATTTGAGTTCTCCAAGGATCAAGTTTGAGCTTGTGAAGAACACTTGGGCCGATGGTTTGGTCCGAGGTATGGAGGAGATGCACGCCCGCTTGTGCGGACTGCATGTTGAGGAGGTCCAGGGGGAGCGCTTTAGGAACTTTGCTCGGCGTGATGCGGATGGGCGTCCCGCAAACATGCCAGGGCAAAATGAGCCGAGTACCTACGTCGATCACATGGACTTCTTGTTGTACTCCACTCAGCAGGAGGCCGATCGTGCCCGTACCAAGGCCAACCTTGAGCACTTTGCACTGGTGGAGGCAAGGAGCACTATCAGGATTCTTGCGAGGGATTGCAAGAGTCTTCGCCGCCAGCGCGATGAGAGGGATCACACCATTGATGAGTTGAAGGCCAATGTGGCTGAGCTGACTGAGTACATTGAGAGTCTTGAGAGCCACCTTGGTGAGGAGGAAGGCATTGATCTCCGCAAGGAGGATAATGCCCTCATTAGTGATGAGGATGACTTCATGGAGGACCTTCATGATGAGGAGGATCCCGAGGAGAATGGATTCATTGTGGATGATGAGGAGGAAGACCCCGAGGAGCCCGATGTCTAGATTGGAGATCCCCGTGTTATCTAGTTATGAGTTTACTTTAAGTCACTTCGTGTAGGTGTGAGTTGTATCCCCCTCTCTAGTAGACGAGTCGCAATGGTTTGATGTAAACCATTTGTAATGTGTGAACTCGTATGTATGATATGTTTTTAGCTTGTTGAATGAAATATGAATTTGGCCCTTAAGGCCTTAGTAAGACAAAAATTGCATCATCCATGTTACATTAAATCTTAGCAAATAAGTTTTCCCTCTTGTCTTACACACCTTATCTTCAGATGCCGCGAGCACCCCCACCCCCGAATCCGGAAATGGCCGAACTACTAAGGTTGATCATGGAAGACCGGGAAGCAGCCCGAGTTGAGCGCCAAGCTAACTTGGCCACTCTTCAGCAACTAACCCAGATGGCAATGAACCACAACAATGGCAATGGAAATGGCCATGGTGAAGGAGAAAACAATGGCCCTGGTGATCACCGATCCAAGTTAAGGAGTTTCCAAAACACCAACCCCCCTATGTTCACTAAGTCTGAAGAACCCTTAGATGCCGATGACTGGCTTCGCACCATGGAGAACAATTTGGCAGTCGCCGAAGTTGGTGAAAATGAGAAGGTCTTGTACACCACCCACTATCTTGCGGGAGCCGCAAGAGCTTGGTGGGACAGCACTCGTGCAATGCAAGCCCAAGGGTATGCGATGCCGTGGGAGGAGTTCAAGAGCAAGTTTAGCAAAGCCCATGTTCCGTTGGGATTGGTTAAAAGGATGAGGGATGAGTTCAGAAATCTGAAGCAAGGTTCCCTATCTGTGGTTGACTACCGTGACAAGTTCCTTACCTTGTCTAGGTATGCCCCAGATGACACCAACACCACTGAGAAGAAGCAAGAAAGGTTTCTGGATGGACTTCATGATGAGATGCAATGTGTCTTGGTCAGCATTCACTTTGCCGACCTGGAGTCATTGGTTGATTCTGCCATTCAGATGGAAGGCAAACTCAAGCAAGCTGCAGAGAACCGCAAGCGCCGTATGATGTATCAAGGCAACTCAAGCAACTCGCAGAAGCCAAGGGGAAATCCACCCATGGGTTTCGCCCCAAGACCTATGAGGCCGTCTGCACCTGCTCCACGTCCCAACTTTCCCAACCGTCCACCCGGCAACAACTTCAACCGTGCACCTCCAAGACCTAGTGGCAACAACTTCAACACCAATACCCCTAGGCCAAATGGCGCCCCTGTGCTGCCCAAGTCTGGTGACAAGTCTGGTGTTACCTGTTATGAGTGCGGACTCAAAGGACACTACTCCAATGAGTGCCCCAAGAAGCTGAATGATGCGTCCAAGACCACTGCTCCTGCTCAGCAGCAGCGCCGTGTTGGAAATGGCAAGAATTATCCACCAAGGAACCAGCCTCACCCTCGAGGCCGTCTGAACCACATGAATGTTGAAGAAGCTCAGGAGGCAACCGACGTTGTGCTTGGTATGTTCCCTGTTAATTCAGTTCCTGCAAGAGTTCTGTTTGATTCTGGAGCTTCACACTCGTTTGTCACTAAGTTATTTGTTGATAAAAGTGGACTTCAACCAACACCCCTGAAACATGCCATGCTAGTACAAATACTTGGGTCAACAACAAGGGCTGAGTGGAACTGTTTGGCAGTTCCCATACAAATTCATGGGATATCTTTCTTAGCCAATTTGATAGTATTGGGAACCAAAGGTTTGGAAGTAGTTCTCGGTATGAATTGGATGTCTTCCCATCAAGGAGTGATAGATTGTGCCAAGAAGACCATCACCATGAAGAGTAGCACTGGAATTGTAGTAAAGCATGTGTCCGTAAAACCACCCCAATCCACAAGATGTCATAAGAGTATCTCAGGACCCACTATAGAGGAAGTTCCCATCGTTTGTGAATACCCGGATGTATTTCCCGATGAGCTACCCGGAATGCCACCGGATCGGGATATTGAGTTTATCATTGAGCTTATCCCCGGAACTGGATCCATAGCCCAACGACCCTATCGTATGAACCCAGCTGAACTAGTGGAGCTGAAGAAGCAATTGGATGACCTTTTGAGTAAGGGATTGATTCAGCCAAGTTCTTCTGCTTGGAGATCACCCATCTTGTTTGTGGATAAAAGTGACGGTTCCAGCCGACTGTGCACTGATTACCGCAAGCTAAATGATGTGACCATCAAGAATAAGTATCCTCTTCCCAAGATAGAAGATCTGTTTGATCAATTGACTGCAGCTCGAGTCTTCTCGAAGATAGACCTTAGAACAGGATACCATCAACTAAAGATCCGTGCAACTGATATACCCAAGACAGCCTTCACTACCCGTTACGGATTGTATGAGTACACCGTAATGTCCTTCGGATTAACCAATGCCCCTGCTTATTTCATGAATCTCATGAATAAGGTTTTCATGGAGTTTTTGGATAAGTTTGTTGTTGTCTTCATTGATGACATTCTTATCTACTCCAAGTCTGAAGAGGAGCATGCAACCCATCTGAGATTCATCTTAGAGACTCTTAGAGAGCGTCAGCTGTATGCCAAGTTCAGTAAGTGTGAGTTTTGGTTGAAAGAAGTTGGATTCCTAGGCCATGTGTTATTAGCTGGAGGAATATCAGTAGACCCAAAGAAGATCAAATCAGTCATGGAATGGGAAGCCCCTACCACTCAAACTAAAGTTAGAGGTTTTCTCGGACTAGCGGGATATTATCGCAAATTTGTTGAAGGTTTTTCAAGCATTGCCAGACCAATGACCCAACTGTTGAAGAAGGACAAGAAGTTTGAATGGACCCCTAAGTGTGAAGAGATTTTTCAAGAGCTCAAGGGGCGATTGGTGACCGCTCCCGTCCTAACCATGCCCGATATCACCAAGAACTTTGATGTCTATTGCGACGCTTCCAAACTTGGACTTGGTTGTGTGTTAATGCAAGAAGGCAAGGTCATAGCTTACCTCTCTCGGCAGCTTCGACCTCATAAAGAAAATTATCCAACCCATGATCTGGAGTTAGCAACCGTAGTTCTAGCTTTGAAGACTTGGAGGCATTATCTTATGGGCAACCGTTGCGAGATCTACACTGACCACAAGAGTTTGAAGTATATTTTCACTCAGAAGGAGTTGAACATGAGACAAAGAAGATGGATAGAGTTAATCAAGGATTATGATCTGGAAATTCATTACCACCCCGGTAAGGCCAATATGGTGGCCGATGCATTGAGTAGGAAGCCATGTTCGTTGAATATGATGATCAAAGAGGAGCAACCCCTGCTGCACCAAGAGTTTGAAAGGTTTGGATTAGAACTAGTCAGTCGAGGATTCTTAGCCAACCTTGAGTTTCAACCCACCTTGATGAGCCAAATCAAAGAAGCCCAGAAGGGAAATGAGAGTATTGATGGAATCAAGCGCAGAATTAGTTCCGGCAAGGTGCCAGGGTTTGAAGAAGATGATCAAGGAGTTCTTTGGTATAAAGGACGTATCTGTGTGCCTGCGGACTCAGAGTTGAAGGAAGTTATTATGAAGGAAGCCCATGAGACACCTTACTCCATCCACCCCGGTGGAACCAAGATGTATCAAGATTTAAAGGAACAATTTTGGTGGCATGGAATGAAGCGTGAGATTGCATCGTTCATATCTAAATGTGATATTTGTCAAAGGGTCAAGGCTGAACATCAACGTCCTGCGGGATTGCTGCAACCTTTGCAAGTTCCGGAATGGAAGTGGGAATCTGTTGGAATGGATTTCATTACGGGATTTCCAAGGTCTAGCCGTGGAAATGACTCTATCTGGGTCATTGTGGATAGACTAACCAAAGTGGCCCACTTTATTCCTGTCAAGACCACTTATACCTCGGGACAGCTAGCAGATCTTTATCTATCCAGAATTGTGAGTTTGCATGGAGTCCCTAGAACCATAGTTTCTGATCGAGGAACCCAATTCACCTCAAGATTTTGGAGAAGTTTTGCATCAAGCCTTGGGAACCAAATTAGCTTTTAGCACAGCTTACCACCCTCAGACTGATGGTCAGACTGAAAGAGTAAATCAAATACTTGAAGATATGTTGAGAGCCTGTGTTCTAGCCTATGGGGCTAAGTGGGAAGATTGTCTGCCTTTCGCGGAGTTTTCCTACAACAACAGCTATCAAGCCAGTTTGCAAATGGCCCCATTTGAAGCTTTGTATGGAAGGAAGTGTCGTACCCCTTTGAATTGGTCAGAAACTGGAGACAGTCAGATATTTGGACCTGACATTCTGCAAGAAGCCGAGGAGAAAGTTCGCATGATTCGTGATTACCTCAAGGCAGCCCAGTCTAGACAGAAGAGCTATGCCGACAAGAGACGTAGAGAACTGACCTTCCAGATTGGAGATTTTGTTTATCTTAGAGTATCACCTCTCAAGGGAATGCAGAGATTTCAAGTAAAAGGAAAGCTTGCACCAAGGTATATTGGACCCTTCAAGGTACTAAGCCGCAGAGGAGAAGTGTCATATCAGTTGGAAATGCCCCCTGAATTGTCTGAAGTACACGATGTCTTTCATGTGTCTTTACTTCGGAAATGTCTTGAAGTGCCGGAGAAGCCAGAAATCTTCAAGAATATTGATCACTGTTCTGTGGACATCAGCAAGGATTTGACCTATCGTGAAGTGCCTATTCGTATCCTCGAGGAAGCATATAGAACCACTCGAACCCGAAGCATCAAGTTTCTGAAAGTTCAGTGGAGTAATCACACCGAAGATGAAGCCACTTGGGAACGAGAGGATTACCTTCAGAAAGAGTTTCCCAATCTTTTCAGTTCTTAATTAGTGAATCTCGGGGACGAGATTCTTTTTAAGGGGGGAAGATTGTAACAACTCAGAAATTGTAATTCACTTTCTATTAATGAAAGTACCAAATTTTGGACCAAGATAAAAAAATTATCTATTATTGCATGTATGCATGTATTTTCTACTATATGTCTTTTATGATTTCATGTGTGTTATTTTTGGTTGTGCAATAGTTAGTTAAGTCTAACTTAACCAACAGAAGCCATTGAGAAGAATTATACAAGCCAAAGAAACCAGAAATAAAAATAAGAAAGAAAAAGGGGAGAATCAAATGATCTAGGAAATTTTATTGACTACCCTACTTTGAGCCTTTAGAATAAGAAATCTGTAACTCAACTCAGTGTGTGACCAGCTAGTTGAGCTTGATCAAGTGATATACTAACTCAACCAAGAAGTTTCTAACCAAAATTCAAATCAGAACATCACTCAAACTTCAGCCAAACTTTGAATCTGAAACAGTGACAATACCAAAATTTGAAATAAGATTTCTGCAAAACATAACCTTTCTTTGTAACAAAAATAGTTCTAGAACCCTTATCTATTATGTTGATCACCCAAAGTGAAAAATTTCAAAAATTCGAATTTGATTTTCTTGCGGGCATTTCGTCGAACACCTGGCAGACGAAAATCGGGAAGAATCATGATCACTGTGAAGATCACTGTCGCCGTCCGTCTCAAGCATGTAGCCATGCTCCTGGACACCTCCGCGGTCGACCCCAGCTCCCTCGGCCCCGACCCAAGCCGTGCGACATGGGAGGAAATGGAGGATAGCACCCGGACCCCCCCCCTCTCTTCTCCTTCTTCCTCTCTTCAAGCTCCCGACCACCGTGACCTCGCCAGCACCGACCCACAGCACTCCGCAGTCGAGACCGAAACCCCCCAGCACGCGAGCAAGGCCGTCGAGGCCGGTGTCGCCCATGCACGTCGCCAGCATGCCCTGCGCCGGCCACCCACTGGGCGCCCCTGTCCCCGACGCTCCGGCCTATAAAAGCCCCCGCCGATCAAACGACTGGACGCACACCGTCCCCAGCTACCTCCCAGACACGCTCACTTCACCCCGCTTGCTCTAGCTCGACGTCGCCAGCCCCGCCGGCGAGGTACTGGACGCGGAGGGCGCCGCCGCGTTCGACCTCCTGGGAGCAAGCCGCCGCTGGGAATTGGTGGAGGAGCCTCGCCGGAGTCGTTTCCGCCCGTCGCCGTCGAGTTCTGCTTCCTCTACGCACGCCGCCGTCGCCGCCGTCTTCTTCACTGCGCGCAGGTGAACTTCTTCCTCGCCGGCGAGCACGAAGCAGACGCGCCGTTGGATTAGAATCCAACGGCAGCGTACCGATTCGGTGACTTAAGTCACGACGACCCCACATGTCAGTTTGTTTAAAAACAAATCCCGCCCCGTGCGAATCGTTTTCTGGGCCGGCCCGTTCGGGTTCTGTTGAAATTTGGCCCGTTCGTTTCGAATTCGGTCCGTTTCAATTTTATTTAATTCCCGCCTATTCGAATTAATTCAAATATGATTCTGATCTGTTTTTCAAACTTAAATTCCAAGAGATTTACAAATCCATTTCTAGCAAATGAATATGCGTTGGAAAGCTTATGAAATGCTCTACACTGTAGAACTGGTTAGAATTCAATTTGAGGTAGGAATTTAAATAAATAAGAATAATGTGACCATAGCTTTATTAATCATAGAACATTTCTAGAAAATTGTTTAAGCCACCTAAAAATTAGGAAACTTGAATTGTGAACTTACTAATTAACTCCCCTACTGTTAGTCAATCTTAATCCACTCAAACCTATTTAGTGATATCAATTAGACCTTAATCCAATCTTAATGGGTAACATAAAATGATAGATCTCTATCATACACTTAGAATTAATTTTTGCCCTCAATACCAATTCACATAATTAGTCAATCCTCACTTAAACTAGCCCTAATACCCTAGTTTCATACCCATACTTAAAAAGTGAACCACACATGGCACATGGTAGGAAGTTTAACTTGCACACTCAATGCAAACTTGGAAGAAAACTTGCACACCAATTCAAATGAAATCCAACATAAACTCTATTGTTTGAAAATAATGATGTGTGCTTGGTATGTGGTTAGCATGGTGTGGTGATTGTGTGTTTTGTGTTTATTCGTTATTAGACGCTAGTGTTGCGGAGGAGGATATTGAGGGGGAATATTATCAAGAAGAAGAAGAATACCCCGGACACCTTGCCAACCAAGGCAAGCCATCTTTTGAATCATACTCCACATGCCCAGTTTTACTATTGCATTCTACTTGTTTTAAGTAAATTGCATGATTGAATTGCTAGAGTAGAATGATAGAAGTGTAATGATATCTTGCTTAGCAAGAGCATCGAGCTGAGTTTATCCAACTATAGCTTAGTGGTATCATCACTCAATATAGTTGCTTAGTCGCTAATAAAATTGAGACCATTTCTAAGAGGAACCCCATTTGAACTTGGTGACTTGAAATTGAAAACTTGAAATGAAGATTCTCCTACATGATGGTCTTATGAAGGAAAATAATGTTGACTAAGAACTATGGAATGTATTTGCCAAATGATAATAAGTGATATACCATGTGAGCCAACCATTACCGTACGACCACATTACCCCTAAATGGGAAGGGGCTTAGTCCGTAGCTTGTTTACCCTAGTATGGGAGGTCTTGTATCATCCTTTATAGAAGTGCACCGTGCGCGGGTACTTCTGAACCGAGTGGACATTCCATTCATCCAGCACTCCGGAGCGGGCAAAACTAGAGACGCTGAAACGGAGATGTCCGTGTCTTGGGCTCTAGGGAAGGATCCTATACTAGAGTGAGCAAGTGAAAGAGTTTGTTTGATTATCTGAACCTCGCATACTTTGTGTATGACGAACCGTGGATTTCTCCCGGCAGATGTATCGAATCTTGTGGGTAAAGTGTACCCCTCTTCAGAGGTTTCAAACTATTCGAATAGCCGCGTCCTCGGTTATGGACAGTTGGCAAACTGTACTTGACTTTTGTCAAGAATGATAATAACCTATGTGGACTTGGTGAATGACATGACTTGACTTGACCTTGATCTTGACACACTTGAAGTTCCCTTAGATTAAACCTATAGAACTAAACTTCTTTCCTACCAATGAGCATTCTTGGGAAACAAAACTAGCTTTTGCAAACTAAACTTAGTGCTTAGTCCACCATATCAACCTTGCATATCTACTTCATCATTTCATTTATAAGATGGTTTGCGAGTGCATCCAATGTACTCACGGCTGTGTCCCTGGCTATCAACTTGGCCAGACTATGGGGAAGAGTATCCGGAGGAAGGTTATGAAGAAGAGTATCAGAACTAAGATCTTCTACTGAGTCGCCATTGCCTGTAGGGTGAAGGCATGGACCCGAAGACGTTATTTCCACTGCTATATTGTGTTGTAATATGAACTTGGTCTCTATGACCATTGTATTTGAACCATCGTATTGTAATGTCTATGGAACTGGTTACCAACTACGTTATGTGTATCACAACAATGATTCTGGGATTGTGGTGGAATGCATAACGGGCACTTCGAATTTGTGATAAATTCGGGGTTGTCACGGTGCACCACCCTAGAGCACCCCTGACACCCTTCCCCTCTTCTATAATCGTCCTCAGCCTCGGTGCACAGGAGGCATGGTGCATGACAGTACTCGGGGCCAACTTTTTACCTTGATCCCCCCTCCAACCTAAACTACACAATGGACTTCCCCTAACTGTACTTGATCAAGACCTCATACTCCCTTGACCTCTCTTCCTACCATCTAAAATTGTGCTCGCTCTGAGATGCCGACCAAACGTTGAACACCTGGCGGGCGATTAATCATCATCATTCCTCTGAGGCCACCAGCCACCCCCTGCCTTGTCCTCTTGCTAGAAAACCCACCCTGGCCTCGCCAGAATTCTGGCGCAGCCCCGCTCCTTCTCATGACCTTTTACTTGCATCCCCATCCTTGCCGCTCTGACCGCCCAAGCATCGCGTCTGGCGTGTTGACATTGTGCACGCCTCTCCCGGTCGAGCGCAACATTCCCCCTCTCCTCTCATCATGTCCACAACGAGACCCGCACTTCGTAGGAACCGAGCCCACTGCCACTATAAGAAAAGTGCCCATCTACCACGGTAAAAAATGTGGTAAAAGGTTCATATTTTGTGGTTAATGACTCTTTAACCTTGATTTACCTACCGTGGTGTCTATCGACTATTACAGATCTTTCTGCCACGGTTTTTCGACATTCGTGGTGGAAGAGTGTCTTCTACCACGAAAATATTGTATCGTTGTAGATGGGATCCGCCCGGACATCAAAATCCTAATGTCATCCGAACTGACATGTGGAAACCACCATTTACTAGCCGGTCACACCGTCATCTTTTCAACCATGGCCGTAAATCCATGGCAGATGGTAGGCCCACTCAAGGCCTGCTAAAATTTTGACGGGTCGGCCCACTAAGTTTAGCAGGCTGGCCCATTCTAGTTAGCAGGCTGGCCCATTCTAGTTAGCAAGCCGGTCCGTCATGTTTAGCAGGCTAACTCATTCTAGTTAGTAGGCCGACCCACCATGTTTAGCAGGCTGACCCATTCTAGTTAGCAGGCTGGTGATGGTGCGGTGTTGACGGACCAGTTGGGAACCCCAAGAGGAAGGTGTGATGATCATATGTGACGCCCCAAAACCGGCACCTTGCAGATTATAGCGATCAAGCCACAATCTACATGATGTCGCTTTGGAAACGCACCACCAAGCGACTCGTGCATGTGCAACATGCACGCAATGCGGGTGGAATCAAGGTAGCAACAGTTACACAAGTTCACGATGGAACCCACAAAAGAATATAATATAACTGCAAAGAGTCCACGAGTCAAAAATATCCAAATATACATACAAAGATCCAAATCATACATAAAGCAAATAGTATCCGAGTACGGACAAGAGTACAAATGGGCCTAAGAGGCCTGAAGATAAACGATGGCGTCCATAACCCTGCCCAGGCCAAGCCGGAAGGGTAACCTTGCTAACGTCGTCGCTCCCATACCTGTCAAAAACGTTGGGCCAATGGTTGCCGAACAAGGAGGGAGAAAGAGAAAAAGGAAAAAAAACGAGGGTGAGTACCGAGGCACGTACTCGCGAGACTGGAATTCAGCTGTGCTCGCCTACAGGCTATATGGTGGACTTAGTGGCAACAAAAGAACTTTACTACAGAGACACTAAAACTTTCGTCTAGATAGAATAAGGTAAGAGAGCGCATAAAAGAACCAACTAGATACTAACACCAAACATAACCCAGCCGATGAACCACCTCATCGCACCCACACGAAGAAGCAATATCAAAGGCACTCACACGGTTACCAAGTTTTATTGCAGGTTTATTGTTGTAGTTGTGCTAGCTTACTACACAAGTTTATTAGTATTGAAATAGCAGGTGCAAGTTGTTCTATGATCGAGTAGTTCAGCTCCAAGTCGTCCATAACCGCGGACACGGCTTTTCGAAAAGATTTAACCCTGCAGGGGTGCCCAAATGTACCCACACGTACGATCAATCCTTCTGGCAAGTCTCGCACCCTTAATAAAAACAGGTGCGCCATTAGGATAGTCACGACTCGCACTCTCCTTCACTACAAACAAGTCTAGAAAGCCACCTAACTAAGTTTAACCCGTATCGAGAGTCCGGCCGAATCTCCGAACGGACTTAGCTGTTTGCGCCTACTCTGCAGAGCGAACCGGAGCCTCTCTTTGGGGGAGGTTGTCCGCTTGCAGTCATACCGCACCTATACGGACGTGCAGAAACAAGGGGTTACAAGGCTCACTGGGCTTCCCCCAAATAAAATCGAACCATAAGATACAAGCTGCACGCCCGATAAAAATCAAATGGAAACACCTCGAACTAGTTGTGGCCACTGGACAAGTATGTAGATTCCGGCAGTGATCGAGGGGAGGCCCGTAAACGTACCCACGTGTGATTAGAGCGCTCAGTCTCAGAACAGTTCATGCGATCTCGGGGTCCTAGGGGACACAAGTGAGCCGTCGTAAAACTAGCAAAATGACTCACCGATGCCTCTGCTTAATTCAGTTTTAAGTATTAACAATAAAGTAAGTCATGATTATCTCCAACAACATATATCCATAAAGTAGAGTATGTGATAACTTTCCAACCCAACAAGATAAAAAATAACTCCAACAACCTGAAGATGCCTACGACTCGCAAGGCCAACTCGAACAACAAGCACACGGGTAATAGGATGTATGGAAGGTTCTATGGCTTTGCTTTGGATAAACAGGTGGATAGGACACGTGACTCAAACAAAGCATCGCGACACAAGGCTAGAATATAGAGCTAGCGAGAGCGACAATGTTAAATGGGTAGAGAGAAAAGGGCTCGCCTGAAAAGATGGTCGAAGAACACCCGAAGAACTTGTCGTTGCTCACATCACCACGAAGCGTCCTATCCGAGAAGAAGCAAACCGCTACAACAAACAACGGATGCAACATTTACTACTACGGAAAAGAACTCGGCATGATCATGTGAACGCATGCATGCATGACATGGCAATTATGATGCAATGCAACTTATCCAAATTAAGCGGAATCAGAATCCCGACACACACATATAAGGTTCAAGTTGTTTTACTACCGACAATTTAAATGTTTATTAGCATGGCAAAGACAAGGCATGGGTGATCTACACAAAATTAAATGAAGTGGGGAGACCATATTTGGCATATCCCAATTACTCCATATGTTATGTATTAGGTGAGATGCAAAATACCACGTCACGACATGATGCAAGATGCAAACAGTAATATGAATGACATATTTAGATTCTACACATTTTTCTGAACAACTTTCATATAAAACACGTTTTATTTCGAATTATGGGTTGGAAGATATGATTTATGCAAGATTTGAATACTTGCAGTGATTTTCTGAAATAAAACAGAAACTGGGCTGGTTGAAACTGCTCCGGACCTGAGCCTGAAAGGCGATGGAAAGTAACTGTCGCGCGCCGGCGACGGACTACTTTGGGCGGATCTGGGCCGAGGCCCAACAGGGGCGCCGGATCTGAACCAGAAAAAGAAAGGGAAAAAGGCTGAGTTTTGCTTTCACTGGTATTCGAACCAGGGATCTGCAGGGAGGAGCTCAAAGAGCTTACCACTGCGCTGCTGCTTCGGATTAAGATTAGAATGTGCGCACGGCTTTAAGAAGTATCAAAGGGAGTAGGCGAGCTTGCAGCTCACGGCCATGTCGGACGCACCTGCAGAGACGAACGGGAGTTGAAGCTGGGAGCTTGGTTTAGAACAAAGTAGGACGTCTTTTGATTTGACCAAACTAGATATCCTAAAGCTAGGCAACAAGTATACACACATGTGGCTCGATCGATTCTCCCTGTGCAAAAAGAGTTAGCTCAATTAGAACTGAAACTAATACCCTGCAACCTGCAGGTTACGAACTGGTAAAAACAAAGGAGCTAGCTTCACGCCCAGGGATCTGAACATGTGACTGCGGCTGCCGAGATGTAGTTGCTGGAGTGCGCCCTCGCCGTTGGAAAGAGATACGCGGAGACGGACGGGAGACCATCAGGAGCGCAGCAACAAGAGAACATGACACATAAACTAGCTCGACGTGAAGTTCATGGCAGACAGCGAGCTCGAACATGAGAGGATCGACAGTAGCGAGCGGAACGGTGGTTCTGGATGCAAACGAGTAAGAAAACAAGGGGAAAGGAGGCGGCTGCTCACCCCGGTTCCCCTGGCTATCCCGACGAAGCAGTAGTCGACTGATGCAACGACGCAAAGACGCAGACGACGACAGCGACCACGGACGGCCCCGGGAAGAAGAACTTGGCGTCGCTCCAAAGAGCTCTGGCTCCGGATCCTTCAGGGAAGTAGACGAGGGGGACGTAGCGGTTCAATTCCCGTGCTCAAGGAGAGCTCGAGTTGGACCAAAGCGGTGGGGCGGCGCGGAGGTGGTCGTGGTTCAGCAAAGAAGCGAAACAGGGGGAGGCAGAGGAAGAAGAGGTGGCGGTGGATGGGGAGGAGAAAAAGAGGGGCTAGGGTTTGGAGGGGACTGCCCAAGTGGGGATCTAAAGGAGGCGGGCGAGGTCGTGGTTGGCGTGCTCGCTGACGTGTGCAGGGAGAGGTTCACGCTTGCTGCGTGCTCTTTCGAGGAAGACGACATAAAAGGGAGGTACAACTTCGGTTGGAGAGTGGAGGCAGACCAGAAATAAGAAAAGCCACCGGTTCATGAATATGGATGAATTTTCCAGGAATTTCAAAGGAAGAAAGAGGGAAAGAAAATATTAGAGAGGAAAGGATTTGAGAGAGAAAGAAAGAGAACAAAAGATGGCTAAAAGTAGGCAGAATACTTTGCAAACATTTTCGAATACTTTATTTGGATACAAAACAATTCCAAAGTTTGCAAAAATTTAGGTTTAAGTTTTATTTAAAATAGGAAAGGCCGAGGGAGTTTATTTTATAAACCCATACGAGCAAAATAGAAAATATATTTTATTCAAAAGTAATTTAAAGTTTGGCAAAATCATGGAAGGTTATAGATGCATGATGATGCATGATGTCACAATGACGAGGAAAAGAAAATATCAAGCAATTCTAATAGGGGTATTTTTCCGGGTCGTTACAATCGACACCACTAACAAGGGATCTCGCCCCGAGATCCATGCTCGTGTAGGGGGAAAGAGTTGGTGAAACTATCGAGTCTTCGCGCTTCATGTTGACCTTCCCGGACCTTAACGTGGATCTATTTTTTTCTCGACACCACCAACAAGGAATTTTTCTCACATTGACGATGATGAACTTCCGAAGAACGGACCTATTAGGATAAAAGGCAAGAGTTCGTCCACCCACGCGGAAACCTAAAACTCGGAGAAGTAGGTAAGAGAGACGACTCAAAACTTGGAAAGGTAAGAGAGGAGAAGCACAAAGGTAAGGAGAAAAATGCAGACCTACTTAGATCTATCCAACGCATTTTTAGAAAAATAATTTTGACACTAAACTCAACAACGTCCGTTGGCAAGGTTATCCTACAGGCAGACTGGACCCGTGGGTATCGACAAAACCTGGGCTCTGATACCACTTGTGACGCCCCAAAACCGGCACCTTGCAGATTATAGCGATCAAGCCACAATCTACATGATGTCGCTTTGGAAACGCACCACCAAGCGACTCGTGCATGTGCAACAGGCACGCGATGCGGGTGGAATCAAGGTAGCAACAGTTACACAAGTTCACGATGGAACCAACAAAAGAATATAATATAACTGCAAAGAGTCCATGAGTCAAAAATATCCAAATATACATACAAAGATCCAAATCATACATAAAGCAAATAGTATCCGAGTACGGACAAGAGTACAAATGGGCCTAAGAGGCCTGAAGATAAACGATGGCGTCCATAACCCTGCCCAGGCCAAGCCGGAAGGGTAACCTTGCTAACATCGTCGCTCCCATACCTGTCAAAAACGTTGGGCCAATGGTTGCCGAACAAGGAGGGAGAAAGAGAAAAAGGAAAAAAAACGAGGGTGAGTACTGAGGCACGTACTCGCGAGACTGGAATTCAGCTGTGCTCGCCTACAGGCTATATGGTGGACTTAGTGGCAACAAAAGAACTTTACTACAGAGACACTAAAACTTTCGTCTAGATAGAATAAGGTAAGAGAGCGCATAAAAGAACCAACTAGATACTAACACCAAACATAACCCAGCCGATGAACCACCTCATCGCACCCACACGAAGAAGCAATATCAAAGGCACTCACACGGTTACCAAGTTTTATTGCAGGTTTATTGTTGTAGTTGTGCTAGCTTACTACACAAGTTTATTAGTATTGAAATAGCAGGTGCAAGTTGTTCTATGATCGAGTAGTTCAGCTCCAAGTCGTCCATAACCGCGGACACGGCTTTTCGAAAAGATTTAACCCTGCAGGGGTGCCCAAATGTACCCACACGTACGATCAATCCTTCTGGCAAGTCTCGCACCCTTAATAAAAACAGGTGCGCCATTAGGATAGTCACGACTCGCACTCTCCTTCACTACAAACAAGTCTAGAAAGCCACCTAACTAAGTTTAACCCGTATCGAGAGTCCGGCCGAATCTCCGAACGGACTTAGCTGTTTGCGCCTACTCTGCAGAGCGAACCGGAGCCTCTCTTTGGGGGAGGTTGTCCGCTTGCAGTCATACCGCACCTATACGGACGTGCAGAAACAAGGGGTTACAAGGCTCACTGGGCTTCCCCCAAATAAAATCGAACCATAAGATACAAGCTGCACGCCCGATAAAAATCAAATGGAAACACCTCGAACTAGTTGTGGCCACTGGACAAGTATGTAGATTCCGGCAGTGATCGAGGGGAGGCCCGTAAACGTACCCACGTGTGATTAGAGCGCTCAGTCTCAGAACAGTTCATGCGATCTCGGGGTCCTAGGGGACACAAGTGAGCCGTCGTAAAACTGGCAAAATGACTCACCGATGCCTATGCTTAATTCAGTTTTAAGTATTAACAATAAAGTAAGTCATGATTATCTCCAACAACATATATCCATAAAGTAGAGTATGTGATAACTTCCCAACCCAACAAGATAAAAAATAACTCCAACAACCTGAAGATGCCTACGACTCGCAAGGCCAACTCGAACAACAAGCACACGGGTAATAGGATGTATGGAAGGTTCTATGGCTTTGCTTTGGATAAACAGGTGGATAGGACACGTGACTCAAACAAAGCATCGCGACACAAGGCTAGAATATAGAGCTAGCGAGAGCAAAAATGTTAAATGGGTAGAGAGAAAAGGGCTCGCCTGAAAAGATGGTCGAAGAACACCCGAAGAACTTGTCGTTGCTCACATCACCACAAAGCGTCCTATCCGAGAAGAAGCAAACCGCTACAACAAACAACGGATGCAACATTTACTACTACGGAAAAGAACTCGGCATCATCATGTGAATGCATGCATGCATGACATGGCAATTATGATGCAATGCAACTTATCCAAATTAAGCGAAATCGGAATCCCGACACACACATATAAGGTTCAAGTTGTTTTACTACCGACAATTTAAATGTTTATTAGCATGGCAAAGACAAGGCATGGGTGATCTACACAAAATTAAATGAAGTGGGGAGACCATATTTGGCATATCCCAATTACTCCATATGTTATGTATTAGGTGAGATGCAAAATACCACGTCACGACATGATGCAAGATGCAAACAGTAATATGAATGACATATTTAGATTCTACACATTTTTCTGAACAACTTTCATATAAAACACGTTTTATTTCGAATTACGGGTTGGAAGATATGATTTATGCAAGATTTGAATACTTGCAGTGATTTTCTGAAATAAAACAGAAACTGGGCTGGTTGAAACTGCTCCGGACCTGAGCCTGAAAGGCGACGGAAAGTAACTGTCGCGCGCCGGCGACGGACTACTTTGGGCGGATCTGGGCCGAGGCCCAACAGGGGCGCCGGATCTGAACCAGAAAAAGAAAGGGAAAAAGGCTGAGTTTTGCTTTCACTGGTATTCGAACCAGGGATCTGCAGGGAGGAGCTCAAAGAGCTTACCACTGCGCTGCTGCTTCGGATTAAGATTAGAATGTGCGCACGGCTTTAAGAAGTATCAAAGGGAGTAGGCGAGCTTGCAGCTCACGGCCATGTCGGACGCACCTGCAGAGACGAACGGGAGTTGAAGCTGGGAGCTTGGTTTAGAACAAAGTAGGACGTCTTTTGATTTGACCAAACTAGATATCCTAAAGCTAGGCAACAGGTATACACACATGTGGCTGGATCGATTCTCCCTGTGCAAAAAGAGTTAGCTCAATTAGAACTGAAACTAATACCCTGCAACCTGCAGGTTACGAACTGGTAAAAACAAAGGAGCTAGCTTCACGCCCAGGGATCTGAACATGTGACTGCGGCTGCCGAGATGGAGCTGCTGGAGTGCGCCCTCGCCGTTGGAAAGAGATACGCGGAGACGGACGGGAGACCATCAGGAGCGCAGCAACAAGAGAACATGACACATAAACTAGCTCGAGGTGAAGTTCATGGCAGACAGCGAGCTCGAACATGAGAGGATCGACAGTAGCGAGCGGAACGGTGGTTCTGGATGCAAACGAGTAAGAAAACAAGGGGAAAGGAGGCGGCTGCTCACCCCGGTTCCCCTGGCTATCCCGACGAAGCAGTAGTCGACTGATGCAATGACGCAAAGACGCAGACGACGACAGCGACCACGGACGGCCCCGGGAAGAAGAACTTGGCGTCGCTCCAAAGAGCTCTGGCTCCGGATCCTTCAGGGAAGTAGACGAGGGGGACGTAGCGGTTCAATTCCCGCGCTCAAGGAGAGCTCGAGTTGGACCAAAGCGGTGGGGCGGCGCGGAGATGGTCGTGGTTCAGCAAAGAAGCGAAACAGGGGGAGGCAGAGGAAGAAGAGGTGGCGGCGGATGGGGAGGAGAAAAAGAGGGGCTAGGGTTTGGAGGGGACTGCCCAAGTGGGGATCTAAAGGAGGCGGGCGAGGTCGTGGTTGGCGTGCTCACTGGCGTGTGCAGGGAGAGGTTCACGCTTGCTGCGTGCTCCTTCGAGGAAGACGACATAAAAGGGAGGTACAGCTTCGGTTGGGGAGTGGAGGCAGACCAGAAATAAGAAAAGCCACCGGTTCACGAATATGGATGAATTTTCCAGGAATTTCAAAGGAAGAAAGAGGGAAAGAAAATATTAGAGAGGAAAGGATTTGAGAGAGAAAGAAAGAGAACAAAAGATGGATAGAAGTAGGCAGAATACTTTGCAAACATTTTCGAATACTTTATTTGGATACAAAACAATTCCAAAGTTTGCAAAAATTTAGGTTTAAGTTTTATTTAAAATAGGAAAGGCCGAGGGAGTTTATTTTATAAACCCATACGAGCAAAATAGAAAATATATTTTATTCAAAAGTAATTTAAAGTTTGGCAAAATCATGGAAGGTTATAGATGCATGATGATGCATGACGTCACAATGACGAGGAAAAGAAAATATCAAGCAATTCTAATAGGGGTATTTTTCCGGGTCGTTACAATCGACACCACTAACAAGGGATCTCGCCCTGAGATCCACGCTCGTGTAGGGGGAAAGAGTTGGTGAAACTATCGAGTCTGCGCGCTTCATGTTGACCTTCCCGGACCTTAACGTGGATCTATTTTTTTCTCGACACCACCAACAAGGAATTTTTCTCACATTGACGATGATGAACTTCCGAAGAACGGACCTATTAGGATAAAAGGCAAGAGTTCGTCCACCCACGCGGAAACCTAAAACTCGGAGAAGTAGGTAAGAGAGACGACTCAAAACTCGGAAAGGTAAGAGAGGAGAAGCACAAAGGTAAGGAGAAAAATGCAGACCTACTTAGATCTATCCAACGCATTTTTAGAAAAATAATTTTGACACTAAACTCAACAACGTCCGTTGGCAAGGTTATCCTACAGGCAGACTGGACCCGTGGGTATCGACAAAACCTGGGCTCTGATACCACTTGTGACACCCCAAAACCGGCACCTTGCAGATTATAGCGATCAAGCCACAATCTACATGATGTCGCTTTGGAAACGCACCACCAAGCGACTCGTGCATGTGCAACATGCACGCGATGCGGGTGGAATCAAGGTAGCAACAGTTACACAAGTTCACGATGGAACCCACAAAAGAATATAATATAACTGCAAAGACTCCACGAGTCAAAAATATCCAAATATACATACAAAGATCCAAATCATACATAAAGCAAATAGTATCCGAGTACGGACAAGAGTACAAATGGGCCTAAGAGGCCTAAAGATAAACGATGGCGTCCATAACCCTGCCCAGGCCAAGCCGGAAGGGTAACCTTGCTAACGTCGTCGCTCCCATACCTGTCAAAAACGTCGGGCCAATGGTTGCTGAACAAGGAGGGAGAAAGAGAAAAAGGAAAAAAAAACGAGGGTGAGTACCGAGGCACGTACTCGCGAGACTGGAATTCAGCTGTGCTCGCCTACAGGCTATATGGTGGACTTAGCGGCAACAAAAGAACTTTACTACAGAGACACTAAAACTTTCGTCTAGATAGAATAAGGTAAGAGAGCGCATAAAAGAACCAACTAGATACTAACACCAAACATAACCCAGCCGATGAACCACCTCATCGCACCCACACGAAGAAGCAATATCAAAGGCACTCACACGGTTACCAAGTTTTATTACAGGTTTATTGTTGTAGTTGTGCTAGCTTACTACACAAGTTTATTAGTATTGAAATAGCAGGTGCAAGTTGCTCTATGATCGAGTAGTTCAGCTCCAAGTCGTCCATAACCGCGGACACGGCTTTTTGAAAAGATTTAACCCTGCAGGGGTGCCCAAATGTACCCACACGTACGATCAATCCTTCCGGCAAGTCTCACACCCTTAATAAAAATAGGTGCGCCATTAGGATAGTCACGACTCGCACTCTCCTTCACTACAAACAAGTCCAGAAAGCCACCTAACTAAGTTGAACCCGTATCGAGAGTCCGGCCGAATCTCCGAACGGACTTAGCTGTTTGCGCCTACTCTGCAGAGCGAACCGGAGCCTCTCTTCGGGGGAGGTTGTCCGCTTGCAGTCATACCGCACCTATACGGACGTGCAGAAACAAGGGGTTACAAGGCTCACTGGGCTTCCCCCAAATAAAATCAAACCACAAGATACAAGCTACACGCCCGATAAAAATCAAATGGAAACACATCGAACTAGTTGTGGCCACTGGACAAGTATGTAGATTCCGGCAGTGATCGAGGGGAGGCCCGTAAACGTACCCACGTGTGATTAGAGCGCTCAGTCTCAGAACAGTTCATGCGATCTCGGGGTCCTAGGGGACACAAGTGAGCCGTCGTAAAACTGGCAAAATGACTCACCGATGCCTATGCTTAATTCAGTTTTAAGTATTAACAATAAAGTAAGTCATGATTATCTCCAACAACATATATCCATAAAGTAGAGTATGTGATAACTTCCCAACCCAACAAGATAAAAAATAACTCCAACAACCTGAAGATGCCTACGACTCGCAAGGCCAACTCGAACAACAAGCACACGGGTAATAGGATGTATGGAAGGTTCTATGGCTTTGCTTTGGATAAACAGGTGGATAGGACACGTGACTCAAACAAAGCATCGCGACACAAGGCTAGAATATAGAGCTAGCGAGAGCAAAAATGTTAAATGGGTAGAGAGAAAAGGGCTCGCCTAAAAAGATGGTCGAAGAACACCCGAAGAACTTGTCGTTGCTCACATCACCACGAAGCGTCCTATCCGAGAAGAAGCAAACCGCTACAACAAACAACGGATGCAACATTTACTACTACGGAAAAGAACTCAGCATGATCATGTGAACGCATGCATGCATGACATGGCAATTATGATGCAATGCAACTTATCCAAATTAAGCGGAATCGGAATCCCGACACACACATATAAGGTTCAAGTTGTTTTACTACCGACAATTTAAATGTTTATTAGCATGGCAAAGACAAGGCATGGGTGATCTACACAAAATTAAATGAAGTGGGGAGACCATATTTGGCATATCCCAATTACTCCATATGTTATGTATTAGGTGAGATGCAAAATACCACGTCACGACATGATGCAAGATGCAAACAGTAATATGAATGACATATTTAGATTCTACACATTTTTCTGAACAACTTTCATATAAAACACGTTTTATTTCGAATTACGGGTTGGAAGATATGATTTATGCAAGATTTGAATACTTGCAGTGATTTTCTGAAATAAAACAGAAACTGGGCTGGTTGAAACTGCTCCGGACCTGAGCCTGAAAGGCGACGGAAAGTAACTGTCGCACGCCGGCGACGGACTACTTTGGGCGGATCTGGGCCGAGGCCCAACAGGGGCGCCGGATCTGAACCAGAAAAAGAAAGGGAAAAAGGCTGAGTTTTGCTTTCACTGGTATTCGAACCAGGGATCTGCAGGGAGGAGCTCAAAGTGCTTACCACTGCGCTGCTGCTTCGGATTAAGATTAGAATGTGCGCATGGCTTTAAGAAGTATCAAAGGGAGTAGGCGAGCTTGCAGCTCACGGCCATGTCGGACGCACCTGCAGAGACGAACGGGAGTTGAAGCTGGGAGCTTCGTTTAGAACAAAGTAGGACGTCTTTTGATTTGACCAAACTAGATATCCTAAAGCTAGGCAACAAGTATACGCACATGTGGCTGGATCGATTCTCCCTGTGCAAAAAGAGTTAGCTCAATTAGAACTGAAACTAATACCCTGCAACCTGCAGGTTACGAACTGGTAAAAACAAAGGAGCTAGCTTCACGCCCAGGGATCTGAACATGTGACTGCGGCTGCCGAGATGGAGTTGCTGGAGTGCGCCCTCTCCATTGGAAAGAGATACGCGGAGATGGACGGGAGACCATCAGGAGCGCAGCAACAAGAGAACATGACACATAAACTAGCTCGAGGTGAAGTTCATGGCAGACAGCGAGCTCGAACATGAGAGGATCGACAGTAGCGAGCGGAACGGTGGTTCTGGATGCAAACGAGTAAGAAAACAAGGGGAAAGGAGGCGGCTGCTCACCCCGGTTCCCCTGGCTATCCTGACGAAGCAGTAGTCGACTGATGCAACGACTGCAAAGACGCAGACGACGACAGCGACCACGGACGGCCCCGGGAAGAAGAACTTGGCGTCGCTCCAAAGAGCTCTGGCTCCGGATCCTTCAGGGAAGTAGACGAGGGGGACGTAGCGGTTCAATTCCCGCGCTCAAGGAGAGCTCGAGTTGGACCAAAGCGGTGGGGCGGCGCGGAGGTGGTCGTGGTTCAGCAAAGAAGCGAAACAGGGGGAGGCAGAGGAAGAAGAGGTGGCGGCGGATGGGGAGGAGAAAAAGAGGGGCTAGGGTTTGGAGTGGACTGCCCAAGTGGGGATCTAAAGGAGGCGGGCGAGGTCGTGGTTGGCGTGCTCGCTGACATGTGCAGGGAGAGGTTCACGCTTGCTGCGTGCTCCTTCAAGGAAGACGACATAAAAGGGAGGTACAGCTTCGGTTGGGGAGTGGAGGCAGACCAGAAATAAGAAAAGCCACCGGTTCACGAATATGGATGAATTTTCCAGGAATTTCAAAGGAAGAAAGAGGGAAATAAAATATTAGAAAGGAAAGGATTTGAGAGAGAATGAAAGAGAACAAAAGATGGATAGAAGTAGGCAGAATACTTTGCAAACATTTTCGAATACTTTATTTGGATACAAAACAATTCCAAAGTTTGCAAAAATTTAGGTTTAAGTTTTATTTAAAATAGGAAAGGCCGAGGGAGTTTATTTTATAAACCCATACGAGCAAAATAGAAAATATATTTTATTCAAAAGTAATTTAAAGTTTGGCAAAATCATGGAAGGTTATAGATGCATGATGATGCATGACGTCACAATGACGAGGAAAAGAAAATATCAAGCAATTCTAATAGGGGTATTTTTCTGGGTCGTTACATCATAGCAGTAAGTTTTCCCTCAGTTATGAAACCAAAGTTTATTCGACCAGCAGGAGAAAGAAACCACTTTTGAAGGTTGATGCTAACTGGCTTTTGGCAGGGCGCACTACCGGCACCGGCAGCAATGTGGAACCTACACACAACATAACCAAGATACTTTTCCCCAACTTGCAGTGAGGTTGTCAATCTCACTGGTTTGCTGAAAACAATGGATTAAACATATCGTGTGGAAAAAGATATTTGTTTGTAGTAAGTAAATAATAATGCTTGAGGAAAGTAAACGGTGCTTGCAGTAGATGGTAATATATGTAAAACAATGAACCGGGGTCCACAGTTCACTAGAGGTGTCTCTCCTTAAAGAAATAATATGCTGGGTAAACAAATTACTAGTTGGGCAATTGACAACATAAAGAATGCATAGCAATGCATGTACGTGTCATGAAGATCACTATGAGATTCACTTGGGCATTAACATAATACATAGACCATAATCCAACTGCATCTATGACTAATAATCCACCCGCAGGATATCATCCGAACAACCCTTGGGTATTAAGTTGCAAGAAATAAATTATCGCCTTAAGCAAAGTGTGTAATGTAAATAGTACAAATATCCTTGAACATAAGATTGTTGTTTTCTCCCTAGTAGCAACAGCACATCTACAGCCGTAGAAGTTATTGTCACTCTCCCAGATTACTAGAGGCATGAACCCACTATCGAGCATAAATACTCCCTCCTGGAGTCACTAGCATCTACTCGGCCAAGATATCTACTAGCAACGGAGAGCATACAAGATCATAAATAAAATAGACATGATAAATCAACAATCAACTTGACATAGTACTCAATATTCATCGGATCCCAACAAACACAACATGTAGAATTACATAACGATGATCTTGATCATGATAGACAGCTCACAAGATCTAGACATGAAGCACATGGAGGAGAAGACAACCATCTAGCTACTGCTATGGACCCTTAGTCCAAGGTAGACTACTCACGCATCACTCCGGAGGTTGGCATGGTGATGAAGAAGGCCTCCGGTGATGATTCCCCTCTCCGGCAGGGTGCTGGGAAGAGCTTCTGGACCCTCCCGATCTCGGGACGACGACGATGGCGGCTTGTATTATATTTCATGGAAAAGTGTTCGTCCCCATAGGGTTTTCCCATCGAAGGGAATTTATAGGCGGAAGGGTGCACCACCTGGTGGCGCGGCCAGGGGGTGGACCGCGCCACCCTATGGTGCGGCCGCCTCCTCATCCGGCTCCGTCTCTCCTCTGGACTTCGTCCTCCTTTCAGGTAAATAGGAACTTTGGCTTTTTTTATCCAATTCCGAGAATATTTCCTGTGTAACTTCTCTGAAACACAAAAATAGCAGAAAACAAGAACTGGCACTGTGACATCTCGTTAATGGCTTAGTTTTAGAAAATGCATAAAAATGCCACGAAGTGTAAACAAAACACAAAGCAATTGGTGTAAACCAAGCATGGAGCATCAAAAATTATAGATACGTTTGCGACGTATCAAGCATCCCCAAGCTTAACTCCTACTTGTCCTCAAGTAGGTAAGTGATAACAAAACAATAATTTTTGAGGTGACATGCACCCACACAATCTTGATCAACTTAAAGTAAAGCATTGCATGCTGAGATGAAAGTACTATAAACATGGGCATAAGAGATATAATTCTAACCATAGAACTTAGCAACCATATTACAACAAGAAAATAAACACAAACAAAAGATCATGAGTAATAATGCATTGAAAGGTGTCTGTTTGTTTTGAGCATATAGAAAACATAGCAAAGTGGTATTCAGCTTGGCCCTCATGGAGTAGCAAAACATAAATGCATAGGACACCTTCAAAGTTCAAGAGGGTGACTAGATACAAATAATTTGAGAACAAGCAATACCATAATCATGAATCAATCAATAATAAATTTTGGGACCATGCACATTATACTCAGAATGACAACTATGCTCTCTTAATCGGTGCATAAAGGTAGAAGATGAAGACTCAACATAAAAGTAAAAGAAAGGCCCTTCGCAGAGGGAAGTAGTGATTGCAAGTTTTATAAACCTTCCAAAAATTATGGTACTTATTAGCTTTGAGCTCTCATTGAGTGGGAAAGGCCCTTCGCAGAGGGAAGTAGTGATTGCATCTTGAGTGGTTAAGGTTAATGCGAGTACAAATATGAGATATATGCTTGACAAGTCATAAGTTGAAAATCTCATGTCCCTTGAATACGAGTAATTAAACCATGCTAATCGACTTAGGTCCCAAGTAAGTTCTTGTTATTGTAAGCATACATGTATCATTGAGAACGCCAACGGGTACCTCCTGCCCGATGATATGGAAACCGTCCCACATCAAAATGACAAGACAAACAGACAATGAACACCTTGGCATCTCTTTTATTTACCATTGGGTATAGCTTTTTATTTTGAGATGCATCGTCAAATGTCCACTATGGTTATGCTGTAAATTTCCACCATGAATGAAACATGGTTTAGATTAGCGGCCCAGGCGTTTCTCTAACACGCATGCAAACTTCATGAACTCACAAGTTTCCAACTCCTTTCACACAGATAAGCATCCATAAACAAAAGTTCATGATATCAACTAAATAGGAATAAGTGCAATGTTGAAAGCGTGCCCCATGACAGCATGGCTGAGCTAACTCCCAAGTCCCAACTTACAACTTGCAAGCATATAATCATCATAAGAGAGCCACAATGGTCAAGTTTATTAAGTGTAAGAAAGTAAATGTGCCATCAAGTTCGTGAGAGCTTTACTAACTAATTTTCTCATAACAAAAAATTTAATTTGGAAGATAGATAAAAGCATGATGAATATACTTGGAATAGCAAATTACTAATAGGTAAATATGGTGGACACATTGGAAAACTTTGGTTTTTGGGAGTTGGATGCACGATTAGAGCTCATACTCAGTACAGGTGAAGGCCAGCAAAAGACTGGGAGTGACCAACTAAGAGAGCAATAACAGCCATAATCATGCATAGCGACAAAACATTATTAACCAAGGCATAAAGTGATATCACAAGTCAAAAACCAAATGATCATATGGGCTTGAGGTGACAACATTAAAGTCATAACATGGTGTAAGCATGCGCCAAGTCAACCCAAATAAAGCATCAAAGGAGAATACCACAATATTATGCTTCTATAAGATAAAAACAACGCATGATTCTTTCTAAGGCACATTAAGCACTCTCAGTTATTTGAGACAAGTCATGCTACAACAATAACTAATAAGCATATAATCAAAATAATATCAAGCATGACATGCTAAAGTCTAAGCAACAGTCTAAACAAGCTCCCTTTTTGCACCACTATAAGCATGAAATAATTTACTCTTTTCCAACACCAATCAACCTATTTGAAACAACTCTCAAAGATGAAAAGCAACAAATACCAAAGTTATAAACACACCTAGCTACAAAGAACTAACAAGTTATGAACAAGAACGAAGGCGAGAAACAAAAGCTAAACGCAGTACTAGAAAAAAAGAAAACTCATTGAACGATAAAAGTGAAAACTAGAGTGTTCTAGGCAATGAAAATGGAGTGTGTCTTCTCCAAAAGAAATATGTTGGGGTCCAACCATTTATTGCAAAAAACAAAACAAAACTAAAAGCAAAAATAAAGACGCTCCAAGAAAAACACATAGAATATGAAGCAATAAAAATATAGTGTTTGAAAGATGACCTGATATTTTTGTTGATGAAGAAGAGGGTGCCTTGGGCATCCCCAAGCTTTGACGCTTGTACTTCTTGGATATTTCTTGGGGTGACATGGGCATCCACAAGCTTGAGCTTTTATCCATACTTCATCTCATCTCATCTCATCATTCTCCTTTCCCTACACTTGAAAACTTCCTTCATACAAAACTTCACACAATTCTCATTAGCAACATTAGTTTATGCGAGATAGTAAATCCACTTTTGGTTCAGTTTCAACTCAAGTACAACACCAATTAACACATTAGCTACTGTAGCAACTTCTCTCAAAAGTTCCATGATCAAAAGAACTCAAAAAGAAAGAGATCAAGAGGCTAATGCAAATAGTGGCAGAAATCTATCAAAACAGATCAACTGGTAAAGATCAATTTTTTCGAAAATCTTATGTTGCTCAAATCGAAAATTGCAAAACTAATAAAAATTAGATAATAACCTGGGGCATGTGCACAAGAAATTGCAGATCAAAATGACGTTCTGGGAATTTATACGAATTTTTACGGTGAAGCGCACAAAACTGTTTTAGGACAGCAACTTCCCCAAATCTTACCTTCCTCCAATTAGAGGTTATTCTTGGCACAAAAACGAAATAAAAATGATAAGGAGAGGTCATTACAGTAATAAAAACTTCCAAGACTCAACAAAAAGAATAATTACTGAAAATAAAACATTGGGTTATCTCCCAAGAGTGCTTTTCTTTAACGCCTTTGAGCTAGCCGCAGAAAGTAAGAATCAAGTATTTTCAAATAAAGGAGCACCAAGATCATAATTTTCTCAAATGATAGAATCAAAAGGTAGATTATTTCTCTTTCTAGGGAAGTGTTCCATACCTTTCTTGAGTGGGAATTTATATCTAATGGTGCCTTTTTCATATCAATAATAGCACCAATAGTTCTAAGAAAAGGTCTTCCCAAAATAATAGGACAAAAAGCATTCCATTCAATATCCAAAACAAGGAAATCAACCGGAACAAGGTTATTGTTAACCATAATAAGAACATAATTAATCCTCCCCAAAGGTTTCTTCTTAGCAACATCAGCAAGAGGAACATCAAAATAAAAAAATTCTAATGGTGGTAAACCAAGCATATCATAAATTTTTCTAGGCATAACAGAAATACTTGCACCAAGGTCACATAAAGCATTGCAATAAAAATCATTCACATTCATCTTAATGATGGGCTCCCAACCATCTTCTAACTTTCTAGGAATAGAAACTTTTTGTTTCAACTTATCTCTCTAATTTGCATGAGAGCATTAATAATATGTTTTGTAAAAGCCATATTCATAGAACTAGCATTAGGACTTTTAGCAAGATTTTGCAAGAACAAGATTACTTCAGAAATATTACAACCATGAACATCAAAATCATAACTATCAAAGGTAGTAGAACCATTGTCTCCCATACTCCGAAAAAATTCAGCACTTTTATTAGAAAAAGTTTCCGTAGTTTTAAGCAATTTCACACAAGGAGTAGGGATTTTCTCTACACCAATCAAAGTAGGAGGTTTGCTAGCATTTGAAACAACATCACTAGTGGTGGTAATAGTACAAACTTTAGTCATATTTCTAGCAATCTCATCTTCTCTTTCCCACCTAGCATGCAATTATGCTAACATCCTAACATTATCATCAATTCTAACTTGAGTGGCATTAGTAACAACAAAAGGATCAAGTTTAGCAGCCATTTTATTAATCAAAGAAGATTGCGCATCAGACAAGGATGAAATACGGGTTTCAGCATTAGAAATTTTAACTTGTAACGCAGGAATCTCCCTATTTAAATTCTCAAGTTGATGACTAATATTCTTCAACATGGCAGATTGTTCCTCCATGGTTTTGGTGAACAACTTGTTCTGCTCATATTGCATTTGCATAAAGTTATTAGTAGCCCTTTCAACTTCTAAAATCCTTTCTTCACTAGGCATTCTAGGTCTACCATGATAGCCATTGTCACTATTAGAAGGATATGGCATATAATTGTTGCTACCAAAATTATTCCTATAAGCATTGTTGTTGAAATTATTATTTCTAATGAAGTTCACATTAACATGATCTTCTTGAGCAACCAAACACGCTAAAGGAACATTATTAGGATTAATATGCGCCCTACCATTAACAAGCATAGACATAATGATATCAATCTTATCACTCAAGGAAGAGGTTTCTTCAACAGAATTTACCTTCTTACCTTGTAGAGCTCTCTCGGTGTGCCATTCAGAATAATTTACCATCACATTATCAAGGAGCTTTTTTGCGACACCCAAGGTGATGGACATAAAAGTACCTCCAGCAGCTGAATCCAAAAGGTTCCTTGAAGAAAAATTTAGTCCTGCATAAAAGGTTTGGATAATCATCCAAGTAGTCAGTCCGTAAGTGGGACAATTCTTTATCAAAGATTTCATTCTTTCCCAAGCTTGAGCAATTTGTTCATTATCAAACTGTTTAAACTTCATAATGTCACTTCTCAAAGATATAATCTTAGCAGGAGGACAATATTTTCCAATAAAAGCATATTTGCACTTAACCCAAGAATCAATACTATTTCTAGGCAAAGATAGCAACCAATCCTTAGCTCTTCCTCTCAAAGAGAAAGGAAACAACTTAAGCTTAATAATATCTCCATCTACATCCTTATACTTTTGCATCTCACATAGCTCAACAAAATTGTTGAGGTGAGCAGCAGCATCATCAGTACTAGCACCAGAAAATTGCTCTTTCATAACAAGATTTAACAAAGCAAGTTTAATATCATAAAAAATTTCCTCAGGAGCAGGTGGCACAATAGGAGTGCAGATGAAATCATTGTTGTTTGTGCTAGTAAAGTCACACAAGTTGGTGTTCTCAGGAGTACTCATTCTAGCAAGACTAAAATAGATAAACAAAAATAACAACTATAAAAGGAACTAATTTTTTTGTATTTTTGATAAAAAGATGCAAACAAAAATAAAATAAAGAAACTAAGCAAAACAATAACAAAGTAAAAAAGATTGGAAGTGAGAGACTCCCCTTGCAGAAATCCTCTTTCTCCCTGGCAACAGCGACAGAAAACTTGTTGATGGTGCATTGTTGACGGACCAGTTGGGAACCCCAAGAGGAAGGTGTGACTGAGCACAACAGTAAGTTTTACCTCAGTTATGAAAGCAAAGTTTAATCGACCAGTAGGAGAAAGAAACCACTTCTGAAGGTTGATGCTAACTGGCTTTTGGCAGGGCGCACTACGGGCGCCAGCAGCAACATGGAACCTGTACACAACACAACCAAGATACTTTGCCCCAACTTGCAGTGAGGTTGTCAATCTCACTAGTTTGCTGAAAACAAAGGATTAAACGTATCGTGTGGAAAAAGATATTTGTTTGTAGTAAGTAAATAAATAATGCTTGCGGAAAGTAAATGGTGCTTGCAGTAGATGGTAATATATGTAAAAGAATGGACCAGGGTCCATAGTTCACTAGAGGTGTCTCTCCTTAAAGAAATAACATGCTGGGTAAACAAATTATAGTTGGGCAATTGACAATATAAAGAATGCATAGCAATGCATGTACATGTCATGAAGATCACTATGAGATTCACTTGGGCATTACAACATAATACATAGACCGTAATCCAACTGCATCTATGACTAATAATCCACCCGCAGGATATCATCCAAACAACCCTTGGGTATTAAGTTGCAAGAAACAGATTATCGCCTTAAGCAAAGTGTGTAATGTAAACAATACAAATGTCCTTGAACAAAAGATTGTTGTTTTCTTCCTAGTAGCAACAACACATCTATAACCTTAGAAGTTATTGTCACTCTCCCAGATTACTAGAGGCATGAACCCACTATCGAGCATAAATACTCCCTCTTGGAGTCACTAGCATCTACTCGGCCAAGATATTTACTAGCAACAGAGAGCATGCAAAATCATAAATAACATAGACATGATAAATCAATAATCAACTTGACATAGTACTCAATATTCATCGGATCCCAACAAACACAACATGTAGAATTACATAACGATGATCTTGATCATGATAGGCAGCTCACAAGATCTAGACATGAAGCACATGGAGGAGAAGACAACCATCTAGCTACTTCTATGGACCCATAGTCCAAGGTAGACTACTCACATATCACTCCGGAGGCTGGCATGGTGATGACGAAGGCCTCTAGTGATAATTCCCCTCTCTGGCAGGGTGCCGGGAAGAGCTTCTGGACCCTCCCGATCTCGGACAATGACGGCGATGGCTTGCAGTATGTTTCGTGGAAAAGTGTTCATCCCCTTAGGGTTTTCCCATCGAAGGGAATTTATAGGCAGAAGGGCGATGTCAGGGGGTGGACCAGGGGCCCACACCACCTAGTGGCGCGGCTAGGGGGTGGCCCGCGCCACCCTATGGTGCGGTCGCCTCCTGGTCTGGCTCCGTCTCTCCTCTGGACTCCGTCTTCCTTTCAAGTAAATAGGAACTTTGGCTTTTGCTTCATCCAATTCTGAGAATATTTCCTGTGTAACTTTTCTGAAACACAAAAATAGCAGAAAATAGGAACTGGCACTGTGGTATCTCGTTAATAGCTTAGTTCCAGAAAATGCATAAAAATACCACAAAGTGTAAACAAAACACAAAGCAATTGGTGTAAAACAAGCATGGAGCATCAAAAATTATAGATACATTTGAGACGTATCAGCTGGCCCGTCAGGTTTAGCAGGCTGGCCTGCTATAGTTCGTAGTTTGGCCCATACATCTTACCAGGCCGACGCATTAAAGTTAGCAGGCTGGCCCATACATCTTACCAGGCCAGCCCATTAAATTTAGCAGGCCGGACCATGCATCTTAGCAAGATGGCCCATACATCTTACGAGGCCGGCCCGTTAAAGTTAGCAGGCCAGCCCATTCAAGTTAGCAGGCCGGCCTATTCTAGTTAGTGGGTCGGTCCATACTAGTTAGCAAGCTGGCCCATTCTTGTTAGCAGGCCGGCCCATATATTTTACTAGGCCATCCATTTTTGTTAGCAGGCCAACAAGTTCTAGTAAGCAGGTCGGCCCATGTTGTATAGTAGGTCGGCCCATTGTTACCCCATGAAATTTGGTAGCCCAACAGTCAGAAGCTTGTTGCTGACCCATTAATGTTAGCAGGCCAGATTATGTAAGACCATTAAATTTACCTCTTCAGCCGAGTGAAGCCCATAAACTTTGATGGGCTGCCATAATATGCTGGTAGGCTGGGTCATAAAAGCCCAATACAAGACAGCCCTGGCCCAGAAGCCCAATAAGCTAACATGGCCGGCCCGTTTAGGCTAGGTCTTGGGTCTGCATCATGATGATGCAACCTTTTAGGAATGTGGATATAATTAACCTAACTATTACATGACAATTCAAGATTATCAAAAACAAGACAGTTTACAGGGCACATTTTCTGCGAGAATACAAAGTAATACAGACAACTAAAGTTGCTTCTTAAGAGCTCCCAGATGAAGACCTGGCTTGAGCTTTATCAAGCTCACGTCTGTATATATGATACTCACAAGTATAGGGGATCGCTGAAATCTTTGATGGGAAGTATTACCCAAATTTATAGTTCGACTCAAGAGGAGCAAACAAGAAATATTTAGCAAGACTTTAGCAATTGAGACGTCACTCTCAACCACACATGTATATCAATATTGTCAAGAATAGCGGGTGATTATATTAGTTCAGGCAAATAGTAATTGTAGCAGTAAACAGTAACAACAGATTTCTAGTTTTCACCGGAAAGGAAAACTTGTAACTTCAGAGATTAAAATCATAGGCATGAGATCACTAGCGAGTCATTGCATGGATAAGATTGATCATATAACATATTTGACTCAAGTTCATCTCTAATTCCCTTTTTCTATGTAACTGTAGGTTTCTATCCCAAATATAAGTACGCTTAGAAACAAGCAAAATTAGCATACATCTATTGTCCTATCTGCCCGGATTCACCGGAAGCCATCGAGGGTCTATAGATAATTAAGGTCTATCCTTACGGATAGTCCAGAACAATGCATTAACACTCCATGAATTCACAATATCCTCAAACTAGACATGTCACCCATTGATATCCCCGGCTGTCACCCCGAGGGATGCCGGATTAACAGAAAAGCAAGTAATACACTTTGCAGGTAGGCACCATACTCATATATATGATGAAGCAATAAAATTTCAGTACTGAAATCATGTCACTCGGGCCCTAGTAACAAGAATTAAACATAGCAATAGTGCAGAAACACTCACACGAGAACTTCTACAAGATAACCCCTCAAATCTCAACTTATATGAACGGTTACATGATCAATCTCATCCAATCCCCATGGACCTCACATGCCTACAGAGGATTACTCACACATGGTGATAGAGAACAAGCACATGGTGGATGGAGACGGTGTTGGCGATGATGAAGGTGAAGAAGCCCTCGAAATCCCCTCTCTAGAGTGGAGAGCGGGATCCTGCAGCTCCCGAAAATGAAGATCGCGATGGTGGCGACGCTTTGGGTCTCGTAAAAAAGCGTTTTCTACCAAACAGAGTTAAACTAAAAAATTGGGGATTAATTGGAAAATCTTCAAAACCAATGCAAATCATGATTATAACATCTCATATCATCTAAATATGTTGGAATATGCATCAATAAACTACAAAGATAAAACAAAAAATTTGTATGCATCAACTCCCCCAAACTTAACCCATGCTTGTCCTCGAGTATGAAGGTGATAAAACTAAACAAGGACTTTGTAGTTTATTGCTTCCATGAAAATAACAAGTAGTAATACATATGATCAATGATTCAATCTTTAATGAACAAACAAGCAAATGAGATATCAAGTGGTAATTCTGATTCAACTCAATGATGTCCAACAATCAATGACAAAGTGCAAAAAGAATTGAGTACTATGGACATTAAACATAAAAGTGCTTGTACTTGGAACTTTTTTCCTTCTTTCTTTCTTTCTTTCTTCTCTTTTCTTTTATTTTGAACAAGTAGCCATTTAAAGTAAGTAGGGAATATATGTGCCAAGCTTCAAAGCTTAAGAGAAAATGTAATTTTGAGGATTGTGCAACCCAATTCAACGGTAGTGAAGAGCAAATATAGTTTACATGATCAACACTTTACTACTTGTAAGTCTCTACCCCATTGTTAATAGTACCTTCCACCATGCACTTCTCAACTTGAGAATTACCATAGATTTTCATTGTGTGCATATAGTTTTAACCAAGTGCTCGCAAAGGGGTACCTCCATGCCACCTGTATACAGTGCCTTCTAGGTTTTTATCTTTTTTGCAAAGGCAATACATAACGGGATGACATGACAACAGAGAAATGAACTCATCTTAAAGTACTCATGAATGAACTAAATTAAACTTGTTTAAGCTAATGAGGAAGTCCAATGTGAAACTTCTACCATGATTAGGCATGGTTTCGGTTAGCGGTCCAATGCTATTAACAAATATGCACACTCGAATCTTTAACATGATAACCCCCACTCATTTCACATCGAGAAAATTTGCATAGCCAAAGGTGTATGAAAACAACATATTTTGATTTGAAATTCTTGTTCCATGACAGCATGGCTTAACTTAACCCTAACTAACAAAATGAAAAACATGCAACTAACATAAATGAACTCCATCGTAGACTGCTACTTTCCCATGAGCTTCGAATTGCACAATAAAAAGGATATTTTAAATGTAAAGACATGGCACATACAATATACTAGGAATAGCATTTTGCCATGTAGGAAGGTATAGTGGAGATTTTGCCGAGAAGTATGGCTCAAGGTTTTCAGATATACAAGTCTTTCCTTGCTTTTTTCTTTTCTTTTCTCTTTTCTTTTCTTGGCCATTGGAAAGGTATAAAAGTCATAAGCATGCATAATGTACATAATGCTTCACATTTATAAATTAACTAAGTAACTGAAAGTTAACCATAAATGCACAAATAAGAAATAGCACTCAATATGGCACTAGCAAATTACTATTCGATCAAAGCATATGAAGCATAGAAGATAGGCATTACTTGCGTTGCTATCTCCCTTTCCTTCCCAACTTTTTCTCTCAAATCCTACAGCAGATTTTTTATTATTATAAAGTTTACCTACAGGTGGTGGTTTAATTATTCAATAAAATAGATGCAAACAAAAAATTAAAAACTAGATATAGACGCTCCAAGTTTAAGTAACGGTAAAGTGATGCTCAAGAAACAAGACAAGAAAAGGATGCAAACCGAGGAGTTGATAGGTCCAGGGGGTGCCATGGGGCATTCCCAAGCTTATGGTGTTATCCGTTACTTATATGAATCCTTGCTCGATCAATATTCCATTCCTATGAAAAAAACTTCACCACAAAACTATTTTCCACCTCTTTTCTAGAGTGGCTGATATTAGAGGGCACAAAGATAATTTAAGTGCTGCAAAGAAAAACCCAAATAAAATTTGGTGCAAGGTTTCCAGAGAGTGTATTAGGTTGCCAAAATTCACTAAATATCAAAAGACTCAAAAAGAATAATCTTGAGTCTCAAACAAATTCTCAAAACAACAAAAGACAGAATATGCCAATAAAAGCAGCAGCAACATAATGAATTTTCCACCCCTCTTAAACAGGTCACGTAATTTTTATAATTTTATATTCATGTACAAGATGAAAATTTTCAAATCATACTAAAAGTACAGGTCCATAGGAGTTACATAAAAAATATGAAAAATTGTGCAAAAAAAGTACAGTGCAGATTTCAGTAGCTCCAAATAAATTTTGCAATCTTTCAACATCCAAGATGGGTAAAAATTGGCACTTTGTTTTTGCTACAGTAGACACACTAAAACAAACTTTATTTCTACAGCAAGGAACACAAAATAAGACTCGAATAAAATTACTCTCATCCAAGAGCAATAAAAACAAAACCGAAAAAAGTAAATACTACCGGGTTGCCTCCCGTAAAGTGCTTTCTTTATAACCATATAGCTAGGCTTTTTACCTTATTTCTTCAAGAAGGGCAAGTGTAATGAGGAAACTTTTATCTCTGAACATTCACTTATTCCTTGGAAAATGCTCCATGCACTTCTTATGTGGGAATTGGAACTTCACATTTCCTTCGTTTGAGTCAATAAGTACACCTGTCACTACTAGAAAAACAGCTACCCGCAGCACACCAGTATTTGCTACCCGTAGCGCATGTCCCCACGCTGTGGGTACCACATCACTGGTAATAGTTACCCATAGCGCACCTGCATATGCGCTACAGGTAACATACATACCCGTAGCGCATGTGAAGGTGCGCTACGGATAATAGGGCCATGCGCTACGGGTATATGTATACCCATAGCGCACTGTCTTGTGCGCTACGGGTATATATATTGCCGGTAGCGCATTATCATGTCCATGTGCTACGGGTATATATGTTACCCGTAGCGTATCAGGTGGTCCATGAGCTACGGGTACCTTTTTTCAAATTTCAAAAATTCAGCTATTTATACTGCCAGATTACAGTATTTATACAGAAAAATGCAAGAATGCAAGAATATAAAAAGTGTACAGAAAAATGCAATAGAAATAGTATAAAATAGACACAGAATATGAATCCCATTGTTTCCGAAATGAAGCGATCACAATCATAGTCTAAGTCACATATTACATGAATGTCTCTAAGTCACCAGCACCGGTCAAGTATGCAAGTTTATCATCACATATTACATGAATAAGATAGTCACCTACGGTACGATAAAGTAACCTACAACCGCAATCACCACGGTGAGCAAGATGGCGGTGGTGACGGCAAAGGTCGTCCTCTTCTCCTCTCGCAGGTGGTTCCTCCACCTAGCTTCCGCCTCCATCGCGGTCTTGTGCCCTTTGTAGCTATTGCCCTTGAACATGTTGACTTGCTTCAAGCAATATTCCCAGTGGACGTAAACTCCAGGAACCTTACCCCTGTACACCACGTACGACATCCCTACCTTCAAGACAAATAAGGTTAGAGAACAGAAAGCAAGAGTTCATCACATGTATGCAATAATAATGAAATGACAAGATTAACTAGGATGTACTTATTAAGTTTACACCACAACTAAGTTCATCACATGACACGATCATCGTCCAGAACTAAGTTCACCGATTGTCTACCAAACTTGCCATGCTAAGCAAGTTAGGATGTACTTATTATTACAAGTTTACATCACAAGATCATCGATATATAGTTCATCACTCTAGCTAGTGAATTAACATTTTGGCTTGCCAACATCAGGAACAAAGCGGAAGCCGCCTCCCGCCAGCAAGAATGCCTGTCGTCGCCCTGCAGAAGCAGCCTCTTATCTACTTCATCATTTGACGGCTTCAGCTCGGTAGTGTAGAACATCCCCCTCTTCTAATGACATCTTGAAAGATGATTGTCGCAAACTACTCCTAGATGCAATAGAACTGTCCTCTTAGATTGTCATCATCGATCATCGCCAACTTTTGGGCCCAGGGTTGGAGTGACTCTAGCAGCGTCCAGTTTTTCTTGTCCCGTACGTACCCCAAGATATGATATAAGGCGTAATAGGTCTCCTTGTGACTTCCCTCAGGCTGCTTGATGCAGGGGAACAACGTAGTATGGAGGAAGGTGTACATGTCATGCTTGGTCGGCTGTTTAGTCTTGAATGAGCCTCCCAGATGGACATACTTGGTAAGAGCATCATCCAAAACTATCTTGACATGCATTTAGTTCTTATTTATTGCACTGCCCGAGTCCAAAAACATGGTACATATATACATCAGGGAGATGTGGATGAGCGTGCAGTATTTGTCTCTGCGCAAAACAATTCAAACAAAATGTTGGCAAAGACAGAGATGGAAATCTAAGAAAGAAGGCGGCGAGCCAAGCACTTACTCAGGAAAGTAGGCCAGGAGCAACTCCTTCCCAATGTTCGACGTCATGACGTCGCTAAGATAGTCAGACGCGGCATTCCGGCCCGCCAATTTGGCCAACTAGCTCTCACGCATGTAGTAGGGGTCTACTACCGCGATGCCCGGGGTCTTGTCTCTAATGATCTGCATCTGGATACTTAGGGAAAATAGGCGAACTAGGGTTTGGTATAGCCGATACATGTGAAATATGTAGAAGATGTTGGCAAACCGAAGTAGCATAATATCGGCGGGCGCAGCCTCGACGAAGCCCTTTCCCTTTGGCACCTTGGCCATGTAAAGTGGGTATGTTGAATCATATTCATCAAGTTGACGCTGTTCTAGGTACAGAATAGAGTCATGTAGACTCCGCATATCCGCACTGCAAGCCTTGAGCATTCGAGTCATTCAGCATCGTCGCACCCATAGTATGCACGATGTGATTAAGACCCTTGGGTCTTGGTGGCCCGTCCTAAGCTCGGATCGGTTTCTTAACCGGCTGCGGCTGGCTCACAGTTTCTTTCTTATTTTTCCTTTTCCTTTCCTTCTTCTTCAGGGGAATTACATTCTGCTCCTCGACCAACTTCTGGAGTGTCTTGGGGGAGGTAAAGTTTTCAGGCTTTTCTCTTTGAGGCTCCATCTAGACGGCATCTGGAGGTGTCTCCTGAGAATGGAATGACAAACGTTTGGTGATAGTTTGTCGTTTGTCTGAGGGACCTTCTTCAAGGTCATTTAAGTCATCACAGTAGGCAGTATTGATGTAGACATCAATGTCGGCATCATCATCATCATCATTTGGATCATGTGCCATCTGCATATCAGGATCAGGATCAACCACCACATGGCTTGGCCCCGGCATGACCGGCGGTGTTATCCGTGGGGTGGTGCTCCCCGCCCCCAGACAAATCTGACTCTCCGGCCATAGCATTATGTGGCCAAAGCACTGTCTGAGGGCTTTCAGCTCTTCATATTCGTCTCCCTCAGGCTGAAAGGGAGGCATCACGTGGTCACAGCCCCGCAGCGTCCGAGCCACTTGGACCCTTAACACGCTGGATGGCATCGGCCCACCATGGAACATCCTGTTTCCCGGTTGCATGATACTACCCGTGGCAACATCCTTAGGGTCTGTGAAATACCGCTGTAGACGAGGAGTGATTGGAAAGTACCATACCACTTTTCGAGGAGCTTTTTTCCCACTCTTGTATCAAGATGTGCCGCACACCGGACATGTGTTTCTTTCCGCATCTTCTCCCCGATAAATCATGCAATCATTAATGCAAGCATGGTATCTCATGTGCGGTAAATCGAGAGGGCACACGATTTTCTTGGCCTCCTCGATACTAGTTGGACACTTCTTCCCCTCGGGAAGACGCTCCTACCAGAATGCATGTTTTCATCAAAGCTTTTGTCGGTCCATTTGTGTCTTGCCTTCATCTGCAGAGCCTTGAGCGTGGCGTCCAAACGTGTATCCCCGAGCCTGCATCCTACATACAATGGAGTAACCGCGTCCTTCTCTAGGCTTGCCAGCTTGGCTCTCTCTCTAGCGGCCTATCGCGCATTGCTCATCTGCTAGAGAAGCTGTGCTTGAACGTAAGGGTTCTACACCCAGCTACCTGATGGTGTTCCATCTGCTCTGGCATCTTGATCTTCTTCACCATGTCCAGCATCTTGACCTTCTTCATCTTGTCTGGCATCTTGACCATGTCCGGCATCTTGATCTTCCCCACCATGTCTGGCATCTTCTCCGCCTTCATCATGTCCGAGAAAATCTTTGTCACCACCATGCCCTTCCTCATCATTTCCCGTCACTGCTCCATGGACATTATCATCATCTTAATTACTTATCCACTGACAAGGGTATAGATAATAGAGCCCGTTACCTGAGTACTCCTGAGGCCCGTTAAGCTAGGCCCAAGTGTAATCATAGTTGAAATACGAGTTCATGTCGTATACCGATGTTGTAATATTTATCGGACCCCTCCCGATCCTTGAGACCTAGCCACCTATATATAGGGGCTAGGAGAGGACAGTGAGGGATGGATTGAAAGTAAGCCAAGTTCTTCACCATGTTTACTTTCGATACACACCTTGTTTGACTGATTTACCTTCGAGTTCATCCGACGTCCTACTTCCCCGATCCTAAGTCCTTCATCCAGGACATTTGTCGAGTTAACCCTCGTCAATTGGCGCCAACCATGGGGACTCTGGGCGTTGGAATCAAGAATTCGATGGCTTTTTCGCTTTTAGCCAACAGCAATCCAGAAGTCAACGAAAACCAGATATCTTTTGGGACCGTCAATTTTCAACTTCACTAGTCAAACTTCACGCCAATATTTGAGAGAATGGATCAAGATATGGACCTGACGATCGGAAGTCTAAACTTTCGCGTCGGATCTTTAGGTTCGATTCACCTTTCAGATCCGGCGAAACCGGGTCCGTCGGCAAGCGAGTCCAAGATAGTGGCAATGTCGGAATCATAGGAAGGCTCCTCTAGCGAGGTAAACTCGTCGGTCAGCTTCGCAGCAACAGAAACAGAAGAAGGAAAAATCGCAGAAGGAAACCATGGAGATTTTCAACTTAGAAGTTCAACTCGAAGACCTCATAATCTGCCATGACGATACTTCAGACAAATCAACAGACACCTGGAAGACAGGATTAGAGCTTCATGAAGATGACAATTCAATCTTCTCAAGCTTCAACAGTAAGCTCGACAATCGGTACCAAGTACTCGCTATTTTAGGAGACAACTCAGAAGAGCTCGACGAAAACAACAATCCAGTGCTCAACCCAGCAAACATAAATAGAGGAGCAAATCACCTAGCAGAAGGAGAAATTGCAGATTCCCTTGCAAGCAGGGAGAAAGTTCAACTATCAGTCGATGAATGGAGGATAATCAAAACAGCCGTGGAGCACGGCATGCCAATACCAACAGAGGCAAGCGAGAATATGCTGTTAGGGTATCACTACGCCTTAAGACAGCAGTCGAAGCAACTAGCAAAAGAGAAGATCGAAATACAGAAGAGAAGAGACTCAGCCATTGCAGCAAGTGAAGCTTATCACAAAGCACGCAGCGATGCATCATACACAAACAGCAGAAGGCATCGTCTACATGGATCAAGGTTCGAAAACCTCGAGTACTCAGAAAGGCAAAGCATCTCCAAAAACCTCGACTCTTCCTTCCTTTCGGTCGACGAGAAAGGAAACATTATACCAAAGACACCTAAAGCAGCACTGGTGGCAGCTCAAGCATACCTGCACACAGCACGGCCAAATCTAGGAGACCCAAGGGAACATATGCACCGGGCAACATTACAAGAATTGAAGATGGTAGGCAACAAATTGTTAGCAAAGGAAGAGGAGGCACACCGCAACAAAGGAACACATAAACCAAGGTCACCACGCCATCACAACAGTCCTCGGCACAGAAGTGCTAGCTGATGATCTAGAACACCATCACCAAGGCGACATAAAAGCCCGAAGCATGGAGGAACCCGAAGATCCAGGACTCCCACCAAAGCATATGATTACGAAGACGATGAAAAGGAGATGGGGGCATCGTGCTTTACTCATAGGGTTCGCACCACGCCAGTACCCAAGGGTTTTAAAATACCCCATGATCAGCAAAAATACGATGGATCTTAGGAGCCACAGTCATGGCTCTCGGACTATCTACAAGCAATAAAAATATTGGGAGGAACAAAAGAAACAACAATGCAAAGCTTGCAATTACACCTCACCGGCGCAGCAAGGTCATGGTTGAGCAAGCTAGAAAAAGGAACAATTGGAAGTTGGGAGGAACTCACGAAGCAGTTCACGAGTAACTTCAAGTCGACGTATAAGCAGCCAGCGTCGATAGAAGAAGTCAAAGCCTACGTGCAGCAACGCAATGAGACACTAAGGGCATATATTCAAAGATGGAGCATTATCAAAAATTCAGCAGTCGAAGTCTCAAACGAAAGAGCAATAGACGCTTTCACGCTCGGGTTGCGACGAGGAGACCTAGTCGAAGAGATGGGCAGAATCAGGCCGAAGACAGTGTCAGATTTAATGGATATAGCAAACAGATTTGTAGATGGTGAGGATGCATGCAACAATAAACGAACACGGTCACCTGAGGACGATAGAGGAAATAGATACGGTGGCCCAAAGGAGGAGATCCCACAATTACGACAACTACGGCTCCCACAGCCAAGTAGCCGCAGGGTACAAAGACAATAGTTATCAAGGAAACGACCATAGAAGTTTGGGATACCGTAGCTATATAAAAGACGATTACGGGAGCAGCAAAAAAATTTAGACAAAAGAACCTAGAGAGTATAACCCATCACCAGAGGATATTTTAAAGAGACCATGCCACATACACTCCGCGTTCGTTGATGGAAAATGAGTGTCCAGACACGCGATGAAAGATTGCACGACGTTCTTGAAACTCCAAGAGGCGGCAATGAATAAACAAGCCGAAGCAAAGAGACAAGGATACGAAGGGAACACAAACAACGTGCCTGCAAGTCAACAAGGAAACAATGGAGTTCCTCAAGGTCAAGACCAGCCGAACCAGGGACACGACAATGACGGAGGATATGTTCCATCTAAAGGGCACATCATAGCAATGATACAGCCAGTGCCAAAGTCGAACAAAGAGGAGAAAAGCATAACTCGCCAAGTTAACCTAGCGGTAACTTTGCCGCCAGCGACAACGGAATATCTCCACTGGTCAGAGCAACCCATAGAATTCAGCAGGGATGATCACCCTATAACAGTAGCTCAGCCAGGATACGCGCCTCTGGTACTCAAAGCCCAAATTGGGACATACGACATCGACAGAGTATTCATGGACGCAGGAAGCGAAATAAATCTTATATACGCAAAGACTCTATGGGCAATGCATATTTCATTAGAGTTCCTAAAACCAACTGACTGTTCCTTCCACGAAATCATCCCAGGAAGTGCTAACTACCCACTAGGTCGAATAGCACTCAATGTCTGCTTCGGGAATCGGCAAAACTACAGAAGAGAGAAGCTCGACTTCGAAGTCATAGACTGGCCATCACAATATCACGCGATCCTTGGGCGACCCACATTTTCGTGATTCATGGCAGTGCCTCACTATACTTATCTGGTACTCAAAATGCCAGGACCCAACGAAATTATCACAGTAAAGGGAAGCTTCAAACTATCGGATCTATGCGACAAGGAATTTCACAAAATGGCCCAAAATTTCGGCATGATGGCAAGCTACGGAGAACTAAAAGACAAGGCAAAAGCGCGACTATAGGAGTTGCACAACAACTCGAAGGGAATCCAGTAGAGCCAGAGGTGAAGAAACCGCGGGTACAGTCATCAGACCAAGATAAACCTATAGGAGAAGAAGAGAAGACCTTGATGACATAGGCAACAAGTACGCCAAAGTATAGTAGAAAAATAAGGCTGCAAAAAGCCACAAGCTATCTTAGGGCAATGCCCTCTAGATCCAGAACACGGGTCATTGGCCAGATCTCTTGGGAAACCCCATGTATCTTACATTATAAGCATAAATAAAGACAAAATTCCTCCTATTCGAGTTTACGTGTCTTCATTGTCTCAAACAAAATTGCGGCAAACGCACTAAGCAAGGAACGCCTTGAGAAATTTTCTAGCAAAAATACCCAGAAAACGGAAACCATCGCGTTCTGCATACAAATCATATATACAACAACAAGCTACACCATTGGCTGATCTGAGTCATCCACGTTGAGTGGGTTCAAGTAATGATGCTCGCGGAAAAACCTTGCGTCCTCCTGTAGCAGCCTTGAAATAATCCTTCTCGCCGGCTGCAGCGTGGCATCCATATGGACACCAAGTGTAGCACGCCCTGGAGGCAAATCTTGAGACATCGAGTCGTAATTGAGCCTTGGATGCCATTTTTGCATCCATCCAAGGGCAAAATTTGCACCAGCAATCAAGTTGAGTTTTATCAAAAGATGAACCCGCTGGCTTGTCCTGAAAGTCTCGAGCAACTATCTAAAACTCCCCGGCAGAGGGTTGCGAGGGAGCATAATAGAATTCATGGTTGTCAAAGATGTCTGACAACCATCAACTGCTTCTCCAATATGCTGAGCACGATCTTGAAGAAGCACAATGGCACGACGGCGCCAGGGATCAGACCACAAACTGTTAGTTCCCTGCGATGCTTTCTCGAGAGCCGCGGTCCGTTCAGAAAGCCAACGCGTTTCACCAACAAGGTCCAGGTAGGTACCTGAGGCACAAAAGAATATCAACCCACAGCAGCACAACAAAGATAAAAAAAAAGGAGGGTTGTAAGAAACCTTACATTGCAACATCTCACAGACGGACTCAACGATACCAAGAAGAAAGGAGTCGCATTCTTCAAGATGCACGATTCCGGCCACCAGACCCGACACTTTATCCTCAAGAGAGGATATCTATTTCATCAAGCCGCAAGATTTGCTGGCCTTGTCCAAAGCAATCTTTGCCTGACGCTTCATCAAAGATAAACGCCCTTCGAGGTCTGAAATCCTCGACGAATATTCAGTACATCGGCAAGAAGAGCAAGGAGGCGAAGGAGCGCCGGAGTCAAACACATTGGCAGGCGGCGATCCGCGGCCACGATTTGGCGACCCACCAGCATGCACAGGCTGGAAGCCAAAAGAAGGAAAAAAGAAAACACCTCAGAAACTCAATCAAGAACGACATTTCATAAAGAAAAAGTACTTACAAAGAGTACAAGTTGCCTAACTGGCTCTTGGGCAAAATATGAATGAGTTCACTACATCAAAAGAAAAGAAAGACTACAAGGGAAGACTAAATCTACGCCACCTCAGCAGCAGGCTCCGTGGCAGAAGTAGATGCAGAAGAGGTAGCACTAGAGCTTGGCGGAGGCATCGACGCACTTGTCGCAGGGAGTCGAAGAAGCTGGCGTGGAAGTCGAAGAAGCTGCCGAAGGAGTGATAATCGACACGATGCCCGGCGCATACTTCTTCGCCTTCTCAGAGAAACCCAGCAGCTCTGAAAGAGGTCAACCACGAGAAGAGCTAACCTTCTCCCAATCAACCTCCTCACCGTGCGAATAGGCAAGTGCAATAGCCCCTTCGGCACCTCGCTTCACCAAGCGGCTCTTCATCGACAAGATAGGATCTTCAATGGTGTCGAAGGCCGCGGCAAGCTTCTTGAGATCATCAGCGGGCATATCGGCTCTTTTCTTCGGCCACAACCCGACAAAAATCCGCGTTAGCATGCGGCGAGTCAGCTCGAGGACTTCCTGGATAGATATCCAGTTTAACTCAAGCAAATTCACCGCTGACATGAGAGGATCTTCATCATCCGGCTGCAACGGTGCCAAAGGTACCCCAATTTTCTCTGCGGAAACACAAAAAGCAGAAACAAGGGATAATGAGCGAACATCAACAAGTCGAAGGACGAGCAAGTAGGAGAAAGATACTTACCACCAGCAAGAGCCAAAACTTGGTTGAGGCGCTTAGTTATGGCTTGCTCTCTCTGAATGCGCCCTTGATTAGCATCAGCAAGTGCCTTTTCTGCTTTCTTCGCCTTGGCTATTGCTGCCTTAGCAGACTTCTCAGCAGCAGCCTTGACGGCAGTGGCAACGTCCCAGGCTCTTTGGGAGGCTTCAAGTTTGACTTCTAAGGACGCTATGCAAGCATTGGCCGTCGACAAAGCATCTGCAGTACAGAAAAGGGAAAAGAAAGTCAAATAACAGGACCAAAGAAACACAAACGAGACAGTCAGAAGACACAACATAGCAAAGAAGCTTACCCTGAGAAGCTCGAGCAACTTTCAAGAACTCGACACATTCAGTGCCCAAAGCGACGAATTTATTCATCAAAATCTGTCAAAAGGAAGACATGAGTAGGGAAGTTCAAGCAATAAGCAGAGCAAATCACAAGAAGTTATACTTACATCATCAGCTGAAGCCATCGGTCGATGGGTGTCAAGGGAAGTGCTAGCCACAGCCGCCTTCTTCAGACGCTTGTAGGCACGAGAGTTACCCTTCTTAATAGGGGCCTCTGGCAACTTCACCACCACACCAGCCTCCTGAGAAGGCGGTTCATTGGAAGCAGGAGCATCGACAACGGGAGTAGTGGCAGTTTCCCCTCTCGGGTTCTTGTTGTCACTACAAAAGGAACAAAAAGCAAAGACTTGGCATAAGTCGAAAGAAAGTAAGCGAATAAAAGATAAAAATTTCAAGTCAGCAAAAACTCACGAGTCTAGGAGGTCAAAAATTTCAATATCATCATTGGGAGCAGAGGGCTCCCCGACAGCAGCTTTGGAAGCAGAAGTACTCGAAGAAACGAGCTCCTCGACACGCTTCCTCTTCCTATCGAGACTAGGATCTTCTGAATGCGCAGGAGGAGGCGACGTAGTCGAGCTAGTTCCCTCTAGTGAATCTTCGGCATCATCTCCATCCTGGCTTTCCTCAGCCTCGGGGGCTTCGGATGCAGCAGAAACAGGATCAACCTGAATAGGTCCTTCCTCTGGAAGAGGAGGACGAGAAACAAGGGATTGGTGGCCCTGCACAAATGTAAGTCGCAAAGCTGTCAGAATAACAGTAATAGAATACAAGAAGGCAAGTAAATTAGAAGAATGAGCAGATACCGCGGGCAAAGGATGTTTAGAGTTGAAGAAATCAGCTGTTAACATCTCGTCATCCCTTGTGAGAGTAGTCAAAGCTCTCACTCGTTTGTCGAGATCTTTCTTGTCAGTATCCTCTTTAGACACTCGAGAAGAATCCTCCGAGCCAGAGTATGACCACAGCTTGGAAGCACGATGTTGAAGAGGCTGGATTCGCCTCTGTAGGAAGAACGCCATGAGCTGCATCCCCGACAGCGCGCCTCCATTCGAACTCTTCAAACTCTGAATGCGAGATAGCAGAGGCATGAGTTCCTCAACTTCAGATTCAGTAGGAGGGGAATCCCATGATGATAGCTTCTACAGCCTCTGGTTGGCATCAAAAGGAGCAACCCCAAATTGATCAGAGGAGGAGATCTTCTGATCCTTGATGTAGAACCAGTTTTTCGCCAACCTTGGACTAATGCATCCATGCTAAACTCCAAATAATGCGCTTCGGAGCGCACAGAAACAACAGCGCCGCCCAATTCCGGGTTCTTCGACAAGGACACACTAGGGCGGAGGCGGAAAAGGAATTTCCACAGAGTCCAGTGGGGATCGACCCCAAGGAAAGATTCATAGAGGGTGATAAAGTAGGCAATGTGTAGGATAGAATTAGGCGTGAGCTGATGAAGCTTGCACGCTGTACACAAAAAGAAGCCCGCGGAGGAATTTATGGGCAGGAAAGGATAAACCGCAGAGAAGAAAGGCAAGGAACATCACCCGATAGCCGCTCAGGGGCTTGGGGATGCGTTCGGTGCTGGGGAAGATGACCTGGTCCCCTTTGGCGATGAGACCCTCCTTCTGGGCCTTGGTGAGATCGGTTTGTGAAAACTCCAACGGCACCCAGCTGGTCGACGAGTTGGTGATCTTCTTCTTCCCCATATGGTTCTTGTGAGCGAGGCTCTTCACACGCATCTACAAAAGCTACGCCAAGGGGGCTGTGAAGGAGCTCAGAAGTGTACAAGAATTGCAGGCAATGGTGGTGGCAGAAGAAGCAAGGAACTAGTAAACAGTAAAAACCCCACTCTCCCCCTTATAAAGCTTCCTGACGAAGGAACGTGGGCTGAGACGTGGCTGCAAGAAGCGGAAGCAACAGCCCACTAACAGGCAGGAAAAATTGTGAAATCACCACGCTGCCCATGAGTAACGGTCAGCGCCCAGTCAAATCACATACAGAGTGATTCTACTAATGATGTCACGAGCGTTCGAGTAATGGGAAATAAAAACATTATAGTACAATATGACAGTTATAGATACTCATTTAAGATTCAGCAAAATGTCTATCATGACGTTATGCGTATTGGTGTTGATCAAGGAATCCGACGAAATCTGTTATGGGAGATACAGAGGAATCAGGGAAGAAAACTCAATTTTTGAGTCTATACCCGAAAATATTTGACTATAGCCTCGGGGGCTACTACCATCGGGAGCGCTGGGCGCGCACCCAACGATGTTATCAAAAAAGCTATTATCTGATGATTAAAGAAGCAACAATTTATTTGAGCCTATACTCGAAACATGTTTTTGACTATAGCCTCGGGGGCTACTCCCATCGGGAGCGCTGGCCGCGCACCCGACGAAATTTTTTACATGCATAAAAAGAGTAAAGAAGGCAAAAGAAGACTTGGAAAGCGCAATTACTACCATCGGGAGGGAATCTATATTAATCAAGGTTGTACAACCTGAAGATTTTCAGAACTGAAACAGTCAAATAAGGCTGCGACATATGATTCTCAAGTTGCATCATCGCGACAAAATTCGAATGCCATGATGTAACATATCGTGAAGGTAAGACCCCAGGATCCGTCCTGTGTGGCCTGGTATACGCACATGGATGCGCTCTGCTAGTAACTATCCGTGTCTACGACGCGAAGAAAATCCTGGTGGACGAACTGGGTACCCTGAGAAGCACTGGGACTCATTCTTTGTAAGTCCTAAATGCGGCAAAAGAGTGGGTTTGATCGGTTTCCCGGATTCAAGTCCAAGGGGATTGAATTTGAAGTAGGTGACAAGTATCTGCTACTGGCAGTTAACTGGCCTCTTGATCCGTCAGAGTTGTCAGGCTTGTTCATCAAAACCCCTTGCAAAATGATATAATGAAAGATGTTTGTTTTTTGAACACAGGAAGAAGAAGTCGAAAGATTGATCAAGTCAAAGAAATGAAGATTTGAGATTCAACCCGAATCTACAATTCTGGTAGAATCTCGGGGGCTACTGACAAGGGTATAGATAATAGAGCCCATTACCTAAGTACCCCTGAGGCCTGTTAAGCTAGGCCCAAGTGTAATCATAGTCAAAATACGAGTTCATGTCGTATACCGATGTTTTAATATGTATCGGACCCCTCCCGATCCTTGAGACCTGGCCACCTATATATAGGGGCCAGGAGAGGACGGTGAGGGAGAGATTGAAAGTAAGCCAAGTTCTTCACCACATTTACTTTTGATACACACCTTGTTTGACTAATTTACCTTCGAGTTCATCCGACTCCCTACTTCCCTGATCCTAGCTAAGTCCTTCATCCAGGACATTTGTCGAGTTAACCCTCGTCATCCACCGAGTCTAGCCATCCATGAAACCGCGAGAGAGCAGGTGGCTCTGGATCTTTCTATGAGTTAATATATGGGATTGCAATTGTTCTTTAATTTTAGTGTATGAGTAGATGCATATTATGTACCCCATTCTTGTTTACTTGTTATGATCAAGCATGTTTATGAGAGCGTGTGTGGGGGAACGTGTGTGTTTGTTGGAGTAACGGGGGTGATTATTCTGAGGAGGACAGTCCTCGGGTGTCACTTGAATGTTTACCTTACTTTGTTACCTCACTGGGGATAAAGAAAATACCATGCTATAGGGTATCTCTAGCGTGACCTTGCTAAGTATCTGCGACTAGATCAAGCATGTTCTTATTTTAACTTCATGTCATTTGTGCTTAATGCTATGCTCTGATTTTTCTTTATACCGAGATGATTAGATTAAATTCCCGTCTTGGTGGAGTATGAGAGAGATGAATAACCAAAACATCTCTATATTAGAACGTGATGACCATATGATTTTATCTGAATGTGAACTTTGTTGTAATCTTTTATGTCAATTGTATGATCCTATGTCCGCCATATCTTTTATGAGAGAGTGCATTAGTGAACCCATGAACCCCAGTCCACTTTTTATTATGAGAAACACCTTTCTGTTCACTTTACCGCTGTTTATATTTTCAGTTATTCTCAATTTCGAAAATACAAAATATTTCTTTTATTGCATTTCACAAACCAAAACACTACAACTATATCTTTTACTGTTTATCATTGCATTGCATATTACTTTAGTTTGCATATTCCCGCGCCATAAGCGATTTTCTAGCGCTATTGCATTTGCATATTTATTTATTTTGTATTGCATATTTATTTTCAGTTTTGTATACTTACACACACCTTGTGCTTGAAAACCACTTGGTGAGGTTGAGGGCACAAAGCAAATTTATTTTACTTTGCAGGTTGTTAGAAGAGGGACATGATGGATCCTTGTACACACAGTTTCCTGAGAGTACGATATAAACCCTCGAGTCACCTTCGTGTGGAAAATCACGCTTCCCTGTGCTAAACACTCTACTCTTGGAGTCTCAACCTAGCGAAAGCATCAAAGGATTTTCTGGCGCCATTGCCGGGGAACTAGTAGAAGGATTGCTCACAAGGAAGTCTTCATCACCAACTTGTGCAAACGCCTAAGCTTGGGGAGGTTGCACCTACGTGAGTATCAGCTTGTCCTTTTAGATTTTGCAAAGTACTTTATTTTTGTTTTGTTATTGTCTTGCATATCATTTTGTATTCAGTTTTGCATTTACTTTTATATTTTGCTTTGCATTTTATTTTCATTTTGCATTTTTGTTTACTTTTTGTTATTTTGGTTAGCATGAGTTATAGTATCATTTTACTTTCAGTTTTCATTACAAAAACTAAATAATGCATAAAAATGGATTCTACCATCAAAAAATATTATTTTTCCAAGTGATGCGGTACGGTGGTGATATCTTTTCACCGTCTAGTTGGGAACCCCAAGAGGAAGGTATGATGAATATAGCAGCAAGGTTTTTCCTCAGTTAAGAAACCAAGGTTTATCAATCAGGAGAGGAGCAGACTGAAGGTGATGCTGACTGGCCTAATAACACTCCAACAAGGGCGCAGTTTACGACACCTGTTGACTCATCTTCAACCAATAGCAACGCGGAACCTGCACACAACCAAATATTCGCTCCCAACTTACGATGAGGTTGTCAATCTCACCAGTTTGCTATAAACAAAGGAATGAGCGTATCGAGTGGAAAATAGTAATAGTATGCGAGTAAAGTAAACAGTGTGAGTAAAGTAAACATGTGATAGCAATATAATGGAAATAGGACCGGGGTCCACAGTTCACTAGTGGTGTCTCTTCATAGGATAAAATAACACATGCTGGGTAAACGAATTACAGTTGGGCAATTGATAGAATAAAGACAACGTGCATACGATGAGAGGATCACTATGAGATTTACTCTGGGCATTACATCAAAATACATAGACCGCCATCCAACTGCATCTATGACAAATAATCTACTTGTGGCAAATCAATCCGAGAACTCCACAAGTATTAAGTTGCAAACAACAGATAATTGCATTAAGCAAAGTGTGTAATGTAAACAAAGCATATACCCTCGAGCATATGAATGTTGTTTTCCCCCTAGTAGCAACAGCACATCTACAACCTTAGAGGTTTCTGTCACTCCCCTAGATTAAATAGAGGCATGAACCTACTATCGAGCATAAATACCCCCTCTTGGAGTCACTAGCAACTACTCGGCCAAGATAGCTACTAACAACGGAGAGCATGCAAGATCATAAACAACATAGAGATAACATAAGATAAATTTCAGTACATCAACTCATGCATAACATCAATATTCATTGGATCCCAACAAACCAAACATGTAGAATTACATAACGGTGATCTCAATCATGTAAGGTAGCTCATGAGATCTAAACATGAAGCACATGGTGGAGAAGACAACCATCTAGCTACTGCTATGGACCCATACTCCAAGGTAGACTACTCACTCATCGCTCCGGAGGCAAGCATGGCGATGAAGAAGACCTTCGGTGGCGATTCCCCTCTCCGGCAGGGTACCGGGAAGATCTTCTGGACCCTCCTGATCTTCGAGTCGACGGCGGCGGTGGATCGCGATGTGTTCTGGAAAAGTGATCGGGTATTTAGGTTTTTCCCGTCGGGGGGTCTTTATAGGCGAAGGGGCATCGTCAGGAGTGGCCCGAGGCTCCCTCACACATAGGGGGCACGACCTACCCCTGGGCCACGCTGCCCTGTTGTGTGGGGCCCTCGTGGCCCCACTCCGTCTCCTCTTCGGATCTCTGGAAGCTTCTGTGAAATTCTGGGCGACTGGCTTTGGTTTCGTCCAATTCCGAGAATATTTCCTGTGTAACTTTTTGAAACACAAAAACAGCAGAAAACAGGGAACTGGCACTGTGGCGACTTGTTAATAGGTTAGTTCCGGAAAATGCATAAAAGTGCCACGAAGTGTAACGAAACATTAGGCAAATGGTGTTAAAACAAGCATGGAACATCAAAAATTATGGATACGTTTGAGACGTATCAGCATCCCCAAGCTTAACTCCTGCTCGTCCTCGAGTAGGTAAGTGATAGCAAAAGAAATAATTTTTGAGGTGACATGCACCTACACAATCTTGATCATATATGTAAGTGTTGTGAGCTGGGATCAAAAGAACTTAAAACATGGGCATGAAAGACATATTCTTGATAGAAGAAACTTAGCAACCATGTTATAAACATGAAAATGAACACAAACAAAAGATCATGAAAATGAAACAATGAAAGTCAAACGTGTGTTCAAATCATAAGGAAAAACATACAAATGGTTTTTAGCTTGTCCCTCATGGAGATCAAAACATAAATGCATAAGACACCTTCAAGTTTAAGAGGGCGACTAGATACAAATAATTTGAGAACAAGTGAAACCAACAATATGAATCAATCAATGAAAACTTTGGGACAATGAACATTATACTCAGAATGACAACTATGCTCTCTTAATGGTGCATAAAGATAGAAGGTGGTGACTCAACATAAAAGTAAAAGAAAGGCCCTTCGCGGAGGGAAGCAGTGATTAAACATGTGCTAGAGCTTTTCATTTGTAAAACAGAGAGATAAACTTGAGTTTTGAGAGGTGGTTGCTTTTGTCAACGACTAGCAATGGGGTTCTTACTATCTCCCATATAAAAATTGAAGCAAGTTTTTGAGAGAGATTGGCACTTTTTGTGCTCTTTTTATAAAACTTGGCACTCCTCCCCACCTTTTTTCCTTTCTCAAACTATGGCTAACCGATTCCATCGGGTGCCCACCAACATTCACATACCATGGAGGAGTGCCTTTTTTTCTTTTTTTTTTTTCTTTTTGGAATAAGCAATATGGAAGATAGCAAATCCGACCACTACGTCCCCATGAGCTAAAAACAGTGTCACAAAACGAGAAGTGTTTTGAAGGTTTTTGAAAGGTAGCACATGAAAATTTACTTGGAATGGCTTACAAATACCATGCATAGGGATTTATAGTGGACACAATGGCAAACTTGGTTTTTAGGAGTTGGATGCACGAGTAGAGCTCATACTCAGTACAAGGCGAGGGCTAGCAAAAGACTGGGAGCGACCAACTAAGAGAGCAATAACGGCCATAATCATGCAAAGCGACATTAAAAGAAGCATAAGATGGCATCAAAAGTCAAAAAATAAATGATCATAGATGCTATTGGCGACTTTGTATGAGTCTAACATGTGTGAGCATGCGCCAAGTCAACCCAAATAAAGCATCAAGGAGAAAACCAAAATAATGCTTCCAAACGATAAAAACAACGCATGATTTTTTCAAAGGCTCATTAAGCAATCTCAGTTATTTGAGACAAGTCATGCTACAGCAAAACCACTAAGTATACTATCAAAAAGACATCAAGCACGACATGCAAAAGCCTAGGCCGCAGTCTACACAACATCCTTCTTGTACCACTTTTTTGCATAAAGCCTTTTCTCTTTTCCAACACCATTCAAACTTTTTATAAACACCTCTTTTGATGAAAACCAATATAGATCAGATGCAAAAATACACCTTGATGAAAAGATATAACAAGATCTGAACACAAATCAAGGTGAAAATCAAAAGCTAAACGCAGTTCTAGAAAAAGAAGAACACTCGTTGAAACGAATAGAGTGAAAAACAGAGTGTTCTTGGCCAATGAAAAGCAAGGCAACTTCTCCAAAAGAAATTTATTGGGGTCCAACCATTTATTGCAGCAAACAAAACTAAACTAAAATGAAAACTAAAAACAACTGACGCTCCAAGAAAAATGCATAATGCATGAAGCAATAAAACTATAGCGTATTGAAAGGTGACCTGATTTTTGCCGATGAAGAAGGGGTGCCTCGGGGGCATCCCCAAGCTTTGACGCTTGTACTTCTTGGATATTTCTTGGGGTGATGCATGGGCATCCCCAAGCTTGAGCTTTTGTCCATTGTTCAACTCATCTCATCACTCTCCGATCCCTACACTTGAAAACTTTCTTCATACAAAACTAAACACAAATCTATTAGCAACATTAGTGTAAGCATAACATAGAATCAACCCTTTTTGCTTCAGGTTTCAACCTAAAACCACTACATATAAAGCATATACTACTGTAGGAACTTCTCCAAAAGTTCCGTGATCAAAAGAACTAAAAAGAAAGCGATCAAGCGGCAAACACAAATATTGGCAGAAATCTGTCAAAACAGAACAGCTGACAAAGGTCGAATTTTTAGAGGGTTTTCTGTTGCTCAAATCAAAAAGTGTTAAACTAATGAAAGTTTGGATATAACCTGGGGCATATGTACAAGAAATCGCAGGTCCAAAAGATATACAGAGAATTTTCACGAATTTTTACGGTGCAGCACCGAAAACAGTTTCAGGACAGCAACATCCCCAAATCTTACCTCGCTCAAATTAGAGGCTTCTCTTGGCACAAAAACGAAATAAAAAGGACAAGAAGAGGTTATTACAGTAGTAATAACTTCCAAGACTCAAATAAAAGAAAAAGAACTGAATATAAAAACATTGGGTTATCTCCCAAGAGTGCTTTTCTTTAACGCCTTTGAGCTAGGCGCAGAAAGTGCGAATCAAGTAATATCAAGTGATGAAGCATCAAGCTCATAATTTGCTCTAAGAATAGAGTCAAAAACTAATTTCTTTCTCTTCCTAGGGAAGTGTTCCATACCTTTCTTGAGTGGGAATTGATATTTGATGGTGCCTTCCCTCATATCAATGATGCATATGGCACCTACAGTTCTAAGAAAAGGTCTTCCCAAAATAATAGGACATGAAGCATTGCATTCAACATCCATGACAAAAAAAATCAATGGGAACAAGGTTATTGTTAACCATAATAAGAACATCATTAATTCTTCCCAAAGGTTTCTTCTTAGCAACATCAGCAATAGGAACATCATAATAACACTTTTCAAGTGGCGGTAAATCAAGCATATCATAAATTTTTCTAGGCATAATAGAAATACTAGCACTTAGATCACATAAAGCATGGCAATCAAAACCATTAACATGCATATCAATGATGGGTTCCCAACCATCTTCTAAGTTCTTGGGAACAGAAGCTTTTTGCTTCAACTTTTCATCCCTAATTTTCATAAGAGCATTGGTAATATGCTTAGTAAAAGCAACATTTCTAAATTCTAAGCGCAAAGTTTCCAAGATAAAGGCCTTCTTTTCAGGATCCTCAATTTCATGAAGCTTAAGGAACATGTGTTGCATAAAAAGATTAAGGCTAGCAAACCTAGCCTCCAACATGTGAATTAAATAAGCAGAAGCAACTTCAATACTAGGAGCAAGCTCAACCAAAGACTTTTCCTCAACTTCTTTATGCATACTAATATGATTAAAGAACTCCTCAATATTATCTTTCCCAATAATTGAACCACTACCTACTGAGAGGTCCTCCAAAACGTACTTAAGGAACAACATAATGAACCAAAGTAAAGAAATAACAACTACCAAGAATTCTATTTTTTTTTTTGGGTTTTTGATAAAACGATACAAGTAAAAATAAAGTAAAGCAAAACTTAAAACAAAGTAAAGGATGTGCGTGTGAAAACTCCCCTTGCAGAAGTCTTCTTCTTCCTCCCGGCAACGGCGCCAGAAAAGGGCTTGATGCGGTACGGTTGTGATATCTTTTCACCGTCCAGTTGGGAACCCCAAGAGAAAGGTATGATGAATATAGTAGCAAGGTTTTCCCTCAGTTAAGAAACCAAGGTTTATCGATCAGGAGAGGAGCAGACAAACGACTGAAGGTGATGCTGACTGGCCTAATAACACTCCAACAAGGGCGCCGTTTACGACACTTGTTGACTCGTCTTCAACCAATAGCAACGCGGAACCTGCTGATACGTCTCAAACGTATCTATAATTTTTGATGCTCCATGCTTGTTTTTACACCATTTGCCTTGTGTTTCATTACACTTCGTGGCGTTTTTATGCGATTTTCGGAACTAACCTATTGACAAGATGCCACAGTGCCAGTTCCCTGCTTTCTGCTATTTTTGTGTTTCAGAAAAGCTACACAGGAAATATTCTCGGAATTAGACGAAACAAGTTCCAGAAGTCTTATTTTTCTCGGAAGCTTCCCAAAGACCGAAAGAGAGCTGGAGGGGGGCCAGAGGCTTCCCTCACACGTAGGGGGCGCGGCCTAGCCCCTGGCCGCGCCCACCTGGTGTGAGGAGCCCCTGGCTGCCCCCTGACGACGCCCCTTCGCCTATATAAAGCCTTGGGAGGAAAAACCCTAGGGGAGTCGGCGAAATTTCCAGAACAGTTCCGCAGCGCCGCCGCCGTCGACGAATTTCGGGGGACAGAAGTCTCTGTTCTGGCACCCTGCCGGGACGGGGAAGTGCCCCCGGAGCCATCGCCATCGACCTCCATCGCCGTCTCCATCGACCTCACCGCCATCTCCATCAGCCTTGCTGTCTCCTATGATGAGGAGGGAGTAGTTCTCCCCCGGGGCTGAGGGCTCTACCGGTAGCTATGTGGTTGACCTCTCTCTCCCATGATGTGATCTTTATGTGATCGTGAGCTTTGTGTCATGTTGAATAAGTAGATGTTACTCTTCTTCATTATGTGTACTCTAGTGTGTTATTAAAGTAATCTATTCCTCCTGCCATGGTGTAACGGTGACAGTGCGTGCATCATGGTGGTACTTGGTCTAGGCTACGATTGTGATCTCTTATGGATTATGAGAATAATTATCACTATGATAGTATTGAAGTGATCTATTCCTCCTTTCATGGTGTAATGTTGACAGTCTGTGCACCATGTTAGTACTTGGTCTAAGTTGCAATAATATTTATCTTGAGTTGTGATTTGATTTGGATATCTCTATGAGTGGTGTTTGTCAAGTACTTGATGAACTTTAAGGAGTGCTTCGTAGCCCTACGCAATGATTAGTGTTATTCAATAGGAGAGTAATTCAGAGTACCATAGTGAAGAGAATTTATTTATTTGTTCAATTATGTTATATTTGTTGGGAGTGTGTCCACTAGTGAAAGTATGATCCCTAGGCCTTGTTTCCAAGCTTTGCACACTGTTTACTCGCTGTTTTGTTACTTGTTTGCTTGCTGCCATTTTTATTCCAGATTGTATTTACTACTTATAATCATCCATACCACTTGTATTTCACTATCTCTTCGCCGAACTAGTGCACCTATACATCTGACAAGTGTATTGGGGGTGTTGGGGACACAAGAGACTTTCTGTATTGTAATTGCAGGGTTGCTTGAGAGGGATAGCTTTGACCTCTTCCTCCCTGAGTTCGATAAACCTTGGGTGATCCACTTAAGGGAAACTTGCTGTTGTTCTACAAACCTCTGCACTTGGAGGCCCAACACTGTCTACAAGAACAGACGCGTGCGTAGACATCAAGCTCTTTTCTGGCGCCGTTGCCGGGGAGGTAAGGTAAAAGGTATTCGCATCCTCCTGTGTGAGTACTCAGAGTTATTTCCTTTAGATTCTGCAATTACATCTTTTTGTTTCTTGTTTTTATTTTCACTAGTTAGGCTTAATGGAAAATAAAGAGTTCTTTAGTCTTTTTCCTGAGTTTAGATATGAGGTGTTTGAAGAGAAAGTTGAAAAACCTTTGGAGCTTAATTTGCATGCTAATAGTGTTGTTAGTATGAATGTTTCGAACACTGTTATTACTATTGCTATAGAAAAGTCTAAGCTTGGGGAAGCTGGTTTTGTTAAGCATGATATTTTTAGTTCCCTAGCTTTAGTGGAGAAAGTTTGTTCTGATAATATTTTATCTCCCATATGTGATGTTCCTTCTTATGATGATATGTTTGAAGAAAATGCTTTGCGAAATAGCTGTTCTTTAGCTTGTGATGATACTAAACCTCTAGTTTATGATGGCTATGATGATGAGTATAATATTTTCAGTTCACCTACTATTGAGGATAAAATTAGTTATGATTACAATATGCCTCCTATTTATGATGATAATGGTGATGAGAATAATTATTCTGTTGAATCTGCTCCTATTACTATTGTTCATGTGGGGAGTATTAATTCTTTTATGCATGTGGCTCATGATAGGGATGTTTTATGTGATTGTTATATTGTTAATTCTATTCATGATGCTACTGAAAGTTATTATGAGAGAGGGAAACATGGTTTGATGGATCTCAACAATATTGAGTTTCCCCTCTTTATGTTGCGATTCTTGAAGTTGTACTTGTTTTGCCTTCCTATACTTTTTGCTTTGCGCTTTTATGACTTCTCTCTTTACAAGACTATTTTTCATAGGAAGTGGTTTAGATTTAAATGTGTTCCATACTTGCTTTTTGATGCTATCTATTGCTTTAAGTTCCTATATGGCGCCTTTGCCTCAAGCTCTTATATGGCGCCCACATAAGCATCTTTACAAATTACTGCGCCTAGCTCAAAGGCGTTAAAAAAAGCTGTAGCGCCCTGCCTTTCGCTAAAGGCAGAACTCCTGTGTATTGTGCCATTCCCTGGATCAGTAGATAGCACCACAGTACAAAATATAGTAATCATTGCAATAGCATCAATATTACAACGTAAATCCAGTTACATAGGTCTTCTACCTTACGAGTACACAGCATAAAGCATAGATTGCAGTGAGCTTCCATCTTCATCAAGTGCCACTGGCAGACGTGTTGGAATGTAAGCTCGAGATCCTACTCCTGGTTCCTTACTCGAAATAAAACCTGCACATTTGAATATGCAGCCCCAGAGGGGTCAGTACAATGATGTACTGGCAAATGACACATATTTGGTGGCATTTTTGTGGAAAGACTATACTACATGACATTTGGCTGGTGGATCTCATAGGCTGATTTGCATAAAGCCAATTTTATCCTAAAATCCATTTTAATACTTTCTTTCAACAAATTTTATTTTTCAAGGGTCAAGACAACCCCCATACACTACATACTGGCCGGTATGTAGTTCTGGGCGTAACTCAACAAAGTTTGGAACCTCAGGCACCACCACCCCTCGGAGTGTATGGTCCTTAGTTCCTGCCTAGGGGTTTCTAGACAAATTTTAATAATTCAGAAATGGTGATGAGATTCTTCCGTACATTCCATGTCTAGAGACTCAATTGTCCATAACCGAGGACACGGCTAATCGATTAGTTTTGAACACCTTGCAAGGGTTGTGCACTTTCACCTTACGATTCATTTTATGCCCATACATAAAATGAAACGAGACCTTTTAGAAGGAGAGGACAACTAACTTGGCAAGCACCGTTCCCAACCTACAATTCAACTACCACCACTTCTTGCCGACAAGTTGCACTCCCACATTCTAATCAGTCAAGACAGAGCCCATAATGTCATAAGGCTGCACTGGAAGTACACTAAGCATGGAAGACATAGCCATCTCTTTGTTCCTGGGTGGCCATCCCGAGCGGTATTCTGTTCCCACATCCTCTTACAAGGCATGCGTCCCAGAACCCACCTACCTCGCCTCATCTTATCAAACCAATCCACCCAGGTGTTTCATTTTAGTTGAAGTTCTTAACTTTTTACAAAACACCTTTCTAGTGATCTTAGCATGGCATCAAAATTAACAAAGTATTTAGCATCCTATCAGGTGGGGTTTGAGGGATAACTACACACTACTAGGATCTAAGCATTTGATAAAACAGTTGAGTAAAACACCTATCATGCATACTACAAGAGGTGAATATACTAATGCATAAATAAAATGGGTAAGGGATATGTGTGTCACTTGCCTTTTTGAAGATCACGACGCTTCGCTTCTCTCAACTAAGCTCATAGCTCTTCGCACAAACTATAGCACAGAAATAGCATACCATAAACAATCCATACAAACACAATCAATCAAAACAAACAATTGAAAGGTGTTTGTTTAACAATTTAGATTTATTGATATGTTATGATAGAAAGATATGGCAAAGGAAATATGATTTGTGAGATATGAATCGGAGAGCTTAGTTGGGAAAGATCAATATGATTGGAGAGATAATTGGACTAGGCATAATATAATTGATGAAGTTTTTATGTTTTATCAAAGCATATAAGAGTTTTAGGGATAGCTCATGTGAAATAAATTACACAAGAGTCAATTTGTGCAACTACAACACTATTGAGTGAATGTGACAACAATTACTCTTAAATAGTATCTATTGCACTTAGGAACTAGGCTAGGTTTTAAGAATGCTTGAACTACTCAATTAGCACATTCGCAAGTTGATTAGTTCAATACATAGAGACAAGATTAAGTTTGCATTGGATTGGGTATGAATGATTGATATTGGAGGACATGGCTCAATTGGTTCATTGATCAACATGGTGTATAACACATACTATGGTATGGGTTATAATAACTCCACATTAATAAAATCTAGGTTTGAGATGAATTCATATTCTACTCAAGTAGCACAATTGCAATTTGAGTACATATATGAATTAGACAAAATATAATGAGTGAGATCTTTATGCTTTATCAAAGCATATTGAATCTTGGAATATCTCATGTGGGTAAATCACATAAGAGACAAAATAGTGCTATAGCAATACTATTGAATAAGTGTAACAACAATTATTCTTGAATAGTATATATTGCACTTAGGCAATGGGCTAGGATTCATGGAGCATTGAGTTATTCAATTAACTCATTTGTTAATTGAATAGTTCTATGTAAGGCTATGGTTGAGTAGACATGAGTAAATGGCTATAGGTAATGGATATGTATAGATGATGTTTAAAAACATGGCTTAAGGTTCCTAATGAGTAAATGGGATTGGGTTTGGTACTATGATGTTGATTTGATCAATACCATAGTAGCAAAGGTAGAAACTAAGATTGAAAGTATCACACTTTACTCAAATGACACATTTGAAATTTGAATAAGTGGGTACTATGCAAGATAGGTCTAAGTGAAATGATCTTGATCAAGATGTTGTTTAGATAACATTGATGGCTAGGTATGATCATAGGGTTTTCTAAAGTAGAAGGAATCATTGATTGAAATAGAAATAGAATTAATCTATGTAGGAACTACTCAAATTCTCATATTAGAATTTGAATAATTTTGAAGTGGTTCTAGAAATTATGGGAGTGATGCTACTGGGTAGCTTGCAGTAAAACAAAGCTACTGCAATTGGAATCATTCTAAAATAAATTTTAGAACTCAAGATATGGTCAAATTAGTGATTTGGATAGATTTGAATGCACAAAGGGTTTAACTCAATTTGAAAATAGTTTCAAATTGAACCCATAAAATATGAATTATTATTGTACTACTGGATTTTAAATTTCCTAAGGATTCCAACGGTATATTATTTGTTATTTTCTGAGTTACAGATCAAAAGTTATGATTTTTCAAAGACTTGGATCAAATCTGGTTTGAAATCCTAATTCGAAATTGGTTTTAACCGAGGGCTGCCACGTGGTCTAATCTGATTGGCTGGTACCTCTTCGGGCGGATCAGGGTCGAGGGCCATTGGATCTAAGGGAGAATGAATGCACCAGATCTGAGGGTACCTGTTCATTAAGTGATCTAATTATAGCCACTGGATTTAGATCGGACGGACAGAACGAGATGGAGAGAGGGCTCACCGGAGAGAGGACACCGGCGGCGAGGTCTTCGGCTCTGGAGGTCTACGGCGACTGCTCTGGTGACCTCCTGGTGATGGGGGAGAGCGGATGACGTGCAGGTTGACGCGGCGAGGACGGGAGCGAGATCGGCGGTGTCGATTTCTTCCTGGAGTTTCGAGGAGGGGCGACAGGAGCGGCTCCAGGCGACGGTGAGATGCAGGTGAGGTTCCACTCCTTGATTTGCTACAAAACAGAGGGAATGGAGAATATCAGAAGGTGCGCCGGGACTTGGGGAGGAGTATGGACCAAAAGGGAGCGGCTCTATCTCACTGTGACGGCCGCATCGAAGAAAACACGGTGGCAGCAGTGGTGGACTCCGACGACGAATCGCGGCAGCCTGGCGGTGCTATTCGGCGAGGGAGCAGAGGGGAAAGGCAGAGGGGGTCGTGGGATACTTATAGGCGTGGTCGGGGAGCCGTTTCCGCTACGGATTAACAAGGGGGAAGTGGGGCGTGACCGGCGGCATCGGTTACCAGTGAGGAGTAATGGTCGGAGGTTGAAGGGGAAGCTGACAGGTGGGGCCCACCTGTCGGCGTGAAAAGAAAAGAAAAGAAAAGAAAGAGAAAAAGAGCAGAGAGAGGGGGTGCGGGCTGAGGCCTGCTCGGGTTGGTTTTGGGCCCCGGGCACGGCCCAGTTTGGGCTGTGCCCTCCTCTTCTCTTTTTTTTTTAGCTGATTCTTTTTCTTATTCTCAGTTTTCTATTTCTTTCACAGATTTTGCATATTGAATCCAAACAAGGTCAAACCAATTTCTAAATTTTTGTAAAATTCACCGAAAGGTTTTAAACCAACATCAAACATGTTTTCAGAATCCAAAACAAGGTTTTTAATAAAAGGTCTCAATTAAGCCCGATGGCTTTGCTTGCATAAATCAAAGTAGAAGTAGGATTTTAAAATAATCCTTTTAAATTCAGAGAATAAACTTTACAAAATTAGTTTTTGAAATATATTTTTAAAACATTCCTTTGGCATAGAAAACTTTATAAATCATTTTGTAAATATGCCCTTGCAAGATAGCTTGCATAGGTTTGAATAAACACAAAATAGCATTTTGCTACTTGACCTTTCTCAAAGAAGTTCTTCAGGAAAAATAATAGAAAGTTTAAGATAGTTTTCTAATAAAGCTTTCAATTATACTCAAAAAGTTTTAAATCCCTGTGAAATTCCAATCAATGCACTCAAAACAAAAGCAAAAAATTTCCCCCAAAAATTGATAAAATCTTGGGATGTTGCAGACTACCACCCTTAAAAGAAATCTCGTCCTCGAGATTGGAGAGGCTAGAAAGGTAGAAGGGTCTTAGGTTATCTGGGCTTAGGTATCTGGGTGGCTACCACCCTTAAAAGAAAATTCCTCTTGGTGGTATCTTGATGCTTCCTTAGGTACTTGCATTTTGTTCCCAGCTTGCATTCGCTGTTGTGTCATTTTTCCCCGAATCGTCCTTCTCAGACATCTTGATGATCGCTACTATGTTCAAAAGTGGGCACACCAAGGGTTCCATCCAATTCTGGTGATAAGCAGATATCATCGATCGCGTTGTCTTCAATAGGGTAGTCCACATTTTCATTTACAATAGGTGGGTGTCTATTCACAAATCTGGCACCAACCTTCCTTATGGGGTTGCTTGAGGTAACCTTACTCTATTGTAGAGCTTTCTATCCAACGGGGTAGTTGTTGAACTACTTTGGACACTGAGGAGTCACTCTTTGGTTCAATCAGAGGACCAAGCTGAGTTGTCTCCTCTTTGGGTCATTCAGAAGGCCAGGCTGAGAGGGTATCCTCTCATCATCTCAACTTCCTTATCATCATCCTTAGAGGTTCTTCATCTTATGGTTGTTTCCTTATACCATTCTGATCTTCAATTTTCCATGATACCATTTTGTTCTGGTAACCTTCCTGGTTGTTGTACATCTTCTAAGAATGTGTATCTAGCCTTTTCTTGGTCTGTCCTCACCAAGGCCAAAATAGCATATCACCATACTCCTTGTTGCTTTTTAGCTGATTTTCATTCCAAGAATCTCAAAAGATAACTCAGTGCCAAGTGCTGCATGCTTGCCCCACGAACATGATGAGACCACACATCCCAATGAATTTGGATGGCATCTCTCCGCAGTCTTCTCAAGCATTTCATAGGGGTAAACAAGGTGGACTCTGTAAGAGGTACTTGCACCTTTAAGGGACGGAAGGTCGCCTTATAACCAGCATTGTTGAATCTTTTCAAGTTACCGGAGCAAGTCGTGCTACTTGCCACAGGTAGCAGATGGTCCTTAAGAATTCCTTTAGCAACCGTCTTCATAGTTGTTGCGAGGCGCTGAGCAACTTGATCATATCTCGAAGATGAACTCCTTCTTAGGGAAAAGGGATCTAACGAAGCTCTCATGGGCAAGAAAATAGTTCCATGGATTTGGAGAGTTGTCTCATAACATCGCAGGTCGGGATGGGGTAGACTTCGGTGGCGTAGGGCTCTGGAATTAGGAGGCGATCTCATAGGTAGTGGTGGTTGTCTCTGTTGTGACTCTCTGGAGAGGAGTGACCTCGCTTTTATAGGCTCAGGGAGGTAGTCGAATAGGCTGCGTGGGGAGTCAAAACGAAGAGTCGGGAAGGTAAATTGAATAAGCAGCCATCGAAACTGAACAGTCTTCGCCTTCAAGGTCCACTGAGCAAAACGCTTCTGATTAATGTGTAGTCGTTCAAAAGTCAAATTCTCACCGTATTCCTACGTTTTGGCCACTGGCTTACTAATAGGGATGTAACATATTATCCTCCTAAGGTTATGGTTTAAAGACGTCGTCTCTCATGTAGGTATGTCTCTCTAGATTCACCATTCCTCATACAAGAGCGAACAATATGAGTAGTCGTCATGGGCGCGAATCCATGTCGCACTCAATCATTACCTCGTATTTGGTTTGGTGCATCTCGCATTCTAACTCTTGGTCAACCTCACTAGCTTTTAAACAAAAGTTTTGTCGAAATTGGAACCAAGTTCCCGAATTCTATTTTGAATTTTGAAAACTAAATCTATCGTTCCTAGCTAGAGGTTTTCAACAAAGCTCATGGCAATAATCCTTAGGTTGTAGATCCTTTGGTTTGCCATTTAAGAGGAATTAAAATCCTTTACATTGCTCTGTTTGCTCTTTCCATTGCTCTGTTTGCTCTTTTCCACCTTTCTTGCATGAGGTGGTTGAATAGTATTACTTCCACATTAGCTACCCCTTGGGGTGTCTTCTTATTGTTTGCGTGGTATCCTTCAGTCATCCTAGCTTACTGGAGTCTTGGGTATCATCCTTTGTGCACCCTCTTGCGTGATATTCCAGTCTCTTGTACTTGCAACACTACCTCTTGTTGTTGTACTCTGTATCCTTATCTCCAACTGAGGGTCATTGTTGTTGTTCTGTCGTTGAGAAAACTTTGGTTTGGGTTTTGGGACAAGTTTGGGTCTTAGCATAGATAAGAATTAGATAGAAGGGGTCTAAAGAAGAAAATTTTACCCAAAACAAACCATCTTACAAGCAATATCATTCATCATAACAAGTAAACTAGTTTTTCAAACAAACGGGAAGGTACGATCATCCACAAGTCGGTATGACCATAACGTTTATTACACGTCGTTAATTATTAGAATTTCCTAAATGGAGGTCCAACTAAGGCTTCTTGGTACTCTTCTAAGCAGATCCATTGTTCTGGTCCAGCTGCTTCAGTAGATTGGTAATTTGCTCATCCTTGGTTTTGATGAGGTCTCCTTGAACACTAAGTTCAGCTTCCAACTTTTTCATGTCACCTTGAAGTTGGTTTATGGTTTCCTTCAATGTAGTAGTGTCTTCCTTTTCTTCCTTGAGGTCCTGCTGCGTATTGTGAAGTCTCCATTTGAGTCTTTCTCCAAGTTCCTTTATATTGAGTCAAGGGAAATGTATGGAGTATCAGTCTCACACTTCCGGCACATTGTGATCTTCTATCCTTTGTTGATGATTTCAGGGTAGGGTCAGCTATAGTATTAGGAAACATTTGGAGAGGAAGTAGGAGAGAATACAAGGAGTTCAAAATGCAAACATTTTTCTTTAATAAATAGAAGTAAGATGAGATAGAAAATTTTATCCTAGGGTCTTCCGATTTCTAATTCCAAACCTAGGGTCTCGATCCTACAGGCAACACTATGCTCTGATACCATTCTGTAGCGCCCTGCCTTTCGCTAAAGGCAGAACTCCTGTGTATTGTGCCATTCCCTGGATCAGTAGATAGCACCACAGTACAAAATATAGTAATCATTGCAATAGCATCAATATTACAACGTAAATCCAGTTACATAGGTCTTCTACCTTACGAGTACACAGCATAAAGCATACATTGCAGTGAGCTTCCATGTTCATCAAGTGCCACAGGCAGACGTGTTGGAATGTAAGCTCGAGATCCTACTCCTGGTTCCTTACTCGAAATAAAACCTGCACATTTGAATATGCAGCCCCAGAGGGGTCAGTACAATGATGTACTGGCAAATGACACATATTTGGTGGCATTTTTGTGGAAAGACTATACTACATGACATTTGGCTGGTGGATCTCATAGGCTGATTTGCATAAAGCCAATTTTATCCTAAAATCCATTTTAATACTTTCTTTCAACAAATTTTATTTTTCAAGGGTCAAGACAACCCCCATACACTACATACTGGCCGGTATGTAGTTCTGGGCGTAACTCAACAAAGTTTGGAACCTCAGGCACCACCACCCCTCGGAGTGTATGGTCCTTAGTTCCTGCCTAGGGGTTTCTAGACAAATTTTAATAATTCAGAAATGGTGATGAGATTCTTCCATACATTCCATGTCTAGAGACTCAATTGTCCATAACCGAGGACACGGCTAATCGATTAGTTTTGAACACCTTGCAAGGGTTGTGCACTTTCACCTTACGATTCATTTTATGCCCATACATAAAATGAAACGAGACCTTTTAGAAGGAGAGGACAACTAACTTGGCAAGCACCGTTCCCAACCTACAATTCAACTACCACCACTTCTTGCCGACAAGTTGCACTCCCACATTCTAATCAGTCAAGACAGAGCCCATAATGTCATAAGGCTGCACTGGAAGTACACTAAGCATGGAAGACATAGCCATCTCTTTGTTCCTGGGTGGCCATCCCGAGCGGTATTCTGTTCCCACATCCTCTTACAAGGCATGCGTCCCAGAACCCACCTACCTCGCCTCATCTTATCAAACCAATCCACCCAGGTGTTTCATTTTAGTTGAAGTTCTTAACTTTTTACAAAACACCTTTCTAGTGATCTTAGCATGGCATCAAAATTAACAAAGTATTTAGCATCCTATCAGGTGGGGTTTGAGGGATAACTACACACTACTAGGATCTAAGCATTTGATAAAACAGTTGAGTAAAACACCTATCATGCATACTACAAGAGGTGAATATACTAATGCATAAATAAAATGGGTAAGGGATATGTGTGTCACTTGCCTTTTTGAAGATCACGACGCTTCGCTTCTCTCAACTAAGCTCGTAGCTCTTCGCACAAACTATAGCACAGAAATAGCATACCATAAACAATCCATACAAACACAATCAATCAAAACAAACAATTGAAAGGTGTTTGTTTAACAATTTAGATTTATTGATATGTTATGATAGAAAGATATGGCAAAGGAAATATGATTTGTGAGATATGAATCGGAGAGCTTAGTTGGGAAAGATCAATATGATTGGAGAGATAATTGGACTAGGCATAATATAATTGATGAAGTTTTTATGTTTTATCAAAGCATATAAGAGTTTTAGGGATAGCTCATGTGAAATAAATTACACAAGAGTCAATTTGTGCAACTACAACACTATTGAGTGAATATGACAACAATTACTCTTAAATAGTATCTATTGCACTTAGGAACTAGGCTAGGTTTTAAGAATGCTTGAACTACTCAATTAGCACATTCACAAGTTGATTAGTTCAATACATAGAGACAAGATTAAGTTTGCATTGGATTGGGTATGAATGATTGATATTGGAGGACATGGCTCAATTGGTTCATTGATCAACATGGTGTATAACACATACTATGGTATGGGTTATAATAACTCCACATTAATAAAATCTAGGTTTGAGATGAATTCATATTCTACTCAAGTAGCACAATTGCAATTTGAGTACATATATGAATTAGACAAAATATAATGAGTGAGATCTTTATGCTTTATCAAAGCATATTGAATCTTGGAATATCTCATGTGGGTAAATCACATAAGAGACAAAATAGTGCTATAGCAATACTATTGAATAAGTGTAACAACAATTATTCTTGAATAGTATATATTGCACTTAGGCAATGGGCTAGGATTCATGGAGCATTGAGTTATTCAATTAACTCATTTGTTAATTGAATAGTTCTATGTAAGGCTATGGTTGAGTAGACATGAGTAAATGGCTATAGGTAATGGATATGTATAGATGATGTTTAAAAACATGGCTTAAGGTTCCTAATGAGTAAATGGGATTGGGTTTGGTACTATGATGTTGATTTGATCAATACCATAGTAGCAAAGGTAGAAACTAAGATTGAAAGTATCACACTTTACTCAAATGACACATTTGAAATTTGAATAAGTGGGTACTATGCAAGATAGGTCTAAGTGAAATGATCTTGATCAAGATGTTGTTTAGATAACATTGATGGCTAGGTATGATCATAGGGTTTTCTAAAGTAGAAGGAATCATTGATTGAAATAGAAATAGAATTAATCTATGTAGGAACTACTCAAATTCTCATATTAGAATTTGAATAATTTTGAAGTGGTTCTAGAAATTATGGGAGTGATGCTACTGGGTAGCTTGCAGTAAAACAAAGCTACTGCAATTGGAATCATTCTAAAATAAATTTTAGAACTCAAGATATGGTCAAATTAGTGATTTGGATAGATTTGAATGCACAAAGTGTGTGCATGCATCAAATTTGGATTTTCTTGATCCATTGATGTTCTACAAGTTGAGAGGATTCCAAAGACTACCAATTTGTAATATTTGGATGGACAGAACTAAAGATATGAATTTATCAAGCTAACATAAGGGTTTAACTCAATTTGAAAATAGTTTCAAATTGAACCCATAAAATATGAATTATTATTGTACTACTGGATTTTAAATTTCCTAAGGATTCCAACGGTATATTATTTGTTATTTTCTGAGTTACAGATCAAAAGTTATGATTTTTCAAAGACTTGGATCAAATCTGGTTTGAAATCCTAATTCGAAATTGGTTTTAACCGAGGGCTGCCACGTGGTCTAATCTGATTGGCTGGTACCTCTTCGGGCGGATCAGGGTCGAGGGCCATTGGATCTAAGGGAGAATGAACGCACCAGATCTGAGGGTACCTGTTCATTAAGTGATCTAATTATAGCCACTGGATTTAGATCGGACGGACAGAACGAGATGGGGAGAGGGCTCACCGGAGAGAGGACACCGGCGGCGAGGTCTTCGGCTCTGGAGGTCTACGGCGACTGCTCTGGTGACCTCCTGGCGATGGGGGAGAGCGGACGACGTGCAGGTTGACGCGGCGAGGACGGGAGCGAGATCGGCGGCGTCGATTTCTTCCTGGAGTTTCGAGGAGGGGCGACAGGAGCGGCTCCAGGCGACGGTGAGATGTAGGTGAGGTTCCACTCCTTGATTTGCTACAAAACAGAGGGAATGGAGAATATCAGAAGGTGCGCCGGGACTTGGGGAGGAGTATGGACCAAAAGGGAGCGGCTCTATCTCACTGTGACGGCCGCATCGAAGAAAACACGGTGGCAGCAGTGGTGGACTCCGACGACGAATCGCGGCAGCCTGGCGGCGCTATTCGGCGAGGGAGCAGAGGGGAAAGGCAGAGGGGGTCGTGGGATACTTATAGGCGTGGTCGGGGAGCCGTTTCCGCTGCGGATTAACGGGGGGGAAGTGGGGCGTGACCGGCGGCATCGGTTACCAGTGAGGAGTAACGGTCGGAGGTTGAAGGGGAAGCTGACAGGTGGGGCCCACCTATCGGCGTGAAAAGAAAAGAAAAGAAAAAGAAAGAGAAAAAGAGCAGAGAGAGGGGGTGCGGGCTGAGGCCTGCTCGGGTTGGTTTTGGGCCCCGGGCACGGCCCAGTTTGGGCTGTGCCCTCCTCTTCTCTTTTTTTTTAGCTGATTCTTTTTCTTATTCTCAGTTTTCTATTTCTTTCACAGATTTTGCATATTGAATCCAAACAAGGTCAAACCAATTTCTAAATTTTTGTAAAATTCACCGAAAGGTTTTAAACCAACATCAAACATGTTTTCAGAATCCAAAACAAGGTTTTTAATAAAAGGTCTCAATTAAGCCCGATGGCTTTGCTTGCATAAATCAAAGTAGAAGTAGGATTTTAAAATAATCCTTTTAAATTCAGAGAATAAACTTTACAAAATTAGTTTTTGAAATATATTTTTAAAACATTCCTTTGGCATAGAAAACTTTATAAATCATTTTGTAAATATGCCCTTGCAAGATAGCTTGCATAGGTTTGAATAAACACAAAATAGCATTTTGCTACTTGACCTTTCTCAAAGAAGTTCTTCAGGAAAAATAATAGAAAGTTTAAGATAGTTTTCTAATAAAGCTTTCAATTAGACTCAAAAAGTTTTAAATCCCTGTGAAATTCCAATCAATGCACTCAAAACAAAAGCAAAAATTTTCCCCCAAAAATTGATAAAATCTTGGGATGTTACAAAAGCACTCTTGGGAGATAACCCATTGTTTATTTTCAGTACTTTTTCTTTTATTTGAGTCTTGGAAGTTATTACTACTGTAATAACCGCTCCTTATCCTTTTTATTTCGTTGTTGTGCCAAGAGAAGCCTCTAATTTGAGTGAGGTAAGATTTGGGGATGTTGCTGTCCTGAAACAGTTTTCGGTGCTGCACCGTAAAAATTCGTATAAATTCTCTGTATATCTTTTGGACATGATATTTCTTGTGCATATGCCCCAGGTTATATCCAAACTTTCATTAGTTGAACACTTTTTGATTTGAGCAACAGAAAACCCTCTAAAAATTCGGCCTTTGTCAGCTGTTCTGTTTTGACAGATTTCTGCCAATATTTGTGTTTGCCGCTTGATCGCTTTCTTTTTAGTTCTTTTGATCACGGAACTTTTGGAGAAGTTCCTACAGTAGTATATGCTTTATATGTAGTGGTTTTAGGTTGAAACCTGAAGCAAAAAGGGTTGATTCTATGTTATGCTTACACTAATGTTGCTATAGATTTGTGTTTAGTTTTGTATGAAGGAAGTTTTCAAGTGTAGGGATTGGAGAATGATGAGATGAGATGAAGAATGGACAAAATCTCAAGCTTGGGGTTGCCCATTCATCACCCCAAGAAATATCCAAGAAGTACAAGCATAAAAGCTTGGGGATGCCCCCGAGGCACCCCTTCTTCATCGGCAAAAATCAGGTCACCTTTCAAGACACTATATTTTTATTGCTTCATGCACTATGCGTTTTTCTTGGAGTGTCAGTTGTTTTTGTTTTCAGTATTAGTTGAGTTTAGTTTGCTGCAATAAATGGTTAGATCACATCATGTTTTTTTGGAGGAGATGAACTCGCTTTTCATTTGCCAAGAACACTCTAGTTTTCACTCTTTTCGTTCAACGAGTGTTCTCTTTTTCTGCTACTGCGTTTAGCTTGCATTTTTCGCCTTGATTTTTGTTCAGATCTTCTTTTATCTTTGCATCAAGGTGTATTTTGACCACTGGTCTATATTGGTTTTCATCAAAAGAGTTGGTTATAAAAAGTTTGAATGGTGTTGGAAAAGAGAAAAAGTTTCATGCAAAAAAGTGGTACAAGAAGGAGCTTGTGTAGACTGCGGCTTAGACTTTTGCATGTCATGTTTAATGTCGTTTTTGTATGCTTAGTGATTTTTGTTGTAGCATGACTTGTCTCAAATGACTGAGATTGCTTAATGAGCCTTTGAAAAAATCATGCGTTGTTTTTATTATATGGAAGCGTTTATTTGGTTTTCTCCTTTGATGCTTTATTTGGATTGACTTGGCACATGCTTACACCATGTTGACTACAAAATAAGTCACCTATAGCCTCTATGATCATTTAGTTTTTGAATTTTGATGCCATCTTATGCTTCTTTTAAAGTTGCTTTGTCGCTTTGCATGATTATGGCCGTTATTGCTCTCTTAGTTGGTCGCTCCCAGTCTTTTGCTAGCCCTCAGTTTGTACTGAGTATGAGCTCTACTCGTGCATCCAACTCCTAAAAACCAAGTTTGCCATCGTGTCCACTATAAACTCCTATGCATGGTATTTGCAAGCCATTCCAAGTAAATTTTCATGTGCTACCTTTCAAAAAACCTTCAAAATACTTCTCATTTTGTGACACTGTTTTCAGCTCATGGGGACGTAGTGGTCGGATTTGCTATCTTCCATATTGTCTTATTCCAAAAAGAAAAGAAAAAAGAAAAAAGAAACAAAGAAAAAAGGCAATCCTCCATGGAATGTGAATGTTGGTGGGCACCCGATGGAATCGGTTAGCCATGGTTTGTGAAAGGAAAAAAGGTGGGGAGGAGTGCCAAGCTTTATAAAAGAGCACAAAAGTGCCAATCTCTCTCTCAAAAACTTGCTTCATTTTTGTATGGAAAATAGTAAGAACACCATTGCTAGTCGTTGACAAAAGCAACCACCTCTCAAAACTCAAGTTTTATCTCTCTGTTTTACAAATGAAAAGCTCTAGCACATGTTTAATCCCTGCTTCCCTCTGCGAAGGGCCTTTCTTTTACTTTTATGTTGAGTCACCACCTTCTATCTTTATGCACCATTAAGAGAGCATAGTTGTCATTCTGAGTATAATGTGCATTGTCCCAAAGTTTTCATTGATTGATTCATATTGTTGGTTTCACTTGTTCTCAAATTATTTGTATCTAGTCGCCCTCTTAAACTTGAAGGTGTCCTATGCATTTATGTTTTGCTCTCCATGAAGGACAAGCTGAAAACCATTCGTATGTTTTTCCTTATGATTTGAACACACGTTTGACTTTCATTGTTTCATTTTCATGATCTTTTGTTTGTATTCATTTTCATGTTATAACATGGTTGCTAAGTTTCTATTATCAAGATTATGTCTTTCATGCCCATGTTTTAAGTTCTTTGATCTCAGCACTCAATGCTTTACCTATATGATCAAGATTGTGATGGTGCATGTCACCTCAAAAATTATTTCTTTTGTTATCACTTACCTACTCGAGGACGAGCAGGAGTTAAGCTTGGGGATGCTGATACGTCTCAAACGTATCTATAATTTTTGATGCTCCATGCTTGTTTTTACACCATTTGCCTTGTGTTTCGTTACACTTCGTGGCGTTTTTATGCGATTTCCGGAACTAACCTATTGACAAGATGCCACAGTGCCAGTTCCCTGTTTTCTGCTGTTTTTGTGTTTTAGAAAAGCTACACAGGAAATATTCTCGGAATTGGACAAAACAAGTTCCAGAAGTCTTATTTTTCCCGGAAGCTTCCCGAAGACCGAAAGAGAGCCGAAGGGGGGCCAGAGGCTGCCCTCACATGTAGGGGGCGCGGCCCAGCCCCTGGCCACGCCCACCTGGTGTGAGGAGCCCCTGGCTGCCCCCTGACGACGCCCCTTCGCCTATATAAAGCCTTGGGACGGAAAACCCTAGGGGAGTCGGCGAAATTTCCAGAATAGTTCCGCAGCGCCGCCGCCGTCGACGAATTTCGGGGGACAGAAGTCTCTGTTCCGGCACCGTGCCGGGATGGGGAAGTGCCCCCGGAGCCATCTCCATCGACCTCCATCGCCGTCTCCGCCATCTCCATCGACCTCACCGCCATCTCCATCAACCTTGCTGTCTCCTATGATGAGGAGGTAGTAGTTCTCCCCCGGGGCTGAGGGCTCTACCGGTAGCTATGTGGTTCACCTCTCTCTCCCATGATGTGATCTTTATGTGATCGTGAGCTTTGTATCATGTTGAATAAGTAGATGTTACTCTTCTTCATTATGTGTACTCTAGTGTGTTATTAAAGTAATCTATTCCTCCTGCCATGGTGTAACGGTGACAGTGCGTGCATCATGGTGGTACTTGGTATAGGCTACGATTGTGATCTCTTATGGATTATGAGAATAATTATCACTATGATAGTATTGAATTGATCTATTCCTCCTTTCATGGTGTAATGTTGACAGTGTGTGCACCATGTTAGTACTTGGTCTAAGTTGCAATAATATTTATCTTGAGTTGTGATTTGATTTGGATATCTCTATGAGTGGTGTTTGTCAAGTACTTGATGAACTTTAAGGAGTGCTTCATAGCCCTATGCAATGATTAGTGTTATTCAATAGGAGAGTAATTCAGAGTACCATAGTGAAGAGAAGTTATTTATTTGTTCAATTATGTTATATTTGTTGGGAGTGTGTCCACTAGTGAAAGTATGATCCCTAGGCCTTGTTTCCAAGCTTTGCACACCGTTTACTCGCTGTTTTGTTACTTGTTTGCTTGCTGCCATTTTTATTCCAGATTGTATTTACTACTTATAATCATCCATACCACTTGTATTTCACTATCTCTTCGCCGAACTAGTGCACCTATACATCTGACAAGTGTATTGGGTGTGTTGGGGACACAAGAGACTTTCTGTATTGTAATTGCAGGGTTGCTTGAGAGGGATAGCTTTGAACTCTTCCTCCATGAGTTCGATAAACCTTGGGTGATCCACTTAAGGGAAACTTGCTGCTGTTCTACAAACCTCTGCACTTGGAGGCCCAACACTGTCTACAAGAACAGACGCGTGCGTAGACATCACCTACACACAACACAACCAAATACTTTGCTCCCAAATTACGATGAGGTTGTCAATCTCACCGGTTTGCTGTAAACAAAGGAATGAGCGTATCGAGTGGAAAATAGTAATAGTATGCGAGTAAAGTAAACAGTGCGAGTAAAGGAAACAGGTGATAGCATTATAATGGAAATAGGACCGGGGTCCACAGTTCACTAGTGGTGTCTCTCCATAAGATAAAATAACACATGCTGGGTAAACGAATTACAGTTGGGCAATTGATAGAATAAAGACAACGTGCATACGATGAGAGGATCACTATGAGATTTACTCTGGGCATTACAAAAAAATACATAGACCGCCATCCAACTGCATCTATGACTAATAATCCACTTGTGGCGAATCAATCCGAGAACTCCACAAGTATTAAGTTGCGAACAACAGATAATTGCATTAAGCAAAGTGTGTAATGTAAACACAGCATATACCCTCGAGCATATGAATGTTGTTTTCCCCCTAGTAGCAACAACACATCTACAACCTTAGAGGTTTCTGTCACTCCCCCAGATTAAATAGAGGCATGAACCCACTATCGAGCATAAATACCCCCTCTTGGAGTCACTAGCAACTACTCGGCCAAGATAGCTACTAATAACGGAGAGCATGCAAGATCATAAACAACATAGAGATAACATAAGATAAATTTCAGTACATCAACTCAAGCATAACATCAATATTCATTGGATCCCAACAAACCAAACAGGTAGAATTACATAACGGTGATCTCAATCATGTAAGGCAGCTCATGAGATCTAAACATGAAGCACATGGTGGAGAAGACAACCATCTAGCTACTGCTATGGACCCATACTCCAAGGTAGACTACTCACTCATCGCTCCAGAGGCAAGCATGGCGATGAAGAAGACCTCCGGTGGCGATTCCCCTCTCCGGCAAGGTGCCGGGAAGAGCTTCTAGACCCTCCCGATCTTCGGGTCGACGGCGGCGGTGGATCGTGATGTGTTCTAGAAAAGTGATCGGGTATTTAGGTTTTTCCCGTCGGGGGGTCTTTATAGGCGAAGGGGCATCGTCAGGAGTGGCCCGAGGCTCCCTCACACATAGGGGGCGCAACCTACCCCTGGGCCGCGCCGCCCTGTTTTGTGGGGCCCTCGTGGCCCCACTCCGTCTCCTCTTCGGATCTCTGGAAGCTTCGGTGAAATTCTGGGCGACTGGCTTTGGTTTCGTCCAATTCCGAGAATATTTCCTGTGTAACTTTTTTGAAACACAAAAATAGTAGAAAACAGGGAACTGGCACTGTGGTGACTTGTTAATAGGTTAGTTTCGAAAAATGCATAAAAGTGCCACGAAGTGTAACGAAACATTAGGCAAATGGTGTTAAAACAAGCATGGAGCATCAAAAATTATGGATACGTTTGAGACGTATCACTCAGCGCTATGGAGAATCATTAATGGAGGCTTGGTCTAGGATAAAGGACATAAATAAGAATTCTAGGTAAACTCTAGCCACTCTGATTAAAAACTTCTATGGGGGCTTAGATGAATGGTCAAGAAGCTTTCTAGACTCATTAACCAGCGGTAAATTTTCTTCAGGAGACCGTTCCCATGCTATTAATTTAATGGATGATCTATTTGGGAGTTCGGTAAAACCAATAGATGAACTTAGAATCAAACAATTGAAGAATTCTGTTGCTAGGGCCATATTGGAATGGCAAACTTATATGGAGGAGTGTCCTACTAAAAATGAGATATCCAGTTTTATCCTCCATGCTACCTCTCAGTTTAGAAAAACTAAACAAACGCTGTCCGCTATTTCTCAAACAATGGAAAGCCCTGTCAATCGTATTGGTTTGAATCATGCTTCGATTAATAGACTTGACAATAAGGTCCACTCTATGATCAACCTGGTGGAAAGAATCCCTTTTGATACTACTAAAGAAGAGAACAATCTTAAAATGGCCTTAGAAGCTTTATTAAAGAAAAGGAAGGAAAGAAAAGTAGAATAAGTAAAAATACTTAGTGAAGTTAAAGATCCTTTGCTTGATTTGGAAAAGTGTAGCTTGCATGAACTTATTTCTATCTTACAAAAATTTGCAAGTGATCCATCTATAAATGCTAACCAAGCTGGTTTTGGTTCTTATATTGCTAATCATGTCTTGAAATAAAAGATTGCTAGGTACAACCAGGAGGCTATGATACCACCAAAGCTTGGGGATACATGGATCCCAAAGGTATTAGTCATTATTGGAAAAGAAACACATCATGCTATACTTGATCTAGGATCTAGTATTTGTGTTTTGTCTAAAGAGTTATATGAACTGCTTGAGTTGCAAAATATTGAAAAATGCTCTATAGACTTGCTACTTGCTGATGATTCTATTAAACATGCTTTAGGCAAGATTATTTATGTTATGGTAGAGCTGCATATGACTTTTGTACCTATTTATTTTATTATCATGGACATGGGGAATAAAAGCTCTAGTCCTATTATTTTGGGTAGACCTTTTCTTCGTACTACAGGTGCTATCTGAAGGGTTTTGCAGCATAGTGATACGTCTTCAACGTATCTATAATTTTTGATGCTCCATGCTTGTTTTTACACCATTTGCCTATTGTTTCGTTACACTTAGTGGCACTTTTATGCATTTTCCGGAACTAACCTATTAACAAGTGCCACAGTGCCAGTTTCCTGTTTTCTGCTATTTTTGTGTTTCAGAAGTGATACACAGGAAATATTCTCGGAATTGGACGAAACAAAAGCCAGAAGTCTTATTTTTCCCGGGAGCATCCAGACATCCGAAGAGAGGAAGGAGAGGGGCCACAGGCCTCCCTCACACAGGGCTGGCGTGGCCCAGGCCCTGGCCGCGCCGCCCCTGTGTGAGGAGGCCCTGGCAGCCCTCTGACATCGCCCCTTCGCCTATATAAAGCCTCGGGACGGAAAACCCTAAAGGAGTCGGCAATTTTCCAGAAAGAGTTCCGTAGTTCCGCCACCGCCGCCGACGAATTTCGGGGGACAGAAGTCTCTGTTCCGGCACCCTGCCGGGACGGGGAAGTGCCCCCGGAGCCATCTCCATCGGTCTCCATCGCCGTCTCCGCCGTCTCCATCGACCTCACCGCCATCTCCATCAACCTTGCTGTCTCCTATGATGAGGAGGGAGTAGTTCATCCCCGGGGCTAAGGGCTCTACCGGTAGCTATGTGGTTCACCTCTCTCTCCCATGATGTGATCTTTATGTGATCGTGAGCTTTGTATCATGTTGAAGAAGTAGATGTTATTATTCAGATATTATGCTACTCCTATGCTTAATTATTATAGTGTACTCTAGTGATGTTATTAAAGTAATCTATTCCTCCTGCCATGGTGTAACGGTGACAGTGCGTGCATCGTGGTGGTACTTGGTTTAGGCTATGATCGTGATCTCTTGTGGATTATGAGAGTAATTATTACTATGATAGTATTGAGTGATCTATTCCTCCTTTCATGGTGTAATGTTGACAGTGTGTGCACCGTGTTAGTACTTGGTCTAAGTCGCAATGATTTCTATCTTGAGTTGTGATCTGATTTGGATATCTCTATGAGTGGTGTTTGTCAAGTACTTGATGAACTTTAAGGGGTGCTTCTGTAGCCACTACACAATGATTAGTGTTATTCAATAGGAGAGTAATTCAGAGTACCATCGTGGAGAGAAGTTATCTATTTGTTAATTCATGTTATATTGTTGGGAGTGTGTCCACTAGTGAAAGTATGATCCCTAGGCCTTGTTTCCAAGCATTGCACACCGTTTACTTGCTGTTTTGTTACTTGTTTGCTCGCAGCGATATTTATTTCATACCACAGTTACTACTTATAATCATCACTACTACTTGTATTTCACTATCTCTTCGCCGAACTAGTGCACCTATACATCTGACAAGTGTATTGGGTGTGTTGGGGACACAAGAGACTTTCTGTATCATAATTGCAGGGTTGCTTGAGAGGGATAGCTTTGACCTCTAACCTCCCTGAGTTCGATATACCTTGGGTGATCCACTTAAGGGAAACTTGCTGCTGTTCTACAAACCTCTGCACTTGGAGGCCCAACAAGTGTCTACAAGAATAGAAGTGCGTAGACATCAAGCTCTTTTCTGGCGCCGTTGCCGGGGAGGTAAGGTAAAAGGTACTCGCATCCTCCTGTGTGAGTGCTCGGAGTTATTTCCTTTAGATTCTGCAATTATATCTTTTTGTTTCTTGTTTTTATTTTCACTAGTTAGGCTTAATGGAAAATAAATAGTTCTCTAGTCTTTTTCCTGAGTTTAGATATGAAGTGTTTGAAGAGAAAATTGAAAAACCTTTGGAGCTTAATTTGCATGCTAATAGTGTTGTTAGTATGAATGCTTTGAACACCGTTGTTGATAATGCTATAGAAAAGTCTAAGCTTGGGGAAGCTGGTTTTGTTAAGCGTGATATTTTTAGTTCCCCAGCTTTAGTGGAGAAAGTTTGTTCTGATAATATTTTATCTCCCATATGTGATGTTCCTTCTTATGATGATATGTTTGAAGAATATGCTTTGCGAAATAGCTGTTCTTTAGCTTGTGATGATACTAAACCTCTAGTTTATGATGGCTATGATGATGAGTATAATATTTTCAGTTCACCTACTATTGAGGATAAAATTAGTTATGATTACAATATGCCTCCTATTTATGATGATTATGGTGATGAGAATAATTATTCTGTTGAATCTGCTCGTACTACTATTGTTCCTGTGGTGAGTATTAATTCTTTTATGCATGTGGCTCATGATAGGGATGTTTTATGTGATAGTTATATTGTTAGTTCTATTCATGATGCTACTGAAAGTTATTATGAGAGAGGGAAACATGGTTTGATGGATCTCAACAATATTAAGTTTCCCCTCTTTATGTTGCAAATCTTGAAGTGACACTTGTTTTATCTATCCATGCTTGCTACTATGTGCCTCGTTGATTTATTTTCTTACAAGATTCCTATGCATAGGAAGTGGTTCAGATATAAATGTCTTTCACACTTGCTTTTTGATGCTCTCTATTGCTTTAAGTTCTTATATGGCGCCTTTGCCTCAAGCTCTTATATGGCGCCCACATGAGCATCTTTGCAAATTACTGCGCCTAGCTCAAAGGCGTTAAAGAAAAGCACTCTTGGGAGATAACCCAATGTTTATTTTCAGTAATTTTTCTTTTATTTGAGTCTTGGAAGTTATTACTACTGTAATGACCTCTCCTTATCTTGTTTATTTCGTTTTTGTGCCAAGAGAAGCCTCTAATTTGAGTGAGGTAAGATTTGGGGATATTGCTGTCCTGAAACTGTTTTCGGTGCTGCACCATAAAAATTCGTGAAAATTCTCTGTATATCTTTTGGACCTGCGATTTCTTGTGCATATGCCCCAGGTTATATCCAAACTTTTCTTAGTTGAACACTTTTTGATTTGAGCAACAGAAAATCCCTCAAAAATTCGACCTTTGTCAGCTGTTCAGTTTTGACAGATTTCTGCCAATATTTGTGTTTGCCACTTTATCGCTTTCTTTTGAGTTCTTTTGATTATGGAACTTTTGGGGAAGTTGCTACAGTAGTATCTACTATATATGTGGTGGTTTTTAGTTGAAACCTGAAGCAAAAAGAGGTTGAATATATTTTATGCTTACACTAATGTTGCTAATAGAATTGTGTTTAGTTTTGTATGAAGGAAGTTTTCAAGTGTAGGGATTGGAGAATGATGAGATGAGTTGAAGAATGGACAAAAGCTCAAGCTTGGGGATTCCCATGCATCACCCCAAGAAATATCCAAGAAGTACAAGCGTCAAAGCTTGGGGATGCCCCCGAGGCACCCCTTCTTCATCGGCAAAAATTAGGTCACCTTTCAAAACACTATATTTTTATTACTTCATGCACTATGTGTTTTTCTTGGAGCATCAGTTGTTTTAGTTTTCATTATTAGTTTAGTTTTGTTTGCTGCAATAAATGGTTAGATCACATCATGTTTCTTTTGGAGGAGATGAACTCGTTTTTCATTTGCCAAGAACACTCTAGTTTTCACTCTTATCGTTCATCGAGTGTTCTTCTTTTTTCTGCTACTGCTTTTGGTTTTCGTTTTCGCCTTGATTTGCGTTCAGATATTCTTATATTTATTTATCAAGGTGTATTTTTTCCTCTGAACCATGTTGGTTTTCATCAAAAGAGGTGTCTATAAAAATTTCAAATGGTGTTGGAAAAGAGAAAAAGCTTTGTGCAAAATAGTGGTACAAAAAGGAGCTTGTGTAGACTGCGGCCTAGGATTTCGCATGTCGTGCTTGATATGTTTTTGATAGTATGCTTAGTGGTTTTTCTGTAGCATGACTTGTCTCAAATAACTAAGATTGCTTAATGAGCCTTTGAAAAAATCATGCGTTGTTTTTATCGTTTGGAAGCATTATTTTGGTTTTCTCCTTTGATGCTTTATTTGGGTTGACTTGGTGCATGCTTACACCATGTTGACTACAAAAATAAGTCGCCTATAGCCTCTATGATCATTTAGTTTTTGACTTTTGATGCCATCTTATGCTTCTTTTAATGTCGCTTTGTCGCTCTGCATGATTATGGCCATTATTGCTCTCTTAGTTGGTCGCTCCCAGTCTTTTGCTAGCCCTCATTTTGTACTGAGTATGAGCTCTACTCGGGCATCCAACTCCTAAAAGCCAAAGTTTGCCATTGTGTCCACTATAAATTCCTATGCATGGTATTTGTAAGCCATTCCAAGTAAATTTTCATGTGCTACCTTTCAAAAAACCTTCAAAATACTTCTCATTTTGTGACACTGTTTTCAGCTCATGGGGACGTAGTGGTCGGATTTGCTATCTTCCATATTGCTTATTCCAAAAAGAAAAAAAAAAGAAAAGAAAGAAAGAAAAAAGGCACTCCTCCATGGAATGTGAATGTTGGTGGGCACCCGATGGAATCGGTTAGCCATGGTTTGTGAAAGGAAAAAAGGTGGGGAGGAGTGCCAAGCTTTATAAAAGAGCACAAAAGTGCCAATCTCTCCCTCAAAAACTTGCTTCATTTTTTTATGGAAGATAGTAAGAAACCCATTGCTAGTCGTTGACAAAAGCAACCACCTCTCAAAACTCAAGTTTTATCTCTCTGTTTTACAAATGAAAAGCTCTAGCACATGTTTAATCACTGCTTCCCTCCGCGAAGGGCCTTTCTTTTACTTTCATGTTGAGTCACCACCTTCTATCTTTATGCACCATTAAGAGAGCATAGTTGTCATTCTGAGTATAATGTGCATTGTCCCAAAGTTTTCATTGATTGATTCATGATCATGATTTCACTTGTTCTTAAATTACTTGTATCTAGTCACCCTCTTAAACTTGAAGGTGTCCTATGCAATTATGTTTTGCTCTCCATGAAGGACAAGCTGAAAACCATTTGTATGTTTTTCCTTATGATTTGAACACATGTTTGACTTTCATTGTTTCATTTTCATGATCTTTTGTTTGTGTTCATTTGCATGTTTACAACATGGTTGCTAAGTTTCTTATTGTCATGATTATATCTTCATGCCCATGTTTTAAGTTCTTATGATCCCAGCTCACAAATGCTTACATAAATGATCAAGATTGTGTAGGTGCATGTCCCCTCAAAAATTATTTCTTTTGTTATCACTTACCTACTCGAGGACGAGCAGGAGTTAAGCTTGGGGATGCTGATACGTCTTCAACGTATCTATAATTTTTGATGCTCCATGCTTGTTTTTACACCATTTGCCTATTGTTTCGTTACACTTAGTGGCACTTTTATGCATTTTCCGGAACTAACCTATTAACAAGTGCCACAGTGCCATTTTCCTGTTTTCTTCTGTTTTTGTGTTTCAGAAGTGATACACAGGAAATATTCTCGGAATTGGACGAAACAAAAGCCAGAAGTCTTATTTTTCCCGGGAGCATCCAGACATCCGAAGAGAGGAAGGAGAGGGGCCACAGGCATCCCTCACACAGGGCTGGCGCGGCCCAGGCCCTGGCCGCGCCGCCCCTGTGTGAGGAGGCCCTGACAGCCCTCTGACATCGCCCCTTCGCCTATATAAAGCCTCGGGATGGAAAACCCTAAAGGAGTCGGCAATTTTCCAGAAAGAGTTCCGTAGTTCCGCCACCGCCGCCGACGAATTTCAGGGGACAGAAGTCTCTGTTCCGGCACCCTGCCGGGACGGGGAAGTGCCCCCGGAGCCATCTCCATCGGTCTCCATCGCCGTCTCCGCCGTCTCCATCGACCTCACCGCCATCTCCATCAACCTTGCTGTCTCCTATGATGAGGAGGGAGTAGTTCATCCCCGGGGCTAAGGGCTCTACCGGTAGCTATGTGGTTCACCTCTCTCTCCCATGATGTGATCTTTATGTGATCGTGAGCTTTGTATCATGTTGAAGAAGTAGATGTTATTATTCAGATATTATGCTACTCCTATGCTTAATTATTATAGTGTACTCTAGTGATGTTATTAAAGTAATCTATTCCTCCTGCCATGGTGTAACGGTGACAGTGCGTGCATCGTGGTGGTACTTGGTTTAGGCTATGATCGTGATCTCTTGTGGATTATGAGAGTAATTATTACTATGATAGTATTGAGTGATCTATTCCTCCTTTCATGGTGTAATGTTGACAGTGTGTGCACCGTGTTAGTACTTGGTCTAAGTCGCAATGATTTCTATCTTGAGTTGTGATCTGATTTGGATATCTCTATGAGTGGTGTTTGTCAAGTACTTGATGAACTTTAAGGGGTGCTTCTGTAGCCACTACACAATGATTAGTGTTATTCAATAGGAGAGTAATTCAGAGTACCATCGTGGAGAGAAGTTATCTATTTGTTCATTCATGTTATATTGTTGGGAGTGTGTCCACTAGTGAAAGTATGATCCCTAGGCCTTGTTTCCAAGCATTGCACACCGTTTACTTGCTGTTTTGTTACTTGTTTGCTCGCAGCGATATTTATTTCATACCACAGTTACTACTTATAATCATCACTACTACTTGTATTTCACTATCTCTTCGCCGAACTAGTGCACCTATACATCTGACAAGTGTATTGGGTGTGTTGGGGACACAAGAGACTTTCTGTATCGTAATTGCAGGGTTGCTTGAGAGGGATAGCTTTGACCTCTAACCTCCCTGAGTTCGATATACCTTGGGTGATCCACTTAAGGGAAACTTGCTGCTGTTCTACAAACCTCTGCACTTGGAGGCCCAACAAGTGTCTACAAGAATAGAAGTGCGTAGACATCACTTAGTAAATCAAAAAATTTCCTACGGATGCGAATAAGAAAGCCAAGATCTAATCTAGGAGATGTAATCAACGAGATAGATAGATGAGATTTGCATACCCTTGAAGAAATCGCACAGCGGAAACGTTCAACAGAACATGGATGATGTAGTCATACTAGCCTTCTCCTCCTTGCGATCCGATCTGATCCAACGCTGCAAGTGGCGATGCCTCCGAGAGATGCACACGTACAGCGCACCAACGACTCCGCCTTCCCGGTCCAGCGAGATATGGTGGAGTGGTAGATGGGTTCGACAACACGATGGCGTGGTGTCTATGGTGGAGAGTTTTCGCCGACAGGGCTTCGCCTGTTTGCGTGGTGGAAGAAGAACGGGAAAAAGATGCTTCAAAAACCGGTCGGCGGCTCCGTGAGAATTAGGTCGTCTAAGACGCCGGCGCCGTAGTCCTTTTATAGGCATCGTATACCTTGTACAAGGGGCTAAGGCAAAGCAGTCATCTATGATCGAATCCATCAAATCGTGATCGTCGGCCACGATCGGCCACGGCCATGTGCAGCAGGCCCAAAGGCCAAAAGGCCTCAGGCCACACATGCACGCACGCGAGGGAGAGAGAGTCCAGCTCCTGGCCGCTCAGATCGTTCCGATCAAGCGAGCCAGCGAGTCCTGGCGGCCGCATCTTTTTTTCTTTATTTATTTCTTCTAAATAAATAGTATCAATATTTATTAATTCATATAATTAATAAATACTAATATTTTCCATCCGGAACATTTCTGTAACTTCCGAAACGGTTTCACATATATCCCGAAACTACCCTAGCGTTGATATGCGTTAAGTGTGTGACCCTACGGGTTCGAGAATACGCGGACATGATCTTCATCAATAATCAATAGCAGCATCTGGAAATCCATATTGACTCCCACACACTCAATGATGATCATATCGGATGAACCACGATGTCAGGATTCAATCAATTCCGTATTTGTATTCCCTTCGTCTCGCGATATTTTACTCGCCCGAGATTCGATCGTCGGTATCGGCATACCTAGTTCAATCTCGTTCACAGGAAGTACTTTACTCGTTCTGTAATCCGATATCACTTTGTAATTAACTCCTTAACCACATGCTTGCAAGCGGTGTTGATATCGATTAACGAGTGGGCCCGAAGTATATCTCTCCGACTTGGGAGGGACAAATTTCATCTCGATACATATAACCCAACAAGTACTTTCCGATTACCTAAGAGACACCTTTATGATCACCCTTTCATAGGATGACGTTTGATGACCTCAAAGCTCTCTTCCGGCACTAGGGAATTGCATTATCTCATGGTCTAAGGAATACAATACTTGACACAGGAAAAAGCTTCGCAAAGATGAACACAATGACACGATCTAATTGCTGTGCTTTATTTGGGTCTGTCCATCACATCATTCTCCTAATGAAATGATCTCATTATTAATTCACAACTCATGTCTATGGTTAGGAAATCTTAACCATCATTAATTAATGAGCTAGTCTATAGAGGCGTACTAGGGACACGGTGTTGTTCATAAACTACACAAGTATTAATGTTTCCACTTAATACAATTCTAGCATAGAATATAAACATTATCATGAACAAGAATTATAATAATAAAATCTTTATTATTGCCTCTAGGGCATAATTCCAACAGTCTCCCACTTGCACTGGAGTCAATAATCTAGTTTACATCTGGTAACAATCTAACACCCATGGTATTAAGGTGTTGATCATGTTTTGCTCGTGGAAGAGGTTTAGTCAACGGATCTGCGACATTCAGATCCGTATGTACTTTGCTAATCTTCAGATCTCCATCTGATATATAATCTCGAATTATATGGAAACGGTGGTTGATGTGCTTGGTCTTTGGATGATATCTTGGTTCCTTAGCCAGTCCTATGGCGCCAGTGTTGTCGCACAATATCTCCAGTGGGTCCAAGGCACTTGGAACCACACCAAGCTCAGTGATGAAGTTCCTGATCCAAACTCCTTCACTTGACGCTTCCGAAGCAGCCATGTATTCCGCTTCTGTTGTATATCCCGCGATCACGCTTTGCTTGCAGCTTCTCCAGATCACAGCTCCACCATTCAAAATATATACGTATCCTGTCTGAGATTTAGAATCATCCGGGTCGGTGTCGAAGCTAGCATCGACGTAACCTTTTACGACGAGCTCCTCATCACCTCTATAGACCAAGAACATTTCTTTAGTCCTATTTAAATACTTTAGGATGTTCTTTACGGCTGTCTAGTGTTCCACTCCTAGATCACTTTGGTATCTGCTCGTCAAACTAAGAGCATTGGACATATCCGGTCTAGTACACAACATGGCATACATGATAGAACCGATGGCCAAGGCATATGGCACTTTGCTCATAGTTTCTCTATCTTTCGTCGTAGTTCGACACTGAGCCTTGCTCAATATCTTACCTGACAACATGGGCAATGAACCTTTCTTTGCTTTATCCATTCTGAACCTTTTCAGAACTTTGTCTAGGTATATACTTTGGCTTAAACCTATTAGGCGTCTTTGTCTATCTCTATAGATCTTAATGCCTAATATATAAGCAGCTTCTCCTAGGTCTTTCATTGAAAAACATTTATTCAAATAACTCTTCACATCGTTAAGCATATTGATGTCATTTCCAATAATCAATATGTCATCCACATATAGTACTAAAAATATCACCGAGCTCCCACTCACTTTCTTGTAGATACAAGCTTCGTAGCAAATTGGAACAAATCCAAAACTCTTGATCACTTGATCAAAACGAAGCTTGCTTCAGCCCATAAATGGAACGTTGAAGTTTGCACACTTTATTAGCATCTTTAGGATTGACAAAACCTTCGGGCTGCATCATATAGAACTCTTCATCAATGTTGCCATTGAGGAACACAGTCTTGACATCTATTTGCCAAATCTCATAATCATGAAACACATCAATTGCTAATAAAATCCGAATGGACTTAAACATCGCTACGGGAGAGAAAGTCTCATCGTAGTCAACACCTTGAACTTGCCAAAAACCTTTTGCGACAAGCCAAGCCTTGTAGACGGTAACATTACCATCCACGTGCGTTTTCATTTTGAAGATCCATTTGCACTCAACGTACTTACGGTCGCTAGGAGGGTCCACCAAAGTCCATACTTGGTTTTCGCTCATGGATCCCAATTCGGATTTCATGGCCTCTAGCCATTTCCCAGAGTCTGGTCTCATCATCGCTTCCTCATAGTTCGCAGGTTCATTGTTATCTAACAACATGACGGTTAAGACAGGGTTGTCGTACCACTTAGGAGTGGCACGCGACCTTGTCGACCTGCGAAGTTTAGTAGTAGCATCATTCGAAGTTTCATGATCCTCGTCATTAGCTTCCTCTCCTGTTGGTGCAGGCGGCGCCGGAACAACTTTGGGTGTTGCGCTACTCTCCAGTTCGAGAGAAGGTTCAATAACCTCGTCCAGCTCTACCTTCCTCCCACTCACTTATTTTGAGAGAAATTCCTTCTCAAGAAAGGATCCGTTCTTAGCAACAAACACTTTGCCTTCGGATCTATGGTAGAAGGTATACCCAATCGTTTCCTTAGGGTATCCTATGAAGACGCATTTCTCCGCTTTGGGTTCAAGCTTGTCTGGCCTCAACCTCTTGACGTAAGTTTCGCATCCCCAAACTTTAAGAAACGATAGCTTAGGTTTAGCACCAAACCATAGTTCATACGGTGTCGTCTCAACGGATTTAGATGGTGCCCTATTTAAAGTGAATGCAGCGGTTTCTAATGCATAACCCCAAAATGATAACGGCAAATCTGTAAGAGACATCATTGATCGCACCATATCTAATAGAGTTTGATTCCGGCGTTCAGACACACCATTGCGCTGTGGTGTTCCAGGTGGCGTGAGTGCGAAACGATTCCGCTTGCTTTAAGATGCGTGAGAAAATCATAACTCAAATATTTACCTCCACGATCGGATCGCAGAAATTTAATTTTCCTATTACGATGGTTTTCCACTTCGTTATGAAATTCTTTGAACTTTTCAAACGTTTCAGATTTATGTTTCATTAAATAGACATACCCATATCTACTAAAGTCATCAGTAAAAGTGAGAAAATAGCGATATCCACCACGCGTCGAAATACTCATTGGTCCGCATACATCGGTATGTATGATTTCCAATAAGTCCGTTGCTCGCTCCATTATTCCGGAGAACGGGGTTTTGATCATCTTGCCCATGAGGCATGGCTCGCACGTGTCAAATGATTCAAAATCAAGAGACTCCAAAAGTCCATCAGAATGGAGTTTCTTCATGCATTTTACGCCAATATGACCTAGACGGCAGCGCCACAAATAAGTTGGATTATCACTATCTACTTTGCATCTTTTAGCCTCAATGTTATGGATGTGTGTTTCATTGCTTTCGAGATTCAGAAGAAATAAACCATTCACAGTAGGTGCATGACCATAAAAGATGTTATTCATATAAATAGAACAACCATTATTCTCTGACTTAAATGAATAACCGTCTTGCAATAAACACGATCCAGATATAATGTTCATGCTCAATGCAAGCACATAATAACACTTATTAAGGTTTAAAACTAATCCCGAAGGTAAAACTAAGGAGAGCGTGCTGATGGCCATCACATCAACTTTTGATCCATTGCCGACGCGCATCGTCACCTCATCCCTTACTAGCCGCCGTCTATTCCGTAGCTCCTGTTTCGAGTTACAAATATTAGCAACTGAACCAGTATCATATACCCAGGCACTACAACAAGTGCTAGTAAGGTAAACATCAATAACATGTATATCAAATATACCTTTAATGGTGCCAGCCTTCTTGTCCGCTAAGTACTTCGGACAGTTGCGTTTTCAGTGACCCTTGTCCTTGCAATAGAAGCACTCAGTGTCCGGCTTAGGCCCAGACTTGAGCTTCTTCTCAGTAGGGGCAATGCGCTTGCCGCTGCCTTTCTTGAAGGATCCCTTTGCACCCTTAGCTCTCTTGAAGCTAGTGGTCTTGTTGACCATCAACACATGATTATCTTTCTTGATATCCACCTCCGCAGCTTTCAGCTTAGCGAAGAGCTCAGTGATCGTATCAGTAGAACCAATTTGATTGTGAGTAACTACAAAGCCTTTGTAGCTAGGAGGGAGTGATTGCAGAACTCTGTCAATCTTGAGCTCTTCTGGAATCTTGCTGTCCAGTTGCTCAAGGCGTTGAGTGTAGCCCGACATCTTAATGGCGTGCTCACTAACGGAACTCTCTTCCTCCATTTTGTAGTTAAAGAACTTCTCAGAGATCTCATATGTCTCAGAACGGGCTTGAGTCTGAAACATGGTTTTCAGTTCCTCAAGTATCTCATAAGGCCCACGGTACTTCTCAAAACGATTTTGAAGTTCCGGTTCCATAGAAAACAACATGGTACTCATAATTGCATCATAATCATCTCTGCGAGAATTGAAGTCAGCAAGTTCTTTAGTTTTCGCTGTTGCAGTAGGGGGGTTACCTAGCGCTTCCTCAAGTACATAAGCTTTTTGTCCGCCAGCGAGAATGATCCTCAGATTGTGGAACCAGTTGGTGAAGTTAGACCCATTGTTTTTAAGTTTTTCTTTCTCAGCAAACACGTTGAAGTTGGACTTAGCTATTTGATCTACAACATTGCAAGTACAATTTAGACTATGTTCATGATAACTAGTTCAACTTAATCAAATTACTAGATGAACTCCCACTAAATTCAACATCCCTCAGGTTGTTTAGTGAACACGATCCAAATTCACCACACCTAATCCGATCTTCACGAGAAAAGATGTGGTTTCAATGGCGGACAACAAAGTGTTGATCATATCATTCATATGACTCATGTTTAACCTTTCGGTTCGTGTGTTCTGAGGCCATGTCTGTACATGCTAGGCTCGTCAAGTCAAACCCAAGTATTTCCGCATGTGCAAAACTAGCTTGCACCCGTTGTATGTGAACGTAGAGTTTATAGCACCCGATCATCACGAGATGCTTCAAAACGACGGACTTTCGCAACGGTGCATACATGGGGAGAACACAATTTTATCTTGATCTTTAAGTGAGGAATCATCTTATAATGCTACCGTTGTGATCAAAGCAAAATAAGATACATAAAATATAAACATCACATGCATATAATTTTATGTGACATGGTATAGCCAATCTCTGCGTAATGATCTCCATCTTGTGCGCGCCGGCATGATCTCCATCACTCCACCATGATTGCCTCCACCACAAATAGCAACTACAACTATTGCTAACTACTTAGCGATAAAGTAAAGCTATTACATGGCGTATAAGAAGTTGACACGCAGGTCCTACACAATTATAAAGACAACCATATGGCTCCTGCCGGTTGTGAACTCATCGACATGCAAGTCGTGAAATATTACAAAACATAATCATCGCATACATCACATATATCACATCACATCTTGTGGTCATACCATATCACAAAACACTCTCTGCAAAAACAAGTTAGACGCCTCTACTTTGTTGTTGCATGTTTTACGTAGCTTATGGGAGTAACAAGTTAAGAACGATTCTTACCTACGAAAAGCCACAACGGTGATATTATGGTTGCTAACATCCGCTTTAAATCCCATGACTACTATAGTGAGAGAAACTAGCATCCACCAGCCGCATATGTGGAACAAGCCACACGTCAAGTGCGGAGCCGGTCTCGCGAACGAGGATCGCGTAAAGTTGGCCTCGACCGCTTCGATCTCACTATGTCGCGCCATAAGAAGTACACAACATAGAAGTTTGCAACAGAAAACATCAACGCTCGCAACAAGCATGTTGCGTTCTACTCGTGAAACACATCTATGCATAGATCTAGCTCTGATACCACTGAAGGGTTTCGCAGCATAGTAAATAAACTACGGATGCAAACAAGAAAGCCAAGATCTAATCTAGGAGATGTAATCAACGAGATAAATAGATGAGATCTTCATACCCTTGAAGAAATCGCATAGCGGAAACGTTCAACAGAACTTGGATGATGTAGTCGTACTAGCCCTCTCCTCCTCACGATCCGATCTGATCCAATGCCGCAACTAGGCGACGCCTCTGAGAGATGCACATGTACAACTCACCAACGACTCCGCCTTCCCGGTCCAGCGAGATATGGTGGAGTGGTAGATGGGATCAACAACACGACGGCGTGGTGTCTATGGTGGAGAGTTTTCACCGACAGGGATTCGCCTGTTTGCGTGGTGGAAGAAGAACGGGAAAAAGAGGCTTCAGAAACCGGGCAGCGGCTCCGCGAGAATTAGGTCGTCTGAGACGCCGGCGCCGTAGTCCTTTTATAGGCATCGTATACCTTGTACAAAGGGCTAGGGCAAAGCAGTCAGCTACGATCGAATCGATCAAATCGTGATCGTCGGCCACGATCGGCCATGGCCATGTGCAGCAGGCCCAAAGGCCAAAAGGCCTCATGCCACACATGCACGCACGCGAGGGAGAGAGAGTCCAGCTCCTGGCCGCTCCGATCGTTCCGATCGAGCGAGCCATCCTAGCAGCCACATTTTTTTCTTCTTTTTTTTCTTCTTTATTTATTTTTTCTAAATAAATAGTATCAATATTTATTAATTCATATAATTAATAAATATTAATATTTTCCACCCAGAACATTTCCGTAACTTCCGAAATGGTTTCACATATATCCCAAAACTACCCTAGCGTTGATATGCGTTAAGTGTATGACCCTACGGGTTCGAGAATACGCGGACATGATCTCCATCAATAATCAATAGCAGGATCTAGAAATCCATATTGACTCCCACGTACTCAACGATGATCATATCGGATGAACCACGATGTTAGGATTCAATTAATCCTGTATTTGTATTTCCTTCGTCTCGCGATATTTTACTCGCCCGAGATTCAATTGTCGGTATCGGCATACCTAGTTCAATCTCGTTCATAGCAAGTACTTTACTCGTTCTGTAATCCAATATCACTTTGTAATTAACTCCTTAACCACATGCTTGCAAGCGGTGTTGATATTGATTACCGAGTGGGCCCGAAGTATATCTCTCCGACTCGGGAGGGACAAATTCCATCTTGATACATACAACCCAACAAGTACTTTCCGATTACCTGAGAGACACCTTTATGATCACCCTTTCATAGGATGACGTTTAATGACCTCAAAGCTCTCTTTCGGCACTAGGGAATTGCATTATCTCATGGTCTAAGGAATACAATACTTAACATAGGAAAAAGCTTCGCAAAGATGAACACAATGACACGATCTAATTGTTGTGCTTTATTTGGTTCTGTTCATCACATCATTCTCTAAATGACATGATCTCATTATTAATTGACAACTCATGTCTATGGTTAGGAAATCTTAACCATTATTAATTAATGAGCTAGTCCATAGAGGCGTACTAGGGACACGGTGTTGTTCATAAACTACACAAGTATTAATGTTTCCACTTAATACAATTCTAGCATAGAATATAAACATTATCATTAACAAGAATTATAATAATAACATCTTTATTATTGCCTCTAGGGCATAATTCCAACACTATCATTGATTCTAAGGAAGGCAATTGAAAGTTTCAGTTTCCACCAAAAAGTGTATGAACACTTTCCAAGGAAGAGGGACACGCCGAAGTACAAGTTCCCTCATGAGCTTCTCCCATCTTAATTATCAAGTATGTAAGCCTAGCTATATGGCTATAAAGAAAACGCTTTACGGGAGGCAACCTGGTTGTTTTTGTTTTGATTTTCTTGGTGTCCTCTTGCTGTAACAAGAGACTTTACTTTTTGGTTTGATACTAGAGTTTTTGATAAAGTGCCAAGTTTTACTCATTTTGGATTGTTAAAGTTGCCGAAAACTTATAGAGCAGAAATTCCCTGCGCGAAATCTGTTTACCGTAAAATTTCTTAAAATTATTCTGTAGCTTTGACTGAGCTCTCCTTTTAATTTAAGTTGCAACTTTTCATCCTCTGTATGCCTGATTTTTTACAGAATGTTTTGACATGTTTAAGTAGGGTAATTAATTACGTTTTCCTGCTGCAATATTTCTGGACAGATTCTGCCTTATTTTGCTTTATGCATTCTTTGAGATTTCAAGCTAAATCTTTTTGTTTGGTTTGAGTTTATGAAAAGGAAAACAACATTATATACCTACTGGACACTTTTCATGCAAGTTTTTTTGGGAATTATATGCGGCAAGCATCATGCTTTTTATGCCTACTAATGTCACCCCACAGAAAACGAGATGGAAGATATCTTTGTGTTGAAGTTTTTTCACAGGAAATAGAGGAGTTGCTCCAAGAGTCATTCAAGAATGGTGAAAACCATAAGCTTGGGGATGTCAAGACCCCACTGGACTACACACTCTAGGTTGCACACGTCTACTTTTTATTTTTCTATCAATGCAGTTTTATCATATAAACTTAGAGCGTCTATTATAGTTTTGTTGTAGTTTGCTTTTATTTTGTTTTCTTTGTTTTTGGGTGAGACCACCATGTTTATTTATCTTGAGAGAAAGCTACTGGAGGTTTAATTTGATTTGATTTGGATGCATTAAAAGATTTAGGATTGGGATATAGGAGTTGATTATTAAAATACACATTTTTGCATGCTTCATATGCTTTGAATAAGTTTTGATCTACAAATAATTTATTAGGAGCTATCTTGTATTCATTGTTTAGATGTTTAATACTTGTTTATATTGTTTAACATGGATTGTTTAGCTCTATCGACACTTATGTATGCATGTAGTTGGTCAACTTTCTCCCTCTTGCTAGCCTAAAAAATAAAAATCCAACAAGTCAAAAACATGTTTTTCCAACACTTTCAAACCAAGTTATTCCAGTGAGTCCACCATATCTACCTATTAGCTTTTATGCTATTCTGAGTATGTTTCTCATGTTTCATTGTGAAAGAGCATGTGCCCCCATGTGTGGTTTTGGTAATTAATGACAATCCCTATGGACTAATGTTTGCATCTAGTTATATTTGTAGGACTTGTCCGTAGACAACTCTTGAGCCATATGTTGGTTTCAAGGTTGTAAGAATATGCATATAAAGAAGATTATGTGATGACCAAGGTGTTATTCAAGGAGTGATCCGAAGATTGGTCATAAGGGAGTTGAGCCTATAGAGTGTGTCTTGAGGAATAAGATGGAGTGAACTCTCATGTGCATTCTCAAGACATCATCATTATGAAAGAAGAAAATGAAGTGCAATGTTGATCAAGTCGAAGCGCAAGATCAAGATAGGCGTGTCTTGAGGAATAAGATGGAGTGAACTCTCATGTGCATTCTCAAGACATCATCATTATGAAAGAAGAAGATGAAGTGCAATGTTGATCAAGACGAAGCGCAAGTTCAAGATAGACTTCTAGAAGATATCATTTGCTTGAAGCTCAGTGTCCATTTGGTGGTAATGGACATGTGAAGATATTTCTCTAGTGTCTCTCCCATAGTGAAGTATGGGGGAGCAATCCGCAAGACTTCACTGAGCAAGCGCAATCAAGAAAGGTTGTCCAACTTGAGAAGATCATGATCATCACCATCTAGCTCAAGTGGAATGCACAAGGCAAAGGTATGTTCTTGATAGGGTTTCTTTCTTACCGGTCTCATAGTGTGGGAGACCGGGTTTAGGATCGATAGCCGTACTATCAAGAGGGGCTCTCGAGTGAGTAACTTATTCGTATCGTTCGGAGAGAGCTCAAACCTTTGCATACTTGGCATTATCTTTCTTGGTTCTTATTTGGATTTTATCCATGTGAGGTTCTAGAGCTTGTGGTTATTTTCATGACAAGCTCTAGCTCATCAAAAACAGATTTCGTATGGAACTCTTATTGCGTTTTTGGTGTTTGGAGAATTTACCGGTTCCTCATATAGAGACACTTATGTCCTCTAATTTCATAGTAAATTCTCCCTTGCAAAAGTTATTTGGTTTTTGGGGCTGTCCAGTTCGGCCCCTGGTCCGGCCAGGCCGGGCTCCAGGCCGGACCTTCCGGCGGCAGACCGGGCCAGTCCGGCGGAGCCGCCGGACTGCTATTCTGAACCGCCTTTCGGCGGGGCGCCGGATCCGTCCGGCGGGCCGCCGGACCGTCCGGCCCAGAGGCCGGCGCCGCCGGACTTACGGCCAAACTGGCCGGCGGGCTGCTTCCAACGGCAAGTTTTTCCCCACCTATAAATACCCCTTCTTCCTCCTTGAACCAAAAACGTTTTTTGGGCTTCTCTCTCCTCCATTGTTGACCTTCAAAGCTTGCCCTCCCTCCTCACTTCCCTCCATGTTTCTTGCATCTTTTTAAGGGAAAAGAGAGAGGAGATCTAGATCTACATTTCCACCAATCACTTTCTCCTCTAAGTGAGGGGAACCTATTGGATCTAGATCTTGGAGTTCTTTGTGGATTTCCTCCTTCTTCTTCCTCTCATATCCTCCATAGCATTTGTTGCTTTGGTAGGATTTGGGAGAGAAGGATTTGAGCACTGTGTGTGTTCTTGCCATTGCATTTGGTGCATCGGTTTGAGTTCTCCTCGGAGATTCGGTGGTGAAAGCAAGAAGCTTATTTCCTCTTGGGTTCTTGGAACCCTAGACGGCTCAGTGGATTTCTTGGGGACCTCCAATTAAGTTGTGGAGATCTTCCCAAGCTTTGTGGTGCCTCCGTGGCGATTATTGGGAGCCTCCAATTGAGTTGTGGAGTGTGCCCCAATCTTAGTGGCTTTGTGGATTGGGAGCCTCCAATTAAGTTGTGGAGTAGCCCCAAGCTTTGTGCGGGATCGGTGACCGCCCTCAAGGGTCCCATAGTGGATCGGGTCTTCCATCTTGGTGGGAGGGCTCGAGGAGATTACGGTGAGCCTCCGTGGCGTTTGCGGAGCCTTGTGCCTCCACACCGCTCCAACGGAGATTAGCACCCGCAAGGGTGTGAACTTCGGGATACATCGTTGTCTCCGCGTGCCTCAGTTATTTCTATACCCGAGCTCCTTTACTTATGCAATTTACTTTGTGATAGCCTTCGTGCTTGAAGTTATATATATCTTGCTATCACATAGTTGCTTATCTTGTTTAGCATAAGTTGTTGGTGCACATAGGTGAACCTAGTTTATTTAGGTTTTGTATGCTTGGCAAATTAAACGTTAGTTTTATTCCGCATTTGTCAAGCCTCTCAGTAAAAGTTTTAAATCGCCTATTCACCCCCCCCCCCTCTAGGCGACATCCGTGTCCTTTCACATTGTTTTACTTAGTTTCCAAATATTAAAATGCTTATGAGTATGTTTATTATGAGAAAAGTGGTCTAAAGGCTCCCACGAACTTGAATGCACACTTTATTTTTCTTGCACTTGATAAACATGAACCATTGTGATTAAGATTATGAAGTTGTGGGCTTGACAAAGTCTGAGTTGGGAGTTAGTTCATCTATGCTGTCATAGGGAACGCTTTCAACATTGCACTTGTTTATATCTAGTTGATGTCATGATTCTTTTGGTTTTGGATTCTTATCATTTGTGAACTGAGTGAGGAAACATTGTTTATTCATGAAGTTTGTATAAATGGTTAGAGAAAATTCTTAGGCCGCTAATCTAAGCCATGCATCATTCATGGTGGAAATTTACAACATTCCATAGTGAGCATTCGACGACGCATCTCATAATAAAAAGCTATACCCAATAGTAAATAAAAGAGATGTCGAGGTGTTCATTGTCTGTTTGTCTTGTCATTTTGGTATGGGAAAGCTCCTATATCATCGGGCAAGAGGTACCCCGGTTGATATTCTCTATGATACTATTATACATACAATGACAAGAATTTTCTTTGTATCCCGAGTTCAGTAATATTTGGCATAGGCACTCATTTTCAAGGGGCATGAGGCATTCAACTTATATTTTGTCAAGAGCACTACTCATATTTGCTTTCGCTTTAACCTTTAACCATTTCGAGATGCTAATGATAGGGGCAATGGGAGCCTGAAACCAATGAATCCCATATCTCAAACATAAGCTTAAGTTGAAGCATTTGGAAGCTAGATATTACTTTACTCATGTTTAACCTCTGCTTATCATCTGTTTCTCTAAAGTGTCCACCTTTACTTTAGTTTCAAGAATAATACTCTATGACCATTATAGGATGTCTTTATTTTGTTTCATTTCATTTTGCATACATTTGGTCCATAGTTCTTTCTTCTATGTTTTACTTTCTGAATTATTATTAGATATCCTTACACTGAAATGTTGATATCATTTGATAATCTATCTTGCATATTGCTACTTAGTTATAGAATGAATCATTTGATTATGTGTAGCAGCAATAATCTTCTTTGATATCTTAGATAGTAGTAAAGTACAAAGCTCATGTTTGTTTATCACCTTTCTACTCGAGGACGAGTATAGGTTAAACTTGGGGATGCTGATGCATGTAAAATGCATCCATGATCTTTGCACTTAACCACTTGATATTCCACATTATTTGCATCATATATTGGTTATATTCATGCTTTTTGATGATTATTGGTAATAATTCACATGTTCCCCAATTTTATCAGATTAACCTGGGAAAACTAGAAAACCTCTTTTTCAATGTTTTTAATTTTTAGGGACCCAAACGGAGTCCAAATTACCTGAAATTTTGCGGGGGCTAGTTTTTCCACAGAACAAGACTTTGGAGAGAAGGAAGTGCAAAAGAGGAGGTCCGAGGGAGAAACGGCCATGGCCCATGCGGCCAGATGCTTGGGCCGCGTGGGGCCTTCCCGTTCTCACCTTGTTGTTCTGATGCCGTCAATCTTTGTCTCATTGGATGCATCTTAACATAAAATTGACTATATAAAGGGTCCCCCTGCGGGTGACGAAAAGGAGCACCGCCAAAACATAGAAACACAAAATAGGAGCCAGGGAGGTCAAAGATCAGAGGGGAAAACTCTGGCGGGGCCCTGTCGGTGTGATCTCCATCCCCTCCAACGACTCTACCTTCGTCACCATGATGAATGGGGATTAGTCCACCTCTAGACTACGGGTTTGTGGCAGTAGCTATATGTATCTCTCTCTTGTTCTTCATCGTATTAGAGCCATATGAGCTGCCTAACATAATTATGGCTATCTTTGTATCACTTTTGTGGTGGATCTTTCTATGAGTTAATATATGGGATTGCAATTGTTCTTTAATTTCAGTGTATGAGTAGATGCACATTATGTATCCCGTTCTTGTTTACTTGTTATGATCAAGCATGTTTATGAGAGCATGTGTGGGGGAACGTGTGTGTTAGTTGGAGTAACGGGGGTGATTATTCTAAGGAGGACAGTCCTCGGGTGTCACTTGGGTGTTTACCTTACTTTGTTACCTCACTAGGGATAAAGAAGATACCATGCTATAGGGCATCTCTAGCGTGACCTTGTTGAGGATCTGCGACAAGATCAAGCATGTTCTTATTTTAACTTCATGTCATTTGTGCTTAATGCTATGCTATGAGTTTTTCTTAATACTGAGATGATTAGATTAAATTCCCGTCTTAGTGGAGTATGAGAGAGATGAATAACCAAAACATCTCTATATTAGGACATGATGCCCATATGATTTCATCTGAATGTGAACTTTGTTGCAATCTTTTATATCAATTGTATGATCCTATGTCCGCCATATCTTTGATGAGAGAGTGCATTAGTGAACCCATGAACCCCAGTCCACTTTTTATCATAAGAAACACCTTTCTGTTCACTTTACCGCTGTTTTTATTTTCAGTTATTATCAATTTCGAAAACACAATAATATTTCTTTTATTGGATTTCACAAAGCAAAACACTACAACTATATCTTTTACTGTTTATCATTGCATTGCATATTACTTTAGTTTGCATATTCCCGCGCCATAAGCGATTTTCTAGCGTTGTTGCATTTCCATATTTATTTATTTAGTATTGCATATTTATTTTTAGTTTTGTATACTTACACACACCTTGTGCTTGACAACCACTTGGTGAGGTTGAGGGCACAAAGCAAATTTATTTTACTTTGCAGATTGTTAGAAGAGGAACATGAAGGATCCTTGTACACACAGTTCCCCGAGAGTTCGATATAAACCCTCGAGTCACCTTTGTGGGGAAAATCACGCTTCCTTGTGCTAAACACTCTACTCTTGGAGTCTCAACCTAGCGGAAGCATCACTTACGGAACTCAAACGAAGTAAGGATTTTCAGGAGTCAATATTTTCCCGAAGACACAATATGAGAAGAAAAGGCACAAGAGGGGGCCCACGCGAGGCCTGGCCAAGCAGAGGTGGCACAGGGCCCACCCCTAGCCGTGCCACCTTGTCTTGTTCGCACATCGAGCGTTCAATACCGTCCGTCTTGATCTTAGATTGACGGGCTTGACCTAAAACCCCAAATATAAAGACGTCTTGAGGAGTTCTCGTGAGGACGCGGCGGAGAAACATAGAAACCATGAAACAGAGGCTGAACCTGTGAAGATTGGAGGGGCAATCGCTGTCAGAGCCGTCCCCGGTCGCATCTCCACCCTCTCCAACATCACCAACACTGCCACCATGATGAAGAGGGAGTATTCCACCTCTGGACTATGGGTTTGTGGCTGACTATCAGGATTAGATGCCATATGAGCTGACTATCATGATTATTGCCATATTTTGTAATTCCTATGTGGTGGATCCTTAGTTTATTTGTTGATTTATGAGTTCTGAACCTTTATTGTGTTCTTGATGCATTGAAAGATGCATATTGTTACCCCATTCTTTACTACTTGTTATGATCAAACTTGTATGAGAGAGCACATGTGGGAGATGGTGTGTATTAGATGGAGTAACCTAGTATTATTAGTAAATGGTGATAGCAACTTCACATCTTTTACAGTTTTTACCAATTCCATTTGTTACCTCACTAGAGAGAAAAAGAATGCATGTGCTACTAATTCTTAGTGACCGCTGAGAAACCTTGTTTACATTCATGGATACTATAATTGGTCCATTGTGATATGTTTTAATGCAACGGTAGCACATTTTTTGTTCAACATCATGTCAAAGTACTTAAAGCTGTACTCTGCTAATTCTTAAATCTATATTGCTTGGAGAATCCTTTTCTTGTTTAGTATAATTAAGATGTGTAGTATCATGTTTATGTTAGGATATGATGCCCATATGAATGCTTATCAAGATAAATAATAAAATCTCATCAATATTAAGTTATCTATCTTGTTCTTAATGCCACCACATCTTTATGTGAGAGTAGAGAAGTGAACCAGTGAACCCGGTACATTTTTAATCATAAGAAACACCTTTCACTTGATTTTACTTGCTTTTATATTTTCTGCACTAACTAAATCCGAAAATACAAAAATATATTTATTTCTTGCAACTACAACCTAAAACCCAAAACATCTTTATTTACTCGCTTTAGTTTACTTTCTTGTACTTTATTTATTGTTATTTTATTTTACTAATACCGAAGCCTTGTGCTTAACCACACGGTGGAGTTGGGTGCACAAGACAAAGAAACTTGTTTTGCAGGTTGCTAGACAAGGCTTGAATAAGCTTTGCCTTTGTTCCCCGAGAGTTCAGTATTAAACCCCAAGTCACCCTTGTGGGGAGAATTCTCTTGCTACAACACTCTTCACTTGGAGTCCCAATGAATTGGCACACTTTCTTAGTGTCATCAAGACAATTTTCTGGCGCCGTTGCCGAGGAATAAGCTAGCAACATCACAACTACAATTTCCACTAGCGTAAGACATTCTCTGTCGCCGCAAGGCTTCTTCTCGCACCTTGCAATTCACCAAGCTTGGGGAGATTGCACCACTGTGAGCTTTTCTTGTGCTTTTAGATTTGCAAATTACTTTCTTTGTTTTGTTTTTGTATTTGTAGTTCTTTTTGTTCCAGTTATTTACTTTCAGTTTTGTCTTTGTTTTAATTATACACAAAAATCCATAAAAATTAGTGTAAGATTACATTACTTTTAATGAAGCATGAAAAGATGAGACCTCCCTACTAAGTTAATAAATGCCATTGATACTACTTCAAATTTTAAGAAACTCTATGGGGAGTCATTAGAAGATGCTTGGTTTAGAATCAACAAAATACATAGTGAGGACCCAAACCCATGTGAAAAAGAAAAATTCCATCTTTGCTTTTATTATGGTTTGGCCCCTTGGTATAAGAATGCTTTAGATTTTGCTTCAGGAGGTAGCTTTTTATTGTCACAACCAGAAGAAAACTTTTTATTCATTAAAAACCTCTTTGGAACCAATATAGAGAAAATGAAGACTTGGAAGATATGAATACTATTCTTGCCTCTATTCAGAAAAGGATTGAGGATTGTGCTAAAATATTACCTCACTACTGTGAAAAGGCTTATATCCGCGACAGCACCGATGACGCACAAGTGAAAGTTCGTCGTTGGTTGCCCATACCAGTGATGGGCCCAAGGGTGACTCGGGGTGATTATCGAACTCCCAGGGAAATTTGAACTAAGATCCTTTTCCTTGCTCTCAAGCAACCTACAATAGTTAACATATAGTTCTGCATCCCCAACTAACTGTGGTTGTTGTCAAGCACCAACAGCTCGCAAGATCAACAATACCAAAGAAAAATTAAGTAACTAGGTTTTTTGGTGATTTATGGGTTTAAAGTAATGAAAGTAAAACAAAGTAAAAGTAACTAGGGAACTTCTTATGATTAAAAGCTGGACTAGGGATCATGATATCACTTGATCTCCCTATCTCATAAACGTGGTGGTCATAAAGCACAAACGACAAATTAAGAGCATGCAAATACACAAGATGTCATTGATAATCATAACCATGGGCATCACGTCCAAACGTAGAATTGATGTAAATAACCTCACTAATACTCCTTTGACAAGGGAGTCCACCTGAAGTCAAATTTAAGACTTAACAGAGTATTACATAAATAACAGTAACATGATGTTGCACAGATGCATCCTTTAAATAAGGGGTCCTTTCTGTCACTGGACTTCCATGCATGGTAAACCATTCTCCCTAGTGAGGCAACCATAGAAAGGTAAAAACCAAAGCAGCTCAGAGATTCTGTCACTTCCCTGAACCAACTACAAGCTTGCTCCAACTAATGCACACATCCCACATACACGCTCTATGCATACTAGTTTGATAAAAACAAGAACACAAGAACAGGGTAACATATACATCTACTCATACATCGAAAACATAAATATCTTTGCATCTCATAAATCATCTCACAAACATAAGATCCACCATAGGCGTAATACAAATATGGTCACAATCATGGTAGGAAGCTCACGTGACTCTAATATATGAAGAACAAGAGAGTGTTTTATACAAGTTACTTCCACAATCCCCATAGTCCAGGGTTTCAACTACTCCCTCTTCATCATGGTGAAGAAGGAGATGGTGTCATGGAGGCGAAGGGGCAACCGGGAGCGGCTCCGCAGTGGCTCCCTCCTTTCCTCGTTGTCTTTAGATCAGTTTTGTGTATGTTGTGTTTCTCCACCGCCCTCCTACGATATCACCAGAGGGGGGTATATATACTTGGTTTTAGGTCAAGACGATTCCGTGGAGTCCAAGATTGCGTCGAAACAACGTACGACGGGAAAGTTGGGCCCCACAACACGGCCAGGATTGTGGCCTGCATGGTGGGCCCTCTTTCCTACCTCGCGGCCTTCCACCTTGACTTGTTCTTATCACGGTCATCTATTTCCCAAAAAAATGACGTGGCAAAAAGTTTGGGTCCCTTTGATGTCCAGAAGGTCCCTGAAAGTAAAAAACATGCAAAAACAAGGAAATCTAATTCATAGTGTTAAAACTGAATGAAAGTAATTGTTTAGAAAACCCTGAGAATCAATGGCAAACCAAGTCTAGGACCTCATAAAACTATCAAATAACTAGAAATATGATCTAATAAACTACAAAGTTCATGGATGAATTTTTAATGCATCAACATCCCCAAGCTTAACCCAGGCTCATCCTTGAGAATAAAGGTGATAAAGGTACATGAGATTTGTACTTTATTTATTCACAAATGAATACAACAGTTACAAGTTACGATTGCTACTGGCTTCAAGGTATAAGATTTCCATTGCAGGAGTATATATGAGCTGAGCAACAATTTGATCAAGTAATAATTCATAATATTCAGCACTAGACATAAGAAAAATAATAAACCTTGCACAAAAGATAAAGGAGCCATGCTGATAAACAAGGAAACAAGCTTGCGCAAGTGAAGTGTAGGTGTGGATCCTAATTTGGTCAAGAATAGAATTTGAAGCTTTTGCTTTCTTTTGAAAAAGGGGGAGAAGGCTTTTCCACTTTGAGGTAGCTGTGTTTAAACATGATGCACAAGTCTAGAGGTTAGAGAGTACTCTAGATGTGGGAACTCTATGTACAAGTGGCCATACCAACCTTGTAATTCTCCATACTAAATCAAGTTACCTAAGAAGTTGTTCCCATATTTTTTTTTTCTTTTTCAAAACTTTGGCACTCCTCCCTACCTTTTCTTTCACATACCATGGATAACCAAATTGTTCGGGTGCCCACCAAGTTTTCACAACCTTGGAGGAGTGGTCTTTTTTATTTTTCTCCTTTTTTTTTCTTTGGGACTGGGAATCCCTTGCGAGTTTCCTCACACCACTAATATAATAATGAAATAACAAGCACTAAGTTGTTGATTGTTGGACTCTCAAGGTTTTAGCATGGAGAATTACACTTTTGATATCCACCACAAGAATAAAGCTGACACAAAGCTCTAGCATTTGGAACCCAAAGTCTATGTGTGGGGACCCCGGATTACCCATCCAGAATACCCGATATGCATACAATTCACGATCCCATGATCAGTGTGTCGTGAATCCACATATCCGAGTTGATAACAGAATTACAACATCCATTACAGTACTGAATAATATACTTACAAATGGTCACATGACCAAGTCTGATATTGCCATGCAGGGCAAGTCTACAATTAAGCAGCGGACACAAATCAACGTTGATGACCCACGTCATGCCTACTACCCTATAGGCAACTGACTGGGAGACGTTCCTAGTTCGCACCGGCGTCGACATACCCATCACCGTCTTCATTGAAGTCTTCCTCCAGTTCTGACCAAGTTAATAGCCAGGGCCAAAGCCATGAGTACATTTGAATTGTACTCGCAAACCATCTAAGAAGAAGTGTTGTCATGCAGTTTGGCTGTAGCAAGGAGAAAGGCTCTAATCTAGTTTACCCTATCTAGTCAATTTCTCGGGTCGATATAGCATGTCTTGCGACATTTATATATCCTTATTAAAGAAAACATTTAGAAAACCTCTTTAGTAAAATCTCTAGGAAAGGGAGAAACTCATTTGATTTCCAAGAGAGAGTCGGTGGTCAATCAAACATGACCACCTTCCTTTATAAAACCAGGTCAATCACACATGACCATCTCCATTCCCTCGGCAGTACCCTGCAAGTACTCCGAACCATAACCGTGCCACGACAGTACCCTCCGAGTACTCTGTCCAGCACCTTCCTCCATTTTTGCGAAAACATTCTTGTAAAACCAAAACCTGACATTGGGCTAAGTAACGGTCGTCCCAACCGTCCATGACCGAGGACTCGGCTATTCGAATAGATTTACACTCTGCAGAGGCTGTACACTTTACCCACAATCATCCGGATACTCATCGTGTGGGCATCTTCCCCGCATAACATCATATGCCACGACAAGCACCCGATCAAAGCCTTTCGCTTATCTATCTTAGTACGGGGATCTACCCTATGGAGTATGTACCTCCCCGGCACACCCTGGCAGTCTACCTCCACGTTCGAGCGTAACTCCAGTGCCACGTTAGGAGACCCATAGTGTCTTCCGGGCGGGTAGCCTATTGGCGAGCCCGCTACACTGTTGCCCACCACTTGCGACAAGCCGGATTCCGGGGTACTGCGTACCCTTATATAGTTATGAGACTCCCGTACTAAAATAAACAAACTACGAGCTAAGCCCCGTCCCATACCAGGGTAATCGTGGTTGCACGGGTTAATTGTTCTGAGCGAACACTTAGTGATCATCAATGTCATTTCTGAAAAACTCCTACCTCCAACTCTGGGATATACATCCCCACCTTATTTTCAAACTCATTTTTGAAATCCATCAATGGAATATCACTCCATTCCAAGGTTTTCAAAATCATTTTCAAAGACTCATTTGAGTGTTCCCAACCTAGAGTTTTTGCTCCACTACAAAGTTTTCCAAAGGCTTTGCTGCTAATCAACAAGCCACTGCTGCAAGGGTTTTGAATAGGTGTTTCAAAGGGGTCATCTCAAAGGATGATAACAAATTGGCTCGTGGAGCTTGAGCCAACAAATAATTGCTACAAGGACTATAGCAATATAAAAACATGCAGTTTAATAAATCTTTATGAAACATGCAAAGTAAGTGAATAGGATCAGATATGTATCAAGTATAGATGGCTTGCCTTTCTCAGCTTGTCCCTGGTCTTCTCCTTGATATCCAAATACTTCCTCTTTCCTCGGTACTCTCGGTGTCGTTCGAATCTAGCGTCGATAAACAATGACAACATATAAGCATGCAAGCATTCAGAGAGCACACACACCACAACAACATACATTCCACACAAAACAAGTATCAGAAGCAAACAAGTTTATTTACTGAACATTTTCAGGTGTTTTTACAACAATAACTATTTCTAAGAATAAAGCTAGGATTTACCTAGTAACTAAACCCTAATTAAGCTCTAAATAACAAGCATGCAAATCAATTGGTTAAGAACATGCTACCAGCATACCAACAGAAAGACACTAATTTTCTGAATCCAACAAAAGTGGATTCATCCAAGAAGAATTTGTAGTTATTTTCCTCTGATTTTTCTAGTGTTAACAAAGGCTAAAAAAGCAATTTAACTCTTAGGAATTCTCTGTAATTCAGAAAAATCTACCAGTTGCTGTTCTAACAAGATACTACAGTACATGTTTTAGAGAAATTAAAATCTTGCCAAAATCATGTGTATTATAGGCTTAAAGATTTAAATAAAACAATACCACCTAGAGAGCATAATAATTACTATTGTAGGTACATACATCACAAAATAACAAATATAATTCCACATGCAAGATATCACATCAGAGCATCACAGAAAATTGGAATCACACAATTTAAATCTACTGAACCTCATATTTGGATTTTTTGATTGAAAGAGAACCAGATTCACAAGATTAAATATAGATAAATCTACACAACTTATTTTGTCATGGGACCAGCTCCATTGGATAGATATTTAAACAGGGGACTCACAGAAATTTGAATCAGTCCATTTGCATGTTCAGGGAATATTCTATGGATTTTAGAAGTTCACAGATTAAAAGATTTGGTTACAGATTTCGCTGGGAAAAAAAACGGGCCGAAACCAACCGATTGGGCTGCACAGTGCATGGCCGGCTCACTATGCTACTAGCTGTGACACTTGACTAAAAAAAACATGATGGATGCTTTAATATTCGTGCTCCATTCAAAGACATGCACGAGCGCCTGCTAGCTGCCTGCACTTCGACGGAGACAATGGGGAGCTCACCGCGGGGCTCGATGACGACGGGGAAACGCTGCGGGGGCGGCGTGGATGCGAGGGAGGCTCGGCTGGGTGGTAGCAGAGCTAGAGAAGAACAGCTCTGGCGACTTGGACAGGCTGGCAGGTTCCCATTTCGCCAGCGCGGTCGAGGTCATCGCACTCGACGTCGGCGACTTCTGGGACAACTCCCGGTGGAGTACTGGGCATGGAAAGTAGAGTGAGTTAGATTGAGTATAAGGCTCAGATATCAGAGAGATGGAGAGCAAAGGCAGAGAAGGCCGGCGGCCTCGTCCACGACGAGCGGCAGCGGCAGGATGACAAGCTCCGGCTCGGTCGCCGTTTGCAGAAAAGAGGATGGAGCAGCAAGGATCTTGGTTTGCTTGAGATGGTCCAGGGAGGGTGAATGAGTGAGTCTAGGGGAGAAAAGGAAAGATAGGGTCGGGGCTCGACTTTATACTGAGCGCGCCGGTGCACGGTGGACCGACGGAGAGTGGGGTGGTTCAGAGGCCTACGGCGCCTTCATTGGCCAGCGGGGCGGTGCTCCTGCGTCTAACTCACGCGGTCGGAGGGTTTGGACGTTAGCCGTGGTCGCCATCTGCGTTACAGCCCAACGTCTGATGCGCATAGCAGCTGTTCGACGTAATGCAGCGAGCAAAAAGGTGGCCTTGCCGTGCCAGCAGTAGGCTTGCTTGGGTAGGCCTGGGTGCGATGCGGTCGTGGTGCTCTATCGTGTGTTAGAACTAATCTTGACATTAGGCTATAAACGTGTACGTGTGCAAGTTGTGTCAGTACTAGCAAGTCGATGCATGTGTGCATGGCTGAATAGTGTAGGTAATTAGTGGATGCATTGCGTGTTAGCAGTCTAGAGATTGGTCAAGTCTTTGTATTAGTTCTGCTAGGTAGAGAGAATCTAGGAGCAACATGTGCATGTGAGGAGCACGGATAGGTCCAGAAGTAGTCAGAGAGTTAGTTAGTGGCATGCATGAATTAGTCACTGGGTTAGTCGCCGCTGGAGGGATTCCCGGAAGTGGCAAACGTGTGTTAGTGGTTAGTGGTGTGAGTTGCCTACCTTGTATATATATTGCATCGAATGAATGAAAAGAGGAGGCCGAGAGGGCTGAAGCAGAGCAATGTAGCCAATATGTTCACCAAGGAGAAGAGCCTGTCGGCAAAGCTTGTGAGCTCTTTCTTGGTACATGTGTGCGTGGGTGTGTTTCTAAGTTTCTCCATGGTGTGTCTTCTTGAGAGAAAGAGAGATTGAGAGCTAGAAGAAGATGGGGCTGCTTGATGCAGCTCCAAGTCTCCAACAATTAGTATCAGAGCGACAAGATCTTGGAGGCCTACGGCAACGGCGGTGCGATGCCGCTGAAGCCGACAATGGCGGCGTCGGCGTTGGAGTCCATGCGAGGTGGAAGACGACGGCACGAGGTAGAGGTTGTTGGCGGTGTGATGCCGCTAGCGACGGGAGGCGGTGTGATGCTGCCTTGAGAAGACGACGGTGTGATGCCGTTACAAGGAGAGTCGGCGGTGTGATGCCGTTATGAGGTGCCGGCGGTGTGATGCTGCCCGGAGCCGACGGTGGTGGCGCGTTGCCATCGCATCATGGTTACTTGGCGTGAAGCCAATGTAAGTTGCAGTGTGATGCTCCGTTGATGTCGTGGTGAAGGAGCTGCGAGTGCTTCGTCCACGGCAAGACGGTGATGACCAGTGCTGAGCGATGTCCATAGGAAGCTGAAGTTTCTGCGTGTGTCGAGATGTTGTGGTGATCCACATCGAAGATTTAGCGAGTTAGCATGTCAAGATTAGGGGAGAAAATGTTAGAACTAATCTTGACATTAGGCTATAAACGTGTACGTGTGCAAGTTGTGTCAGTACTAGCAAGTCGATGCATGTGTGCATGGCTGAATAGTGTAGGTAATTAGTGGATGCATTGCGTGTTAGCAGTCTAGAGATTGGTCAAGTCTTTGTATTAGTTCTGCTAGGTAGAGAGAATCTAGGAGCAACATGTGCATGTGAGGAGCACGGATAGGTCCAGAAGAAGTAGTCAGAGAGTTAGTTAGTGGCATGCATGAATTAGTCACTGGGTTAGTCGCCGCTGGAGGGATTCCCGGAAGTGGCAAACGTGTGTTAGTGGTTAGTGGTGTGAGTTGCCTACCTTGTATATATATTGCATCGAATGAATGAAAAGAGGAGGCCGAGAGGGCTGAAGCAGAGCAATGTAGCCAATATGTTCACCAAGGAGAAGAGCCTGTCGGCAAAGCTTGTGAGCTCTTTCTTGGTACATGTGTGCGTGGGTGTGTTTCTAAGTTTCTCCATGGTGTGTCTTCTTGAGAGAAAGAGAGATTGAGAGCTAGAAGAAGATGGGGCTGCTTGATGCAGCTCCAACATCGTGCACGCTAGCAAGGTCAAAAAGAACCAAGGTGCAGCATGGGATGGAGAGTGTGTTGCGCGTCCATGCCGACATGGTCACCGTCGGTTGGGGGGGTTATATGGAGGCGTGGGTGCAAGGGTGTGGGTCACCGCTCGCCTGGGGAAGGTGCGAGATGCATATGGCCGGCTGCTGCTGTTGCTTTTGTCCCGGGGGCAGAGGGAACGGGAGAGGGAGCTACTCCTCCTGGCTAGTCTCGGTCACCGAGATGGAGAGAACAGAGGGAAGAGAGGGAGCGGGGTTAGCTTTAGCCACTGATGCATGGGGTCTAGGGGTGAGATGGGGTTGTGCTGGTTGCTGGTTGGAGGTTCAGAGTTGAGAGGAGTGAATAGGGAGAGAGAGAGAGAGAGACGAAGATTGCTGCAAGATTTTGGTGCGGTGCTCCCTTCTCCCTCCAAACAAAACAAGACAAAGGTAATAAGACATGGATGGGGTGATAGGATTATGTGTGGAGATTGTGGTGCGGCTGCTAGAGTAGCATTGCTATCCTCCTTGATAAATTTCGAAATAGAGAGGGATAGATGAAGCATAGGGCTAGGTTTCGGTTGAAATTCAAAAGGAATTGAATTTCAAAACATTTGGAATCTCCAAGGCATAGTAGTGGTTCAGAGATGGGTTGTGGAGATAAGCATGGCCAATGCCAAGTTTTAGAAGCTTAGGAGTTTTAGGAATATAATGATTAGCTTGAGAAAACCTTTGATCAAGTTATTTTGAAAAGATTTAATAAAACTAGAAATAGTTTTGTCAGAAGGATAGAGAAGAAAATAGGGTTTTTCGGTTTTTGGAATTTGGGGGAAAACCACATTTTGAAGTTTTGAAAGGTTAAAAAAAACACTTAATTATTTGCCAGGGACTTGGTTTGTGGAGCTTATCAAACAATTATCAAAGTGAAGGCCATTCATATCCTCACATGCACTCATGAGAAAACGCAATGCCACTAGTCAACCAAGGTCGACTAGGATAAGGAATTGGATATAAATAAGAAAATGGATCCTAGGGTTAAAGGTGGATCTTGGAAAGATGATAGAAGTGACACAAGAGATGAATGGTGGATAGGGAAACTTGAAGATAGATTTTGAGATTGAGATAACCACACATACACCTATCCTAGCTATTCTTTTTGGTTGGTTTGCACTGAAAAGTTGATCATAGCCTAGTGGGGGGATGAGAGAGAAAATCCACAAACACTTTTATAAACCTTGGGTATTATACCCGTAATTTTCAGAGACAAGAATAATACCAAAGTGGTATTCTCCCCATTTCGGCTATTTTTGAAAATAGGAAAAATAATTTGTGAAAATGCTTTTATAAAAGATATTTGTAAAACAAAAGGAGTGCTCATAATGAGTGAACCTCATTTCTAATTTCTGATAAATTTTGTTTTCAAAATGACTACCACTTTCATAAGAAATAGAGTTTTAGTTGTATAGAGAAGAAAATATTAAAATAGGATTTTATTTGGAAGATAGACTAAAAATAATTTATAAGAATATCCCCCTTTGGCCATTATAGAATTTGATGTATTTTAGATAAGTTGGGCCACAAGCCTACTTGCTGATCAAACAGACATAAGAAGTCACACAAGTCAATTCATCACACATGGTTCAAGCAAGGTCAATGCAAACAACATTCTAGCATTTCTAGTGACATGATCTCAAGAGCACAGTATTTGTGTTGGTTCACAATCTTGTTCATCAAACAACTCCTACATACATGAATCACGCAACAATCAAGGCAAACATGCATGAAACTTTATTCTATTTAGCTTGTTGCAAAAAGTTTTTGTTGGCCCTCATTTTTGCATTACCAAACTCTGCTTAAACATGGCTATAAAAGTTGGGGTGTTACACTATGACAACATGCAGACAAACTTAGGTAATAGGCAGGGTAATTAGTGGACACTCAAGAAACAACTTGGTTCAAAGGAGTTTGTCTTGCATAAGCACACACTTATGACTTTAGAAAGGCTAGCATAGAAAGAAGTTTGACCACTAAAAAGCATGCAACCTTGTTGATACGTTGCAAACATATCTATAATTTGTGATGCTCCATGCTTGGTTTACACCAATTGCTTTATGTTTTGTTTACACTTCGTGGCATTTTTATGCATTTTATGGAACTAACCTATTAACAAGATGCCATAGTGCCAGTTCCTATTTTCTGCTGTTTTTCTATTCCAGGTTTGTACTGAAGGAAATATTCTCGGAATTGGACGAAACAAAAGCCAAAGTGCCTATTTATCTGACACAAAGACAGAGACCAAAGGAGAGACGGAAAAGGGCAATGAGCCAGCCACACCTGGTGGTGGTGCGGCCCACCCCCTGGCCGCGCTGATACGTCCAAAATGTATCTACTTTCCTGAACACTTTTGCTGTTGTTTCTCCTCTAATTTGTGTGTTTTGGATACAACTAACATGGGCTAATGCTATTTTTAGCAGAATTGCCCTAGTGTCTCATTTTTGTGCAGAAATCCAACTTTCAGGAAAAATCCCGGAAAATACTACAAAAATCCTATTTTACCAGAAGACCCACGGAGCCAGAGTATGAGACGCAGAGGGGCCAGGAGGGCACCACACCACCTGGTGGTGTGGGCCAGGCCTAGCCGCGCAAGGGGGTGGTGTGGCCGCCCCAGCCATCTCCTCGAGCCCCCGTTCCGCCTACATATACCCTGTGACCTAAAAATATCAGGGGTTCGGAGTTTTTCCCATATAGAGTTCCGCTGTGCTGCCACCATCAGAAACCGCGATTCGGAACCAGAAACTTCGTTCTGGCACCCTACCGGGACGGGGATTTGGAGGAGATCTTCATCATCATCATCGACGTCTCCCCATCAACCAGCCGTGATTCCCCCATCCATGTGTGAGTAATTCCCGCTTTAGGATAAGGGGATGGTAGGGATTGGATGAGATCATTCATGTAATTGCTATGAGATTGTTAGGGCATGGTGCCTAGTATCATTTGTTAGTGCTTATGACATTGTTGCAACTTGTTGTGCTTAATGCTTGTCACTTTGGGCCCGAGTGCCATGATCTCGGATCTGAACTTGTTATTGTTTTATGATGATAATTGTTGTTTATAGTCTTACCTGCAAGTTGTGTACACATATCGTTCTCCGGAAGCCGAGGCCCCAAAGTGATAGTAATTGGGATAACCGGGGGGATGGCTGTGATGTGAGGATCACATGTGTTCATTGAGTGTTAATGCTTTGCTCCGGTACTCTATTAAAAGGATTACCTTAATTACCAGTAGATTCCCTTGAGGCCTTGATGGATTGTAAGTACAGCTCGTTGGGAACCCCAAGAGGAAGGTATGGTGAGCACACCAGCAAGTCTTCCCTCAGTTGTGAAACCAAGGTTTATCGAACTAGTAGGAGAAAGCCAAACTTTAGAAGGTGATGCTTGCTAGCTTCGTGACACTCCAGACAATGGCGCCAGAAATATTGCTGGTGTGTCTTCACCTAGCAGCAACGTGAAACCTGCACACAACACAACCAAGAACTTTGCTCCCAACTTACGATGAGGTTGTCAATCTCACCAGTTTGCTGTAAACAAAGGATTGAGCGTATCGAGTGGTAAAAGGATAATAGTATGCAAGAAAGTAAACAGTGCGAGTAAAAGTAAAACGGTATAACAATGTAAAGGAAATTGGACCGGGGTCCACTAGTACTAGCGGTATCTCTCCATAAGATAAATAACATGCTGGGTAAACAAATTACAGTTGGGCAATTGATAGAATAAAGATAACGTACATATGTCATGAGGATCACTATGAGATTCACTCCGGGCATTACGACAAAATACATATACCGCCATCCAACTGCATCTATGACTAAAAATCCACTCGCGGGGAGTCATCTGAGAACCCCTTGAGTATTAAGTTGCGAACAACAGATAATTGCATTAAGCAAAGTGCGTAATGTAAACAAAGCAAATGTCCTTGGACACAAGAATGTTGTTTTCTCCCTAGTGGCAACAACACATCTACAACCTTAGAGGTTTCTGTCACTCCCCCAGATTACTAGAGGCATGAACCCAACTATCGAGCATAAATACTCCCTCTTGGAGTCACTAGCATCTACTCGGCCAAGATAGCTACTAGCAACGGATAGCATGTGAGATCATAAACAACATAGAGATAACATAAGATATATAATTCAGCACATCAACTTAACATAGTACCAATACTCATCGGATCCCAACAAACACAACATGTATGATTACATAAAGATGATCTTGATCATGTAGGGCAGCTCACAAGATCTAAACATGAAGCACATGGTAGAGGAGACAACCATCTAGCTACTGTTATGGACCCGTAGTCCAAGGTAGACTACTCACACATCACTCCAGAGGCGACCATGGTGGTGTAGAAGGCCTCCAACAGGGTGCTGGGAAGAGCTCCTGGATCCTCCCGATTGTAAGGGTAACTTGCCCATAAGTGTGTTTTTGGTAATTAATGACAATCCTTATGGACTAATGTTTTCATTGAGCTTTTTATGAAGGAATTGTTCATAGGAATTGCTTAAAGTCCATGTGTTGGATTCAAGGCTTGATGCCATGAAGATAAAGATATATCTTAAGTATTGGCATCAAGATCATTGAATAGAAGAGATGAATCCAATATGATCAAGAAGAAGAAATAAATATGTAGTTCTTGTGTAAAACTCAAGTAATCCATGCTCTAGCTTATGTGCTAAGCCAAGGAGTCTCAAGATCTTGAGAGTTTGGTTACATGAGAAGAATTCAAGATATGGCTCTATGTCGAGGTCATGATGGTCTCATGAGTTGAGATATGATTGACTAATACCTAGAGCATGCAATCAAATGAAGAATTCTTTATGTGGCTCAAGATATTGTGATAGAGCATGAGAAGATTCAAGGTTGACCAAGGCAAAGATCAAAGATTGGATTCTAGTTTGGTCAACACATGAAGCATAAGGAATGTGCCACATGGGACCAATCGGTCTTGTGGTATGGTATGGTTTGTCAATTATGCTTTGTGAACTAACCCATTATATATGTGTGTTTGTGTTGTCTATGTGGGTTAGGTATTGTGTCATGGATATGCATCACTAGTGAGATTTCATATATCCCATGAAAGGATGACATCAAGTGGTGGTTGTCATCAAGGTTGAGAAGTGCAAGTTTCAAGATAAGCATCTCGAGAAGATCATATGCTTGAAGCTTTTCATCCATTTGGTGATAATGCAATTGTGAAGACATGCCTTAGTGAAGGTATCCCATAGTGGTGTATGGGGGAGCATATTGCAAGTCTTCACGAAGCAACAATGATCAAGTGAAGCATTCCGGCTTGACGGAAGCATGAAGCATCATCATCAAGATCAAGAGGGGTGCACAAGGCAAAGTTTTGTCCTTGCTAGGTTTTCCTTTTACCGGTCTCAAGGTATTTGTTGGGAGACCGGGTTATAGGATAGATAGCCGCACTATCAAGAGGGGCTTTCGGTTGGATAACTTGATCACATCGTCTTAGGGAGCTCAATCCTTTGCATACTTTGCTTCTCCCTACTTTATTGCTTATTGTTGTTTCTCTGTGTGAGGTTCTTGTGCTTGTTGCTAGCTTTCCAACAAGTCCAAGTTCATCAAAAACGGAATCCGTATGCATCTTTTATCACGTTTTCGAGTTTGGAGGTTTTACCGGTTCTTTCTTAAAAGAGGTTTTCACCTCTTCTTATTTAGTATTTTATCTCTTACTACTTCTTGGGTTTTATGGTCTCCATTGGATAGATATTTTTCTTAGCTTTTCAAAAAGCCCAAGTTTGCTAAAATCCGAGTCCGGATGTGAAAGTTATCGCATTTTTCGTGAGGCTATTTTCTGCCGGTTCCGAGCTCGGTTTGAACCGGAAATTCAACCGGAAATCAACCGGAAAGTTGCAGAACTGTTTTCTTGTATTTTCGGTTTTGGATCCGGTTGGACCGAGTTTTGGACCAAAAATCACCCGAACAAGTGGAAAATGACCCCAACGGCCATATTTGGCTTTCCATATAAAAGGGGCTTCTTCCCCAATGGTTTTCTAGGGTTCCTAGTGTGTTCTTGAGCATTTCTCTCACCTCCATTGTTGACTCTCTTGAGCTTGCTTCCTCTCTCTTCCCTCCAATGATTCTTGCATATTTTTGAGGGATTTGAGAGAGGAGATCTTGATCTACAATCTCCACCAATTCATTCCTCCTCTAAGTGAGGGGAATCCTTTGAATCAAGATCTTGGAGTCATTGGTTGACCTTCACCCTTGTTCTTCCTCTCTAACTCCTCCATAGCATTTGTTGCCTTGGTGGGATTTGAGAGAGAAGGATTTGAGCACTTCCCCTTGTGTTCTTGCTTTGCATCCTTGCATAGTGTTGAGCTCTCCATTACGATTTGTTCGAGTGAGAGACCATGAGCTTGTTACTCTTGGAGGGTGACCTCCTAGTTGGCTTGGCGGTTGGTGCCTCGGTGACCTCTTCGTGGAAGATTGTGAAGAGGCCCGGGCTTCCCCTTCGTGGGAGTTGTGAAGTGGTTGTGGAGCTTGCCATCTCCGGAGTAGAGAAAAGCTAACCATAAGAAGGGGTCCCTAGCTTCGTGGGGGACTCGGAGAAGAAGGTGAGCCTTCGTGGCGTTCGGGGGCCTTCGTGGTTACCCGCATCTCTCCAACGGTGATTAGCTTACTTTATGTAAGTGAACATCGGGATACAGCTTCGTCTCCTCGTGCCTCGGTTATCTCTATACCCGAGTTTATTTCCTTGTGATAGCCATCGTGCTTGAAGTACTTATATCTTGTTTATCACTTGTGAATTATATCTTGTGCTATCTTGCTTAGCTCTAGTTGTTGTTGGTGCACTTAGTTGAGCCTAGCTTATTTAGGTTTTGTGCTTGTAAACTAAACGTTAGTTTAATTTCGCATTCTTACAAGCCAAATCTGTAATAGTTTTTAAAACGCCTATTCACCCCCCCTCTAGGCGACATCTCGTCCTTTCAATTGGTATCAGAGCAAGGTCTCTCCTTGTTTAGGCTTCACCGCCTTGAGAGTAAAGATGTCGGCTAGTTATTTAGTGCACAATGACACAATTATTTTTGATGGCACAAATTATATGCTATGGAGAAATCGCATGCTTTCTAATCTTCGGACTTTGTGTCCAAATATAGAGCGATTTCTAGATGTACGTTTTTCTCCTCCGATGGATCTTCAAAATCTATCTATTGAGGATGAGAAAAATTTACATCTTGAAGCTCAAGTATCTAATGAAATTTTATTGTCTGTGAGCTCCATAGTTTATGTTTGCTTGATGGGTTCAAAGTGCAAGACATCTCATGAGATATGGACCAAGCTAGAAGAGTCATTTGGTGGGCCATTTCTCTTGAGTTTGAAAGTGAACCCAAGGAGCTCTCTTCACCTTCACATCATGAAGAGCTCCAAGTTGCTTCCACATCCGGTCGTGATTGTCGTTCAATCTCTTCCACTTCTCCAACATGTGACGCTTCACAAGGTAATGATATGGTGAGTGGAGAAATCGTATGTGATGATGGTAGCTTTGTTCTTTGCACCAATGATTATATTTCTATAAATCCTAATGGTGTGGAGAGTTTGGACCTAAACACTTCTTGCAAGAAATTCTTTACTCATTCTTGTATTAAAGGTCCTTGCATATCTCCTAAAATTTGCTTGATTAAATTTTGTGATGATATGCTTGTCTCTAGTTGTGACCATGATCAAAATGATTCTATTTCCTCTAGTTGTTGTATGACTAACCATGTAGAGGAAATTAAAGAAAAATTGGGTCACATAATTAAAGAAGAAATTAATAGAAGAACCAAGAAGGTTGCTATCAAGAGGAGGCAATGCTATGAATGTCACGAGTATGGACATCTCGCAAGAGCTTGTCCTACACTCGACAATGAAGAATGTGCTTCTATTGATGGTCCCTCATCATCTCCCCAAGTTCACATGTGCCTTATGGCAAGCGGGTCAAAGGTAACTCCTACTTTGTATCCCGACACATCTCCTTATGATGAGAGTGATGATGATGATGATAATGAAGCTTTCTTGCATGAGATGGGAATTGTGTATGCCTCTCTTCGTGGAAATAATGATGCTCGTGCTAAAGTCGAACACTTAATGGAAACCTTGTTTGAACACAAGGAGACCATTAAGGAATTGAACTCCCTTGTTAATGAGGGGAAATGGAGATTCAATCTCCTCAAGCAAGAGCTATCCGAAGAGAAGCATACTAATTCTTCCCTATCTCAATCTATTAAATCTTGTGAGCTTCCTAATGCTAAATATATTAATGATGCTTGTGCTACTAACTCTACTTCTTGTGAAGCATCTATATTAAAGGAGAATGTTGAGCTAAGGGCTCAACTTGAATTGCTAACAAGCAATTATAAGAAATTAGAGGAAAGCCATGAAAAGCTCTCGGGCTCTCATGGGGATATCCTAATCTCTTATAATGGGCTAAAGTTAGCTCATGAGGCAAGTATCTCTAAGAAAACATCTTGTGAGCCTCATTTGGACATTAACACTACTTTGAACCAAAATGCTATATTACCATGTGGTAGTCCTAGTAATTTGTCTAGGCATAATATTGCTACATCTTGTGATGAATTACTTGCTATGCCTTGTTGCTCTAACAATGAAGCTTCTACTTCCTCTAGTACTTGTATTACTACTAACCTTGTAGAGGAAATCAAAGAGCTCAAGGCCCAAGTCACTAGTTTGGAGAAAGACTTGGAGAAGCTTCATGAAGGGAAATCCACACTCGATAATATTTTGAGTGTGCAAAAATCCCCTAATGACAAGAGTGGACTTGGATTCAACTCCAATCACAAGAACAAGTCCAAGAGCAACAAGAAGAACAAGGGCCAAGACCAAGTCAAGAATTTAGCCATGATTGTTTGCTTCAAGTGCAAGATTGAAGGGCATCATGTGAGATCATGGCCATTGAAGAAGAAGCACTTGAGTGAGAAGCAACAAGGGAAGCGGGCACAAGGTCAAGCTCAAGTTTGACCTCAAGTTGAAGATAGGCCACTTCCCAAGAAGAAACAAGATGAAGCTTCCCAAATCAAGAAATCAACGAAGATGAGAAAGGGAAGCACTTGTTGCTATATTTGCCATGAGAAGGGGCACTTTGCTTCTTCATGCTTAAGCGGTACCTTATCTAATCCTATCATTGTTGATGATGATTATTCTCTTAGGAAAGATAAGGATGGCAATATCTTTGCCAAGTTTGTTGGAACTCAAAGTGGTGCCAAGAAAAGGACCATTTGGGTTGGCAAGCCGATTGTGACTAACCTCTTAGGACCCAACTTGGTTGGGGACCAACAAGCTAAAACTTGATCAATAGGTGTTTGTGGAGGGCATTGGAGACTTGGCTACCTCATGAAGAATTAAGGGATCTTCATTAATTTTATTTTCATCAATCCAAGTCATTGACACTATCATTTTATATCCAATATGCCTCTTTGCGGTAACTTGTACTTAACCTCTTTACATTATAAGTTACTTGCCCCTTTGCATGTTTAGGTTTTGTACCAAGTATGTGTTTGTATATGTTGTTCCTTATACCTACTTAACTTGTGTATTTAAGTAGGTGTTGGTTGTTTGGCACATCATATACTTGTGTGTTTGCTTTGAGCCTCTAATACATCTTGTTGGTATCTTATTTGGCTCTTATCGAGTGATTAATGGAACATCTCATTTTGGGGGAGTGATTTGCCATTGGCACCTCACAATCCTATAAATATGTGCACATGAGTAATACCACTTAGTTTTGATATTGCAAGATTATCTAGTCACTATGTGGTATGTCATGCTCATGAGAAATTCAAATTCTATATCTCCATTAGTTATCTCTAGTTGGATTTTGTTTGCCTTTTGTTGAAAAGAATTTAATATCACATTATGGGGGAGTAATATGCCTTATGCATATCACAAGCCTAGGAAATGTGAACATTTGAGGTATTGCCACTTAGAGTTGATATTGTTAATTATCTTGTTCCTAGGTGGCATGTTTGCTCAAACAAGCTCCGTTATTTCTTAAATGATTTTATTGCTCATTTCTTTGGTCTTGGTTTGAGTAATAACTAGATGATACCCCGCGCGTTGCGGCGGCATATCATGTTAAAATAAATCCTCTACAAAATTGACCATCTAAAAGGACTTTCAAGACAATACACTTAGTTATCAGTAATAGGCATTGTATGAATAATAACATAGTATTGGAAACGTGGAAAAGTAGACAACACCATCATATTGCTTTATTAACCCCGAGCTGTATACATGGAGTGAAAAGTAGGTACACTAACAGTGTTCCACAAAAACATTTTATAAATCAGAGTAATTAGTGTTGATCGATCTCGAATTTTCTGTATCCATGTTCTGCGCCGAGCACTACTAATATTACGGTATTGATATCTCTGGGTTCCAATAGGCTGATGAGCATAGGACATTACAAAGAATGAAACAGATTAACAACAGTTAACAAAACCGACGATGACAAAGTATTACTTACTTAATCCTTCCAAGTGAAATGAATCTCATTCCAAATTTCAGATACAACACATAAGGGGAGAGGGTCATGTGGATGGCTTAACTCTGTTTGATGCAGCAAAACCACCTAAATGCATAATCGGCGAAAGTTAGAACATAAAGTTGTAATGTCCCGGTCCGACTGTTCTTCCTTTTCGTTGTACAGATACTATGTTATCACAGCAAAACTGCACTTCTTGATTCCTGTTTTTATGCATATGAGACAAAATAGAAATTATAAATAAGCTAGATTCATAACTCAGTATCAATATTAAACCTTGCATGATACGACCCCTAGAATCCTAAGGAAAAAAATGACAACTAATGTCTATTAATCTTAACTGAATAGCTGCTATGAACTGAAGCATTAAGCATCAGGAAGCATGTTAGCAGAACGTGTATTGATAGTATGGAAGCACCAAGCACAAGCACGTATGGACTGAATTAAATATAACCCCTCCTGCTCCATTCATGCAATAGCATCCTATACAGCGAAAGGAAGATCAAATACTAAATGAAAACATATAGCCGGTACTTTGTGATGACTGACTACATGCTTATCTTACTACGCAACACATATCTAATTTCTGTGACCTGCACAAATACTGAAATTCAGGCGGTCGTTTATCTCATGAGGATGGAATCCTCGGAAAATACCAAAAGGGCATGAAAAATGAAATGGCGACCTGCACAAATACTGAAATTCAGGCGGTCGTTTATCTCATGAGGATGGAATCCTCGGAAAATACCAAAAGGGCATGAAAAATGAAATGGCTGAACTGTGAAAGAACCTAGTAATTGTTTCTTTACCTGAATCCTAATCAATAAAAATATCACAAAGCCTTCCCATCCGAAGCATCAAACAAAGCCCAACCTGGTACACATCGATGGTCCAACCCAGGTGCAGGTCCATGGGGAAAGAATGTACGGCAGTGGAATTATCAGGCACCTATTACAGGTCGGCGCCGGCAAAGCGTCCATCACCCTGACCAGCGGCCATCAATCACAATCCAGGACAATCCACCACTAAGCTCAGCTGTAGAAAACATGGAGAGGGTTTGGAGGAGGGAGTGGATTCCGAAGACGGGGGTTGGTGTTAGAAAAGGTGGGGAGCATTGAGCATACGGAGCAGCTATTTGACTGAGACCGTGCGGGATGGTCTGATCTGAGCAATGATGCACATATAAAGGCAAGGCCGACTGCTCATTTCCACCAGCAGTTTCTTTGATATTTGATTTCCATTGGTACGTTTTGGTTCAGTTTCTTATTCATTAGTGCTCAAGTGGAGGAGGAGAACAGGGAGGGGAGTTATTGAGAAGATGAAAAGGATTTCGACTTGCAACAAATATTAGTCATTCCGGTGAAGCATTGGCAGTGGGACTTTTCCTCCTTAGGTGGAATATTTTGTGATTGAAAATAAAATAGAAAAGCTGATGTGGCATGTTGCTGAGTTGGATGCCTTGCATGTTGAGAGAAATCACTTAGTGGGTTGCTTCTATATAGATATTATAGATTATAGATTCTTGGTGCGGTTTTACTCAAATATATTTATATATATATCATAAGTAGGAAGCCGTTTGCTTCTAGTTACTCTAATCATTGCTTTGCATGATTGTTTGACTATTTTTTGGAGCTACCAAGAATCCCTTTTCGTGCATGGTGCTTAATTTGAATATTTAACCATATGCCTTTTATTGTGAAGTTGATCTTGAATATCTTTGCAAAACACCACCGGAAAAATAATTCCAATATGAACTTCTTGTCTTTGACAATTGGTGACAAGGGTATAGATAATAGAGCCCGTTAGTTGAGTACCCCTGAGGCCCGATAAGCTAGGCCCAATTGTAACGATAGTCGAATACGAGTTCTTACCGTATGTCGATATTGTAATCTGTATCGGACCCTACCCGATCCTCGAGACCTGGCCACCTATATATAGGGGCCAGGAGGGGACGGTGTAGGGTAGATTGAAAGCAAGCCAGATTGAACACCCAAGTTTACTTTCGACGCATACCTATTTCAACTAACTTTACCTTCGAGTTCATCCGACGCCCTATCTCCCCGATCCTAAGTCCTTCATCTAGGACATTTGTCGAGTTAACCCCTCGTCAATTGGTATTCGTATATATATGCGTGGTAATTCCTCTAGATCATCTTCACCTTGGAATTTGCCTCTTATTGCCCATATTTCTTGCCAAGAATTTTTACTTTACTGAAAAGAAAACATTGGGTTATCTCCCAAGAGTGCTTTTGTTTAACGCCTTTGAGCTAGGCGCAGAAAGTGCAAATCAAGTAATATCAAATGAGGCATTAAGATCAATTGCAGAAGTCTTTTCAACAATGAATTGAATTGTGTCCAAATGAGTTTTCGAAGATCCCTTGTGAACACTCTTTGGTTCACTACTTTCATCAAAAGGGTTTTCAGGACAAATCCAATCAAAATTCTTTTCCAAAGCTTCATGCAATCCTAAGAGTTTGCAAGGGATTGGTACTTTGATGTCTTCTTTGGCTGTACCGACAACGTTAACAGGCGAGCCAAGCATATTAAAATGCTCAAAGACTTTCCTAACTTCAATAACAACATCTCTGAATTCTCTACGCAAAGTCTCCAAAATAAAATCTTTCTTTTCGGAGTCTTCGATATCATGAAGCTTAAGAAACATTTGTTGCATAAAAGGACTAAGGTTAATAAACTTAGCCTCCAACATGTGAACTAAGTAAGCAGCAGCAACTTCATAACTAGGAGAAAGTCAGCCAAAGATCTATCCTCAACATCTTTATGCATACTAATATGATTAAAGAACTCCTCAATGTTACCTTTCCCAATAATAGAACCACTACCTACTGAGAGGTCCTCCAAAACATACTTAGGGAACAACATAATGAATTAAGAGTAATGAAGTAACAACTATAAAGGAAGCTAATTTTTTTGTATTTTTCATAAAACGATGCAAGCAAAAATAAAATAAAGCAAAACAAAAACAAAGTAAAAGATTGTGCGTGCGAGAGTCCCCTTGCAGAAGTCTTCTTCCTCCCCGGCAACGGCGCCAGAAAACTCGTTGATGGCTTGTAAGTACAGCTCGTTGGGAACCCCAAGAGGAAGGTATGATGAGCACAGCAGCAAGTCTTCCCTTAGTTGTGAAACCAAGGTTTATCGAACCAGTAGGAGAAAGCCAAACTTTAGAAGGTGATGCTTGCTAGCTTCGTGACACTCCAGACAATGGCGCCAGAAATATTGTTGGTGCGTCTTCACCTAGCAGCAACGTGAAACCTGCACACAACACAACCAAGAACTTTGCTCCCAACTTACGATGAGGTTGTCAATCTCACCGGTTTGCTGTAAACAAAGGATTGAGCGTATCAAGTTGTAAAAGGATAATAGTATGCAAGAAAGTAAACAGTGCGAGTAAAAGTAAAATGGTATAGCAATGTAAAGGAAATCGGACCGGGGTCCACAATTCACTAGCGGTGTCTCTCCATAAGATAAAAAACAACATGCTCGGTAAACATATTACAGTTGGGCAATTGATAGAATAAAGATAATATACATATGTCATGAGGATCACTATGAGATTCACTCTGGGCATTCCGACAAAATACATAGACCGCCATCCAACTGCATCTATGACTAAAAATCCACTCGCGGGGAGTCATCCGAGAACCCCTTGAGTATTAAGTTGCGAACAATAGATAATTGCATTAAGCAAAGTGCATAATGTAAACAAAGCAAATGTCCTTGGACACAAGAATGTTGTTTTCTCCCTAGTGGCAACATCACATCTATAACCTTAGAGGTTTCTGTCACTCCCCCAGATTACTAGAGGCATGAACCCAACTATCGAGCATAAATACTCCCTCTTGGAGTCACTAGCATCTACTCGGCCAAGATAGCTACTAGCAACGGAAAGCATGCAAGATCATAAACAACATAGAGATAACATAAGATATATAATTCAGCACATCAACTAAACATAGTACCAATACTCATCGGATCCCAACAAACACAACATGTATGATTACATAAAGATGATCTTGATCATGTAGGGAAGCTCACAAGATCTAAACATGAAGCACATGGTGGAGGAGACAACCATCTAGCTACTGCTATGGACCCATAGTCCAAGGTAGACTACTCACACATCACTCCGGAGGCGACCATGGTGGTGTAGAAGGCCTTGATGGCGCGGTGTTGAATAGTGCCAGAGAACTTGTTGGCGTGTAGTTGATGAAGTGAAATGACCGGCCAGTTGGAAACCCCAAGAGAAGGTTTGATGAATATAGCAGCAATTTTTCCCTCAGTTATGAAACCAAGGTTATCAATCCAGTAGGAAAAAGCCAATACTCCAGAAGGTGATGCTTGCTAGCCTAGTGACACTCCAACAAGGGCGCCGTTAACGATATCTTGTTAGCGCGTCTTCAACTAGTAGCAGCGTGGAACCTGCACACAACACAACCAAGAACTTTGCTCCCAACTTACGATGAGGTTGTCAATCTCACCGGTTTGCTGTAAACAAAGGAATGAGCGTATCGAGTGGAAACCAATAGTAATATGCGAGTAAAGTAAACAGGTGATAGCAATAGAAACGAAATAGGACCGGGGTCCACAGTTCACTAGTGGTGTCTCTCCATAAGATAAAATCACACATGCTGGGTAAACAAATTACAATTGGGCAATTGATAGAATAAAGACAACGTGATATGTCAAGAGGATCACTATGAGATTTACTCTAGGCATTACATGAAGATACATAGACCACCATCTAACTGCATCTATGACTAATAATCCACTTGTGGCGAATCAATCTGAGAACTCCACAAGTATTAAGTTGCGAACAACAGATAACTACATTAAGCAAAGTGTATAATGTAAACAAAGCATGTGCCCTTGGACATATGAATGTTCTTTTCTCCCTAGTGGCAACAGCACATCTACAACCTTAGAGGTTTCTGTCACTCCCCCGGATTAAATAGAGGCATGAACCCAACTATTGAGCATAAATACCCCCTCTTGGAGTCACTAGTATCTACTCGGCCAAGATAGCTACTAACAACGGAGAGCATGCAAGATCATAAACAACATAGAGATAACATAAGATAATATTTAGCACATCAACTCAATCATAACACCAATATTCATCGGATCCCAACAAACACAACATGTAGAATTACATAACGGTGATCTTGATCATGTAGGACAGCTCACGAGATCTAAACATGAAGCACATGGTGGAGAAGACAACCAACTAACTACTGCTATGGACCCATAGTCCAAGGTAGACTACTCACTCATCACGCCAGAGGCAAGCATGGCGATGAAGAAGACCTCCGGTGGCGATTCCCCTCTCCGGCAGGGTGCCGGGAAGAGCTTCTGGACCCTCCCGATCTCGGGTCGACGATGGCGGTGGATCGCGATGTGTTTCTGGAAAAGTGATTGGGTGTTTAGGTTTTTCCCGTCGGGGGGTCTTTATAGGCGAAGGGGCAGCGTCAGAAGTGGACCGAGGCGGCCTCACACATAGTGGGCGTGGCCAAGGCCTGGACCGCGCTGCCCTACTGTGTGGCTGGCCTATGGCCCCTCTCCGTCTCCTCTTCGGTTCTCTGTAAGCTTCGGTAAATTTCTGGATGTCTGGCTTTTGTTTCGTCCAATTCCGAGAATATTTCCTGTGTAACTTTTCTGAAACACAAAAATAGCAAAAAACAGGGAACTAGACTATGGCATCTTTTTAATAGGTTAGTTCCGGAAAATGCATAAAAACGCCATGAAGTGTAACAAAACACTAAGCAAATGGTGTAAAAACAAGCATGGATCATCAAAAATTATAGATACGTTTGAGACGTATCAACATCCCCAAGCTTAACTCCTGCTCGTCCTCGAGTAGGTAAGTGATAACAAAGAAATAATTTTTGAGGTGACATGCACCTACACAATCTTGACCATATATGTAAGCGTTGTGTGCTGGGATCAAAAGAACTTAAAACATGGGCATGAAAGATATAATCTTGATAGAAGAAACTTAGCAACCATGTTATAACATGAAAAAGAACACAAACGAAAGATCATGAAAATGAAACAATGAAAGTCAAACATGTGTTCAAATCATAAGGAAAAACATAGCAAATGGTTTTCATCTTGTCCTTCATGAGAGAGCAAAACATAAATGCATAGGAGACCTTCAAGTTTAAGAGGGCGACTAAATACAAATAATTTAAGAACAAGTGAAACCAACATCATGAATCAATCAATGAAAACTTTGGGACAATGCACATTATACTAAGAATGACAACTATGCTCTCTTAGATGGTGCATCAAGATAGAAGGTGGTGACTCAACATAAAAGTAAAAGAAAGGCCCTTCGCGGAGGGAAGCAGTGATTGCAAGTTTTATAGACCTTCAAAAATTATGGTACTTACTAGCATTGAGCTCTCATTGCCCCATCATAGGCATCTTGAATGGTTAGAGTTAATGCGAGTACAATTATGAAGCATATGCTTGACAAATCATAAGTTGAAAACCTCATGTCCCGTGAAGTACGAATACCCAAACCTCATGCTACTTCACTTAGAGTCCCAAGCAGGCTCTTGTCATTGTAAATATATGTGTATCATCGAGAACCGCCACCAGGGTACCTCCTGCCCGATGATATGGAACAAGCCCACATCAAAATGACAAGACAAACAGACAATTAACACCATGACATCTCTTTTATTTACCATTGGTATAGCTTTTTATTTTGAGATGCGTCGTCGAATGTCCACTATGGGCATGTTGTAAATTTCCACCATGAATGATGCATGGCTTAGATTAGCGGCCCAGGCGTTTCCCTAACACATATAAAAACTCCATGATCCCACAAGATTCCCAACTTATTTCACATCGCGAGTATCCATAAACAAAAGATCACGATATCAACTCAAATGAAAGATAGTGCAATGTTGAAAGCTTGCCCCATGACGGCATGTTGGGCTAATTTCCAACTTACAACTTGCAAGCATAACAACTCAACATAAGAGAGCCACAATGTCAAAATTTTAAAGTGAGAAAAATAAAGTGTGCCATCAGGTTCGTGGGAGCTTTACTAACTAATTTTCGCATAACACCAAAAAAGAGTTTAATTTGAAGGATAGATAAAAGCAAGTCAAATGTACTTTGGAATAGCAAATTGCTAATAGGTATGTATGGTGGACACATTGGAACAACTTGGTTTTTAGGAGTTGGATGCACGAGTAGAGCTCATATTCAGTACAAAATGAGGGCTAGCAAAAGACTGGGAGCGACCAACTAAGAGAGCAATAACGGCCATAATCATGCAAAGCGATAAAGCGACATTAAAAGAAGCATAAGATGGCATCAAAAGTCAAAAATTAAATGATCATAGAGGCAATGGCAACTTTGTATGAGTCTAACATGTGTGAGCATGCGCCAAGTCAACCCAAATAAAGCATCAAGGAGAAAACCAAAATAATGCTTCCAAATAATTAAAACAACGCATGATTTTTTTCAAAGGCTCATTAAGCAATCTCAGTCATTTGAGACAAGTCATGCTACAGAAAAACCACTAAGCATACTATCAAAAAGACATCAAGCATGACATGCAAATGCCTAGGCCGCAGTCTACACAAGCCCCTTTTTGTACCACTTTTTTTGGATAAAGCTTTTTCTCTTTTCCAACACCATTTGAACTCTTTTGAAACAACTCTTTTGATGAATACCAACATGGACCAGAGGTCATAATACACCTTGATGTAAAGATATAACAAGATCTGAACACAAATCAAGGCGAAAATCGAAAGCTAAACACAGTTCTAGAAAAAGAGAACACTCGTTGAAACAATAAGAGTGAAAAACTGAGTGTTCTTGGCAAATGAAACGCAAGGCAACTTGTCCAAAAGTAATTTGTTGGGGTCCAACCATTTATTGCAGAAAACAAAACTAAAGAAAACTGAAAACTAAAACAACTGACGCTCCAAGAAAACGCATAGTGCATGAAGCAATAAAAATATAGTGTGTTGAAAGGTGACCAGATTTTTGCCGATGAAGAAGGGGTACCTCGGGGGCATCCCCAAGCTTTAATGCTTGTACCTCTTGGATATTTCTTGGGGTGCATGGGCATCCCCAAGCTTGAGCTTTTGTCCATTCTTCAACTCATCTCATCATTCTCCAATCCCTACACTTGAAAACTTCCTTCATACAAAACTCAACACAATTCTATTAGCAACATTAGTGTAAGCATAACATTGAATCAACCCCTTTTTTGCTTCAGGTTTCAACTCAAAACCACCACATATAAAGCATATACTACTGTAGCAACTTCCCCAAAAGTTCCGTGATCAAAAGAACTCAAAAAGAAAGCGATCAAGCGGCAAACACAAATATTGGCAGAAATCTGTCAAAACAGAACTGCTGACAAAGGTCGAATTTTTAGAGGGTTTTCTGTTGCTCAAATCAAAAAGTGTTAAACTAATGAAAGTTTGAATATAACCTGGGGCATATGCACAAGAAATCGCAGGTCCAAAAGATATACAGAGAATTTTCACGAATGTTTACGGTGCAGCACCGAAATCTGTTTCAGGACAGCAACATCCCCAAATCTACCTCACTCAAATTAGAGGCTTCTCTTGGCACAAAAATGAAATAAAAATGATAAGGAGAGGTTATTACAGCAGTAATAACTTCCAAGACTCAAATAAAAGAAAAAGAACTGAAAGTAAAAAACATTGGGTTATCTCACAAGAGTGCTTTTCTTTAACGCCTTTGAGCTAGGCGCAGAAAGTGCGAATCAAGTAATATCGAAAGAGGCATTAAGTTCAATTGCAGGAGTCTTTTCAACAATGAATTGAATTGTGTCCAAATGTGTTTTTGAAGATCCTTTATGATCACACTTTGGTACACTACTTTCATCAAAAAGATTTTCAGGACAAATCCAATTAAAATTCTTTTCCAAAGCATCAGGAATTCCTACAAGTTTACAAGGTATTGGTACTCTGAAATCTTCATTGGTTCTACCAACAACCTATACAGGCGAGCCAAGCTTATTAAAACGCTTAAAAACTTTCCAAGCTTCAATGGCAACATCTCTAAATTCTCTACGCAAAGTTTCCAAGATAAAATCTTTCTTTTCGGGATCTTCAATATCATGAAGCTTAAGAGACATGTGTTGCATAAAAGGATTAAGGCTAGCAAACCTAGCTCCAACATGTGAACTAAATAAGCAGAAGCAACTTCATAACTAGGAGCAAGCTCAGCCAAAGACTTTTCCTCAACATCTTTATGCATACTAATATGATTAAAGAACTCCTCAATATTACTTTTCCCAATAATTGAACCACTACCTACAGAGAGGTCCTCCAAAACATACTTAGGGAACAACATAATGAACTAAGAGTAATAAAGTAACAACTATAAAGGAAACTAATTTGTTTGTGTTTTTGATAAAATGGAACAAGCAAAAATAAAGTAAAAGCAAAACTTAAAACAAAGTAAAGGATGTGCGTGCGAAACTCCCCTTGCAGAAGTCTTCTTTTTCCCTGGCAACGGCGCCAGAAAACTTGTTGATGGCGCGGTGTTGAATAGTGCCAGAGAACTTGTTAGCGTGTAGTTGATGATGTAAAATGACCGGCCAGTTGGAAACCTCAAGAGAAGGTTTGATGAATATAGCAGCAAGTTTTCCCTCAGTTATGAAACCAAGGTTATCAATCCAGTAGGAAAAAGCCAATACTCCAGAAGGTGATGCTTGCTAGCCTAGTGACACTCCAACAAGGGCGCCGTTAACGATATCTTGTTAGCGCGTCTTCAACTAGTAGCAACGTGGAACCTGCACACAACACAACCAAGAACTTTGCTCCCAACTTACGATGAGGTTGTCAATCTCACCGGTTTGCTGTAAACAAAGGAATGAGCATATCGAGTGGAAAGCAATAGTAATATGCGAGTAAAGTAAACAGTGCAATTAAAGTAAACAGGTGATAGCAATAGAAAGGAAATAGGACCGAGGTCCACAGTTCACTAGTGGTGTCTCTCCATAAGATAAAATAACACATGCTGGGTAAACAAATTACAATTGGGCAATTGATAGAATAAAGACAACGTGATATGTCAAGAGGATAACTATAAGATTTACTCTGGGCATTACAACAAGATACATAGACCGCCATCCAACTGCATCTATGACTAATAATCCACTTGGGGCGAATCAATCCGAGAACTCCACAAGTATTAAGTTGCGAACAACAGATAACTGCATTAAGCAAAGTGTGTAATGTAAACAAAGCATGTGCCCTTGGACATATGAATGTTGTTTTCTCCCTAGTGGCAACAACACATCTACAACCTTAGAGGTTTCTGTCACTCCCCCAGATTAAATAGAGGCATGAACCCAACTATCGAGCATAAATACCCCCTCTTGGAGTCACTAGTATCTACTCGGCCAAGATAGCTACTAACAACGGAGAGCATGCAAGATCATAAACAACATAGAGATAACATAAGATAATATTCAGCACATCAACTCAATCATAACACCAATATTCATCGGATCCCAACAAACACAACATGTAGAATTACATAACGGTGATCTTGATCATGTAGGGCAGCTCACGAGATCTAAACATGAAGCACATGGTGGAGAAGACAACCAACTAGCTACTGCTATGGACCCATAGTCCAAGGTAGACTACTCACTCATCGCGCCGGAGGCAAGCATGGCGATGAAGAAGACCTTCGGTGGCGATTCCCCTCTCCGTCAGGGTGCCAGAAAGAGCTTCTGGACCCTCCCGATCTTGGGTCGACGACGGCGGCGGATCGCGATGTGTTTCTGGAAAAGTGATCGGGTGTTTAGGTTTTTCCCGTCGGAGGGTCTTTATAGGCGAAGGGGCAACGTCAGAAGTGAACCGAGGCAGCCTCACATATAGGGGGTGCGGCCAAGGCCTGGACCGCGCCGCCCTACTATGTGGCCGGCCTGTGGCCCCTCTTCGTCTCCTCTTCAATTCTCTGGAAGCTTCGGTAAATTTCTGGATGTCTGGCTTTTATTTCGTCCAATTCCAAGAATATTTTCTGTGTAACTTTTCTGAAACACGAAAACAACAGAAAACAGGGAACTGGCACTGTGGCATCTTGTTAATAGGTTAGTTCCGGAAAATGCATAAAAACGCCACGAAGTGTAATGAAACACTAAGCAAATGGTGTAAAAACAAGCATGGAGCATCAAAAATTATAGATACGTTTGAGATGTATCAGGCCTCCGGCAGGGATTCCCCTCTCCGGCAGGGATTCCGCTCTCCGACAGGGATTCCCCTCTCCTGGATCCTCTCGATCTCGCGACGGCGGCGACTTGCAGTATGTTTTGTGGAAAAGCGATCCGTCCCTTAGGTTTTTCCCGTCGAGGGGAACTTAGAGGCGAAAGGGAAGCGTCAGAAGGTGGGCCACCTGGCCTCACTATATGGTGGCACGGCCAGGGGCTGGGCCGCGCCACCCTATGGTGAGCCTGGCCCCTGGCCCCCCTCCGTCTCATCTTCGGTCTTCGTGAAGCTTCGGTAAAAATAGGAGGTTTGGCTTTTGTTTCGTCCAATTCCGAGAATATTTCCTGTGTAGCTTTTCTGAAACAAAAAAAATAGCAGAAAATAGGAAACTGGCACTGTGGCATCTCGTTAATAGGTTAGTTCTGGAAAATGCATAAAAACGCCACGAAGTGTAACAAAACACAAAGCAAATGATGTATAAACAAGCATGGAGCATCAAAAATTATAGATACGTTTGAGACGTATCAGGCCCCGCTGCAAACAGGCTGGTAGGACAGAAGATGTCGTGCAAGTTTCTTATTGCGAGCACGTACGACTATATACGGAACACATGCCTATGGTTGTTTAGTACTATGATGCTTTATCTTTATTTATTTGCAATTGCCCATGTCTTGATTATTACATGAATTATCTTGTCCATGCAACGCTCGTTCATCCATCCCTATGCCTATAGTATTTAATCCTACTGTTACTATTAATACCGTTACTGTCTTTACTTTACTATTGCTGCTACTATTTTACTACTATCACCACTATAAAACTGTTGCTACTGATAAACCGCTACGAGAAAGTCTATTTCCAGTTGCAGCTGAATTGACAACTCATCTGTCAAGGCTTATAAATATTCTTTGGCTCTCCTTGTGTCGAATCAATAAATTTGGGTTTTACTTCCCTCGAAGATTGTTGCGATCCCTTATACTTGTGGGTCATCACGCGCCGTCCCATGGTGTGGGCCCCTTGGGTGCCCACTGACCTCGCCCTTCCGCCTATAAATTCACATCTTCGGGAAAACCCTAAAGGACCGAGCCTCCATCCACGAAAAGTACTGTAAACGCCGCCGTCGTCGACCCTAGTTCAGGAGGGGCCTGAAGCTCTTCCCGGCACCCTGTCGGAGAGGGGAATCATCACCGGAGGCCTTCTTCATCGCCATGCCTGCATCCGGAGTGATGCGTGAGTAGTTCATCTTTGGACTATGGGTCCATAGCAGTATCTAGATGGTTGTCTTCTCGTAATTGTGCCACCATGTTTAGATCTTGTGAGCTGCCTAACATGATCAAGATCATCTTATTGTAATGCTACATGTTGTGTTTATTGGGATCCGATGAATATTGTCGATGGATTTCGTGTCGCAAGAACACGGGGTACCACGCGACGGACCCAAGGATTCGAACGCAGGGGGCTGAACGTGTGAGATCTTGGATCGCAACGAAACACGGTGACGGAAGCCTCGAGTGTCGAACGCGCAATGCACTGCAGAGAGAGACACCGAGCCTTACCCAGGTTCAGGGCCCTCGTGGTGAGGTAAAACCCCTACTTCCTGCCTTCTTGTATTACAACGCGACACCTCGCGAGGAGTACAAGGTCTTGATTACAAAGCTCTAGCTGGCCAGAGGTTGAAGAACCTGCGTGCCCAGCTAGCAGCTTGAAGAAGATGAAGATCCCATCCCCCCTAAGGGGTGGCCTCCCCCTCCTTTTATAGCGCCAAGGTCCTCCTTCCCCTTATCTTCTTGGGGAAGGGGTTGCCACACACGGCCAAGGAGGGAGGACAGCTGTAGATTCTGTTCTTCTGTGGACGTAGTCTTCGTAGGGTAGTGGCGCCGGTCCACAGGAGTGGGTGGAGGAAGCTGACGTCCTCCTCTGGCGCCCTGCACCGTCCACGCTATTTTTAGGGGGGTGGCCAACTACCACTGTGCCGCTTTGGGCAGGCACAGAGAAAGCTGGTCTCCTCCCTGTCGGGGGTAGCGTGGGCGGTACGCGGTCTTCTGCACGTTATCTTCTTGCTCTGCACGCAAACGTGTTGTGCTGACGTGGGCGTGCTTCCTCTCCTCACCAGCAGGGGCTCGTGAGGAGGTCTTCTGGTCCTTAGCAGTTTTGGTCGTCGTTCTCCTCACGAGGCGCCTCCTCGTGAGGGTCTTCTCCGTAGCTTGGATCGTCGTCCTTCCCCTGGGCTGAAGATGGGCCGATGACGGGGCCCAGGAGCAGGTGGACCGGGATACCTCGGTATCCAGAACACCGACAGTAGCCCCCGGGAGCCCGGCCCATGAACGCGCCCTCTTGAGGAAGCGAAGGGCCGGGGGGCCCCGAAGCTGCTGGGCCCTCCAACGGCACGCGTCAACCGCGCGGTCAGAGGACCATGTCAAGAAGCGGAGGTCGTGGGCACGTGGCACCCTTGCAGTTGACGAAGCGAGGCGGCGGCGTGGAGATCGTGCGAAGTGGGTGGGGTAACGGGCGTTTTTCGAACCGTCGCATCAAGGCCGACGCTTCGGAAACCGCGCCCTGGCCTCCCCCTTTTAAAAGCTTGGCAGAGAAGGCTCCTTCCTCTTTCCCACAGCACATCGCCGCCGCTGCCTCCTTCCCGAAGATCTTGCTCATCCAAATCTCTCTCGCCTCCAATCTTCTCGCCGCACCTCGCCCCTGCCCAGATCCATGGCACCGCGCCGGGCTGTAGGAGCGGCGAGGCCTTCCGCTGCTGCGCCGCGGCCGGCGGCGCCCCTGCTCGACTCCCGAATCAAGAGCAGCCGCGAGCTCCAGACCGTCCGAGAGATGGTCGGGAGCAGGAGCAATGAGTGGGGCGCCACCCGCATCTGGCACGGCCGCGCGCCGCGGGACACCTTGCCCCCGACGGTGCAGCCTTTCTTCCTCTTCTCCGTCTTTGCCGGCCTGCTGCCGCCGTTCTTCCCCTTCTTCCTGGCGATCTTGGAGACTTACGGGATCCAGGCCATCCACCTGCATCCCAAGTCCGTCACCTTGCTGGCGGTCTTTGCTTACGCCTGCGAGGCCTGGATCAGCATCAAGCCGTCGGTGGCGTACTTTCGCCACCTCTTCTCCCTCCGGTCCTCTGGGCTGAACCAGAGTTCCGGATGTGTCTCCTTCATCGCCACTGCTGGAACGGAGGGCGACTTCATCGACTTGAAGTGGATGAAGAAAGTTGAAGACTTTCGGAGCCGCTGGTTCTTCGTCGACATCCTCGAAGAATCGGAGCTCTTCCTCGTCACGGGGATCCCTCCCGTCAAGCTCACCACCTGGGCCAGCGAGGCCCTTCCTGAGGAAGCCCTGAGGATGCTTCGCCCGCGAATCCGCGATCTCCGAGAGGCCGGCGTCACGGGGACCATGGTCGGGGTGGAATTCGTCACCCGACGCATCGCCCCTCTGCAGAACCACCGCCGGGAGATCTGGAGGCATAGGGCCGGGGATGACCTCCGGCTCCACGTCAGCGAGCTCAACGCCGACGCTCGGGAGGAGGTAATAAGAGCCTTCTTCTCTTCTGCCGCCATCCCCGCCATCCCGCGCAATGCCTTGCCGATCTACAGTCTGGGCGCTCGGGAGACCAGCCGCGTCACAGCGGGGATCTTGAAGTTCAACGCCTGGGGCCCGTTCCTTGCCGACGGTGTCGTGCCTGGTCCCCTCCCGAGCGCACCTGCGGCCAGCTCGGAGCAGGACTCGGCAGCAAGGGGAACGGGGCCCAGGGCCTCTGGAGACGACGACGACGACGACGCGGAGTCCGGTGGGCGGCTGGTCCGCCGGAGGCGTCCTGAGGGCACCGTGGTGCTCTCAGATTCCTCCGACGATGACTCCTCCTCACCGGACCAACCCACCGGGGGAGACGCCGACGCGTCCTCCTCGCGAGACCTGGAGGAGGAGGAGCGCCGAGCCCGCCGGGAGGCGGAGCGCCGCTCCAAGTTCAACGACGAACACACCAGCCGGAATCCCGAGGCCGGGACCTCCCGCGGGAAGAAGCCGGCGGGCGAGTCTTCCGCGCCCCCGCCACCACCTTCCTCCCTCCCGAGCAAAAGAGGATGGGTGGAGCGGGACGCCTCGTGAGTGTTCCTGCACAAAGACCTTTACCTTTTGCCTTACCTTTCCCCTAACCTCATTTCACCTTCCCATCTCCAGAGATGCCGAGGAGAAGAAGGAAGAGAAGAAGAGGAGGAAGAAGAGGAAGACCGGTCAGGCCACGCCGGGCCCTGACCCGGCCGCCACAGCCACACCGGTGACGCCGCCGTGCGCCGCCGGAGAAGAAGAGGACCGCGCGTCCGCGGGCGCGCAGCCCGCCTTGGGAGCCACCACGGCTCCCAGCGCGGCCGAGCCCCCTAGCGCAGGGGCACAGCCGAGACGATGGGGGCAGCTGCGGCTGCCCCCTCTGTAGCCGACACCAATGCCGCCCTGGGAGCGCCCCCGATGGCCGCGCCGTCCGGCACGAGGGCTGCCCCCGAGCCACACGGCGAGAAGAGGGCAGCCTTCACCGAGCCGGGGCCCTCCAGAGCTCCATCGCCTCCCCTGCCAGAGATACATGGGAGGCCCGCGAGGATCGCCGCCGAGCCTCACGCCGCCGACCCATGGGCGAGGGTGCTCGCGGCTGCTACCGGCGCCCTCCGCGACGAGGTCGCCAGGGCGCGCTCTGCCGAGGAGGCGCGCATCGAAGAGGGCTGGGCCCTCCTACACCAAGCCACGGAGAGATGCCGTCTCCTGGACCAGCGCGCCGCCGAGCGCCGCGAGCGGGCGAGGAAGGAGGCGGAGGAGATTCGCGCCAGCGCGGTCGAGGAGACTGAAGAAGCTCTGGCGAACGCCCGGGAATCGGCGAGGGGAGTCCTGGCCAGGGCACACGAAGAGGCCATGAAGATCATCTCTGAGGCGCGCCAGCAGATTCCCCCCACCGTCGGGCGTCCCAACCCAGCCTTGGCTGGGGAAGAGGCCAAGCGGGCAGCTCAGCACCTCCTGGACCAGGCCAGGACAAACGCCGATGGCCTCCTCGCCAATGCTCAGCAGAGGCTGGACGAGGTCGAAGACCGGGAGGCCCTCCTCCATGCTCGCGAGGAGAGCGCTGATTCCCGGGCGGAGAGCTTGAGCCTGCAAGAGGCTGGGCTCGCCGTCCGAGAAGCAGAGGCTTGCGAATGTGAGCGGGGACTTCGCCTCCGAGAGGAGCAGCTCCATGCCCTCGAGGACCGGCTCAACAGGGAGCGAGAGGCCCTCGAGAGCCGGGAGGCGATGGCCAGCCGGTCCAATGACGAGCTGACCCGGCGCCAAGAAGCGCTGAACCAGCGCGAGGCTTCCCTTCAGGCGAAGATGGACCATATGCTGAACCAGCGGCGGATCAGCATGGAGCAGGAGTACGAGCGGAGGCGCAACGAGACCACCGAGGCGTGCCGCGCGGACTTCCGCTCCAAGACCGACGCCGCCCTCTTGATGTACAAGCAGAAGCGCGAGACCCTGGAGCGTCAGGTCCGCGACTTGGAGACCGAACTGAGGGGGGCGCACGAAGTGCGCTGGGGCGCTGAGCGCGCCCTTGCTGAAGCCGACGCCACCATCGCCTCGCTCCGGTGCGACGTGCAGAGGCTTGAGGAGGAGAACTTGGCGTCAGTCCTGCAGGGCGTGGAGACCTCTAGGGAGCTCCAGGAGGCTAGGGACGCCGAAGAGGAGGCACGCGTGCTGCGAAGGCAGCGAGTGCAGATGTTCCGCGGGTTCTCAGCCCGCGTCATGGCGGCGGCGCACCGCCTGGGCATCCACGGGCTGACCTTGCCCACGGTCCCCGAGGACGACGGGTCGATCTTGCTCTTCTTCAGCCAGCTGGCTGAAGAGCTGGACGGCGCGTCGGCGAAGGTCCTGGAGCTCATCGACGCCGAGTGTCGGGAGCTGCTGGGACTTGCGGGGACCAGGATCTTCTCCAACATCCAGCGCCTTCGCCCCGACCTCAACCTGGAAGAGGTGCTGCGGAGGCCGTTGCCTCCTCCGTCAGGAACTCCTGACCGTGCAGCGGAGGCCAGGGCAGGACGTCTAGGCATCGCCCTGCGACGGTTGCAGGCCATTTATGCCCGCCCTGGAGCAACGGCACCGGAGAGCTCCTCCAGCGGCGACACCTCCGGCTCCACAGAATCCGGCAGCGATGAAGCGACGGATTCCAGCGAGGGGACGTCCTCGGGCTCCAGCGATGGCGCTGATGATGACGAGGGCGACGCAGCGGTCGCCCAGTAAGCTCCTCCTAGACCTCCTCCAGAAGAACTAAGTTAGCTGCACACTTGGCAGCCGTCAGACATTGCCCTGCTGGGCCAGTTTAAGTTGTAATCGTACTTAAGGCGTCGTTCGCCAAATCGTCCTTATTTACACCCTTGCGCATTTTTCCTTGTCTCGCCTTTGCCTGGGGAATGTTCTACGCCGTTCAGGGGCCAGCCTCCGAGCGGGACAGCAGCCTAACGCTTAGTATGCAGCTCGTGGTGCAAGGCTAGCGGGCACTGGCGCTCCAGAGGTGACTGTAATGGCATACAGGACTATCTCCCTGCAGCCCCCCAGGCGTCCAAACACAACAAAGGCAATCTCAGGAGAAGAAACACAAGGCCGCAGACAAGGACAGCAGAAGACTTAGAGAAATCTACACGAATTGTGCGACTCTCGCGCGCTCATGCGCCTTCGTGCGAGTGTCGCTCGAGAGGAGAGAGCACCATGGATTGTATGAGGTGACTGTAGCGGGTCCCTTCCCTAGTCAGAGCTCGATCCGTTTTGGGTTTTGCGGGCCTGCTGTTTTTCGGGCAAAGGCCCCAGCGCGGACACCGTGCTCCTCTTCCTTCTCGAAAGGCAGTCGAGCGAAAACTCACGTTCGCGTTAAGCCGCATCCAGCTGAGATTGCGAGGCTGGTGGAGCCAAGACTCACAATTCCAGGACGAGATGGGGGTGACGTCCCTTAAGCCCCCCTGCCCAATCCTCAAGCACCTGGGGACGGGGCCACCGAGGACGGCGCGAGCCTACGCGTCCTCTGGCTCAGGTCCCAGGGATGCGTATCTGTCGAGGAAGCGCTCGCAGAGGTCCCTCCAGGACGAGATGGACCTTGGCGGTAGCCCACAGAGCCACCGGCGAGGCTCTCCCTTTGAAGCCATCATGAACCAATTGGCCATGACACGTCCATCGCCTCCAGCCGCCCGAACACTGGCCGCGTAGTGCTGCAGGAACTCCTCGGGATCGGAAGACCCGTCGTAATGCACACCAACATCCGGCCTGAAGCGAGGCGGCCATGTTGCGCGGCGAAGTGGCCCGGCGAGCGCCGCGAAGCCCCCAAAGCCGAGGTTGCCGACCTCTGGCTCACCCTCTCCAATGGCCTCCAGGCCATCGAGGACTTGGAGACGTTCTCGGCGACGACTTGCGTAGACAGCACGAAGGCGGAGACGGTGATGACGATCGTCACCCATGTCGAAGCAGATCTTGAAGGAAACACACCACAGCCCCCTACCTGGTGCGCCAAATGTCGATGGATTTCGTGTCGCAAGAACACGGGGTACCACGCGACGGACCCAAGGATTCGAACGCAGGGGGCTGAACGTGTGAGATCTTGGATCGCAACGAAACACGGTGACGGAAGCCTCGAGTGTCGAACGCGCAACGCACTGCAGAGAGAGACACCGAGCCTTACCCAGGTTCAGGGCCCTCGTGGTGAGGTAAAACCCCTACTTCCTGCCTTCTTGTATTACAACGCGACACCTCGCGAGGAGTACAAGGTCTTGATTACAAAGCTCTAGCTGGCCAGAGGTTGAAGAACCTGCGTGCCCAGCTAGCAGCTTGAAGAAGATGAAGATCCCATCCCCCCTAAGGGGTGGCCTCCCCCTCCTTTTATAGCGCCAAGGTCCTCCTTCCCCTTATCTTCTTGGGGAAGGGGTTGCCACACACGGCCAAGGAGGGAGGACAGCTGTAGATTCTGTTCTTCTGTGGACGTAGTCTTCGTAGGGTAGTGGCGCCGGTCCACAGGAGTGGGTGGAGGAAACTGACGTCCTCCTCTGGCGCCCTGCACCGTCCACGCTATTTTTAGGGGGGTGGCCAACTACCACTGTGCCGCTTTGGGCAGGCACAGAGAAAGCTGGTCTCCTCCCTATCGGGGGTAGCGTGGGCGGTACGCAGTCTTCTGCACGTTATCTTCTTGCTCTGCACGCAAACGTGCTGTGCTGACGTGGGCGTGCTTCCTCTCCTCACCAGCAGGGGCTCGTGAGGAGGTCTTCTGGTCCTTAGCAGTTTTGGTCGTCGTTCTCCTCACGAGGCGCCTCCTCGTGAGGGTCTTCTCCGTAGCTTGGATCGTCGTCCTTCCCCTGGGCTGAAGATGGGCCGATGACGGGGCCCAGGAGCAGGTGGACCGGAATACCCCGGTATCCAGAACACCGACAAATATTGAGTATTATGTCAAGTTGATTATTTATCTATCATGTCTAGGTTAGTTGTGATCTTGCATGCTCTCCATTGCTAGTAGATACTTTGGCCAAGTAGATACTTGTGACTCCAAGATGGAGTATTTATGCTCGGTAGTGGGTTCATGCCTCTAGTAATCTGGGAGAGTGACAATAACTTCTAAGGTTGTAGATGTGTTGTTGCTACTAGGAGGAAAATAACAATCTTTTGTTCAAGGATAATTGTATTGTTTACATTACACACTCTGCTTAATGCAATAATCTGTTGCTTGCAACTTAATATCCAAAGGTTGTTCGGATGATATCCTGAAGGTGGATTATTAGTCATAGATGCAGTTGGATTACGGTCTATGTATTATGTTGTAATTCCCAAATGAATCTCATAGTGATCTTCATATCATGTACATGCATTGTTATGCATTCTCTATTTGTCAATTGCCCAACTGTAATTTGTTCACCCAGCATGTTATTTATCTTTATGGAGAGACACCTCTAGTGAACTGTGGACCCTGGTCCATTCTTTTACATTGATAATACCATATACTTCAAACTCTATTTTCTTACTGCAAGTACTATTTTATTTCATTCACTGCAAACAAACATCTCCTATCACATTACAAGTTGTGCTGTGTGTAGGTTCCATGTTGTTGACTGACGCCAGTAGTGCGCCCTGCCAAAAGTCAGCTAGCAGTAACCTTCAGATGTGATTTCTTTCTCCTACTGGTCGATTAAACTTTGGTTTCATATTGAGGGAAAACTTACTGTTGTGCTCATCATACCTTCCTCTTGCGGTTTCCCAACGGGTCCTGTGAGACATCAATCACCCTTTTGTGTCAAAAGGCCCATTTTCATGAATGTCGGGTGTATGTAACCCATGCACCCAACCACAACCTTCGCAACATATTCTTCTTTCAACAATTTGGATAACCCAAAATCCATGATTTTTTGGTGTCAACTTGTCATCCAAATGTATATTGTCTAGCTTGACATCACCATGTCTCATGGCATGGGTTGCACAACTATGCATATATTTTAACCCTTCTGTAGAGCCAATTGCAATTTCCAAACATGAGTCCAAGGAGAGTGCTTAATTCTTTTTGCCATGGAGGATGTCTTGGTGACTCCCATTTGCTGCGAACTCATACACTGAGACTGGAACGTCCACCTCCAAGCAGCAACCAACAAGGTTGAGGATGTTTTTGTGGATCATTTTTGTTTGGATCTCAACTTGTTCTACAAATTTCTCCTTTGTAACTTCATCAACCTTGATAGATGCCTTGACTGCTACCATAGTTTGGTCAAGAAGAGTTCCTTTGTACACATTACCAAATCTTCCATTTCCAAGAAAGTCTGAATTATCTTTTGTGAAAATTGTGAGACCTTTCACGTTTTTAGCATCTCGCCTCCACTCTTTTCAAAATGTTTATCCATTTTTCTCTTTGCATAATGAATGCTAGAAGGAGAGCAACAATAAGTACAAATACTCCTAGATTAAAGCCTGTAGTTAACAAATCATGTAAATGAGTTACACACCACTAATTTAGATTTGGTTCTTTTATTTTACTAATAGAGGCTAACAAAAAAAATTAACCACATCAGTGCATGTAATACTGTTACGTGTGGATACTGTCTTGCAACAAATATTTATGTGGATACTGGATACCAATAAAACAAATCTAACTATATAAAAATTTAGTACATTTAAAAGAAATCATAAAAGCCTATTGATGAGGTATTATGTACCTCATCAACTCAGATATCACTACATGAATGATTCTTATATTAGTATAATGGTTCTTACTTTTAGAGAAACATCATAATTATAATTTTCGTTAACAGAGGTAGTAATGCCTCCTCAAAACAGACTTTCGCCCCGCTATATTAATATAGCAACCACAAGATACAACCAACAATAGCCTCGAATGGAAAGAAAATGCTGGGGCAACAGCAAAACATGCCCAAAGAAGAAAATGGAAACAAGGGCGGATCGAGTAAATGACGGTGAACCCCAACCGCTGCGCCCTCCAAAGATTATCTACCCCGCTCCTCACACCAAATTGTCAAGTACCAAGCAACACCTTCAAGAAGGAAAGCGAGACATCGCTGCCTGGACCAGCTGGTCCTAAGGTTTCCCCCAGCATACAAGGGGAAGTGGACATAGGGTAGCCACAACGCCCTCCAGGAAGGAATGGTGCCACCCGAAGGCGGCACCGCGTTGGTGTCGGTCGAGCCGACAAGGATTTCTCCCAAAAAAAACCCGTGCATAACCCCCGGGCAATCCGATGCAAAGGAGTTCTGCGAGGTCGATGCCTCGACACCACCAAACTCGCCACCCACCAGCATGCGCCACCATGGTCAAGAAGCTGTCGTTGACGTCGTCTCACCAAAGCAACCATCATGAGGCCTGAGAAGGATGCGAAAGGGAGCTTGAGTCGAGGCCGGTAGTAACACAGCCGAGAGGGAGGGAACAACCTCCACCGCCAAAGGCGGTAGTTGCCCAGACCCAGCAGCAGCACACCAATCGCAGCTAGGTCCGGCCGGGCCCAAAGGCCCGTGAAGCACCCGCGGAGGCACACCAGTCCCAATAAGGTCCGACCGGGACCAGATCGGGCCCGTAAAGCCCAACGCCACGCTGCAACAGGCCGGACGCCGTCGTCACCATCCCCAGCAGCAAATTCCCGTCGCCACCATCTCCTGCAGGCGCCACCGTCACGGCTAGGACAGCCAGCCATAAGCCCAGATGAGGCCAAAAGGGCCTAGATCTAGGGCCGGCGGGCGTTGTCCAGCCTCTTCCCGCGCCGCCCCGCCGTATACCGGCACCAGCGCGCCTTCGCTCGTCGGATCCGTGTCGCGCCGTTGCATCCCGAGCCGCACCACCTGTCGCCAGAGCTCCGCGTGCGCGCCCCCGCCACGGGAGGGTGCCTGCCGCCACCGGCACCGCGCGGGCCTAGCCCGGCAGCCTCTGCCGGCGATGGCGGGGAGAGGGAGGTAAAGAAGGAAGGCTGGGAGACGCTTGCCAGCGGTGACTGGGTTGCCCGCGCGGGGGCGACGTGAGTCGCGAGAGGGAAGGGTTTTTTTCTCAACAGAGGTAGTAATGAAGATCAATTGATTAATTTGGAGCGATAGTCATCTCTTATTCTTATCTCTACTATCCAAAGAAAACATCATGTTCCGTCGTCACCGATAGGTCGCTCGTTTTCGTCCTGACGCCTCCCTCCAAAAATCACGTCCCTCCTCCCATCAATTTTATTTCGTCCAGCTAAAATTCCTCTCCCTTCAATCAGTCCTATACGAAAATCACGTCGCTGCCGCCCGTGTTTCACGGTTCTGCCCTCGCACCTTTCCTAGCACACGCAACACGCAACAGGCTTGCCCCGCCGCCTCGATCTGCGCAGCCTCGCTAGGCCGTCGTCCCGTCTCACACCATGGTCGGACGCAGACACCGCACGCGTGCCGTAGTCGATGATCGCCGCCAACGGTGGCGCTCTCATCCGCTCCCGTTGGCGTCGACTTTGTTCCGGTGGGTGCAACAGTCCGCTGGTCCATGCGCCCTCACCCGCCATCCCCGCCGCCTTGAATCTCCGGCGCCGTTCGGCTTCCGCTGATATGCCGCAACCGCGCAGGTGGCGCCGTGCTCGCCCTCCTCAACGACGCGTTCGAGGATGGCTAGACTGGGCTCCCGCGCCACTGCCTGTAGACCTCCGGCCCCGCTCCTGAGTCCTGACCGCTGCTCCACGACCCTTTCTCCGGCGCTGCCCGGTGCTCCCATACGGTACGGTGCTGGAGGGTTGAGCGCGTGCAATGCCATGTCTAATCTCCCAGACGCACGGATGCTGTTCGACGAAATGTGCGAGAGGGTCTCTCTTTTGTGGACATCCATGGTTTCCGTGTGTACGTGAAAAGGTGGGCAGCCAGAGGAGGTGTTGCGGTTCTTCAAGGGGATGGTGGCGGCCGAGATGCAACTGGACGCGGTGGTCCTGGTCAGCCTTCTTCTCGCCTGGTAGCATTGCTTCTTTGAAATCATACATGCCCTTACTTATTTTCCCTCTTCCAATTCCTTGATGAATCGTTGCCTATTTGAAATTCCTTGATGCATCAGTACATTATGTCTATTGCTTCGGTGTAATCTGATTTTGGGCAGTGGGGATTTTCAGTAGTGAACGCATGTTTTATGTATTTTGTGTGTACTGCAATGCCAACGCAATTAGAAACAAAAGCTCAACTGGTGACGACACAAGAACCTAATCTGCAATATCTTTGCAAACTGGGAATCAAAAGATAATATATATGTCGTGTGTGGAATTTGCTGGGAGTGGACTAGCTAGCTAAACACACTGCTTGGGGCAAAATACTACATGATGTGAGTTTAAATAAATTTAATTTTGAGTACCACATGCCCAATTATTTAGTGTATTTGATAAGATGAGGGGATAAATAATGATATAGAGTAGCTATTATGAATATGAACTACGCTTTCAGCTGTCTTCCTTGCCTTCTTCTTCACAGAATTTTGGGTTCTTCATAAGTGTACTGTATTGTTCTTATGCCTTCTACTTGACAGAATATTTTATGGTCTTTCTACTTGCCTCTGAACTTACTAGCACAGGCCTATTGGCGCCTAATATCAATTTGTTTTCCTTTCTTTGGTGAGATATGTGTGAGCATCTACTTTTTCTTTGTGGTCTTGGACATAGTTGGTTTTAGATTCCAGTTATGGTAGATTACTGAAATTTTTAGGTACTGTTGGGTTGTTTCCTCTTGGCAATGTTAATTATTATAATGATGCCAATTAATCAAACTTTTGAGATTTCTTGTGTGTGTCTAATCAACATCATGCACCCCATATTAATAGCAAGTAGATGTTTGTAAGTAGAGGAATAGGTTCAACCGGAAGCGGCATGTAGTGTATATGTGTCGTAGTTCTAGAAGTGGTGGATCGTACTAATGATGGTTGGTCAGAAGTGGTGGGATAATTAGAAGAAGATTAGAAGTAGTGTCAGGAATTAGCAGCTGGGAACTAGAAGAACATGTTATTTTCTCTCTTACCAACTTATGTCCAGAAGCATGTGAGGACAAGTGATTGTTATTTCCCTTCTTCTAATAGCCCTAGAAGCCTAGCTATGTACATGAACTGAATTTTTCAAGAAGCACACTATGCTCTACCATTTGTATATTAACTCTAACATATGCATATAAATTCTATATTTCCTTGATTGTAGAAAATGGATCACAAGGTTGAATTGACCATTGTATTTTCATGGGATTCCTGGTTCAAAAAATAAAAAATCACAGCAATTTCTTAGTATAACTTTCTTCTCCAAAATTCAAAGCAAGTAAAATTTGGATCATGCAGGATTTTCATCCAACATTTTATTAGTTATTCTCCCGTTGCAACGCACGGGCATATTCCTAGTAATTTTAAAAAGCATATCTCCGTTTTATGAAATTTATAAGTATTGATTCTCAAAGCAAAGCAGTGTCAGATTATGTCTATGTGAAAGCTATAATTCTACAAGGGAAATGATTTGCACTAACTGATATATGTTTTTTTTATGACACTATAGCCTCTACAAATCACATGCCAAACAGAACACTACTAGGATAGCATTGCGGGAATATGGAAATGTAAAAGTGAGCAAGAATGTATAACGACGGGAACCCTTGCTGGAAGAGGAAATATATCAGTGCAATCATTGATCTTTGGATCGCCGTCGCTATGTTGTCCCCTAGGGCATTTGCAATCGTAATCACCTTCGCGGTCGCTGCATACACCTTTGCAAGTGAAATGCTTGTTTCACTGATCATCGCATTCATTGATATCTGCGTCATGGACGGAAAGGATCAACAATTAGTCTGGACTATTGACACTTACAGAAACGAATTGAAATGGAGGGTTAGTTACCTTGGCATCTGTGTTCGATGTATGGGTTGCCCCAGTAGCCCTTGTGCAATTGCAGATGTTTCTGGGGCCACTATCTGCGTCAATCTCAGACTACAAAATTGGCTGTAGATGTTCGCAACTTAGGGGAGAGCTTGGAAATATAATGGGATACAAATTCTTGTGCTAGCCTGCGGACTGCTCCCAGATGCTTGGGAATTGGTGTTCCGAGCTTAGCATTCCTGGAACAAATTGTGGTGTCCTTGTCGACCAGGTCATCGAATACTAGTCGCCTCCAGATGAGTTTGGTTTGGTGGCATAGGAAAGGGAATTATTAAAATATTGTTCTTCTGAAACAGATTACATAGATAGTATTCGAAATAAGAAAATTTACAAAACATTACACACATGTTCAGATATCAACGTTAGACTACAATAATTCTTGTGCGTGTTCGCAACTTAGGGGGAGTATTGGAAAAAAAAATACAACTTCTTGTTCTAGCATACTGCATATATTGGCCTATGGACTAGGAAGGATGTCCATGTTGTTTTTTTTTTTTTTGAAGCATACATGTTCCATTATTTAGACAAGAAGATAGTACAATACACGTACACAAAGAACAGAACGAACGAGAAGAACACGAACGCCCGTACAAATTGCAGAAAGCTCTGCACCACCCAAACAACCGCAACTCTCACCGCCGGCGCCGCGGAACGACCGCCAGGAGAAGAGAAGACGGAGACCATAGCACCCAAAAGTCGACGTAGCTCCATCGCCGGAAACGGCTTTATGAACCTCGCAACCGAAGCACCCGAGGGTGCAGCACTTATCACTGTGGCTCGTCGGTCGGGGCTGAGCCCCAAGCTCGTCGTCGACCTCCGGATTCGGCCACTCCCGTCGACCGCGTCGAGGAAGAACACCAAATCCGCCTGCCTCAGTCCAGCAAACCCGCACGGACGGCAGCATCTTCCAGATCGCCACCAGACAAAGAAGATTGGCGGATACAGCTCCGGCGTACCTTCTTCTATCTCCTCGACGGCGCTGGAGAAGACGCCGGCGCGACGCAGACGGAGAAGAAGAACAAAAGTCCCTGACGAAATCGCCGCCGTCGTCTCGACGGTCTCGCCTGGACACCCTAGATCCACCATCAGAAGGTGGTGGAAAACTAGCTCCGTGGCTCCCCGACGGCGAGCACCATCGAGTCGGTGGCCCGGAGAACTTTATTTGCAGCGACGGCGCCGTCACCGTCCGAGCGCCGCCCGCACAAACTAGCCTACACCTAACTACACACCGACCAGACAGCCGCGAGGCTTCCCCCCATCCCACCGCCGCCGTAGCAACGAGGGGAGGTAGGGAAGCCCCCGCCACCGGCGGCGGAAGAAAGGAGGAACCCTAGCTTCGCCCTTTTTTCGCCCGATCTACTGTAGCGGGAGAGGAGAAAGGGAAAGCAAAACTCTAGCATTAGGATGTCCATGTTGTTGGAAGTTGACTTGGCGCTAGTAGCTCCAGTGACCTCTGTGTTCGGATTTATGGTGAAGTCCTCATTGTTGTTAGGATTTGTACTGTTTGATTTGCCAAACTTCTTGTTTCTCCTGATTATCACAAGTTGTTCGGCAACCTCTGTCATATCCGGCCGATCTTCTAGGTCTTCATTTAGACAATCCAGTGCTAGCTTTCCCACTTCTTCAAGGATAGGAATATCTTCTTCAGTTGCAATGTCAGTGTCAAACATTGCCCTCCCACTTCTTTCATTTTCGTAAACTTTGCGGTACTCAATAATGAGACTACAATTCTGGTCATAGACATTTCTCTTCCCTGTAATGAGCTCCAACAAGACTGCTCCAAAGCTGTACACATCACCCTTTTGTGTCAATAGGCCAGTTTTCATGAATGCCGGGTCTATGTAACCCATGCACCCAACCACAACCTTCGCGACGTATTCTTCTTTCAGCAGTTTGGACAACCCAAAATCTGCGATTTTCGGTGTCAGCTTGTCATCCAAAAGTATATTGTCTGGCTTGACATCACCATGTCTCATGGCATGAGTTGCATAACTATGCATATATTTTAACCCTTCTGCAGAGCCAATTGCAATTTCCAAACGTGAGTCCAAAGAGAGTACTTGATTCTTTTTACCATGTAGGATGTCTTGGAGGCTCCCATTGGCTGCGAACTCATACACCAACACTGGAACGTCCACCTCTAGGCAGCAACCAACAAGCTTGAGGATGTTCTTGTGGATCATCTATGTTTGGATCTCAACTTCTTCAACAAATTCTTCCTTTGTAGCTTCATCTACCTTTGATAGATGCCTTGACTGCCACCGTGGTATTGTCAGGGAGAGTTCCTTTGTACACATTACCAAAGCTTCCATTTCCAAGAAACTCTGCATTATCTTTTGTGATTTTCTTTAATCCATCTTTTGTGAAAATTGTGAGACCTTTCACATTTTTTAGCATCTTGCCCCCGTTCTTTTCAAAAAGTTTATCCAATTTTCTCTTTTGGAGCATAATGAATGCTAGAAGGAGAGCGACGGTAAGTACACACACTCCTAGAGTAATGCCTGCAGTTAACAGATCATGTAAATCGGTTACTCATGAGTAATGAAATTTTGGTTCTTATATTTTACTAACTGCATGCTAACAACAATTTTTATCCACATCGCTGCAAGCACTACTGTTACGTGTGGATATTGTCTTGCAATGAATATTTATATAGATACTGGATACCAATAAAACAAATCTCACTATATAAAAATTTAATACATTTCGTTGTCGTAAATCTATATTTCCACAGAAGAAAAAAACCCCCTGAAAGTCTATTGTTGAGGTATTATGTACCTCGTCAACTCTGATATCGCTAATGATTCTTATATTAGTATTATGGTTCTCACTCTTATAGAAACATCATAATTATAATTTTTGCTAACAAAGGTAGTAATGAAGAGGAAATGCACTTTTATCCCAGGTGTGTATGCTCCCTTTATTCAGAATTTTTTAAAACATCAGTAAAATTAGAAAAAAACATTCGCATGTATATCTCCACATTCTATGTGTTTAAGCAAGTTTTTGTTAAAAACGTACATATATCTTGGCCTGTGCAAAAAAGACAAAAAATAACAAGTCGCGAAAAGGTTTATTTTTGTACCAAATTTAGTTATTTTTTACACATGCCACATAAAAACTTGATTTTTCTTGAAACGACTTCATAGGCACGTAGGACGTGGAAATGTACACAAAATATTTTTGTTTAGAATATTTTGACATTTTTAAATATGTTAAAAATGAATTTAAAATAAAGGAAGCAAATGCACCCGGGAGCCAAAATGCCTTGTCTGTAATGAAGATGGATCTATTGATTTGGAGGTATCATGTCTATAATTTTAAAAAGCGTATGTCTGTTCTCTGAAATTTTAGAAGTATTGGTCCTCAAAGCAAAACAGTGCCAGATTCTGTCTGTGTGAAAGCTATAATTCTACAAGGGAAATGATTTGCACCAGCTGATATATGTTTTTTAATGACACAATAGCCTCTACAAATCACATGCCAAACAGAACACTACGAAGATAGCATTGCGGGAATATGGAAATGTAAAAGTGAGCAAAAATATATACCGACGCCAAGCCTTGCTGGAAGAGGGAGTATATCAGTGCAATCATAGTTCTTTGGATCGCCGTCGCTATGTTGTCCCCTAGGGCACTTGTTAGCGATAGTAATCACTCGTGACGTCGGTACGGCGTCGTACGCAGATGTGTGTTGTAAACCGGTTCCACACCGGGTCGGCGTCGTGTTGGGTATTATCTGTACCGAGTTGGACGCTGGGTAGTTCCGAGTAGGATTCGTCCCTGCCGTGTATATATTCGTGTACGCGGTACCATGTAACAATCATCGGAAGTTGAGGAATAAACAAGGTCCGACACGGGCCTTTGGCTAATCGTTTTTCCGTGTGCGTGGAGTTGTGCTAGCTGTTCCGATCGATCTGTTCGTGTACGTGAGTTTGAGGCTAGCTGATTGAACTAGCTAGCTTGCTTGCTATACGCGCAGCTCTCAACGGAAGTTCGTACGTGCGTGACGTCTCGCCGGAAAGCTTCGTCAAGATCGCCGGACTGCACTCGGCGTATTGGGGCTGGGCCAACAGCACTTGCAATCGTAATTACCTTCCCGGTTGCTGCATACACCGTTGCAAGTGAAATGCTTGTTCCACTGATCATCGCATTCATTGATATCTGCGTCATGGATGGAAAGGATCAACAATGAGTCTGCAGTATTGATACTTACAGAAACGAATTGAAAGGGAGGGTTATTAGTTACCTTGGCATCCGTCTTTAACGTATGGGTTGCCCCAGTAGCCCGTGGTGCAATTGCAGATGTACCCGGGGCCATTCTCGGAGTTGAGGCACTCGCTTTTGTCGCTGACGCAGGCGTACCCTGGCTTGTTGGCCACATCGGCGCATTTCATGTTGTCGATCTTGGATGTGGGGTCGCTCCCGCGGAGTGCCCAGTCGAGCACCACCGGCTTGGTGGTGGTGGAGCCCCCTTTCATCTTGAGGTCTGACACGGTGAAGTTGTAGCTGTTCTTCTCCACTATGAACGCGTAGTCGCAGGGGCTGAAGTCCATGCCCGCGTGCGACCAGTCTGAGGTCTCATGGAAAAATGTCATTTTGTTGTCCGTGAGCCCCGGCGGGAGGTCGACGCGGCACACGCGCCGTCCTTGGCGCTCCCGCCGTCCTCGCAGTAGGACATGCACCCACTGTAGAAGCTGTAGAAGTTGCGATTCCACGGCCCACTGTTTGTGTAGACGAAGGTGTTGCATCCGAGGACGACGAGCTCGCTTCTGTTGTCTGTGTGAAACCTATAATTCTACAAATGAAATCGTTTGCACCAGCTGATATATGTTTTTTTTATGAGACTATAGCCTCTGCAAATCACATGCCAAACAGAACACTACTAGGATAGCATTGCGGGAATATGGAAATGTAAAAGTGAGCAAGAATATATACCGACGGCAAGCCTTGCTGGAAGAGGGAATATATCAGTGCAATCATGGATCTTTGCATCGTCGCTCTGTTTTCCCCTAGGGCATTTGCAATCGTACCAACCTACGTGGTTGGTGCATACACCCTTGCAAGTGAAATGCTTGTTCCACGGATCATCGCATTCATTGATATCTGCGTCATGGATGGAAAGGATCAACAATGAGTCTGCAGTATTGATACTTACAGAAACGAATTGAAAGGGAGGGTTAGTTACCTTGGCATCCGTCTTTAACGTATGGGTTGCCCCAGAAGCCATTGGTGCAATTGCAGATGTACCCGGGGCCATTGTCGGAGTTGAGGCACTCGCTTTTGTCGCTGACGCAGGCGTACCCCGGCTTGTTGGCCACATCGGCGCATTTCATGTTATCGATCTTGGATTTGGGGTCGCTCCCGCGGAGTGCCCAGTCGAGCACCACCGGTTTGGTGGTGGTGGAGCCCCCTTTCATCTTGAGGTCGGACACGGTGAAGTTGTAGCTGTTCTTCTCCACTATGAACGCGTAGTCGCAGAGGCTGAACTCCATGTCCGTGTGCAACCAGCCGCCGAACCACGACGAAGCAGCTGGGTCGGCACCGAAAAATGTCATACTGTTGTCGGTGAGCCCCGGCGGGAGGTCGACGCGGCAGCAGCCGATGCCCTCGCACGCGCCGTCCGTCGCGCTTCCGCCGTTGTCGCAGTAGGATATGCACCCGCTGTAGAAGCTGGACCCTCTGCGGCCTTTGGGCCCGCTGTTCGTGTAGACGAAGGTGTTGCATCCGAGGACGACGAGCTCGCTTCTGTTGTTGGAGATGCGGTACGGGGGGGGGGGGGGGGGGGGGGGTGATGTAGTCGCTTGCAATAGATTTATCCGTGTTGGCAGTCCCGGTGGTGCTGTCGTAGCACTGGTAAGCGATGGGCATCATCACCCGGGCCTCCGGTCGCGGCATCACGGTCAGGTTCAGCACCTCGAGTTTGGGGCTGTCGGCGAGGGTCGGCGTGCCACCGTTGCAGTCGATCTTGAAGCCCGGCATGAAGCAGCCGTCGCCGATGCCGAACGGGAAGGGGATGTTCTCGAGGCTCCCGCAGCTCTTCTGGCAGCGTGGCGCTACCTGGAGGACCTGGCTATCGGCGACTGCGAGAACCAGCACAGGCAGCAAGAGTGCCGTCCATATGGATAGACGCATGGCCATCGGAGCACTAGACTATCGATCTGCTTCTTTACTAGACGATCGAGCAAACTCAGCTTGCTATGTTAGCTGAATGGCATAAGGTTTATATAGAGTTAGCGGCTCTTATGTTGGCATACTTAAAATTTGTCTTGGCGGCAAGCTGTTGAATTCTAAAACCTAAAGGGCGCTAGCCTACCCTACCCGGCCAACCAGCCCATCTGCCCGCGCCGCGTCTCTCCTGTCCATTGGATGTGGTAAAACACCGCTGCTTTTCTCCCACGTCGATTTACCACCGTTGGATGCGGTAATTTTTCATTCACTTCCCGATTGGCTGTACAGGTCCATGACATCTGGGACCATCTGGCGTAGATCCCCGCGTGTCATATGGTGGTGGCGAAAATTCGTGGTGCACTAAAAAAATGTCAGGTAAAAACCTAGATCTCACCGTCTCTCTCCCACTCCAATCATTCCCCGTCTCTCTCCTCCAATCACTCCCCCCCACTCCCCCATCTGCTCAGCCGCCTCTCCCCAAAGATCTTCTCCCCGTGAGCAAAATCCATGGCGGCACGCGGTGGAGGGAGGCGGGATCACCGGCGGGAGGCGGCGCATCGGTTGGGGGCTGTGGGATCCGCGGAGCTGGGAGGCGAACCACGGTGGCGCTGGAGCCGGGCAGTGTCGTCGAGCTCATGGCCTCTGAGCTCGCTCGCATCCCCGTCCTCGCTGCTCCCCACATGTTCTCCTCCCCTGCAGTCTTGGGACGTCATGTGCTGAGCGTGCTCTTGCCGGGCGCTCGCGTAAGACGACGGCAGGATGTCATCTTCTCCACCAGATCCAGCGCAGGATGATTCCTCCAGTGAAGCTATGGTGGAGTGTGGTGAGGTGCATGGTGCTCCTGTACATGGTGAGGACATTCTTTAATCTCTATATCTAGATCGATCTGCTACTGAATTTTGTTTGGGCTGCAACGACTGTTGACTTTTTGTGTTCTCCATCTGTCAGTTCATATATTATTTTTCTTTGCTGTTGCTACTGGTATTCCTCTCTTCTCAATGTCCATTGGTCTGTTTCTTGCTGTGTAGGCTTCTTTGTGTTGCCTCAGATAGGAGATCACCAGCTTTGAAAGGTGCAGATGGTAGGTGGTCGAGGGTCAAGGACAGATCTCTATTAGGTGCTCCTTTTTCTTTGCCTATTGCATCCTTTAGCACTTTCATTTTTTTGAGTGAAGCACTATTACTTTCAGTTGCTAACTGATGATTTTCCTAGACACAACATTGCACATGTGAGCTTAATTAAAGTAGTTGACGACAAATATAAATACTTTTTGGGGTACTAATGACGAATGTAATATAGTGGTAGTCAAAGTGGTCTATCTGAAAATGAAAGTTCATATGTTTTATAGTAGGTATTATAATAAGAAGCTCCAAACTATATCTATCTAGAAATAAACGCTTCTTTTTTTCACTGCCTGAATTAGATTCAGCACATGTAATTACATGGATTTTATTCAAATGGCAGTATCCATTTTTTCTTTTTAATGCTGCAACATCATTTGTGCTAACTTTGTTCTTTTGTGCTTCAAGCTTGTGCCGAATTGCATATACATTAGAACACGGTTGGCCCTTTCAGCAGACTCTAAAAAGCCTTCATCTAAAAATGCATGAAGCCAGGACATGTACTGTGGGCAATGGTCAAATTCTTCGCTCTGTCTATATCGATGTTCCACCACACTGCTATGTTACAATATGTCGTTAACTTTGTTATATTATTTTACTCGTGCAACATATTGTCTTAAGTGCATGTCAGCATTTTCCACATCTAGATATTCACCTGTATATTAGGTGTGTGTGTATATATACCCAATAATTGATGCTATGTCAAATGGTTTGTGTAAAAGGTGGGGGTTCTGCTCTATATATATACAGAAATGCTAGAAAGATTTGCTGTACCGTGAGTATTATTTTTGGGACTCCTTTGGGATATTATTTTGCTGATAGTCTGAACAAACTATTTGGGCTTTGATTGTGTGGCAGAATCACAAGATTACCATTTATGTGTTGTGTATAGAAATGCTCAGTGATTTGCTATTGTGTACTTCATTCAAATCTTAACATTTGTCATGATCAAATGTTTGTAGGCCTCCAAGGTAAACTTTGTGAAAATGAAGCTAGGAATTACTTCCAGAAGCTTATTGATGCCATTGATTATTGCCTTATCAAAGGAGTTTATCATTGGAGATTTGAAGGTATGTCCTGGATAAGAGATGCATGCGTCACTTTCTTTTCTCTTATTCTCTAATCGCATTTTCTCATGCTTGACAATTTAATCTCTTTTGTAGACTGAAAACGTGCTTCTTGATTCAGTGGGAACTTAAGTTTCTGATTTTGGACATAGTACACTGTCCCAAAAGGTGAGTAAAGGAGTCTATCATAGAGATCTGAAGGTCTGTTCTGGATAAAAGAGCATGCATCGGAATGTCTACTAGAGTAACCCTGCTAGAATTGCTTGTCTTCATTTTAACCTTCAGAAGACAAAAATGCAAATGGTGTTCAACACCTTGTATCAGATCCAAGTGAACCGGAGAAGATCCATCAAAGGTTGTTCATTTTATTGTTTGCTATTTATTACTGATTTCTGTTATCTCAATGAATCTGCAACGAGTGTGCTCCATTGGCCGCTGTCATCTATAGGCTCTGGCAGGCTCCTTGATTGTAATAGAGGTTCCATTTTTTCTATAATAGAGGTTTTCATAACTGTATTGTTTGTCTTTTAAAAAGTCTTAACTGAATACCAGCCATTCTATGCAAATGTCAGAACAGGGATCTCTGCACACACTGAGTTGACATCTTCACAATCTACTGAACCTGCTGCACTTCAAAATTTTCAGGGCCAATATGAGCAAAGAAGTGTCCATGATAATGTTATAGGAGTGCCGCTGTTTGGACATCTTTTGTTGGATATAGCAAGCTTGAGCGATTTTGTTATCTGTGCTCATTTACATTTTTCTTTTGTTGGAGATCTAGATGTTGTCCATATTGTTGTGGGCATCCTCAATCTCCAGTGGCAGCCAGGTAATTTCCCTACGCTCACTTAAATTCTATCTCTATGTTCCAAACATTCTACTCTTGCTTCGCTTTTTGTCCATCCCGTGCTCTGCTAGCTACGGCCACTATTAACTGATGTTAATTATGTTTGCCCGTTTTTGTAAACCCAAGTTCCTCTGGGAGCTGCATAGAATTAGTGTGGGTATCCTTAGTTGCACTACGTATGTCAGGTGCAATGGCAGCAGCAACAGCTTGCCAATTAGTCCAGTCAAGGAATGAACTAAATATTCGATAAACATGTATGTGGTCTGCTTCTTTTCAGCCTTCAATATTTGCATGTTGTTCTCATGGTCTTTGGATAAATTTGTTTTTAAAGTGCTCATCAGTGCTCTGTGCCCAAGGTTATTACACGCAAAAGGGTGTAAACATGTCCAACTTGAACACAAACTCTTTGGCCTCCAAGTTTAAGGCTTATTCAGAGAATATATGATGACATTTCTGCAACTGGTTCGCTGTCAAGATACATGTTAATCTATGTTTATAACATAATAAATGAAATACAAGATATTTTTTGCAGCCTGTATTAGCTCTAAAATCTGAAACCATAACCTCACACTAAAAATAGTCACACTGTGACTACCGTAATGCCTGCACATATAATCTGTATACTATTGGTGTTATTATCATGTAAAAATATTAAGAAATTGACAAGTACAAATACTAGCTCATACATATGAAATTCTGCTTTCTGCTATGAGCATGTAAGGTATATAAAACTAAATTTGGTATGTAAGATCATGACTTAGATGTAGTTCTTTTACCATATGATATCTGATGCGCTACCTTTTAAAGCTAAATCTTAGTGAATGAGGGAAAGTAGCAGCACCAGATGTGGTGCTTATGTTTTGTGTTTTCTGCATTTCAATATCAGTGCAGCATTCAGAATTTTTTTCTCTTATTTAAGATCTTGCTTGCATTTCAAATGCTTTCGTGTTTGGATTCTTATTTGTACGTTGGTTCAGTGTGTCTTTTCTGTGCATTTCATTCACTTGCATGCTAAAATTGGAATTGCCTAACATGAATCCTTATAAAGAACCGGTGTAATGGCGGTTGTTGCAAGCTAGGAGGGTTGTCGGGAGCATCGTTGGACATGCATACATCATACATGCAGGGGAAAACATTAGAAGAATAACAATGTCCGGATAAAGCTTAACCAGGTAGACATTATATTGCTTCATCTATATGTTTTTGCCATGCAAATCAAAATAACCCGGCCTCTTCTTAAAGTACAAACCAATATAGCTCTCTTCACATATTTTGATTATTCATTTCTTCTTTCATCGGGTGCAGCCCGGAAACCATAAAACTTTTTGAGTTATAGTGTCAGATGATGATTTGGTAGGACATCTGGCTTTGAGTGTAAAATTAAGCTAGCCTGTTGAAAATCATTCCGACAACCTGTCGCGGGCTTAAATTTGGTGTAGGTGCTCAATTGTAGGTATTTTATTCGCGCCAAATGATATAATCTTAGAATTATTGATACTATTTCACATAAAGATCAATATGGTTGTTACCTGTGATGAGCCTGATGGTATCATCTGTTGTCCAATAAAAGCTGATTCAGTCTGATATTTTTCCTGTATGGATTTTGACTCGGCAATGAGTAATGAGGTTAAAATCTTATTGAATTTCAGCAATTCATTTTATATTCTTCTTTCAAGAAAAGCTCTTGCATCGACTTGCATAGAGAGGTTCTATTGTTGACAAATTTTCATTCACATGCCCTTTCTTGCTCATCTCCTTCAGCAAGTTAATAATGTTGTGCACTTTCTATGATATATTTTAACCAACCAAATGGTTTACTATGGCAGTTCGTTTTGTAAGCTTCTTTTAAGAAATTTATAGCTATATATTGGATCTATAGGTCATTAGTATCAAATGGTTTACTACAGGAATAGGTTGACTTTGTGCTATATTGCTACTGTTTAGAAAACATAATTTATCTATCTCTTTTAACTAGAAAAGCTCGATTGGTGTTCTAGGATAAACTCATGATCTTATTTAGGTTTCATTAGCAAGTTGTTTATAAGGAATTATTCATATCCGATTTAATGGGTATGTGTAGTACTCGTTTTCAGAACAAATGCTCAGTGTGATTGGACTATGCCATGAATCCATCCATTGCAGTATTTGTGGTACTGGTTGACTGCCATTGCTGAGATTACCCATTGTCTTCACTAAAGGTGCCATTAAACTATGATATGGATCGCTGCCTGATTTATTTACAATTGATGACTCCTGCATGCATGACGAAGCAACATGATAATTCCAGTTTTATTTCAAAAGAATTTAGTCACCATGAGGATTTTAAATTATGGAGTGTGAACGATTGCTGCCAGGGAGGTTCCATGAAGATTGCCCAAGATTTTGAATACCATACCAATTTCAAGCTGCAAGAGCAAAATCTGATGCTTTTGTGCATGCACCAAAGTGTGTAATATTTTATTAACACTGCAGTAGTGGCCGAATCATAGCCCAGAACATATCAGGCAGGCACCAGCAGCAAACCCTAGCGCCGCAGGTGACCATGGCGGTGAGATCGAGCAGGCAACCTCGTGTAGTAGATGGCGACCGCAACTGGTGGACAATGGCGGCCTCAGCTGCTAGACGATGGCGGCTGCCTTCCAGTTTTGTTGGCCGGAATGTGAGGCATAGCTCCTATAACAATTGTTTCCTTTTTTGATTGTTGATGCGATTAAATTATTCTTTGTATGGATTTCTATTACCGGCTTGATACCGGACTTAAGTTATTATTGTTGTTATTTTATGCCTCAGATACATTTGTTCTTTTGTGTTTACAACACTATCTTTGCATTGTGAAGACCAGGTCGTCCGCTGGGTTTAAATTGTAGTTAGCATGGGAAACATACATGGACCGCAAAAGAAGCCAGTAGATAAAACAATAAACGGTTAGGGTTCACATACCAGGATACCACCACCACCTCAAAACCAGTCGAGGTTAGCAAAGTAGTCGACAACACCACCACCTCAAAACCAATCGAGGTTAGCAAAGTAGTTGACAATTTAGGACTTAAAAAATGATTTTTTGTCTCTTGCAAAAAATGAAATATACCTTTTTCACATAAGCTGAGTCTACCTGGTTCAATTGGATTATTCAATCTGTAAATACAAATTTTAATCTTATTGCAAATACTTATATTTACGATACATGTACATTAAAAATGTGCCATGTTACTGATTTGAATTGACAGGGTTTTTGAGTACCAAGGCCAAGAAAATCTGGGCTGCTGACATGTGATACCACCATGCTTCGAGTCTACGTGTTTGCGCCTCAGTGATGCTTACAATTGTAACCCTAAGGTCTATGAATCTCGACTGTGGATAAAAAACATGCATTAACTTTATGTCTTGAATAATGCCTCGCTTCCGCCAATTGCGCGAGAGCGCAACGGGTCATCTAGTTAATAGGAATTTCTGCTCGTCGGTCTCGCATTACGTAACTCCAAGCTAACCATGGTTATCTGCATAACCAGGTCCACGCTGCGGTTACGCATGAGATGTGCTGCCATGTTCTTTTATCACCCATGAGGCTATATTAGAAGACGCGACTCAAAGGCATTGATGTCCTTCTTTTTACGCCCTAACAACAAGTGGTTTGTAATATATATTCGTTAGACTTTGTAATACTGCCGTTTCAATAGAGTTAGCGGCTCTTACATGCATGATGTCATCAATAATGATTATCAATTTTCAAATATCAACCAATAATTTGAAATTCCTAGGGACTTACAAGAATGGCTGTCCAAATGCTTGCATTCCCTGTATATATCATGGTATCATTTTGATCCATTCCCTGTATATAATGCACATGTGCTGGTTGGCACCTTTGTCACGACTCCCTCCATTTCAAAAGTAAAACGCATAAGTTTTTCTCTATCAAACGCTTGAAGCACTATTATGAAAACTTTTATAGGGGTAAACCTAACAGCGGCGCACCGTTCTGGTGCAACGCCGCTATTAAAAGCTATGTAGTTTCCAGAGGTGCGACCCCACCATTTTGCCCGTGCCGGTGGCGTGTCGTTAGGACTGCAGCGCCACTAAATGGTGGGCCCGAAAGCTAACCGACACGTGCCATAATGGTGGCGCGGCAAGTTTGCCAACGCCACCGATGCATGTCAACTGGTGGAGCTGCAAACATGTCATGCCACCGGCGCGTTTAAACTGATGGCGTTGTGGTTGCGCCACGCCATTGGTGCATGGCCAGGGTGGCGTGCGCGTTGTACCCAATTCCACCAATTTCTTTGTCGGTTCATGTCACGCCTTGCAATTGCACGTTGCGGCCGCGTGAAATCCTGCCACGACGGACGATGGACCCATCTTGTCTGTGACATGTGACGGGTCAGTGTTGTTTAATACAGAGCATTGGAATGGAGTGGTCGCATTATCCGGTTTCCTGTGACGATGGACCCATCTTGTCAGTGACATGTGACGGTTCTTCGTGAGTTCCATATGAAAAAAAAACGGAAGCTTATCCCGTTTGCCACATCTCCACCTGTGTGTCCCCCTTCCTTCGCGCTATCAGGACATGTGTATTGTTGGATAGCTCTGGTCTATCATTGCAGTGTTGTACTTTTGTTTTTTATATAGATAGATGGGGTGTTTATATCAAAATAATGCCGTGATGTTCTTATTTATCAGTGGACCTGGTTATATAGGAGTATGTTTTGAGTTTTCGTACTATACAAAATACTATGTACAACCGAGATGTTCTGACTGAAATTGTTTTTTCACCCGTTCGCATGTGTGGTATCTTAAGGCCAATTTTTCATTGAGTAAACGTGAGAAAGATACAAAATGGAAACCATCAGTATGTGTTCCACATAGTATTTTTCATTGAGTTTTACCTGTACAATATAGCATATTTTAGTGCTCGGAAATTGGGCTTTTGAAAAAACCTCTTGGATTAACAGTCGATCGATTAAATCAGTTAATAGGCCAATTTTCGATTAACCCCTAGCTAAACTCAAGCCGACCGAGCAAGTTAACGATTACCTATTTCTTGACCATTGATGTTACCCCATTCTTGTATGTTTGTTCTGATTAAACTAGTATGCTGGGGCATCTGTGTAGAATGTGTGCATTAGTTAGAGCAATCTTGCAGCAAGTTTGGGGAATTAGTAGAAATCTTTGGGCTGCTATGGCTTTTACCTTTCTATGATTGCCACACTAGGGAGAAAGGATTACCTTGCATAAATATCCAATGATAGAAACAATGCCTTCCTTGCAAGGATGTATATGTATTTTCAATATCATGTTATAGTACTTTATGCAATAATTTGACCTGAGGTGGACTCCCTTGTCAAAGGAGTATTAGAGAGTTGATTTTATATCAATTCTACGATAGAACATGATACCATATTTATGCTTATTAATGACATCTTGTGTGTTTTGCATTCTTATAGCTTGTCGTTTGTGTTTTATTACCATGATGATACAAGAGATATCAAGTGAAACCATGATATTCGGTCATGTTTTTATAAGAAAAGCCTTAATTTACTTTTATGTTATTTTACTTTCAATTCTTAAATACAAATATCACAAAATTCTTTGTTACTTACTTTGTTTTATTTGGGTTTTGTAAACTTGCAAGCTGTTTGTGACCGACAACCACCACAGTTAGTTGGCGATGCAAAGTTGTTGTTTAACTGTTGCAGGTTGCTTGAAGAGTAAAGAAAATGAACCACACTTAGTCTTCTCCAAGAGTTCGATATAAACCCCAAGCCACCTTTATAGGTAAAACTTCTCTTGATGCATCTGTGTTTGGACTCCTAATGAGTGGCATTTTAAAGAATAGAGTTGCTGCCATCACGCAGTCTCGAGCCAGCGATGAAAATTTCGCCACGCCACCACAGGACTAATTATATACTAGCGAAGGTTAGTAAAAAAGTATAGAAAACAGTTTCCATATCTGAATAACCAAGCTATTTCATTAGAATAATCGTAAATATATTTACATACATTAATGATCTGGTGTTGAGGATATTTATATACATTTGTATAGTTTGGTCAGAATTGACAAAGTTTACTTACGATATACTGAAAAAGTTTGGCCATACGAGGCTGATCTGTCATCTTTGCATCTTTCTCAACTATTGGACTTGTTTAAAATTATTCAGTTACTAACGAAATTAAGCTTTCTAGGAAATAAATTGTGTTTTGAGGCACAAAGAAATAAAGCAGGTGATTTGCATTGCTACTCGCTAGCTTATGGTTAGAATCTTCTTTTCTTGCCGAAGTATTATGAGTTAGCCAATGAAATTGGAGGACCACTTTTGTACTCTTTTTGGGTGCAATGTGAAAATATGCATAGGCAGGGGCAATGCTTCCCATTTCAAAAAAAAGTAAAAAAACATGTGACATGATAAAACTTTACACCAAGTTTGTTTAATATAAAATATAAAAGTTCCCTTTCAATTATCTGGGTGTACCTCTCCATTTTGCTAAACTTAGAAGGGGGATTTACAACCAGTTATAGATAAAATAATGAAAGGGATCTCGGGATGGAGGGGGTAAGCTACTTTCTTATAGAGGGAAGTTGATTTTACTTCAAGCTTGTATTGCTAGCATTCCCCTCTACCTGTTGTCGATAATCAAGTTTCCCAAATGGGCAATTGACATGATCAATTCCCAAATGGCCCATTTCTTTTACGACGACCTTGATGGATCCCATAAATATCATTTGGCCAATTGGGGCTTGATCTGTCAACAAAAAGATTTTGGGGGCATGGGGGTTCAAAACCTCAGAGATTACAACCTTTGTCTCCTTGCCTCCTGGATCAAGAGATATCATCTTGATAATGATAAAATTTGGAGCAAAATTGTTGATTCTAAGTATGATTTACAACCTAGTGTTTTCCATGCTAACCCAGCTGCTTGCTCCCCCTTTTGTAAAGGGATAACATGGGCTGCTCATGCTGTTAAAATGGGGTATAGATGGAAAGTTGGTAATGGCAAAAAGGTGTTGTTTTGGGAGGATATTTGGTTTGGAAACTGTAGTTTAGCTATATCCTTCTGGGACTTATATACTATAGCGAATGAACAAAATTGCACTATTGATAGTGTTTGGGATGGAGTTGAACTTAAAATCTCCTTTAGGAGAACTGTTTCTAATGAGATTTATCTCAGGTGGTTGGCGTTGTGTAACCTCATGGCATCATTCTCTTCCTCCGAAGAGGAAGATACTCCAGTATGGATGTTTCATCCTTCTGGAAGTTATACTGTGAAATCTTTTTATGCAGTGGTTAAAAATGGAGGGATTTACTAGTGGAAATCGGGGAATTTGCACCGGTTTGTAAGGGCCTTTAGCACCGGTTCTGGAACCGGTGCAACTCTTTCGGGACTAAAGCCTCATTCCTTTAGCACCGGTTGTGTTACGAACCGGTGCTAAAGGCCGTCCACATGGCCTCCCACACTGCGCCCCCGCCAGAGGACCTTTAGCACCGGTTCGTAATACGAACCGGTGCTAAAGATTGGCGACGTGGCAGCCTCTCAGCCCTGAACGCTGCCGTGGCTAAAACCCTAAACCCTAGCCATTTGAAATACGATTTTTTCGGGTATTTGAAACACGTTGATGAACATATAAAAGAAACCATTATATTACACAATATCTTCATGTATATAGAGATCGAAGCTAGTGTCATCTTTCATCGTGCTTGGTCGAACATATTACATAATGGTACATTGTACACGTTCATGCATATATACAATATAATTTCGGTTACGATTTTCCAAACTCGTAATGCCGATGGTATTCTCCGGTTGGTGCTATGACCTCATCAAGTAAGAATCCCGCCACTTCCTCTTGAATTGCTCGTACCCGCTTGGTTGCTAGAAGACGATCCCACTTCAGTTCGATCTAATGTAAAGAAGGGGATCAATATATATGAATGAAGAAATTCAACATAAATGATGGTAATAAAATAAAATTGTGAATATTGTTTACGTACATCTAGTTGTTCTAGTCTTCTCTTCTCACAGCAAGTCTCTCGAATGAACTCGCAGACATAGAATCCACATAAATTATTCCCAGTCTTCTTGCTTCAAGCACTTTACGAGAATAGAGTTCAATCAAAATAATAATCAAGGATGATAATGGTATTGAAACTAGAACCAAAGAGATGCGCGGACCTAGCTAGTAGTACTTACCGGTACTTGTTTAAATTCAAGCTCCTTTTTCCAGGTACCCGGTGCCTTATCCGTGAATCGTTTCCAAGCACTGCCCGACAAAGAAAATGAATAAAGAAGTTATTAATTACTTGATATCGGGAAATGAACGAAAGTTGCTGATATAGTGCCATGCATAATGATTGAAATTATCGCTGGAGTGTATCAATCATGTCCCCGAATGTCTCAAGGGGTTTACGTTTCGAGTCCATGACTAGTACTCGTCCTCTATCAAGTTCAATAACTAGCAGAATAAAATGATACCTGCGCACACGCATAACACACACTTAACATCGAGTAACCAAAATAGTAATGTGTATAAGACAGTAACACACTCACTTGAAGTTGTAAGGAAATAGTATTTTCGTCATGGTTTCTTGTTTCCTTGACGCCCGTACCAAGTTATTCTCCGTGTCCTTGATATGGTTATGGAGAGTTAGCTCGTTCACGGTATATGGGTCAATGAACCCAATGTCATAGATTTGTCCTCTTTTGCATTTGAGTTTCTTCAATCTGCATAATATAGTGAGTAAAATTATGCATGCAATGAACGAGATGAGCTAAAGACTTAATTACAAAAATAATACTTACAAACAATAGGCATTGATCATCGATTTGTCGAGGGCGTCATGATTGTATAACTGAAATAATTCAGCAAATTCGATGTTTATTTCATCGTTTCCACGAAAGTAATGCTCATCATTAATTCCTAGTATGATCCAGTTCTGCCCATGTTGTGAGGCTTCCATGTACCACTTATGCAATTTTCGCATTCTTGTTGGTAGATTCAGAATCTCCTCAGGTCTGACGAGAGGGCTCCCGTGCTGGTATTGGTATGCTACTACTTCAGCCGTGGGGAAATCACACTTGCTTAAGTACTGAGCAACAGACATACCTGCAGCTTCGGCCTCCTCTTTGTACAGTGCTATGATATCTGGATCATACTGGACATCGGGAAACACTTGGAGCGGGGGGGCACGAGTTCATCTGTTCTTTGAGCCGAGGAACTGATTTACCTTTCGACCGCTTTGTTGCATCTGACTTGAGAATAGTGCGGTCATAGTCTGATGCAAGCCTTGGCTCGGGTTGGTGAAGGTTCTTCAACATTTTTAACACTTTCGGATCTAGAGGAGGCTGCTCGGCGGACTGCTCGGTCTTCTTTTTCTTCAAATTTTCAAAGAAGTTCTTTGATTTCTCTTATACTTTCGCCGCATTTTCCTTCGGAGTATAGTCGTAAGGTCTCTTGGGAGGAACCTTAGGTACTCTTGGGAGGGGCTCCTGTCGACGGATCAGTGATCGGTTACTCTTGGGAGTGGCGATGGTACGCTTCCGCTTTTGGCTCTGAGCCTCAGTGGGCGGAGGTGGCGGAGACGGCTCACTAGCTGGAGAAGGCTGGTATGCTGGAGAAGGCTGATGCGGTGGAGATGCCGGAGAAGGATGACGCGGAGATGGCAGAGAAGGCTGACATGGCGGTGGAGAAGGGTGACGCGCTGGAGACCTTGGCGTCCAATTTGGAAGCACGATGTATTCCTTTAGCCATAGAATAGTGGTCTTCTTGGCTTCTCCCAGCTCATACAAATCTCCTTCACCCGTAGGGTGGTCAAGCTTCAGCTTCTCAAATCCGCCCATAACTTCATCCACCCCGGTAATAGTGTAGCCATGTGGAATCGGATGGCAATGATAAGTTGAATCAGGTCCAATGGGTAAGGCATAGCCGACCGCCACCTTCATGGTTATGAGCACGACCTTCACATGTAGCTCGCAAGATGTCAACTCCGTGATATCATCCACTGGGTAGCGGATCGCCGGTTCATCATCATCCTCTGGGAGGTCCGTGGAAGCCACGCTGCTTTTCCGCTGAGATGGTGGGCCGGTAGCATCATGTGCAGCTTCTATCTGTGGTTGAGATGCGGCGGTTCCTTGCTGGCTCATCCGATTTAACAAGTCTGATTGCCGCTTCAGCTCTTGTTCTATCAGAGACATGCGGTCTGCCTCCCTTTCCTTTCTTCTCTGACGGCTTCTATCAGGAAATTTCTTCCTTTCCACAGGAAACCCGAGTTTCCACGGTTTGGAGCCTGGTGTGGTTCGTGTTCGTCCTGGGTGTTCATCATTCCCAAGGGTGCGTGTGAGCTCGTCCTTCTCTCTTTCGAGATGGAACCTTCCCTCTTCAACATCCTTTGATGCGCTTCTAAGGGCATCAATGGGAAGGGGGTCTTCGTCATGCTTTTTTGTATATACACACTTCCTTTCTGAGTCCAACTTCCCTCCATGCCCGTAAAACCAATCCCTTGACCGATCGTTCCATTTCAATGTCTCCGGAATGGTCCCTTTAGCAATTAGATCGTCCTCCATTTTCTTCCACTTAGGCTTGCCAGACTTGTAGCCTCCTTGCCCTATAGTATGGTGATACTTCTTTTTAGCATCATTTTTCTTATTTATTCCTGACCTTCTCTTAGCTGCCTCCGAAGTCTTGTACTCCACGAATGTGTCCCAGTGGTCTTTTATCTTCTCATATTGTCCAGTGAACACCAGAGTCTTTTCTTTGTCGACAAAATCCTTATACAATCTTTTCTTCCAGTTGTTGAATTGTAGTGCCATCTTTAAAGAATCCACTTCTTGACTTTCCGCTCTATGATATTCAGATGGCGATCATCGTCATCTGAATCATCCTTATTTGGATCCTCCTCATTTGGATCCACCTCATTTCGATCCACCTCTGGCGCCTCTGGTAGGGTAAAATTAACCATGAGCTTCTTCCAAAGAATATTCCTCAATCTCTTGCGGACATATTTAAGTGGTTCCGTCTTTGTCTTCTTCCATTCTCGAAGGGTGATCGGAATGTTGTCCCTAACAAGAACTCCGCATTGTCTTGTAAATTTACTTGCGTGAGCCGCGGGAGCAATCGGTTCGCCATCTTCACCGATTTCTTCTATCCGGTACCTTTCATGTTCTTCCAACCTTCTGGCCGGACCTCTTTTACTTACAGAAGAGTGGCTCGATCCAGAGGGCTAAAAGAAGAAAGAGCGTTAATATATGTATATACACAAATCAAATATCCATCTATACAACAGAGGCTTAATTTATTAATACACATCTACCTCGCCGGACTTTGCAATATTGAAGGTTCTATCAGAGACGTCGACTTCTCCCTCGTCAGAGCCGGCGCCTTCTCCCTCACCGGTGCCTCCTCCCTCTCCGGCACCTTCTCCCTCATCGGAGCCATCTCTACGATTTTGTTCGTCTCCCTCACCGGAGTTGTTTAGAAACAACGAGGTGACATCATCATCATTATCGCGGATGATGTCCTCGATAATATTTTCCTGGAATTCGTCTCTTCCGAGATCCATAGTTTCTGCAAAGAATTATTACAAATTATTATAATGCCGATACCAAGACCAAAAAAAAGGGGCGTTGGCCGGGCGCCGGCGCGGTGGGGGAAGAGTAGGTCTTCCCTCCCCCACCACGCCGGCGCCCGGCCAACGCCCCCATTTTATAACGAAACACTAACTAATTAATGAATTAACTAAACCTAAAATAACTAAAGTAACTAACTAATTAATTAACTAAACCTAAAATAACTAAAGTAACTAACTAACTAATTAGTTAGTTACTAAGACCATTAGTTGATGAACCTAAAATAACTAAAGTAACTAACTAATTAATTAACTAAAATACCTAAAATAACTAACTAATTAATTAACTAAACCTAGAATAACTAAAGTAATAAAATACCTAAAATATCTATCTAATTAACTAAAATACCTAAAATATCTATCTAATTAACTAAAATACCTAAAATATCTAAAAATAACTAAAGTAATAAAAAAACTTAAAATAACTAAATTGCAAAAAAAAAATCATAATTTACCTTGCAGGAACCGCAAGGGGCGCGAGCGTCGGCTCGGCCAGGGGCCTGGCGGCAAGGGGCTCGACGGCGAGGGGCTCGGCAGCAAGGGGCTCGGCGGCGTGCGGCGGCGACGACGCGGTGCGGGCCGGCGCGGCGGTGCGCGATGCGGGCGGGCGCGTGGCGAGCGGGTGCGCGGGAATCAGCGAGACGGCGACGCAGAGCGGTGGTCGACGGCGTCGCAGAGTGGTGGTCGATGGCGGGCGCGACGGCGGCGTGGAAAAAATTGGGCAGCCTGCCGGCGTCATCGCTCAACTCCTCATGCTGGTCCTTAGCCATTTCGATGCGGAGCGGGAGGAAGAAGAGGAAGTTATAAAGGAAGGCACCTTTAGCACCGGTTGGTGGCTTCAACCGGTGCTAAAGACCCTTTAGCACCGGTTAAAGCTTCGACCTTTAGCACCGGTTCATGCCAGGAACGGTGCTAAAGGTTCTTTTGCTGGGCACCGCACCGCCACCCCCTTTAGCACCGGTTTGAGCCACGAACCGGTGCTAAAGGGGCATTTGAAATATTTTTAAACTTTTTGGTTGTTCCCGCCTTATTCCTTATTGAAGCTATGATCAACATTCCATAAAATGTTGTAAAATAAATAAAAATCAGAAAAATACATATAGCATATCAAAATGTTTATTAGAAAAATATCTATGAAATACTAACACATTGAAAATGCTGAAAATTATTTTGTTAAAAATAGTAGGCTTGTAAACATTTTAAAATCGGTAGAGGCCCGCTAGGTTTGAACTACATGTATATGATATAATGCTCATGATTTTTTGTAAAAATGATTTTTAGGTTCACAATATGTTGTTTTATCAGAGATCCACCGCAAGTCTAGCGAGACTCAACCCCGGGCTATGAATCTTCATGCCCGCCGTTTTGAATATAATTTCAAACGGGTATAAGAATTTAAAAAATAATCCAAACAATGTGAAACCTTCGTGTGGTGTCATATTATGTGTTATAGTTGCAAGGAAAAATATTAAACTTGGAAAATTGCAAACATCACAAAAAAAACTTCACAAAATGGGCTATCATGTTCGATGTTTCATGGCTTTTAGGCCAAATGAGCAATGTTATGACTAGAATCGAGGCATAGTTTGTGATAATGTGCCCATATTCTGCACACATGTGCATCTTGGGATTGCTTACGATGTTGCAGAAGGAAGTTTCCCTTTTCATCGCACGGAAAAACCATTTTTCATTTTTTAGATACCAAAAACAAGTTTTTTGTGAAGCAACCACCAAATTAAAGTTTCACATTGCTATCAAAACATTTTTCAAAAATACTAGACCACCTTAGATAGAAAATTACCCAGCCGGTCATATTATGTGTTATAGTTGCAAGGAAAAATATTAAACTTGGAAAATTGCAAACATCACAACAAAACCTTCACAAAATGAGCTATCATATTCGATGTTTGCCATAAATTGGCACATTTAATACATATGGTGACCTAAAATGCCTTGGAGGCCATGAACCCCCCTTCGCGTATCTCCCTTGATTAGGATCGCTTCGGTCGTAACCATGGAGTATGTTCACCATTTAACGCGATGCTTGGGTCAATATTCACTCTGAAGGGCAAAATTTCATCAAACTTATTATAATCTTCTGACATGTCTGTCTTATCCTCAACTCCCACGATGTTTCTTTTCCCTGAAAGAACTATGTGACGCTTTGGCTCATCGTATGATGTATTCGTTGCCTTATATTTTCTTTTTTCGGTTTGGAGAACATATCTTTCACATAGAAAACTTGAGCCACATCATTGGCTAGGACGAATGGTTCGTCTCTGTAACCAAGATTGTTGAGATCCACTGTTGTCATTCCATACAGCTGGTCTACCTTTACCCCTACTCCATCCAGCTTGACCCATTTGCACCGAACAAAGGGACTTTAAAAGAAGATTCATAGTCAAGTTCCCATATCTCCTCTATGTAACCATAATAGGTGTCCTTTTGCCCGTTGTTGTTTGTTGCATCAATGCGGACACCACTATTTTAGTTGGTGCTCTTTTTATCTTGGGCGATCGTATAGAATGTATTCCCATTTATCTCGTACCCTTAGAAAGTCAATATAGTCGAAGATGGTGACCCGGCCAACAAGTATAGCTGATCTCCAACAATGTTGTTATTTATGAGATGTGTCCGCAACCAACCGCCGAAAGTCGCCATATGTTTATGTGTAATCCAGGAGTCAGACTGAGCCGGGTGTTGGGAGCGTACAATATTCTTGTGTTCAGTGATATACAGGGCCACCAAGGTGGAACTTTGTAGAACTGTGTAGTGTTCTTGAGTGAAAGAAATCCCATCCATACAATACATTGATTTCTTTCCTAGCGTGCCTTTTCCACGTAGTCTTCCTTCATGCCGCGATTCAGGAACACCAATCGACTAAATGTCAGGGATAAAGTCAAGACAAAACTCAATGACCTCCTCTGTTCCGTAGCCCTTGGAGATGCTTCCTTCTGGCCTAGCACGGTTATGAACATATTTCTTTAAGACTCCCATGAACCTCTCGAAGGGGAACATGTTGTGTAGAAATACAGGACCGAGAATGGCAATCTCTTCGACAAGGTGAACCAGGAGATGCGTCATAATATTAAAGAAGGATGGCGGGAACACCAACTCAAAACTAACAAGACATTCGGCCACATCCTTCTGTAACCTTGGTAGAATATCTGGATTGATTACCTTCTGAGATATTGCATTGAGGAATGCACATAGCTTAATAATGGGTACGCGAACATTTTCTGGTAGAAGCCCCCTTAATGCAACCGGAAGCAACTGTGTCATAATCACATGACAGTCATGAGACTTCAGGTTTTGGAATTTTTTCTCTGTCATATTTATTATTCCCTTTATATTTGACGAGAAGCCAGACGGCACTTTGATACTTGAAAGGACTTCAAAAAAGATTTCCTTCTCTGCTTTGGTAAGAGCGTAGCTGGCAGGACTTAAGTGACGCCCTTTATCCGTCTTGTTCTGTGGATGCATGTTGTTTGGGTCTTTCATACGTTGCTGATCCTCCCGTGCTTCTGGTGTATCTTTTGTTTTTTCCATACACGCCCAGAAAGCCTAGCAGGTTCACGCGAACATTCTTCGTAACGTGAATCACGTCGATTGAAGAGCGAACCTTTAGGTGTTTCCAATACTCAAGCTCCCAAAATATAGATTTCTTCTTCCACATGGGTGCGTGTCCGGTAGCGACGTCATTTGGAACAAATTGACCACCAGGACCCTTTCCAAAGATTACTTCTAGGTCCCTGACCATATCAAATAAATCATCACCAGTACGGAGTTCAGCCTTTGGCCGATGATCTGCCACACCTCTAAAATGCTTGCCTTTCTTTCTTACGGAATGCATGGTCGTAAGAAATCGACGATGCCCCAAGTACACAATCTTCTTGCATTTTTCCAAATATATAGCGTCAGTCTTATCTAAACAGTGCATGCATGCATTGTATCCCTTGTTCGTTTGTCCTGAAAGGTTACTAAGAGCAGGTCAATCATTGATGGTTACGAAAAGCAACGCTCATAGGTCAAATGGCTCCTGTTTGTGCTCATCCCATGCACGTACACCTGGTTTGGCCCATAACTGTAAGAGTTCATCAACTAATGGTCTTAGATACACATCAATGTCATTGCCGGGTTGCTTCGGGCCTTGGATGAGCACTGGCATCATAATGAACTTCCGCTTCATGCACAACCAAGGAGGAAGGTTATAGATACATAGAGTTACATGCCAGGTGCTATGACTGCAACTCTGCTCCCCAAAAGGATTCATGCCATCTGTACTTAGACCAAACATTGAGTTCCTTGCATCGCCTGCAAAGTTCGGGTAGTCTCTCTCAATTTTTCTCCACTGCGACCCATCAGCGGGGTGTCTCAACATCGCGTCTTTCTTATGGTCTTCTTTGTGCCATCGTAACAACCTGGCATGCTTTTTGTTTCTAAACAGACGTTTCAACCGTGGTATTATAGGAGCATACCACATGACCTTGGCAGGAATCCTCTTCCTGGGGGGCTCACCATCAACATCACCAGGGTCATCTCATCTGATCTTATACCGCAGTGCAGTGCATACCAGGCATGCTTCCAAATTCTTGTACTCCTCACCGCGGTAGAGGATGCAGTCATTAATGCATGCATGAATCTTCTGCACCTCTAATCCTAGAGGGCAGAGAACCTTCTTTGCTTCGTACGTACTGTCAGGCAATTCATTATCCTTTGGAAGCTTCTTCTTCATTATTTTCAGTAATTTCTCAAATCCCTTGTCAGATAAACCAGTCTCTGCCTTCCATTGCAGCAACTCCAGCATGGTACCGAGCTTTGTGTTCCCATCTTCACAATTTGGGTACAACTTATTTTTGTGATCCTCTAACATACCCTTTAACTTCCGCTTCTCATTTACACTTTCTGCTTCTCTGTGTGCATCAACGATGGCCCGACGAAGATCATCATCAGGCTCATCTGATGCCTCTTCATCTTCAGCTTCTCCTGTCCCTTCAGCTTCAGCTTCCCCATTGCAGTATCACCGTATTCAGGGTACATATCATCATCCTCTTCTTCTTCATTGTCTTCCATTATAACCCCTCTTTCTCCGTGCTTGGTCCAACAATCATAGCTAGGCATGAAACCTTTCGAAGCAGGTGGGAGTGAAGGATTTTCCAGGAAGAATATTCCTTCTTGTTCCCACAGTCAACACATGGACAACACATAAAACCATTCTGAATGTTTGCCCGAGCCACATCGCCAAAATTACGAAGACCTTCAATGAACTCGGAAGTGCGTCGGTTACCGTACATCCATTGTCGTTGGTTTATCTGCGTCATATAATTAGGTTTACCAATACTATTACCGAACATCATAAATAGTGAAATGACCACTGTATATCAAAACATGCATTTGTATCAATGACAAATGAAAGGATAGAGTTGCTAACCTCAATCGAGGAGGAAAGAATGAGGACAAGACCTAAGTATCGCTCGGGCGCCTCATATCATGTTTATTTTGTGTGAGCTTAAGTAGCATCATGCTCTTAGGCATTTCATCAAACACCTCTTGTGCATAGGGAAAAAAATCAAACTAGCACTCCCCCTCACACCTTCCACAGGAAAAAACAGAGGAGAGGGCCGGTGGGTGGCTATATTTATAGGCAGGACCTCTAGCACCGGTCCGTGCCCAAAATCGGTGCAATAGGGTAGTCTTTAGCACCGGTTCGTGCCACGAACCGGTGCTAAAGGTCTGGCGCCTGCCACGCGGCAGACACGACACCTTTAGCACCGGTTCGTGACACGAACCGGTGCTAATGGTTCCTAATGAACCGGTGCTAGAGCTCCACGGGCTCCATTTAGCTTTCTGGCAGCTCGAACCGGTGCTAAAGTACCCCTTTAGTTTGGGTTCATAAGCCAACCGGTGCTAAAGCCTTTTGGAGTTCTGAACGAAAGCCCTATTTTCTACTAGTGATTGTCCCCATACATACTCATGCCATTTGGAAACTGGAGGTTCCCCCTAGAATTCATGTATTCTTGTGGTTGCTTGCTAATAACAAAACTCTGACTAGGGATAATCTCCACAAACGACGCCATGTGGAGGATAAGACTTGTGTCTTTTGCTCTGAACCTGAGTCTGTAGACCATCTATTTTCAAATGCATAGTGGTGACGCAGGTTTGGGAGTTTCTGTCTTCTCTATTTGGTGTTCGGCTCGGGCCTGATTTTGAATCGGTGGCTCGCTGGTGGATCAGCAATAATAACAACTTTGTTCTTAACATTTTTTGTACTGCCGCACTTTGGTCGATCTGGACTTTAAACATAAGGCCTTCAGGCCCAGCTTTAAATTAATAAAGCCATCACGGCAACAAGCGTACAATAAGTTTCTCCATCAAGTCCAAACCACACCCAACAGCTCAGAGAGGGTCTACACACGCTAAAAGCTGAATACAAACGAGTACAAGCAAGCTGATAATGGCAAAGTACATGGTAGGTAAGCATGCATGGCGTCGTCGTGCTCAAGCTCTAGCCCTCGCGTGCATCCTCCGAACCTCGCCCACCACCTCGTCCAGCAACGCCCTATCTTTCTGTCTGACCAGAGCCCTCCAGTGCTGCATATGTATCGACATTTGAAAGAAAGCATCAGCCAGGTGAGCAATAGCCTTTCCCTCAATAGTTAGCTTATTTCGCACATTCCAAAGAGTCCAGAACATCGCTGCGAAAGTAAACCAAGCTATCCTACGGAAGGAGCCAGACAGGCCCTGAGCTAAGGCCACAAAACCACCTGCCCCCGCAGGGTTCCAGTCGCATTGCAGCATATCTCTAATACCTGCCCACATGAATTGCGCCATGTGGCACGTAAAGAAGATGTGGTTGCAATCCTCTACCTCCCCACAGAGGGAGCAACGGCCATTCGACGACCCCTGCTGCTTAGCTACCTGCTCGCTGCATGGTAGCTTGCCCCGGATAAGCTGCCAAAGGAAGATCCTAATCTTCGGCGGTACACGAGTTTTCCAAACATCCTTAAAGAAGGTAACCGCCATCCCCCCGGCGAGACTCCGGTACATGGAGTTGGTGGAATATTGGCCAGATGCCTCTAATCTCCACCCAACTATGTCCTCATCCAAGGAGGACGGGAGATCCTGGACTTCCCTGCACAGGTTCTCCCACTCAACTGCTTCTGCCAGACCAAACTGACGTCGGAAATGGATCCGCCAAGCCCCTGGCTCTCCATCTAAGATCCGAGCCCCATGAACCGTAACGAAGGGTTGGTCACAACAGCTAAACAGCCGAGGGAATCTCGCGTGGAGGGGTCCCGACCCCGTCCACCAGTCTTGCCAGAAAAAGGTCCGCTTCCCATTGCAGACCTGGTGTCTAGCCCCAAGTTTGAAGAGCCATTTGATCTTCTGAATAGCCCTCCAAAATTGGGAACCATGAGTGGGCACCTCGCTTGCAAAGAGATCCCTATCTCCCAAGTATTTAGCCCAGATTAGGTCAGCCCAAAGACCCTCCGCGTTCTGGTACAGTTTCCAGATTCATTTCATCATCAACGCGGTGTTCATGTGCCTAGTATTGAGGACTCCCAAGCCCCCATCTTCCTTTGGTTTACAAACCGTAGCCCAGTCCACCATGTGGTATTTCCGCTTTGGCCCTACTCCTTCCCAGAAGAAGCGTCCCCGCGTACTATCCATGGCCGCGTGAGTAGCCTCATGAAGGAGGTACATACTCATGGCAAATGTCGGCAGACTGGACAGGCAGGAATTAGTAAGCTCCAGACGTCCAGCTGATGCCAGGAATAGTCCCTGCCAAGGGTCAACCCGATGACCCACCTTTTCTGTGAGAAAACCCCACTCAGCCACACTAAGCGGGCGCTCACTCACGGGAAGGCCAAGATACTTAATTGGAAACTTCCCTAGTTTGCAGTTAAGTAAGTTAGCCACCCTCCGCTTGGCGTCCTCCGCCAAACCGGATACTACGACCTCACTTTTGTCGAAGTTGATTTTGAGGCCCGACATGTTCTCAAAGCACAAAAGCAGTGTTTTGAGATTCGCAATTCCCAAATCAGTCGGTTCGATCAAAATCATTGTGTCATCCGCGTATTGCAGGTGGGTCACTCCCCCTGGAATGAGATGCGAGACCACACCCCTTATGTGGCCCGCCGCGTTGGCCCTAGAGAGCATCGCCGCTAGCCCATCCACCATGAAGTCAAAGAGGATAGGGGAAAGCGGATCTCCCTGGCGCACTCCCCGTGCGTTGCGGAAGAAAGGGCCAATCTCCCCGTTCACATTGATCGTAGTCTGGCCACCCATGACCAGTTGCATAAGGCGATGCACCAACATCGCTGAGAAGCCTTTACACACTAGAACCTCCCTCAAGAAGTCCCAGTTCACCCTGTCATAGGCTTTCTCAAAGTCAAGTTTCAGAAGCAAACCCCCGAGCTTCTTCGTCCTTAGCTCATGAGCAATCTCGTGTAGAGCCAGCACTCCCTCGTGCAAGGCCCTACCCCGTATAAACGCGTTCTGATTCCTATCTATTGTCCTATGCGCTAGCGGGGCCAACCGAATGGCATAAGCCTTCGCCACAAATTTAAAGATAACGTTGATTAGGGCGATCGGTCGAAACTGCTTAATGCTATCCGCACCCTTCACCTTCGGGATAAGCGAGATTATTCCAAAGTTAAGACGTGCAATGTTAACCCTCCCTAGGGCAAAATCGTTGAGGAGGTTTAGAATCGGTCCTTTTAAGATTCCCCAGAACCACTTAAAGAAAATCACCGGCAACCCATCAGGCCCCGGTGCCGAGTCCACCTTCATACTATGAAGGACCTCATCGAGCTCTTCTGCAGTAAAAGTAAGCTCTAAGAGCCCATTTTCCTCATCCGAGATCCGCTGGTGCTCCTCCCAAAGTCCCGCAGAGAGGGAGAACACCCTTGTCTCCCCAGCTGACCCCATTAAGCCTTGGTAAAACTGATACACATGTTCCACCATGGCCGGCTGGTCCGAGATCTCACCCTGAGACGTGATCAACCTAGGGATCATGCATTTACGCCTTCTACCATTAGCAATTGCATGGAAGAAAGCCGTACAAGAGTCGCCTTTTAACGTCCATTGTACCCTACTCCGCTGCCTCCAGTACTCTTCCTCGACCCTATCCAAACCCACTAATTGGTCCTCTAAGAAGTACCGAAGAGCCCAGCCCTCCTCATCCAGTCCCGTGGAATCGGCAGTCCGGTCTAAGGCAGCCACCTGAGCAAGCAGGCTGGCTTTGTAGTCCCTTTTTTCCTTCCCGAGATTGGCTCCCCAGCCTTTCAGGAATTGGCGAGTGTTCCGAGAGACACATTGCCAAAGGTCCACACTGTCCCGGTGTGGGCCTAGATCCCCCAAGTAATGACCAAGTCTGCCCGATCTGGACTCTAAGAAATGAAATTTGTTTTCAGGGACAAAGCTGGTCAAGCATGGACAAGGTGTGGAGAAGAATCGGCGCGTGCGTCAAGAGATGGCGTTCTCTCTGCAAGGATGTTCATTCGACATGTTGGATCGGAATCTGCTACTCATGGAGAAGAAGAGGAGTGATCTCCTACGTATAGCCTGGATAGGATAGTCTCCTTTAGGCTGTCAGTTTCGTTTGAGTTCCTTTGCATTTATGCCTTGGTTGAGGCTCGCTTGTGTGCGCCTTTGCTTTTGGTTCAGATAGAACTGTGCTTTCAACTGGATGCTGTAAGAACTTGGTTGCATGTTAATGGAACCAGGGGGAAACCCCTTTTATCTAAAAAATAATAATGTATGGTATCTCAAGATTTTTGTAAAAGGTATGGTATCTATAGATTTAAGTCTAGTTAGTCTCTAGGGAAGGTATGACACTTATAGATTTAAAAGAAAATGAGTTCTACATATAGGTTGTGGCTTGGTGTAACGATCATGATGACATACTTAAAGTGTTCTGTCCCAACGGCAAGCTATTAAATAGAAACTTCTTCTCATCGGGCTGACATTCCTAACTTAGGCTGATTCGGTGTTGCGCTAACCATAGTTATCTGCATAACCGAGTCCACGCTGGGGTTATGCATAATGTGCTATCATGCTCTTCCTGTCAGCCCTAGAGTCGCAGCACAACTTTGGTGTACACAATTTAATTTGGAAGACCGGGACTCTGTAAGGTCTTCCTTTTTATGCCCTAATAGCTACTAGTTGTTAGTAGACATATAGATTGACATGAAGGGGATATGCCATACGCGGCTGGTGTTGCGATGCTGCATGATTACGGAGTACATACTTTCTTTTGTCTTAGCGAACGGTTGTTAAAACATGCAAACAGGCTGTTTCTGTTGAGATATAAGATTACCTACGCATCAGAGCTCCCATCGTGCTCTGAGACATAGTCATGGAGCAGCACCTAAGATTCAATATGCATCAGACTAGTAGAAATTATTGCATTGGAATGGTATTCATAACCTAAATGCATCCATTCCCTGGCTAACCATAGTTATCTGCATAATAAAGTCCACGCTGCCGTTATGCGCATGGTGTACTGTCATAGTCATGCTCGCCTTGACAGCCATGAGCCAGCTTAGACATTCCCTGCTGCTTTGTTTTACGGACTAATTTCTTTATAAGACTGGGACTCTAGTACGTGTTTCTTTTTATGAACCAACAAGAAGTGGTTAGTTTTATATATACTTCGGTAAGTCTACAACCCTCTTGACCAACTAGCTAGGGTTAATCAACAAGCGTCCTTCACAGAGATCACATGGATCAATACATACGGGTTGTTTGCATGCACAATATTTTACGTTGGAATTATGTTTTTATGTACATTATTTCTGGAGAAAATGATAATGTACAGGAGCTTCGTCATAAATATGTCACTAAGAATAGAAGCTATACGCTTAAAAAAAAGGATTTCTATTTGCGTGCCCTCGGGTCCTTAGTTGTGCTTAGTTTTTTCCCAGCCGCTTAGTTTTTCCTCAGTTTTGCCCAAGCCCTTGTCTGAAACCCTCACAAGGAGCTCGGACGGGAGAAATCCCGTTTAGTTGACCGTTGGTTGGTGCTGGCAAGTGGGGCCGCTATTGGTGCCCCGCAGTGGACACGTCTCCACTTATCCAGATCATCGTGGGACCCACAACTTGTCCACATTAGCGCGCCGGACCCACAGCTTACCCAGGTGACCGTTGCAAAATGGGAGCCCGAGCCAGCCCCGCGCCCGTGCCCGTGCCATTGCTTCCCCTTTCTTTCCCCGCGCCCCATTGTTCTTCTTCTCCGCCAGTGGCAGCCCTTCTCCGGCAGGCGGGTGATGTCTAGTTTCTCTTCGACCTCTCGTTCTTCATGGCCGCAGTATGGACCCGTGCCTTTGACAAGATGCCCTGACTGCCCACGCCAGGAGCCTCTGAAGCGGTCGATCTGTAAGACGGACGACAACGGCAACCGTGGACGTGAGTTCCTTGCATGCGAGAGCTTGCCATATAGAGAGGGGGATAAGGTTAGATCTCGCTCTAATTGCTCTGTTTTCTCTCGATTTTCTTGTTATTCCCTCGAATTTGGGATTTAGGGTTCACATTGTTGTTTTCAGATCCTGAAGAAATGCAGGTATTTCGATTGGATCGATGTGTACGTTCAGAGGCTTCAATTGAAGGCATCAATTGGCGCTATTGGGGAGCACAATTTGGGAGGGGGGGACTTGCTATAGAGAATGTGGCGGAGAGAGGAGCCGTTCAGATTATGCCTAATGCTCCCAATGCAGAACTGGCACTAGTGGAAAAAGGGCCTTTGGCCTGGACCCTTTAGTCCCGGCCTCCATCTGGGCCGGGACTAAAGGCCCGGCCACGTCGCCCCAAATTCGCCAGCCGCCCGGGAGGCTTTAGTCCCGGCCCGTAACGAGCCTTTAGTCCCGGTTTGAGACACAAACCGGGACTAAAGTCCTCTGCCTATATATTGGCCGCAGCCCCTCTCTCCCCTCTTCCTTGCATTTTTCTTGGATGGATGAGTGTGGGTGTGTGCTAGCTCACCTTTTTGCTTAGATGCACTAGAGGTGTTTGTTGAAATGTGTGTTAGAGCGATGCCGCTTCAGTTCACCGAACACAACTACGATATGAGGTGCTCGAGCCACGCTTAAGCCTCTTCCTCTTTATTTCCACTTATTCTAAAAGGTTAGCAACTATATTTCCTCGTTTAGACCGTGCGGTACTAATTTTTAGGATCGTGATTGTGTTTGATATACTGTTGCATGACGCAGATGAGCCATCCATGGATGTACGGTGATCGACGCACCGCCGCTTACAGAGAAGGCGTGCATTCTTTTCGAGATGCGGCCGATGGGAACAAGCATGGTGGTGGCTATATGTTTTGTCCATGTGTTGAATGTCGGAATGAGAAGGATTACACTTCCTCAAGAGTCATTCAGAGCCACCTGCTTCGGTCCGGTTTTATGTCGGGCTATAATGTTTGGACCAAGCACGGAGAAAGAGGGGTTATGATGGAAGACGACGATGAAGAAGAAGAGAACGATGATGACAACTACCGATCTATGTTCCCTGAGTATGCTGATACCGCAATGGAAGACAATGAAGAAGAAGATCAGGGTGCAGAACGGGAACCAGATGAGCCCGCTGATGATCTTGGCTGGGTCATTTCTGAAGCACGGCGAGGCTGCGACACAGAAAAGGAGAGGTTGCAGTTCGAGCAGATGTTACAGGACCACAATAAATTGTTGTACCCAACTTGTGAATATGGCCAGAAGAAGCTGGGTAGCACACTGGAATTGCTGAAGTGGAAGGCAGAGACCGGTGTGACTGACTTGTCATTTGAAAAGTTGCTGGTACTGATGAAGAAGATGCTTCCAACAAAAGAACGAATTGCCCGCCAGCACGTACGAAGCAAAGAAGCTTGTCTGCCCTCTAGGATTAGACGTGCAGAAGATACATGCATGCCCTAATGACTGCATCCTCTACCGCGGTGAGAAGTATGAGAATATGGATAAATGCCCGGTATGCACTGCATTGCGGTATAAGATCAGAAAAGATGACCCTGGTGAGATTGAGGGCGAGCCACCCAGGAAGAGGGTTCCTGCCAAGGTGATGTGGTATGCTCCTATAATACCACGGTTGAAACGTCTGTTCAGAAATAAAGATCATGCGAAGTTTTTGCGATGGCACATGGAAGATCGTATGAAAGACGATAAGTTGAGGCACCCCGCTGATGGTCGGCAGTGGAGAAAAATCGAGAGAGAGTTTCCGAGATTTGCAGGTGACGCAAGGAACTTATGGTTTGGTCTGAGTACAGATGGCATGAATCCTTTTGGGGAGCAGAGTTGCAGTCACAGCACCTGGCCCGTTACTCTATGTATCTACAACCTTCCTCCTTGGTTGTGCATGAAGCGGAAGTTCATTATGATGCCAGTGCTTATCCAAGGTCCAAAGCAACCCGGCAACGATATTGATGTGTACCTAAGGCCATTAGTTGATGAACTTTTATAGCTGTGGGCCGAACCAGGTGTACGTGTGTGGGACGAGCACAAACAAGAGGAATTTGACCTTCGAGTGTTGCTTTTCGTAACCATCAATGATTGGCCTGCTCTTAGTAACATTTCAGGACAGTCAAACAAGGGATACAATGCATGCACGCACTGTTTAGATCAGACAGAAAGTATATATCTGGACAAATGTAGGAAGAATGTGTACCCGTTCAATCGTCGTTTTCTTCCGCCCAAGCATCCATTAAAGAAAAAAGGCAAGCATTTCAATGGCAAGGCAGAACCCCGGGGGAAGCCTGTCATCCGTACTGGTGCTGAAGTATTTGATATGGTCAAAGATTTAAAAGTAATCTTTGGAAAGGGTCCTGGCAGCCAACCTGTTCCTAACGGCCCTGATAAGCGCGTACCCATGTGGAAGAAGAAATCTATATTTTGGGAGCTACCCTATTGGGAAGTCCATGAGGTCCGCTCCGCAATCGACGTGATGCACCTGACGAAGAATCTCTGCGTGAATATTCTAGGCTTCCTAGGCTTGTATGGGAAGTCAAAAGATACACCGGAAGCACGGGAGGACCAGGAACGTCATAAAGGAAGAGATGGCATGCATCCAGGGCAGTTTCAAGGGCGTGCCAGCTACGCTCTTACTAAGGAAGAGAAGGAAATCTTCTTTGAAATCCTTTTTAGTATCAAGGTCCCGACTGGCTTCTCGTCGAATATAAAGGGAATCGTAAATATGAAAGACAAAAAATTCCAAAACCTAAAGTCTCATGACTGTCACGTGCTTATGACGCAATTGCTTCCGGTTGCATTGAGGGGAATTCTACCGGAAAATGTTCGCCTGGCAATTGTGAAGGTATGTGCATTCCTCAATGCAATTTCTCAGAAGGTAATCGATCGAGAAAGTCTATCAGGGTTACAGATTGATGTGGTCCAATGTCTGGTCAGCTTCGAGTTGTTGTTCCCGCCATCCTTCTTCAATATAATGACACTCCTCCTAGTTCACCTAGTCGAAGAGATTAGAATTCTCGGTCCTGTGTTTCTACACAATATGTTCCCCTTCGAGAGGTTCATGGGAGTCTTAAAGAAATATGTTCGTAACCGTGCTAGGCCAGAAGGAAGCATCTCCAAGGGCTATGGAACAGAGGAGGTCATTGAGTTTTGTGTGGACTTTCTTCCTGACCTTAAGCCGATTGGTGTTCCTGAATCTCGGTATGAGGGTAGGCTGACAGGAAAAGGCACACTAGGAAGGAAAGCAAAAGTATGTATGGATGGGTATTCTTTCTCTCAAGCACACTACACAGTTCTACACAATTCCACCGTGGTGGCTCCGTATATCGTGAGACACAAGAATATTCTACGCTCCGAAAACCCGGGGAAGGCTGACTCTTGGATTAAAGGGGAACACGAGAAGACTTTCGGTAGTTGGTTGCAGATACATCTCATGAATGACGACACCGTTGGAGATCAGCTGTACTGTTTGGCCAGGCCACCATCTTCGACTATATGTACTTTCCAAGTGTACGAGATAAATGGGAATACATTTTACACGGTTGCCCAAGATAAAAAGAGCACCAACCAAAACAGTGGTGTCCGCTCTGATGCAACAGACGAGAATGGGCACTGTTTGGAAACATATTACGGGTACATAGAGGAGATATGGGAACTTGACTATGGACCTACTTTTAAGATCCCTTTGTTTCGGTGCAAATGGGTAAAGCTGACAGGTGGCGGGGTATTTGTAGACCAAAAGTACGGCATGACAACAGTGGATCTCAACAATCTTGCGTACATGGACGAACCATTCGTCCTAGCCAACGATGTCGCTCAGGTTTTCTATGTGAAGGACATGTCTACAAAAACGAGAAAAAGAAATTAGCAAAAGAAGACATCGTCCGATGAGCCAAAGCGCCACATAGTTCTTTCAGGGAAAAGAAACATCGTGGGAGTAGATGACAAGACAGACATGTCAATAGATTATAATAAGTTTCATGAAATTCCGCCCTTCAAAGTGAAGACTGACCCAAGCATCCTACTGAATGATGAAGATTCTCCATGGCTACGACCTAGAAGAAAACAGTAATAATAGTTAGGATTGTTGGTGCAATAATGTAATAATGTATTAAATCTTTTATGTAATGAATTAGTTATTCAATTTCAAACACTTTTCATATTTATAGTTCTGTCAAATTCTAAAATATACAAAAAGAATATTAATTAATATAGTTTTAATTGAAAATGGCAAAATAGTTAATAGTTTGGATAGTTAAAATAATTAATTTGGAAAATATAAAATATTTTTGAATTAGTTATTCAATTTCAAACACTTTTCATATTTATAGTTCTCTCAAATTCTAAAATATACAAAAAGAATATTAATTAATATAGTTTTAATTGAAAATGGCAAACTAGTTAATAGTTCGGATAGTTAAAATAATTAATTTTGAAAATATAAATTAGTTTTGAATTAGTTATTCAATTTCAAACACTTTTCATATTCATAGTTCTGTCAAATTCTAAAATATACAAAAAGAATATTAATTAATATAGTTTTAATTGAAAATGGCAAAATAGTTAATAGTTTGGATAGTTAAAATAATTAATTTGGAAAATATAAAATATTTTTGAATTAGTTATTCAATTTCAAACACTTTTCATATTTATAGTTCTGTCAAATTCTAAAATATACAAAAAGAATATTAATTAATATAGTTTTAATTGAAAATGTCAAACTAGTTAATAGTTCGGATAGTTAAACTAGTTAATTTTGAAAATATAAAATATTTTTGAATTAGTTATTCAATTTCAAACACTTTTCATATTCATAGTTTTATCAGATTCTAAAATATACATTAGTTATTCAATTCAAAATTAAAAATTGATATTTGAAAATGAAAACCTGAAAAACTTTTGCTTTGGCGCGCATTTATTGCGCCTTTAGTCCCGGCTGGAGCCACCAGCCGGGACTAAAGGGGGGTCTCGGGCGCCAACCGCCCACCACCCTTTAGTCCCGGTTGGGGGCTCCAGCCGGGACTAAAGGCACCCTTTAGTCCCGGTTCGAGCCCCCAACCGGGACTAAAGGGGGGGGGGCATATAAGCCCCCCTCTTCTTCCTCCCGCACTTAGCTGCATCGTCGACGCGCGCGAGGAGGTTGGACGCCGATCGTTGCGGTCACCGAGAATCTCGCCTGAGCCGCCACCCCTCCGGCCACCGCCCGCCGCCACCCCTCCCCGAGCCGCCCGCCGCCACCCCTCCGGCCACCGCCCGCCGCCACCCCTGCGGCCACCGCCGGCGCCCGAGCCTCCCCCGAGCCGCGCCCGCCCCACCCCCCCGCGGCCACCGCCGGCGCCGCCACCCCTCCGGCCACTGCCGGCGCCGCCACCCCTCCAGCACCCCTCCGCCACCCCCCCGCGGCCACCGCCGGTGAGACGCCCGAGCCGAACAAGCCGCCCCTTTTTTTTTGTTAGATTAGATTAGGTTAAATTTTATTAGGTTAAGTTTTTTTAGGTTAAATTTTATTAGGTTAAATTTTATTAGGTTAGGTTTTATTAGGCTAGGTTTTTTTTAGAATAGAAATAAGTTAGAAATAGCAAATATAAATTTTAGTTAGAAAAAATAGCAAATAGAAATAAGTTAGAAATAGCAAATAGCAAATAGAATTTTTAGTTAGAAAAAATAGCAAATAGCAAATAGAAATAAGTTAGAAATAGCAAATAGCAAATAGAATTACTTTGCAAATAGAAATAGAATTAAATAGAAATAGAATTATTTTCCAAATAGAAATAGAATTACTTTGCAAATAGAAATAGAATTACTTTGCAAATAGAAATAGAATTATTTTGCAAATAGAAATAGAAATAGAATTACTTTGCAAATAGAAATAGAAGTACTTTGCAAATAGAAATAGAATTATTTTCCAAATAGAAATAGAATTACTTTGCAAATAGAAATAGAATTACTTTGCAAATAGAAATAGAATTATTTTGCAAATAGAAATAGAAATAGAATTACTTTGCAAATAGAAATAGAAGTACTTTGCAAATAGAAATAGAATTATTTTCCAAATAGAAATAGAATTACTTTGCAAATAGAAATAGAATTACTTTGCAAATAGAAATAGAATTATTTTGCAAATAGAAATAGAATTAGAATTATTTTGCAAATAGAAATAGAATTACTTTGCAAATAGAAATAGAAGTACTTTGCAAATAGAAATAGAATTATTTTCCAAATAGAAATAGAATTACTTTGCAAATAGAAATAGAATTACTTTGCAAATAGAAATAGAAATAGAATTACTTTGCAAATAGAAATAGAAGTACTTTGCAAATAGAAATAGAATTATTTTCCAAATAGAAATAGAATTACTTTGCAAATAGAAATAGAATTACTTTGCAAATAGAAATAGAATTATTTTCCAAATAGAAATAGAATTACTTTGCAAATAGAAATAGAATTACTTTGCAAATAGAAATAGAATTACTTTGCAAATAGAAATAGAATTATTTTGCAAATAGAAATAGAAATAGAATTATTTTGCAAATAGAAATAGAATTACTTTGCAAATAGAAATAGAAGTACTTTGCAAATAGAAATAGAATTACTTTGCAAATAGAAATAGAAGTACTTTGCAAATAGAAATAGAAATACTTTGCAAATAGAAATAGAATTACTTTGCAAATAGAAATAGAATTACTTTGCAAATAGAAATAGAAGTACTTTGCAAATAGAAATAGAATTACTTTGCAAATAGAAATAGAATTACTTTGCAAATAGAAATAGAATTACTTTGCAAATAGAAATAGAATTACTTTGCAAATAGAAATAGAAATAGAATTACTTTGCAAATAGAAATAGAATTATTTTGCAAATAGAAATAGAATAATAATCTAGCATCATATATTGTTAGTATTTTTAAGTTTGTTAGTTTATTAGTTAATCAAATGTTCGTATTTTGCAGAAACTATGGATCCACATAGCAGGAACCTCGAAGAGGAAGAACTTCTCGAAGATATAATCAAAGACGCCCCCGACGTTGAACCAGCTGAATCTCCGTCGTCATATCTAAACCCCTCCGGAGATGGAATGGAGGTCGACCGACACGAAGATGAAGCCGACGGGGCAGGAGATAGCTCCAATGACGGAGAAGGTGATAGCTCCACTGATGGAGAAGCCGGTGGAGAAGCCGGTGGAGAAATAATAAAGTCCGGCGAGGTATTCATATGAAGTTCGGCAATCACTTGTAATATGTGAAAAATATTGGAGATAGCTCTATATTGTATACATATATATTAATTTGACGAATGTTTCTCCCTCTTAGGCCTCCACATCGAGCAAAGCTACGAAACGAGGCCCGACTAAAAAGTTGGATGCACGGACGCATTACACCTTTGAGGTGATATTGCCTACGGGCGAACCCAAGCTTCCTAAGAATGCTGCTGACACATTCAAGAAGCAATGCGGAGTTCTCGTTAGGGATCACGTCCCGATCAGCGTTCGGGAGTGGAACAAGCGCAAAGGGGCAGCCGATAGTGACTATGTCGCTGAAAGGTACAAAGATAATCTTTGGAATGATATCATGTCACATTTCAACCTGCCAGAATGTGGGAATGAAGACGCCGCAAAAAAACTGAGGGCCAAAGTCAAGCAGTGGACTCTAAAGAAGATGGCCGAACTGTTCCGTAGCTGGAAGAAGAAGCTATGGAAAGACTATCTGAAGACAAAGAAAGTGCCAGTATTCGAGGGGTATCTAGCCAAGCAGGCGAATCACTGGAAGGCATTTCAGGAGTACAAGCAGTCAGAAGATGCCAAGGCATTATCAGAAAAGAACAAGAAAAATGCCGATAAGAAGAAATATCACCACACGCTGGGGCCAGGGGGCTATGAGACTGCCATCCCAAAGTGGGATAAGAAAGAGCAAGATCTGCTAGCTAAAGGCATCATACCTGAACCCATCCGTGATGAGTGGGAATTGAGAGCAAGGAATTGGTTCCTTGCGCATGGTGGTTCGTACGACGAAGAAACAGGGGACCTCATCTGCAGTGACGGTCTTAGGATACCCAGGGAGAATTGGAAAAAGATAGTGAAAGAAATTAAAGAGGGAAAAAGACAGTTCACTGTAGATAGAGAGAAAGATTTGCTCACACTGGTCCTCGACAATGACGAACATGGAGGACGAACGCGAGGCTTCGGTCCTTCTTACCCGTGGTGGCTTGGGTTTGCCAGAGACCAAGACACTTACAGAAGCCGAGCGAGAGCAAAGAAGCGACAGCAGGATGAGGAGAATGACAAGTTCAACCAGTTGCTTGCCAGGCTTAACGAGCAACAGAAGCAGATTGACGAGCTTAGAGGAGTAGCGCGCCAGGAAGATCCTGCACTCGATATTACCGGCGCCCCTTCTAAGCGGAAAAGCAGCGTGGCTGAATCTAAGGCCCCGCCCGACGATGCACGAAGAATGATAGAGGGCGGTCCCGGCTACCCCGTGGATGGAATCAAGGAGTCAACATCATGTGAACTCCATCAGAAATTCAAGAACATATCCATGAAGGTGGCCGTCGGACAAGCTTTACCTTCTGGGCCTGATGCACGCTGGCATGGCCGTGAGATTCCAGCTGGCTTTGCTAAAGTCGGGGTGGATGAAATCATGGTGGGGTTTCATGATATGGAGCTCGACATGGCTGGACCCGAAGATGAGAGGACACTCGGAGAAGTACTGGGTGGAGTCATCCTATGGGACAAGAACTACATCAAGCTTCCAGGCTCGGCCCCAAGGACAACACCGCCTCCGAGTCGTCGCAGGTCACCTACACCTCCATCACCTCCAAGCCCTCCACATGACGACGGCCACCACAACATGAGTCCATCTCGATCACCGCCGCCGGACTTGGGTCGGCCGTCTCCGCCGCCCCCCGCTAAGGATACTAAGCGGAAGCGTGCCAGCAAGAACGCTCTGTCGATGAGTTCTAAGCGACGGAGCTCCCCAAAGCGCAAACTGTCGCCCCTCCCAAAGGTACCTCATGCTAATCTTCCTATCAGACCTTATGATCGTACCGACGAGGAAAACGCCAGGATAGCAAAGGAACATTATGATGCGCAGATGAAAAAGAAGGAACCCGAGCCCCGCCCGGAATACACCGAGAAGCAAATAGCATATGCAAAATACTTCATGACCCTTCCATCACAGTATGACTTACACCATAAGCCTGACGACTATACACGCACATTGCAGAAGGAAGGGCAAAAGAGCAGATCACGTGCAAGTGCAAGTGGGAGCAAATCAAGTTTAACTACAAGCAAAAAAAGATCAGACGTTCCTCAGCTTGGACAACAGGCCAAACAGTCGATCCCACCCCTCAGGGTGTTACCCAAGAATGTTCCCTCTCTGGTGCAGGGGCAAGATTTGGAATTAGCAAAGAAGTGGGCGGCTGAATGGGGTATCCCGGTTGAAGACGTTCTGGCTTCCCAAGACGACAGGTTACCCAAGGCTATGGTAGCCCCTAAGCCACAGTTTGTCATGGGAGCGCCTTTGGTCAGCAAAGATAAGTTGGATGATCTCCCAACAAATATGCGTTACTTGCATACATGGTACTTAAGTGAATCAAAGAATGGGAGAACGATGATCGTGGCGCGTGTCCCACGGGAGTACTACGGCCACCCCGAAGACATCCATATCGACTTTGATGAACTCTTCCAGATGTACAATGCCGACGCCCTCGACAAATCGCTTATGAGTTGCTATTGTCTGTAAGTTTTTTAATTCGTTGTCTACATATAACTTGTTCAGTTATTTCAATTCATTGTCTACATATAACTTGTTCCGTTCTGACTTGTACTCTATTATGCAGAATGAAGATTCTGGAATGTAAAAGTAGGAACATCCTAAATATTGGGTTTATTGACCCAGATAAAATACATATAAAGACGCTAACTGATAACCCCAAGGAGACAGAGGAAAACCTTCTAAGGTTTCTAACAGATCAAAATTTCTGTGACCACATACTGTTTCCATACAACTTCAGGTGAGGGTCTTACTCTGTTGTGTCCATTCACTTATAAGTGTAATTGATAAGTTACTGACACATATATATATACATGTGCAGCTACCACTGGATTCTATTGGACATTCAAATTGATAAGGGAAGAGTTGATGCCTTCGACCCATTATCGAGACCCTTGGAACAGTTCCAAAGCCTGCAGGACATGCTCCAAGGGTAATTTCAATCATTCTTGCGCTCTATCGGTCTCTTTCGATGATTTTCTGATATATCAATTAATGAAAAACTTAGCAAATCATTTTCCTTGTCGGGCAGGGTTTGGAAGCGGTTCAAGTGCGTGACTGACGGTATCGAGCATGAGAAGCTGACCTTTAGAGCGGCTCAGGTAAGTAGTAGTATGATATACTTCTATTTTCAATACATTTATGATGCTAGATTATTATTTTGATTATATATATTCTATTCTCGTAAAGTGCGACCAGCAGCCACGGGGGACGCATCTATGCGGATACTATGTTTGCGAGACCATTCACACATTTACCTCTGAGCACAAAGATTACAGATACGACGTAAGCAATGAACATTCACACCTCTATTTTTACCCGTCATTCTTTGTTATCATGATTGATATTCATATTCATCTCCTCTTCTTATATAGTACACGGCCATGAGGGAGAAGTACCTGCCAGAGCAACGCGCGATTGCTGTTGCAGAGGAGCTTGCGACCTTTCTGAGGACGGAAGCTATAGATGACAAAGGACGATTTAGTGTAGCTAGGGGCCATTACTGATGTTGGTTCATGTAATCGAATAGACGGGCTCTAGTCCCGATAATTTAGATCTCCATATAATTGTATATATATGCTCGTTTGTAAGATAAGTTAATCTTATATATATATGCATAAACATGTATATTTAGAATTATATGAAAACTAATTCCCGAACACCAAACGAGGCATCACGTTAATCTCCCGAACCCCTAAACCCTAAAACCCTAAAACCCTAAAATAAACAAAATCTGCAGAAACTCTTTAGTCCCGGTCCGTGTGAAGAACCGGGACTAAAGGTCCTGCCCCTGAGGGCGCTGCGAGGCGCCCACATGGAGCACCTTTGGTCCCGGCTTGGAACAGGGCCGGGACTAAAGTTGAGGCCTTTAGTCCCGCGTCGTTGGTCCCGGTTGGTGAACCGGGACTAAAGCCCCTTACGGGCCGGGACTATAGGCCCTGTCCCCACTAGTGTGGTAGAAGTGTAGGGAGAACTGAAGAAAATAAACAAGCAGTTAAGGCAGCTGATCGAGTTGAAGAAGCAAGCTAATCTGATGGCTGGTTTTTTTTGTTGTATAATTGTGATCGGATTCTTATCATTGCTCATCAGGCGCTAGAAGTTGTTACAAGGGATCCCTTGTTACAAATCCATTATTCAGTTACATGTACTTGTAGTTGTTTTCAAAGTTAGTGTGTGCATTCACCAAAATTACCAAAAAAAATAAGTGTTAGGGAATATAGGAATGCTAAAGATAGTTGATAATTGTTAGAGGGGTGACAAATAATGTATTCACCGAAATCCCACAAATATGTATGTCTCATGTTTATACCAAAATTATACCACTTTTGGGACGTTTCAAATAACCAAAACTATATCCCAAACTATATTCCCTAAAAGAAATGGAATGCTAAAGAAAGTTGATAATAGTTAGAGGGGTGATAAATAATCCATTCACCGAAATCCCCCAAATATGCCAAATATGTATGTCTCATGTTTCTACCAAAATTATACCACTTTTGGTCCATTTCAAATTACCAAAACTATATTCCCTAAAAGAAAAGGAATGCTAAAGAAAGTTGATAATTGTTAGAGGGGTGATAAATAATCCATTCACCGAAATCCCCCAAATATGCCAAATATGTATGTCTCATATTTCTACCAAAACTATACCACTTTTGGGCCGTTTCAAATTACCAAAACTATATTCCCTAAAAGAAAAGGAATGCTAAAGATAGTTGATAATTGTTAGATGGGTGATAAATAATCCATTCACCGAAATCCCTCAAATATGTATGCCTCATATTTATACCAAAATTATACCACTTTTGGGCCGTTTCAAATTACCAAAACTATATCCCAAACTATATTCCCTAAAAGAAAAGGAATACTAAACAGAGTTGATAATTGTTAGAGGGGTGACAAATAATGCATTCACCGAAATCCGCAAATATATATGTCTCTTGTTTACACCAAAATTATACCACTTTTTAGTTTAACATTTTTAGATCGTGGAAAATAATGCATAAATAGAGGGAATATAGTTACATGGCAAACTCGTTATTGCACATAAATAGAGGGGTGGCACTGTCCACCAACAGAGAGAGAGAGGGGTGGCCACGAAGAGAGAGAGAGAGGGGTGGCCACGAAGAGACGGAGAGGGGTATACTGCCCGTTAGATCAGTGGATCAACGGTTGGTGGAGTCGATCCGTGTGACAACGGCTCAACCAATCAGGATAAGTTTAGGCTTCTGTGAGCATTTGTGATAGTACTTGAGGGCAAAACTGAGTAGTACTAAGAAACCAAGGGCACGTAAATAGTAAATAGACTAAGGGATTCAAATAAAAGAATTACAAAATGAAAAATGCATGTTTTGTACAATATAATTCATATTGGGCTACATCAAATTATTTGCAATTCAAATATACATGAGTGTGACAATTATGGCCTCATTTAGACAAATTATGTTTTGGGGAAGATGTTTTGCAAAGGGGTTTGAGTGGAAAACCATGCATCTTCATAGCTACTAGTGATTCTGAGAAGTGGCAATTTGTTGCCAAACTTGATTTATCTATGTTTGTTAAGGTTTTTTAGGTGGCAGGTTGCGTAGGAAGACTACATGAGTAGGTGCCACTATGTTTTTAATTTTTTTGGATTTTTTTGCGCATGAAATGACTCAATTAGCTATGTTAATCTCATTTGTTGACTCTCTGTTGACCAGCTACTTGAGGGTAAAACTGAGTATATTGCACTTGCCAGTCTAAGTACTCGAGGGGAAAACTGAGTACAGATACAATTTCTGTATAAGGCCCGAGGTTATAACTGAGTACACCAAACGTCCCAGGGTTAGCCTCGTGTCGCGGTGCACGCTGCAGCCGTGCATAGCGGACGCGTGTTGCGGTACACGCCACCTTCGTCTTTATAGAGCCCCTCTTTCTCTCCCTCGATGCTCGCCCACTCTCTCATTCTCACTGCAACCGCTTCTCCTGTCCCATCATCTTCTCCACAACCAAAGAAAAAACCCTGAAGAAAACCGCCAGCGATGGAGAAGAATGAGATGCCCATTGTCGGCGCTTCCGACGTAGCCGCCGGCGCATTAGCCGCCGGCGCATCGGCCGCCGTCCCCGTCCAGGCCCCTGTCGCTGCTTCCAACATAGCCGTCGGCGCATCAGCCGCCGGCGCATCGGCCGCCGCCCCCGTCGAGGCCCCCGTCGCTGCTTCCAACGTAGCCGCCGCCCCCGTCCAGGCCCGCGTCGCTTGGGACCCGTACGAACCAGTGCCGTACGTCGCGCCGGAGAACCCCTACGCCACCAGCATCGTCGACGACGAGCCAGAGGTAACCCTTTGTTCCCTTGTTCTTATCCCATTTCAATCTTTTTGTGTTAGATCTAGCGTTATTAGGGTTCATCTGTTCCTAGTTCAATCCTTTTGTGTTAGATCTTGCGTTATTAGGGTTCATCTATTCCTAGTTCAATCCTTTTGTGTTAGATCTTGCGTTATTAGGGTTCGTCTGTTCCTAGTTCAATCCTTTTGTGTTAGATCTTGCGTTATTAGGGTTCGTCTGTTCCTAGTTCTAGATCTTGTGTTATTAGTGTTTGTGATTTGCTTTTGTTTAAGATTCGGTTAACTTATGTGAGTAATCAATCCCATCCGGTTAATTTGTGCTGATGATGATGAATATTTGGGCACAAATTGATTCCGGGTTTGGTCAGTGAACAATTGGTGTGTACAAATTTGTTGTGCATGATCTTTGGTTCACTGACTCAAATCCTGGATATAAGTGTGTCCAATGTAACTGAGGCTACCTCTTTTTTTCGTGCCCATATTATCATGCATGATCTTTTGTTCACTCTCTGTTCCATCATCGTTGCAATTGACTCCGTGTTTTTTGCACGATCTTTGGTGCTACGTGACAGGTGCAGAGCAGCGACGTCGACAGCGACGACGAGTCCTTCCACACCAAGACTCGTCACGTCCTCAGGAGGCTGCAGTCCGGCCATTACGATGGCCACTTTGCTCGAGGCATTTATAGGTGCCCCTTCTGCAACAGGAAGCTCCGCGCCACCGACTTCAACTGCCTGGTGAACCATGCTGAATCCATTGCCAGATCCATTGGCGGAGCTAGAGTTGGAACGACCGTGAACGTGCATGCGTTCATGGCCAAACACAAAGCAGTTGGAATTCACCTGCGCAGCCTCCAAGCTTAAATTCATGTAAAATGTAGCTTATGTTGGATCTATCGGTAGTATTGTTGGATCTGTCGTGAATATATCTATGCTATGTTGGCTGCTCTATGCAGCTTATCCTATATTTTCTCTGGATTTGTGCCCTAGATTTCCTATCTGATTGGGTAAAAAAGAAGGCATAAAGAAATGAATGGCGTTAAAAAACAGAAGGAGAAGCTACTCTAGATTTGCTACTAATTTGGGCAATCAAGAATGAATGAGATCGAGCGAGAGAGAGGAAAAAAGTGCATTGAAAACTGCTAATCTGGGCGAAAGAGACAGAAACCACTCGTGCCCACGTCCCGGACCCACACGGCTCCACACGCTACGCTCCCACACGCTATGGCCCCTACTCCGCTCGTATGACCAAACACGGTCTCGTCCTGTCCCACGCGGTCCCTTTCTACCAGCCCCACACGACACGGCCCCACTCGTCAGCACGGAACGGTCAACTGAACGGGATTCCTCCCGTCCGAGCTCCTTGTGAGGGTTTCAGACAAGGGCTTGGGGAAAACTGAGGAAAAACTAAGGAGCTGGGGAAAACTGAGTACAACTAAGGACCCGAGGGCACAAAAATAGAAATCCCTAAAAAAAACAGGAGCTATCACCTTGATTATTAGTAGCTTTTTCCCGCACGTGATTCAGAAAATAAACCAAGGATATAAGCGTAAACACAACTTTTTCAAGCACTAGTAACCACCGGATCAGTTTTGTCAGTGCTAAAATTGGTATTAAAAGATAAGTTTGTAACATCACAGAATTTCAGTACCAACAGATAGAAAGAACCCATGCAGCTAAATGTACTCCCTCCGTTCCAAATTAATTAACTCAATTTTGTATGAATTTGCACTAGATCTAGTGCAAATCTAGGCAAATTGAGTCAATTAAATTGGAATGGAGAGAGTATGAAGCTAAAACAGATAATAATCTGCAGTGCAGAATATCTATTAAGTAGAACAAATTTGTTGTCAAAACCAAACGTACTAAATCGTGTGCTTCTTTTTTAAAGTAAATGCAGCACACTGTTACAACTGAGATAAAAAAGTGAGCCATCAAATCTCAGAATTTTGCAAAAAAAGAATGAAAATAATCGTTGTCCACTACCTGAGATGCGTATACCGTAGAGTTAAAAGATGTCAGCGTAGAGTTGCTACTATCAATTTTTATCATATGCCGAAGTGTTACCAGGATACTAAAATTTCTATAGCCCAATATGAAAAGGATAATCTATTCACGAACCTCAACAAAATCATCAAGACTAATTAATAGGCCATTCATGGAGAACAAAAATCACTTAAGATTGTTAAAAAAGAAGCTACATGAAGGGTGAACTCTGAAACTGTGCAGAAGTTTCTAAGTATATAGTAAATACAGAAGGGTTAATTTGATAGATGCCACTGCAATTTTTGGCTATTTACGTTAATTCCTTGGCGCATCGACCATAGAAACCTGGACAGTAACCTGATTGTTTTGCAACACCTTATCGGGACGTCGACAACAAATGGGAAGTTGGAGCTAAATTTTCAGATGCAACTTACTTAAACTTTAGAAATATCAAACATACAACTTGGAAGTGTGGCATGGGTAATAGGGTGCGGTGCAACAAGTTGTAAAGTTTAGTTTCCCTGATAGCAGTTAATATAGTGTTGCATATCGATTCCACGTGATGGAGATCAGAATCAGAATAGCAAGTTAAAAAATTAAGTGTTGTGCCATCGGTGAATTGTTAAAAATTCACCTTAGTAAATATGGGAGGATGCACAAGACACAAGCACTACAGATCTCAAGTTTTTATCCCAAGTAAAGGTCTCAGGATGATTACCTTCTCAATCTTCCACTTAAACTGAACTAAGGGGTGTTTGTTTGAGATTTTTTTTAGCTTTCCAACGGTATAAGCAACTCAAACGAACCAAATGGGCGGCTTTGGTTGTGGGCTTCGCCGAAGCCACCGAGCGAGAATAGGAAGACAAGGGAAAGGAGCTTGGGAGGTGCTTCCCGCGGCTTTATACTTAGGGAACAGAGTGTTTTCCGTGTTAGACATGTCAAGCTATTTACATAATAATGCCGCCATAGTCCCGGTTTGCGCCACGAGCCGAGACTAAATGCCCAAAGCCATTAGTCCCGGTTGGTGGCGCAAACCGGGACCAAAGGGCCCATTTGAACCGGGATTAATGCCCCCTGGCCCACATTTTCAATTGAACCGGGACTAATGCCCCTTTAGCCGCGGACCGAACAGTTTGGAGACTAATGGGGGCGAATGGAAGCCCTTTTTTCTACTAGTGCATGGTACGAATCCTATCCCTACCCAGATACTCCCACCCATATCATTGTCTTCTCTGTCTCATAAAAAAATCGTGGTGGTCGAGCGAACTAGGGTTCGTATGCCTACCTCGCCACGCCGGCGAGCAGCCTCATCCCTGCCGCCAGTACTCCTCCTCACCATCGAGTCAGTCGTCTCCTTCCTCATCGCTCGACCCTGTCTTCCCAGTTCAACGCCCCTCCCCCACCCAAGTTTTGCGCTGCCGAGCGACCATCGTCCCCGTAGGTTTATCCCCCTTGCCTACCTCGTCCCCGCCCATTCATCTCCTCTCCCGCCGACCTCGTCCCTAGCCGCCGCATTTCCCTGTTGCTTGTTGTTATTGTTTCTTGTTGAAGAAGATGATTGATTCGTGCTAGCTAATTTTTAACACATTGATATGTAGTTTAGATATAAATCAATATGATGGATCATATCTTATTTGTGTCATGGTAAGAATATGTATTTTTTGGAAGAAGCTACGTCTGATCCTTTATTTGGTGTGTTTGTTGTGTGAAGTCATTGTATTTTGCAGTGGCAAATATGCTTATACTCTTCGATCAGAAATCATATGTTTTCTCAAAATTTAGGGGGTACTTTAGACAATTCTCCAACATACAGCTAGACAACCAGTCAAGTCGGCGTGCTCATCGACGGAGGCAACATCATCAACCTTTTGTACCGGAGCTCGTTGGAGAAGCTCAGCATCCCCATTGCTCAACTGACGCCCATCCGGCTCACCTTCCATGGCATCGTGCCGGGGCACTCATGCTCCCCCATGGGAAGGATTCAGCTGGAAGTCCTGTTTGGGGAGAAGGGCAACAGCCGCCACAAGCTTATGTAGTTCGAGGTGGTCGACATCAGCAGCCCGTACCACGCGCTGCTTGGCCGCCCGGCTCTGGCCAAATTCATGGCCGTGCCCCATTACATGTACCTCAAGATGAAGCTCCCAGGCCCTCACGGCGTGATCACAATCTCGGGATGCTACAAGAAAATCGATGGAGTGCGAGAGGGATAACTCGAAATTGGCCGAGGCGTTGGTCATCGCTGAGGAGAAGCGCCAGCTCCTTCACCGCGTGGCACTGACTCAGCAGGACATGCCGGCTCGCTAGTCGCCGATGTAGCAGTTCTAGCTAGCAAATGACACGAAGAAGGTCCCGCTAGACATGAACGAGTCGGCCAAGGTCGTCACTATTGGTGCCGGCCTCTACGCTAAATAGGAAAGCGAGCTCACCAGCTTCCTCCGTGAGAATTAGGTCATCTTCGCATGGTCTCCAAAGGACATGCCTGGTGTACCGAGGGAGATGGCTGAGCACTCACCTCATGTCCGTCCAGATGCCAATCCGGTCAAGCAACCGCTGCGACGCTTTGCAGAGGAGAAAAGGAAGGCCATTGGTGAAGAGATCGCCCGGCTTCTCCCAGCCAGCTTCATCATGGATTTTTTTACCCAGACTATTTAGCGAATCCAGTCCTGGTCCTGAAGAAGAACAATACCTGGCGCGTGTGTATCGATTACACGAGCCCCAACAAGACATGCCCCAAGGACCCCTTTGCGTTACCGCGCATCGACCAGGTGATAGACTCTACAGCCGGCAGCGACCTGCTGTCGTTTCTTGACGCCTACTCAGGCTACCATCAGATCCCGCTGTATAAGCCTCACCAGATAAAGATGTCATTCATCACCCCATATGGAGCCTACTGCTATATCACCATGCCTTTCGGCCTGAAGAACGCTGGCGCAACGTACCAGCAAACTATGCAGCGATGCATGTATAGGCAGATAGGACAGAACGTACATGCGTACATAGATGGCATGGTGATGAAAACCAAGCAGAGCAGCACACTCCTCGACGATCTCAGGGAGACGTTTGCAAACTTGCGTCGCGATCGCATGAAGCTCAATCCCGAGAAGTGTACCTTCGGCGTGCCGGCTGGACAACTCCTAGGTTATATCGTCTCTCAACGAGGGATCGAGGCTAACCCCTCAAAGATAACAGCCATCGAGGCCCTAGAGCCGCCCACTGAGATTAAAGGTGTGCAGAAGTTTGCCGGCAGCTTGGCTTCACTCAGCCGTTTCGTCAGCCGGCTCAGAGAGAAGGCGATGCCGCTGTACCAGCTGATGAAGAAGACTGATCACTTCATCTGGTAGCAGCGCGCTGATGACGCCTTCAACGACCTCAAGTGTGCCCTCTCCACGGCACCTGTCCTAGCTGCTTCGGCTCCGCGAGAACCCATGTTGCTGTATATCACCGCCACTTCGCGAGTCATCAGCGTCGTGATCTTGGTAGAGCATGCCGAAGAAGGGAAGGAGCTACCAGTCTAGCGCCCAGTGTACTATCTGAGCGAAGTGCTCACCCTCTCCAATCAAAACTACCCGCATTATCAAAAGGTGGCGTATGGCGTGTACATGGCAGCGAAGAAGCTGAAACATTACTTCAAGGAGCACCCCATCACGGTGGTGAGCACCACTCCACTGTCAGAGATCATCGGCTGCAAAGATGCGACCGACAGAGTGGCCAAATGGGCGATCGAGCTAGCGGCCCATAAGATCCAGTGCAAGCCAAGGATGACGATCAAGTCTCAGATCCTGGCTGATTTCTTCGCTGACTGGGGAGAGAATCAGTACCTACCTCCGGCTCCAGATTCTACACATTGGCGGATGAACTTTGATGGCTCCAAGATGCGGGGGGGGGGGCTTAGGAGCCAGCATCGTCCTCATCTCACCTAAGTGAGACAAGCTGTACTACATGCTGCAGATCCACTTCACCGCTTCGAACAACGTCGATGAGTATGAAGCCCTGGTTCATGGGCTCAAGCTAGCCAAGGAGATCGGCATTCGGAGGATCCTCTACTTCGGAGAATTAGACCTCGTGCTACATCATGTCTCGGGAGACTGGGACACCAAGGACGCCAACATGGCCTCTTACCGCTTCTACATCTAGCAGATCTGTGGATTCTTCGAGGGCTGCGAGTTCCACCACATTCCCCGAGCGAATAATGATGAAGGAGATCAACTGTCCAAGATCGGCTCCACCAGGCAAGCCATTCCAGATGGGGTATCGCTGGAGATAATTCGCACGCCCTCCATCAAGCCTTTGCCAGAGTCCAACTCCATCTATGTGCCAGAAGATCTGGCTCCGGCTAAGGCACCATTGCCAATCCCGAGGGCTGTCAGCTTAGAACAAGAGGGAGAAGCTGGCCAATTTAGCATAGCCGGCTCGACGAAGGACTCAGGGGCTGCCGTCTCCAAGCAGGCCCTAACAGCAAGCCAGATCGATGAAGCCGGCCCATCATCGGACCCAGGGGCTGTGGACCCGCTGGTCGCAAGTGTTTTCCACATCAGGGAGATACCATCTTTGTAGAGCCATTCTCCAACTACCTCCTCTCCGGGGACCTGCCAGTAAGAGAAGCAGAAGCCAGGCGACTTCAGCACCGCGCACGAGCCTACACCATCAATAACAACAAGTTGTACAAGCGCAGCGTGTCAGGGGTCTTCCAGAAATGCATCGAGCTGGAAGAGGGGCGAGAGTTTCTGAAAGAGATACATCAAGGGGAGTGTGGCCATCACACATCCTCCAGAGCCTTGGTGGTCATAGCTTTTCGCCACGGATTCTACTGGCCAACAGCCCTACAAGACGTAAAATGGGCTGGTGAAGTCATGCAACGGCTGCGAGCGCTTCTCCAAGCAGAGACACACACCAGCAGCAGCCCTCAAGACCATCCCTCTCACCTGGCCATTCGCCGTCTGGGGCCTCGACATGGTAAGACCGTTCAAGACGGCACCCGGGGGCTTGATGCATCTCTTGGTAGCAGTGGACAAGTTCATGAAGTGGATCGAGGCCAAGCCAATCAAGAAACTTGACGGCTCCTCAACCATCAAGTTCTTCAATGAGATCATCGTGAAATATGGCCTCCCTCATAGCATCATCACCAACAATGGAACAAACTTCACAAAGGGCATCTTCGCACACTTTTGCATCTAGAAGGGGATCCGGCTGGACCTGGCCTTAGTGGCACATCCACAGTCCAACGGGCAAGTCAAGAATACAAACAGTTTGGTCCTAGCCGACTTCAGACCAAGGTTGGTCGAACCCCTTGAGTGCTCAGCCGGCTGCTAGGTCGAAGAGCTACCCTCAGTACTCTAGAGCCTGTGCACCACTCCAAATCGCTCTGTCGGCTTCACACCCTTCTTTCTGGACTACGGAGCAGAAGTTGTGCTACCCACTGACATCGAATTCGACGCGCCAAGAGTGGTTTAGTACATTGAAGGGCAAGCCAAAGAAGCCCACGACGACAGCTTCGACCTCCTCGAGGACGCGCAGAACTGGCCTTGTCCAGAATAGCGCTCTACCAGCAGCAGCTGCGGCGTTATCATAGCCGAAAGATTCATCCTCTCAAATTCCGCGAAGGAGACCTCGTGCTCCGGCTGATCCAAAACACTAAAGGTATACACAAGCTGTCCTCTCCTTGGGAGGGACCATTTATCGTCAGCCAGGTGCTGGGCAATGGGGCATACTACCTCGTCGATGCGCAAGAGCCAAGGAAGAACAAGGCTACCAACTCCGACAAGGAGACAGAGCATCCCTGGAATCACCTTTCTTCTGTTAAGGCAAAAACTTGTACTTCGAATGCTCGTCAATGAATAAAGGAAGCTACGGCGGCTCATAACAGCCGGCTCCCTGAGAAATGCCATGTGTATTTTGTCTCCTGCGTTATTCACTTGACCGGTAGCCGGCTCCAGGCAGCGAGCCACAGCCGGCTACTTCAAAAAATCAAACCCCTCATTAACCGGAAAAGTACTTCGTGCAGATCGGACCCAGAGCCTAACTTCCACCCCCCGGCTCATGATAGCGGGCTGGGGTGGAACCGGCAGGTCAACAACCTAGGAAAGCCGCTTGGGAGGAAAACGCAAACTCTAAACGTTATCGCTAAACAAAGTTCTAAGGGTGATGGTCGTTGACCGCGCACGGGCCGGCTTGAGCCAAGTGTCCAAGAAACCGAAGTACTACTTCTCACCCCACGACACGCTCCCACCCTAGGCCGGCATTCGGCTGCCGGCCCAAGGGAGACCAACCGGCACCAGGCTACTGGTTGGGGGTAGAATGGCCGAAGGGTGGGGAGATGAAGGAAAAGGTTGAGGAAACTAGGCTAAAGCAGGCCAGCAAGTGATCAATGGTCAAAACTTTTAGAACTTAGGCACGGTAATCAAGTCGAAAAAGCCTGAAACGAACATTGTCTTGCATGGTATACGTTTGATGCGCGGACAAGTTAGTTTCGAGCCAGGTGTCACTTCAGCTACCCCAAAACTCGGGGGCTAGTGGGGAGGGGAATTGGTCCTTAAGTGGCCGGATCCAACCCACCGCCGGCTGACCGTCCGGCCGACATCGCACCGTGACTAACAGAAGAAGCTCGAAAACGAAAATCGCAAGGTAATTCGTGTGAGCAATCACCTCTGCATCAAGCAGCCGGGACCAATGTCCTGTAAAGTTTCCTTAGCCGCGACAAACTGTTTGCAAGGTTTTGTCAATACGGGCACGCCCCTTCTCGAGCCGGCAATGGACGTTGTGTTTACTTGCACCTTCTCGAGCCAGCATTGGACGTTAAGTTTGCTTGTGCCTTCTGGATCCGGCCAGTGGAGTAGTGACTCCTAGTGCCAGAGCCGGTTAAGGCTATCAAAGTGCCTCCACTCGAGAAGCTCGAGGCAATCTTCAACCTTCCTAGATCAAACCTATGGAGGTACGTGAAGCGCGCCCCAAGGGTCAATGTTGGCCCTGGCGCGGGTAAAGTCCTAGCTACAGTCTCGTCGTCGTTCACAGAGCAGAAGCAAACATTGTTCACAAGACAATCAATGAAAGGAAGATGCAATAGATCGAGACTGTAGAATAGTAAAGCTTCATTAATAAAGGGCAGTGGACACAACAACGGTCGACTAGGCAAAAGGGTTCCAAACTCCTACCCCTAAGATCCTAACGCCCCCTGTCGGCGAGATCTTCGTCGACAAGGAGATGATGGGGGTACTCGCCATTCACATCCTGGGAGCATGGTAGCAGAGGAGGAAGCTATTGTCGGCGATGCGGATGTAGAACTTGTACGTCCCACACCGGTGCGAGAAGAGAAGGAAGAAGCCCTCCTGCACGCCATAATCGGCGCAGAACTGCGGCAATCTGCCGCGAATGAAGTTCTGCCCCTCTTGGTCCTTGACGATCTCCATCTTGTACAGCAGCTGCCAGCCGCACCCCTCCCATATCACCACCTGGAAGATGTCGAAATCCCCCAGGATCTTAGAGAACTTGGAGGGGAGGGGAGCAGCCTCGTCGCGTCGGCCATCACGGGGACGATGAAGCAACGGAATCCCTCCAGCAGCGTATATGCCGTCGGTGGGACCGCTAGAGCAGGAACCAGCGCGTTAGTCACCGGCACTACCGCCGCAGACGAAGCTGCAGCGGAAGCGGCCACGAGGGACACCAAGGTTTTCTTGTTCCGGCTGCCCGGCGGACGGCCGCGTCGGGGAGGAACGGGTGGCATTGCCGCCACCTGCTCCTTAGCTCTCGCGCCGCTGCCGAGCGGATGGCCGCGTTTGTGCCCCCCTAACCCGTTGGCCCCTCCGGTTCTAAAACCTCCTGCGGCGGACATGGCTGGAGCGGGATTTCGAGGGAGAAGAGGAAATGGCTCAACATAATGAGCCTTTCCCCTCGAGCGATCCGAGCATTTAAAGAGGCCGTGGGCATGAAAAAATGGCCCAGCATAATGAGGTCGGTCGTGACGTCCAATGCGCGATGTTTTGGCAACCATTTTCCCGCCACGTGCCGCATGAAACTTCGGGAAGGCAATTGCCACGGTCGTCATAGGAGGTTACAGGAATGGAGCCGATGGGACACTTCACTGTGACACGCAGGCAAGTGGCGTCAAGGCCCAGACTTCGAGAGGTTCAAGTTCCAAGGAGCTAGACACCGGCTAGCGGCTACGAGATAGCTACGAGCCGGTTTGGTTCGGGATCCGGCACGTCCCGAGACGGCTGGCGATGCTCTATAGTTCTAGAACTCAACAGTCTTCCAGCCGAATGTGAATCCCTAGGACTTCGACGGATGCGAGTGAATTTCTATGAGGAAAAGAACCCACCGAAGCCCCATCTTGTCCCATGAGACTTCACCAGTTTCGGGGGCTAGTGTCGTGGGGATAACCACCTGGGTATGCCAAAGGCAGTAGGACATGCCGGCTGGCGTCCCAGGGATCAGGACTACAACCGAGCAGCAGGGCTGTTGGGCGCAAAGGGTCGGCTGCGCTAGCAGCCGACTAGGGTCCTCTCCACTGACGGCCCGAGCTGGAAGTGATAAAACAAATCCTAACTGACGCTTTATTAAAGCCTGCAGGTATCTGATAGAAGCGGCAGAGGGCGGAGACCGCGGTGACGCCAGCCACAACACCGTCGCCACCAACAGCCCTAGTAAAGTAGCCCCCAACGGGAGGATCCGAGGGGAAACCCGGCATATGCTGTGAATATGCCGAGCTTGGGACAAGATCACTTTATAAAGCGACATGCACCGTGCAGGATGAGCAGGAGAGGAGGGACCTGCGCCAACGTCACGGCCACTACCGAGCCGGCAGCCGGGCAGCCAGACCAAACTATGTAACCAGGCCCCTGCCTATATAAGGGGGCCTGGACCCTTAGAGTAGGGGATGGACCTAGTCTTCTTCTTCCTCTAGACAACACAACTCAAGGAGCATCATTGTAGCCGTCGTGTGCTCATAATAAAGAACAAGGCAGGACATAGGGGTTTTACCTCCGGCGAGGAGGGCCCTGAACCTGGGTACGTGCTTGTGTCGTTGCTAGCCATCCTAAGCCGGACGCATTGTTGTACCTGACGAGCCCTCTCATTAAGCCATCCCCATGGCTACTGTCCCTAAAATACCACGATAGGAAAGCATTCACAACTACAAGGTTCATCGAGTAAAGACAATCCTATGACGCACGATCTTCTTCACGCGCTGGGTAATCATCTAAGCTTGGGGAGGTAACACCGCTGTGAGTCTTCTCGCTCTTTTAGATTTGCAACGCAATTCTCCTTTTCTTGTTCTTGTCATTTTGTTAGTTGCTGCTATGGATGAGAAATCGCATTGGCCATTTAGTGCTAAAAAACTTCCTCCAACGTTTGAAATGCGTAAGCCCTTTGAGATTAACCCTGCTATTGTCAAAACAATTTATGAAGACAGGTACAAAGGAAATCCTTGTGATGATCCCATAGCTCACCTAGAGAAATTTGAAAAAAGGTGCGAGTCTATTAGGATTGATAATGTTAGCAATGAGAGAATTAAAGTTAAGATGTTTCCTTACTCGCTTTGTGCAAGATCACTGGATTGGTTTTTAAACTGGCCGCTTGGGACATTTCATTCATGGTACAAGATTAAAGCTGCTTTTAAAGAAAGATTTTGTTTACCTCCAACCATAAGTTTCAATAGAGAACTTATATTTACTTTTAAACAAAGAGATGATGAGAAACTTATTCACGCTTGGGAGAGATTTAGAGGACTCACTTATGAATTAAATCATGGTCTTAGAGATTGGATGATAATACATGCTTTTTACTCTGGGGTAATTATGAACTCTAAGTCTTATTTGAACAAACAAAGTGGGAAAAACTTCTTAGAACTTACTACAGATGATGCCCAGAAATTACTTGATAGCTTGCTCTTAGAACGAAAAATTAGGAGTAGCCTAGAAAAATCAGGAGCTACCGAAGAACCTTTTGATGATCGATATGAACTTTATAAACTCAATGTGGAAGAAAAAAAGTAGAGGAAGTAAAAATGCTCTCCAGCAATATTAAATTATTAATGAACCTCTACTTAACCTTGATAAGTGTAGTTTGAATGAACTTATAAACATATTGCAAAACTTTGCTAATGATCCTTCTTTCAATGTTCATCAAACTGGTTTTGGATCTTACATAGCAAATCATGTCATTAAGGAAAAGATACAACGCTATAACAATGAGGCTATGATACCACCTAAGCTTGGGAAGGTATGGATCCCAAAAATACTTATTGATGTAGGAAAAGAGTCACACAATGCTATCTTATACTTCGGATCAAGTGTAAATGTCCTATAAAAATAACTATATGATTTACTTGATCTTGATAAAAAACTAGAAAGTGTGATATTGATCGATTACTTGCCGATAATTTTACCAAGAATGCTTTAGGTAGAATTAATGATGTTATGATTGAACTCCATATGACTTTTGTACCTGTTACTTTATTTTTATGTACATGAGGAGCAATACCTCAAGTCCTATAATCCTTGGTAGCCTTTCTTGAGAACTACACACTACTAGGAAATCTATAGGTAGCATAGCTACGCGTCGCGCATTAGCCACATGGTGCGCTGCGGCTATTTAGCCGTAGCGCACCTCTTCCCGTGCGCTGCACACGTCTATGTTACCCATAGCGCACCATTGAAAGTAATGCGCTACGGGTATACGTAGGCATGGATGCCCGGCCCCCCTCAACTTACCCGTAGCGCACCGGAGCTGCATGCGCTACGGGTACTAAGTGTTACCCGTAGCGCATTCAGCTCCAGTGCGCTACGGGTAAGTTGACAGGGGGCGTATAGACATCTGGTGTAGGTTACCCGTAGCGCACTGGCTGGGGGTAAGTGCATACGCTATGGGTAAGTGCAGTACCCGCAGCGCATACTTTATCCGTGTGCTACGGGTAACCTGGGATGCATACTTTTAAGGCATGAAGCCACCTAGCACCAATCATTGCCCCTTCTTCCCCCTCCATTCCTAGCACCAAATCTGGTCGTCCTCCTCCTCCTCCCCAACCTATTTTCATCATTCTTCCATCTATTTTAGCTTATTAAAGCTACTTTGGTTGGAGATATGTGAGTGCTATGTCTCCCAACCTTTAGATATCACTTTATTACTTTCTCGTCCACACACTGTCTCGGTCTTTCGTGTCGCGGTGATACGTCTCTAACGTATCTATAATTTTTGATGCTCCATGCTTGTTTTTACACCATTTGCCTAAAGTTTCGTTACACTTCGTGGCACTTTTATGCATTTTCCGGAAATAACCTACTAACAAGTCGCCATAGTGCCAGTTCCCTGTTTTCTGCTGTTTTTGTGTTTCAGAAGTGATACACAGAAAATATTCTCGGAATTGGACGAAACAAGTTCCTGAAGTCTTATTTTTCCCGGAAGCTTCCAGTCATCCGAAGAGGAGAAGGAGAGGGGCCACAGGCCAGCCTCATGCTAGGCCGGCGCGGCCCAGGCCCTGGCCGCGCCACCTAGGTGTGAGGGGGCCTGGGGCCACCCCTGACATCGCCCCTTCGCCTATAAAGACCCCCCGATGGAAAAAACCTAAGTACCCTGATCAATTTTCCAGAACACATCGCGATCCGCCGCCGTCGTCGACCCGAAGATCGGGAGGGTCCAGAAGCTCTTCCCGGCACCCTGCCGGAGAGGGGAATCGCCACCGGAGGTCTTCTTCATCGCCATGCTTGCCTCCGGAGCGATGAGTGAGTAGTCTACCTTGGACTATGGGTCCATAGCAGTAGCTAGATGGTTGTCTTCTCCACCATGTGCTTCATGTTTAGATCTCATGAGCTGCCCTACATGATTGAGATCACCGTTATGTAATTCTACATGTTTGGTTTGTTGGGATCCGATGAATATTGGTGTTATGATTGAGTTGCTATACTGAAATTTATCTTATGTTATCTCTATGTTGTTTATGATCTTGCATGCTCTCTGTTGTTAGTAGCTATCTTGGCCGAGTAGTTGCTAGTGACTCCAAGAGGGGGTATTTATGCTCGATAGTGGGTTCATGCCTCTATTTAACCTGGGGGAGTGACAGAAACCTCTAAGGTTGTAGATGTGCTGTTGCTACTAGGGGGAAAACAACATTCATATGCTCAAGGGCATATGCTTTGTTTACATTACACACTTTGCTTAATGCAATTATCTGTTGTTCGCAACTTAATACTTGTGGAGTTCTCGGATTGATTTGCCATAAGTGGATTATTAGTCATAGATGCAGTTGGATGGCGGTCTATGTATTTTGTTGTAATGCCCAGAGTAAATCGCATAGTGATCTTCTTGACATATCACGTTTATCTTTATTCTATCAATTGCCCAACTGTAATTTGTTTACCCAGCATGTGTTATTTATCTTATGGAGAGACACCACTAGTGAACTGTGGACCCCGGTCCTATTTCCATCATATTGCTATCACCTGTTTACTTTACTCGCACTGTTTACTTTACTCGCATACTTCTACTGTTTTCCACTCGATACGCTCATAACCTTTATTTCAAGCAAATCGGTGAGATTGACAACCTCATCGCAAGTTGGGAGCAAAGTACTTGGTTGTGTTGTGTGTAGGTTCCGCGTTGCAGCTAGCAAGCAAAGCTTGGACGAGGCGCCATATATAAATTGTCCGAAGCTGTCGCAAACTAGCAAGCATCACCTTCAGTCGTATTGTCCGTTCTTCTCCTGATCGACATAACCTTGGTTTCTTAACTGAGGGAAAACTAGCTGCTATACTCATCACACCTTCCTCTTGGGGTTCCCAACGGGCTGGTCATTCACCACGCATCAAGCTAATTTTCTGGCGCCGTTGCCGGGGAAGAGTGGAAGACTTCTGCAAGGGGAGTTTTTCGCACGCACATCCTTTACTTTGTTATTGTTTTGCTTTACCTTATTTATTTTACCTGCATCGTTTTATATCAAAAATCCAAAAAAATTTAGAATCCTTGGTAGTTGTTATTTCTTTACTTTTAGTTCATCATGTTGTTCCCTAAGTACGTTCTGGAGGACCTCTCAGTAGGTAGTGGTTCAATTATTGGAAAAAGTAACATTGAGGAGTTCTTTAATCACATTAGTATGCATAAGGAAGTTGAGGAAAAATCTTTGGTTGAGATAGCTCCTAGTATTGAAGTTGCTTCTGCTTATTTAATTCATATGTTAGAAGCTAGGTTTTCTAGCCTTAATCCTTTTATGCAACACATGTTCCTTAAGCTTCATGAAATTGAGGATCCTGAAAAGAAAGCTTTTATCTTGGAAACTTTGCGCTTAGAATTTAGAGATGTTGCCATTGAAGCTAGGAAAGTTCTTAAGCGCTTTAATAAGCTGGGATCACCTATAAAAGTTATTAGTACAAACGATGAGGGAACCGAGATACCTATACCTAGCAAACTCTTGGGATTGTATGAAGCTTTTGAAAATAATTTTGATTGGATTTGTCTCAAAAATCTTTTTAGTGATTTGAGTGAACCTAAGCGTGATCACAAAGGGTCTTCAAAAACTTATGTGGATGAAATACAATGCCTTATTGATAAGACCTCTTCAATGGATCTTAATGCCTCTCTTGATAATACTTGATTCGCAATTTTCTGCGCCTAGCTCAAAGGCGTTAAAGAAAAACACTCTTGGGAGATAACCCAATGTTTTATTTTCAGTAATTTTTCTTTTATTTGAGTCTTGGAAGTTATTACTACTGTAATGACCGCTCCTTATCCTTTTTATTTCATTGTTGTGCCAAGAGAAGCCTCTAATTCGAGTGAGGTAAAGATTTGGGGATGTTGCTGTCCTGAAACTGTTTTCGGTGCTGCACCGTAAAAATTCGTATAAATTCTCTGTATATCTTTTGGACCTGCGATTTCTTGTTCATATGCCACAGGTTATATCCAAACTTTCATTAGTTGAACACTTTTTGATTTGAGCAACAGAAAACCCCTCAAAAATTCGACCTTTGTCAGCTGTTCTGTTTTGACAGATTTCTGCCAATATTTGTGTTTGCCGCTTTATCGCTTTCTTTTGAGTTCTTTTGATCACGAAACTTTTGGGGAAGTTGCTACAGTAGTATTTGCTATATATGTGGTGGTTTTGGGTTGAAACCTGAAGCAAAAAAGAGGTTGATTATATGTTATGCTACACTAATGTTGCTAATAGATTTGTGTTTAGTTTTGTATGAAGGAAGTTTTCAAGTGTAGGGATTGGAGAATGATGAGATGAGTTGAAGAATGGACAAAAGCTCAAGCTTGGGGATGCCCATGCATCACCCCAAGAAATATCCAAGAAGTACAAGCGTCAAAGCTTGGGGATGCCCTTGAGGCACCCCTTCTTCATCGGCAAAAATTAGGTCACCTTTCAAGACACTATATTTTTATTGCTTCATGCACTATGTGTTTTTCTTGGAGCATCAGTTGTTTTACTTTTCTTAGTTAGTTTAGTTTTGTTTGCTGCAATAAATGGTTGGACCCCAACAAATTTCCTTTGGAGGAGATGTACTCGTTTTCATTTGCCAAGAACACTCCGTTTTTCATTCTTACAATTTCACCGGGTGTTCTTCTTTTTCCGCTACTGCTTTTGGTTTTCGTTTTCGCCTTGATTTGCATTCAGACCTTGTCATATATTTTCATCAAGGTGTATTTTTGCCTCTGATCTTTATTGCTTTTCATCAAAAGAGGTGTCTTAAAAAATTTCAAATGGTGTTGGAAAAGAGAAAAAGCTTTATGCAAAATAGTGGTACAAGAAGGAGCTTGTGTAGATTGCGGCTTAGGCTTTTTCATGTCATGCTTGATGTCTTTTTGATAGTATGCTTAGTGGTTTTGCTGTAGCATGACTTGTCTCAAATAACTGAGATTGCTTAATGAGCCTTTGAAAAAATCATGCGTTGTTTTTATTGTATGGAAGCATTATTTTGGTTTTCTCCTTGATGCTTTATTTGGGTTGACTTGGCGCATGCTCACACATGTTAGACTCTTACAAATTCGCCAATAGCCTCTATGATCATTTAGTTTTTGACTTTTGATGCCATCTTATGCTTCTTTTAATGTCGCTTTGTCGCTTTGCATGATTATGGCCATTATTGCTCTCTTAGTTGGTCGCTCCCAGTCTTTTGCTAGCCCTCGCCTTGTACTGAGTATGAGCTCTACTCGTGCATCCAACTCCTAAAAGCCAAAGTTTTCCAAAGTGTCCACCATACATACCTACTAGCAATTTGCTATTCCTAGTAAATTTGACTTGCTTTTATCTTCTCTTCAAATTAAACTCTTACCAGTGTTATGCGAAAATTGGTCAGTAAAGCTCTCACGAACCGGAAGGCACACTTTACTTTTTCCCGTTCTTAAAATTTGACATTGTGGTCTCTTATGTTGAGTTGTTATGCTTGCAAGTTGTAAGTTGGATTCTAGCCCATCCATGCTGTCATGGGGCAAGCTTTCAACATTGCACTTCTTATTTGAGTTGATATCGTGATCTTTTGTTTATGGATGCCTGTGGTGTGAAATGAATTGGGAATCTTGTGGGGATCATGGAGTTTGTATATGTGTTAGGGAAACGTCTGGGCCGCCAATCTAAGCCATGCATAATTCATGGTGGAAATTTGCAGCATACCCATGGTGGACATTCGACGACGCATCTCAAAATAAAAAGCTATACAATTGGTAAATAAAAGAGATGTTGAGGTGTTCATTGTCTGCTTGTCCTGTCATTTTGATGTGGGCTTGTTCCATGTCATCGGGCACGGAGGTACCCCGTTGGCGGTTCTCGATGATACATATATGCTTACAATGACAAGAGCCTTGCTTGGGACTCTAAGTTGAGTAGCATGAGGTTTGGGTACTCGTATTCACAGGACACGAGGTTTTCAACTTATGATTTGTCAAGCATATACATCATAATTGTTCTCGCATTAACTCTAACCATTCAAGATGCTTATGATGGGGGCAATGAGAGCTCAAAGCCGGTAAGTACCATAATTTTTGAAGGTTATAAAACTTGCAATCACTGCTTCCCTCTGCGAAGGGCCTTTCTTCTACTTCTATGTTGAGTCACCACCTTCTTTCTTTATGCACCATAAGAGAGCAAAGTTGTCATTCTTAGTATAATGTGCATTGTCCCAAAGTTTTCATTGATTGATTCATATTGTTGGTTTCACTTGTTCTTAAATTATTTGTATCTAGTCGCCCTCTTAAACTTGAAGGTGTCCTATACATTTATGTTTTGCTCTCTATGAAGGACAAGCTGAAAACCATTTGTATGTTTTTCCTTATAATTCGAACACACGTTTGACTTTCATTGTTTCATTTTCATGATCTTTTGTTTGTGTTCATTTTCATGTTTACAACATGGTTGCTAAGTTTCTATTGTCAAGATTATATCTTTCATGCCCATGTTTTAAGTTCTTATGATCCCAGCTCACAAATGCTTACATATGTGATCAAGATTGTGTAAGTGCATGTCACCTCAAAAATTATTCTTTTGTTATCACTTACCTACTCGAGGATGAGCAGGAGTTAAGCTTGGGGATGCTTGATACGTCTCTAACGTATCTATAATTTTTGATGCTCCATGCTTGTTTTTACACCATTTGCCTAATATTTCGTTACACTTCGTGGCACTTTTATGCATTTTCCGGAACTAACCTACTAACAAGTCGCCACAGTGCCAGTTCACTATTTTCTGCTATTTTTGTGTTTCAGAAGTGATACACAGGAAATATTCTCGGAATTGGACGAAACAAGTTCCTGAAGTCTTATTTTTCCCGGAAGCTTCCAGTCATCCGAAGAGGAGAAGGAGAGGGGCCACAGGCCAGCCTCACGCTAGGTCGGCGCGGCCCAGGCCCTGGCCACACCGCCTAGGTGTGAGGGGGCCTGGGGCCACCCCTGACATCGCCCCTTCGCCTATAAAGACCCCCCGACGGAAAAAACCTAAGTACTCAATCAATTTTCCAGAACACATCGCGATCCACTGCCGCCGTCGACCCGAAGATCGGGAGGGTCCAGAAGCTCTTCCCGGCACCCTGCCGGAGAGGGGAATCGCCACCGAAGGTCTTCTTCATCACCATGCTTGCCTCCGGAGCGATGAGTGAGTAGTCTACCTTGGACTATGGGTCCATAGCAGTAGCTAGATGGTTGTCTTCTCCACCATGTGCTTCATGTTTAGATCTCATGAGCTGCCCTACATGATTGAGATCACCGTTATGTAATTCTACATGTTTGGTTTGTTGGGATCCGATGAATATTGGTGTTATGATTGAGTTGCTATACTGAAATTTATCTTATGTTATCTCTATGTTGTTTATGATCTTGCATGCTCTCCGTTGTTAGTAGCTATCTTGGCCGAGTAGTTGCTAGTGACTCCAAGAGGGGGTATTTATGCTCGATAGTGGGTTCATGCCTCTATTTAACCTGGGGGAGTGACAGAAACCTCTAAGGTTGTAGATGTGCTGTTGCTACTAGGGGGAAAACAACATTCATATGCTCAAGGGCATATGCTTTGTTTACATTACACACTTTGCTTAATGCAATTATCTGTTGTTCGCAACTTAATACTTGTGGAGTTCTCGGATTGATTCGCCACAAGTGGATTATTAGTCATAGATGCAGTTGGATGGCGGTCTATGTATTTTGTTGTAATGCCCAGAGTAAATCGCATAGTGATCTTCTTGACATATCACGTTTATCTTTATTCTATCAATTGCCCAACTGTAATTTGTTTACCCAGCATGTGTTATTTATCTTATGGAGACACACCACTAGTGAACTATGGACCCCGGTCCTATTTCCATCATATTGCTATCACCTGTTTACTTTACTCGCACTGTTTACTTTACTCGCATACTTCTACTGTTTTCCACTCGATACTATCATAACCTTTGTTTCAAGCAAACCGGTGAGATTGACAACCTCATCGCAAGTTGGGAGCAAAGTACTTGGTTGTGTTGTGTGCAGGTTCCGCGTTGCAGCTAGCAAGCAAAGCTTGGACGAGGCGCCATATATAAATTGTCCGAAGCTGTCACAAACTAGCAAGCATCACCTTCAGTCGTATCGTCCGTTCTTCTCCTGATCGACATAACCTTGGTTTCTTAACTGAGGGAAAACTAGCTGCTATACTCATCACACCTTCCTCATGGGGTTCCCAACGGGCTGGTCATTCACCACGCATCACGCGGTATCTTCTATAATAGGTGAGTAATAAGAGTACATCCATGCTTAAGATTGTGTGGCATCGGTATTTGTATGCCCTACGGGTATGCTTGTACGTGTGTCGTCGTTCTTTGTATGTATGCATGCTTGTGTGGAATCGGAACATGTTTGTGTATATATATATATGCATTTTCTTGCATATTTTTATGAAACTGTAATTTGTTTGGATCCAAATATGATGATTTGCCGATGGTGCCAATGTTGTTTTGCCGAAATGTTGATTCACTTCCATTTTGGCATATTTTGGCACCACGCATAGGTCCATTTTTAGGCAAGGTCATGCCAAAATTTTCGGACGACCATGTGTGTATTTGGCCGGTTCTAAGATATTCTCTTGCTCTATATATATGTATACCACGACCATGGTCCGCTCGATGAATGAAGGCATCGTGGCAAGATATATGAAAGCTGCGATGCACGACATGATTCAAAATAACCAGACGGAGGTAAAATGTCTGTGTCACATATGCAAACTGAAGTGCTATATCGACCCTTATTCTGGACAACTGCCACAAAAGTGATACAAAGGTGGCCATAATCATGTTAGGCAGCTCATATGGCTCTGATACGATGAAGAACAATAGAGAGACACATATAGCTATTGCCACAAACCCGTAGTCTAGAGGTGGACTACTCCCCCTTCATCTTGCTGACGAAGGTAGAGTCGTTGGAGGGGATGGAGATCACACCGGCAGCGCCCCGCCGTATTTTCCCCTTCGATCTTCCATCTCCCTCGCTCATGTTTGTGTTTATGTGTTTTGGCGGTGCTCCTTTTCATGACCCGCAGGGGGACCCTTTATATAGTCAGATTTAGGTCAAGACGCATCCAACGAGACGAAGATTGACGGCATCGGAGCAACGAGGTGAGAACGGGTAGGCCCCACACGGCCAGAGCATCTAACCGTGTGGGACATGCCCGTTTCTCCCTCGGACCTCCTCTGTTGCACTTACTTCTCTCCAAAGTCTTGTTCCGTGGAAAAACTAGCCCCCGCAAAGTTTTAGGTAATTTGGACTCTCTTTGGGTCCCTAAAAGTTAAAAATATTGAAAAAGAGGTTTTCTGGTTTTCCAGGTTAATTTGATAAAATTGGGGAACATATGAATTATTCCCAATAATCATCAAAAAGCATGAATATAACCAATATATGATGCAAATAAGGTGGAATATCAAGTGGTTAAGTGCAAAGATCATGGATGCATTTTACATGCATCAGTAAGGTCCCTAAAACTTAAAAATACTCAAAATAGGGGTTTCTAGTTCTGCAGAGTTATAAACCAATAAAAGGGGATCATTTATAAAATCCCCAAAATCAATTCAAAACATGGGAATATCATCTTATGACATGCAAGATATGTTGAAATATGTGGCAATAAACTAAAAGGTCATGCATGCATTTTACATGCATCACTCTCTCTTGTTCTGTTGTGCGCTTGTAGTCTCTGGCGATTTGCTGTCAATCATACTTTTCTTTATGGATTCTTGTCTAAAGATGTTTACATGTAATTTCTGCCTGCTTTGAAGTTACCCGATATCCCTCGCGTGTGTGCAAGCTGCATCATGTTATTTATAGCTTGAAGCTGCCAGCTTGCACTTGGTATGCCCGCTTGAGTGCTTTACCTCGTCAGCTCGCTTTTATATCATCTACGGTTGATATATCATTATTGATCTTCTCCCGGAATTGTGTTCACATCCACATGATGGTTTATATATGTGGATTACATTTTGATTAATTGCTCAGCCCCTGATGTAGTCACTTCATTGTGCGTTCTCTTAGAAATATTTCATATCAAGGATCTTAGTACTTTGGAGTGTTTTCTTGGACTAGAAGAGTCTTACAGTTTTGGGGGCAACACATTGACTCAATGCAAAAATTCACTTGATCTTGTTCATTGTGTTAACATGGATAATTGGAAATCCACTTCTACTTAATTAGCCAGTATGGATCAACTTGCACATTGTACTTGCACACCATTGGGTACCGATGACTCTTACTGATACCGTGTTGTTGGTGGTTTACAGTACTTGACACTCACACACTCGGATTCTCTTTTGTGGTAAAGAAGGTGTGCCAGTTCCTCTTGTAGCCTATTGAGGTACACTAGGAAGCTCTAAAGTACATTCTTCCATATGTGAAGGGGATTTTTAACATAGGCATACACATATGAAAGTCACCCTCTTAAGGCATTAGTATATTCACTAGTTCAGACTGGGCGATTCATTATCGTCGCTCAACTGGCCGTTTCGAGACATTGTTGGACCAAATCTCATTTCATGGAGTTGAAAGAACAACCCACTATCTCAAGATCCAATACCGAGAAAGTGTACAAGGCACTGAAAAATGACGTTGCGAAAGCAATATGGGTAGATTCCTTGCTTAAGGAACTCACAGATTCTCAGCAACGTGTTCCCATTTTATTGTGTGATAATCTAGGGGCTACCTACCTAACTACAGATTCATCCTTTCACCCTCGAATTTAGCATATTGAGATTTGTTTATACTTTCTATGAGAAAGAGTCGTTTCTGGTGCTCTATAGGTCAGGTTTATCTCGTCTGATAATCGGTTTACTGATCTGATTACTCAACAAGCCACATGACAGATGCTTTAAGACCAATCTAAACCTTGTATCCAATAGTTTAGATTGAGGGGGTGTTTTAAGATCGATCTTGTATGGTGCTTGTACTCCGACCATATCTATACGCGATTGGTATATATAATAAAGAGATCTGGTGGAGTCATTGACCCCATGAAACATAAACATATCACCTCAAATTATGAAACGGAAGGTGACGAGGTTCTAACTCGGCAATGCCCATGTTTAAGGCTTTCGATTCATGGAGCGTATGTGGGCGCTTGGCGGATTCGACGGCTTCAGACAGAAACAGGGGTGCACACAAATTTACCTAGGTTCGGCCCCCCGTAGGGTAAAGACCTACATCCTGCTTGTCTGATCTTGTATTGCTGGTATATGTGGAGCTGTTACAATGGTGCGCAGATGCAATCTGGTGAAGGTGGAAGAAGATGGCGTGGCTAGCCTATGTACGTGGGATCTATGCGAGATCAGCTGTCTATGCGAGATTAGCCTATGCGAGTTCGCCTATCTAGGGGGCTCCCTTGGTGGCTTTATATATGCAGCCAGTTAGGGTTTACAAGCCTTCTACTCCAAGTCGAAGTGCTGGGCCTTGCGGGCTTCGTGTATCCTTCGAGCGGCCTTCTTCCTTGGCACGAACCAGGTAGGCAAATATCGAGGACCGAGGGGTCATACCCTCGTCAGAAGGACTAATCGCAAAAGTGGCAGCGAACGAGTGTGGGTGTCTTATGTGCAACAGGTTCAACTGAGGGCGGCAATATTTATTCTTTGGTTGCTTAATTATTGAGCATGAGGATGTAGAAATATCTTCATATTAGCTTGCCACTAGCAAGGGATCTGTATGATACCACGATACAAGGAAGGCAAGCATTTGGTCAACCTTTCTTGTAAGGCCCTTAGAATTGAAATTTATTGGTTACAATTTAATAATTCATCATCATTATTCATGACACTGTGCGTTGTCTTCATTACACACATTTGATGTTGAATTTATTTGACTTAATTTTTTTGCTTATATGATGCCTTGCTAATTTTCCTATTTTTACACTAGTAAAATGTTATGAAACTTAAATGGTAGAGTTGTATGATGATTACCGAAATTATTTTATTTTTCTCCAAGTATGTTATGAATCAAATATGATGAAAAACTTGTGTTTAATAGTCCAGTTTAAATATTTATACAAAGGTTACTTTCATGGAAATTCATGAAATTTGGTATAGAATAGTTATTTGGTGTAATATGTATCCCTGAATATTTGGGAAATTTTATGATGGATATCTATAGTGCTTCCTTTGTAAACATATCCGAAAAACATTTAAAATTCAAACTTAATTAAAGTTCTATGAATCTAGATTGGAACTTTTTAATTATAATGGATCTTATTTCCCATAAAAAAATCCATTCCATTTCGATTGATTTTTTTGCAGGTCCAATTATTTTATGCACATTATTTCATGTCATTTTAAGGAATTTATTTGGAGCTGTTAGATGTGATGCCGCAATCGGATGCGCCCGAGCCTTTCTTGTTCCTATGTGCGCAAGCAGCCTCTTCAGATTGGATGCGTGCCCGTAAGTTTCTTTATTTTTTGGCCCTATGGTCCTTACATAATAATCGGTATACCAAACGATAGTAGTTTTCTATCAGATTGACAATGATGTAAGAGACTCCCCTCCAGACCACTTGCTGTTAGGGCATAAAAAGAAAGACGTCAACAGTACCTTTTAGTCAAGTCTTCTAATGCAGCGTCATGGATGACAGCACATCCTGCCTAACCGCAGCGTGGACCCGATTATTCAGATAACTATGGTTAGCTTGGACTTACCTAGTGTGTAGTTCACCAGCAGAAATTCCTATTCAACAACTTGCGATCTGGGACCGAAGAGCCGCTAACTCTATATATAAACGAGCTTGGGCGCCATTCAGCAAACATGCCAACAAGCTGAGTTAGCTCGATCGTCTAGTAAAAGTACTCCCTCCGTCCAGAAATATAAGCTGAGTAGATACAGCGGTGATTGTGTGAGTGCTATGATGGCCATGCGTCCATCCATATGGACGGCACTCTTGCTGCCTGTGCTGGTTCTCGCAGTCGCCGATAGCCAGGCCGTCCAGCCAAAGCCAGGCTGCCAGAAGAGCTGCGGCGGCATGGAGGTCCCCTTCCCGTTCGGCATCGGCGACGGCTGCTCCCTGCCGGGCTTCGAGATCGACTGCAGGAACGGTGACACGCCGATGCTCGCGGACAACATCCACAACCTCAAGGTGCTGAACCTGAGCGTGATGCCGCGACCGGAGGCCCGGGTGATGCTGCCCATCGCGCTCCAGTGCTACAACATCACCGACGGGACCACCCTGCCGGGGTCATTCAGTGGCAACGTCGACTTCAGCTCCGTGTACCGCATCTCCAACACCAGCAACGAGCTCGTCGTGCTCGGATGCAACACTTTCGTCTACACCAACAGCGGGCCGTGGAGTCGCAGCTGGTACAGCTTCTACAGCGGCTGCATATCCTACTGCGACAACGAGGGGAGCGCGACGGACGGCGCGTGCGCGGGCATCGGCTGCTGCCGCGTCGACATCCCGCCGGGGCTCACCGACAACGACATGACATTTTTCGGTGCCAGCTCAGAAAACGCCAGATACAGCTCCAGCTGGTCGCACGCGCTCATGGACTTCGCCCCCTGCGACTACGCCTTCATAGTGGAGAAGAACACCTACACCTTCCGAGCATCCGACCTCAAGATGAACGGGAGCTCGACCACCAAGCCGCTGGTGCTCGACTGGGCACTCCGCGGGAGCGACCCCAAATCCAACCTCACAGACAAGATGACCTGCGCCGAGGTGGTCAACAAGACGGGGTACGCCTGCGTCAGCGACAAAAGCGAGTGCCTCAACTCCGACAATGGCCCTGGGTACTTGTGCAATTGCACCAAGGGCTACTGGGGCAACCCATACGTTATCGGCGGATGCCAAGGTAACTAGTAGACCTCACTTTCATTTCGTTTCTGACTTTCTGTAAGTATCAATAGTGCAGACTCATTGTTGATCCTTTCCGTCCATGACGCAGATATCGATGAATGCGATGATCGGTGGAACAAGCATTTCACCTGCAACGGTAAATGCGAGAACAAAGATGGTGATTACGATTGCAACTGCCCTTTTGGACAAGAGAGCAAAGATAAAAATGCAAAGCTCAATCCTTGCACCTCTAAATTTCCTCTTGCAGCAAGGCTTGCCCTCGGTACACATTCACGCTCAATTTTACATTTCCATATGCCCGCAATCCTATCCTAGTGTTCTGTTTGGCATGTGATATGTAGAGGCTATATTGTCATCAAAACATGTATCAGCTACTGCAAACCATTTTCCTTATTGAATTATAGCTTTCACACAGATATAATATGACTTTGTTTTGCTTCAGTACCAATACTTTTTAATTTCAGAAAACAGAGAAATCTTTATCGAAAAAGAAAACAGAGAAATGCTTTTTAAAATTAAGGGATGATTATTGCTCCAAATTAACAAATCCATCTTCATTACTACCTTTGTTAGTGATATCAGGGTTGACGAGGTATATAATACTTCATCAATAGACTTTTGGGATTTTTATTTGCTTTTTAGAGAATTTAGTTTAATGGCAATGAATATATAGAGTGAGATTTGTTTTATTGGTATTCAGCATCCACATAAATATACCATGCAAGACAGTATCCAGATGTAACAGTGACATTGCGATGTAGATAATTTTTTGTGTTAGCTTGTATTTAGTAAAATAAAAGAACAAAAGTTGATTAGTGATGAATAACTGATAAACATGATCTTTTAATTGCAGGCATCAGTCTAGGAGTATTCATCGTTATTGTCGGTCTCCTTCTAGCATTCATTATGCTCCAAAAGAGAAAACTAGATAAACTTTTTGAAAAGAATGGAGGCGAGATGCTTAGAAATGTGAAAGGTCTCACAATTTTCACAAAAGATGGACTAAGGAAAATTACAAAAGATAATGCAGAGTTTCTTGGAAACGGAAGCTTTGGTAATGTGTACAAAGGAACTCTCCCTGATCAAACCGCGGTGGCAGTCAAGGCATCTATCAAGGTAGATGAAACTACAAAGGTGGAATTTGTTGAAGAAGTTGAGATCCAAACACAGATGATCCACAAGAACATCCTCAAGCTTGTTGGTTGCTGCCTGGAGGTGGATGTTCCAGTGTTGGTGTATGAGTTCGCAGCAAATGGGAGCCTCCAAGACATCTTGCACGGCAAAAAGAATCAAGTACTTCCCTTGGACTCACGTTTGGAAATTGCAATTGGCTCTGCAGAAGGGTTAAAATATATGCATAGTTATGCAACTCATGCCATGAGACATGGTGATGTCAAGCCAGATAACATACTTCTCGATGACAAGCTGACACCAAAAATCGCGGATTTTGGGTTGTCCAAATTATTGAAAGAAGAGTATGTCGCGAAGGTCGTGGTTGGGTGCATGGGTTACATAGACCCGGTATTCATGAAAACTGGTCTTTTGACACAAAAGAGTGACGTCTACAGCTTTGGAGCAGTATTGTTGGAACTCATTACGGGGAAGAGAAATGTGTATGACCAGCAATGTAGTCTCATTATTGAGTACCGCAAAGTTTATGAAAATGCAAGGAGTGGGAGGGCAATGTTTGACATTGACATTGCAACTGAAGAAGATATACCTGTCCTTGAAGAAATGGGCAAGCTCGCAATGGATTGCTTAAATGAGGACCTAGAAAATCGGCCAGATATGACAGAGGTTGCCGAACAGCTTGTGATGATTAGGAGAAATAAGAAGTTCAACAAACCAAGCAGTTCAAATCCAAACAACATTGGGGAAGTTACCATATATAGTTCTCCTACCAACACCGAGGTTACTGGAACTACTAGCGCCCATACTTCAGCAAAGTCAACTCCCTACAACATGGACATCCTTCCTAGTCCATAGGATAGTAAATGCAGCACCCAGCAGGCTAGCACAAAGAGTTGCATCTTATTATATTTCCAAGTTTCCCCTTAAGTTGCGAACATGCACAACCACTATTGTAGTGTGAGGTTCATACCTCTTGTGGGTAATCAACCGAAATATGTAATGTGATACTTGGTGTTCTTTAATATAATTCTATCTTTTAGTTCATTTTATAGTCATGTTGATGCACAACTACATCCATGTTAAGTACAATAATAGCCATGCTTTACCAGTATAATGAAATGATAATTCATTTCCTTTCAGGGTAGTATGATCCAATCCTACTTCTTCTGCAAATAATTGAACAAATATACAACTAAAGTGCAGATTTGACTTTCAAAGCCTTAGATTCATATTTTCAAGGGGGCACGGGGTTCTTTTGTAGGTGCATGCAACCAATAAATAAGGATGTGTTTTGGTTGGGGACTCTCCCCGAGCGTGGATGGAAATCTATGTTTTGTGACTCGAAAACATGTTTGGGTGTATAGCAGCGGGATATCCAGTGAAAACTCAGTACGACTAGCATCACAAATTTACAGGCTTCATGCGGTATGCTTAGGCAAGAACAATGTTTTTTGTTTTGTTTCATGATGTTATCTTTGCTAAGAATCACTTTATTTACAAATGAACCACATAATAATCTTTATATTTAGTGGTACCTTTAGTTTCTAAATATGTTTTCGCAGACAAATTGTTTGTCCATTCAACATATCTGTAAACATTGATTCAACCGTGAAAGATCCCTTGATAGTCAGTTTCTGGATGAACTTCTCCACACCCTGAAAGTGAGCCCCCTGGCACAGCCACGGTGAGAGAGAGAGCCCCTCCCCAACCCTAGCCCCACGCCGGCCGCCGCCACGGCGCCGGCGTCACCAGCCTTCCCTGCCGGCCTCCACTCCGGTCCCGGCAGCCACCCTCCTTCCCTATTCCGTTCCTCCATGGCCAGTCAGGTTCAGCTCTCTGGCTCCGACATGAGCGACTCGTCGGTGTCCTCCCGCGTGCCAGCCCCTCCCCTCCGTTCGCTGGTCGTCGCGCCGCCGGACCTGGGACTTGGGTCGAGGGGTTGGGACGCCGAGGCTGGCCCCAGCCGCTCTGCCGCCGTGGAGCCTGGCCCGGTTGCCGCGGCTTGGCAGACGCGTGCTCCGCGCCGGCGTCGCGCTGCGCAGGCGCCCCCTCATGCGGGCTCCCAGAGGCAGCCCCGTCTCCTGCCGGCGGCGCGGCCTCCGCCGAACGGCGCGTCAAGCAGGATTCCTGCGGCTCTCCATGGGTGCTGCTACAACTGCGGAGAAGAGGGTCACATCGCCTCTCAATGCGACAACCCCACCCTCTGCGTCCGCTGTGGTGGTACGGAGCACACCTCCAGGGACTGCCTCAAGCGCCCTCGCAGCGCCTCCGATGAGCCGCCGTCTCGGGCTGGTGGTGCCCAGGCGCGTCGTGGGGTTACGGCTGGGTCTGGTGGACCTGCCGCGCGCTCTACGCCTTCGGGGTCGGGCCACGCGCCGCCGTCGCGCGCGAGCTCAGAGCGATCCTGGCGGGATGTCGTGGCTGCGGGCTCGGCCGGGACGGAGTTCTCGGCCCCCTTCGCGCCACCATCGCCCTCCTCTTCGTCGGTTGAGCCCCCCGCGCCCTACCCCCCCCCGCTGATGCGGACCGCCGCGACCTTTGCTACATGATGCCGAACGCGGCCATGGTTCAGCTTGAGACGGACCTCGACCGCGCGGTCATGGTGACGATCACTGCCGGCAACCGGCATGAGATCTCCCTGGACGTTGCGGCGAGGGCTATCTACGGCCAGATGGACCTGCCTCCGTTCTCGTTCTCCATTCGAGCTTTTGAGCCGGCCGATTTCCTCATTCTCTGTGATTCTGTGGAGGTGCGTGACACCCTTGTTGTTGCTGGCTCGATCTCCACGGCGCGCTGCACCCTGTCCCTAGCGCCTTGGTCTCGCCAAGTTGGTGCATACCTCCGGGAGGCGCCGCTCCTTGCTCAGCTGGATATCCGTGGCATCCCCGCACATGCTTGGGCGGAGCGGACGGCGATCAAGCTTCTTGAAGGCTGCAGGCATTGTTGATGCTGTTGATCCCGCCACGGCCAACCGCAATGACATGTCGGTGTTCCGCGTCGATGTCTGGACCCACGATGTGGCCGCCATTCCGGCGGTGAGGTGGCTGGCTGTCCCGGAGCCTGGCTTTGGCAACAAGCTGGAGGTCTCGACGGGCCGCCGCCGCCCCCGCGCGGTCTCGCCCAAAGTCTTGTGGTACCGCATCCGCTTCTGGGTCAACAGCTGGCTGGTCGGCTCGTTGCCCTTGTCCGGCGGCTCGGATGGCCCCGACAGCAGCGACGACTTGGATGGTGGACGTGATCGCATGGAGGAGGATGGTCGCCCTGCGGCTGGCCACGACCTGCCGGGGAACGACAACGCTCGTCGTAGGCGCCGTCGGCGTCGTGGGCCACAGAGATGCCGGGGACGCGCTGCCGGTCAGCCTGGCATGGCGGCGAACGGCCCTGCTGCCCCGGCGGCGGTCGTTCCGGCTGCGCCTGCCGCGCCGGCCTCGGGTTGCGGCCGGGCTTCCCCAAGCCGCTGGCTGGCCTCTCCGGCCGCCGGTGTGGGCTCCGGGACCCATGTGGGGGCTGCTCCATGCCAGCGCAGCCCTAGCCCTGGTAGCTGTTCGCTTGAGCACGGGCAGGGATCGGGGAGCACGAGCCCATGTGCAGACGTGGAAACTCCTCATTCACGTGACACGGGCTGCGAGGTGTCTCCTCCCTCTCAGCGTCAACGGCTCTCTCTGCGGACCCCTATGCCCTCCGTGGACTGTTGCAACTCACGGGACAGCCCGGTTTGCCTGGCGGGTGACAGGGACGCCCTCTGTGCGGCTGAATCTTTCCTCTCCAGGTATCGGGCGGTCTCCGAGGGCGGTTCCAGCTCTGCTCCCTCCCAGGGTTTCAGCGCATGCGGGATGGGGCCGAGGCATGGTACGGTGTCTCCCTCGCTAGCTCCAGCAGGAACCAGCCAAATCCCCTCCCCGGGTTTGGAGGCACGCGAGCAGGACCCTGTGACCCCGTGCCCAATCTTGCATGGTGAGGCACTTGGTGGCTGCGATCGTGCAGATGAGGCTGCCACGCCGGTCATCACTGCCGCTGCTCGTGACGCGGGAAGTGCGGCTGCTCCTGCAAACGGCAACGACGCGGGAAACCTTTCAGCTCTCCTTGAGCTGCTGCGGGGCTTCCGTCAACAGATTGGTAGTCCTGTGCTCTCCCTGCCCGACCCCAACGTGGTGCGTCGACGCCTCCTTTTCACTGCCCGTCCTGCTACTCGGTAGAGCACGCGCCTGGCAGCTAAGAAGCGAGGGATCTCCGCCACTGCAGTCAAGAAGGCACAGCAAAGCGTAGAAAAGCATGCCTAATAAAAAAAGTTAGCTTGCAACTGCCCCCGCGTCGCTCCCCCTGGAGCGGCTCGGGCGGAACCCTAAGCTAGCGCCGCCGCCACCCCACCCCCTCCTCCTCCCTCGCCGCCGTCGGCCCACGCCGCCGGGCAAAGCCCGCTGGCGGCCGGCGGCGGCGGGATCTTCTTTCTTGCAGAGCTCAGGAGTCACGGCGGCTCTCACGGTGCGGGGATGCAGGAGGGCCTGCCACCACGGCGGCGACTGCCTACTCTCCGGCGGAGTGCTGTTGCGGCAGGTGGTGGTTGGTGGTCGGGGATGCTGCGGCGAGGGTGGAGGTTTGGGCCCGGTTCTGGGCCCGGATGGGCCGCCATGAAGATGCGCGCAGGAGGTTGATCCCGGGCAGCGGCTCGGCTGCTCGGGGCCCCATTGGCGAGGCGCTGGTCGACGAGGTGGAGGAGGCCGGCTTCTGCCGGTTGTTGGGGAAGAGGTGTGCTGTGGTGGTTGGTGAGGGTGCGGCCCGTTTGGCCGGCGTGGTGGTGTTGCAGGAGGAGGGCGCGGCCCGTCGGCCGGCGCGTTGGTGAGGAGCAGGCGCATTGGTGCAGCAGCTCTGTGGAGGAGAGATGGAAGGCGGCTGGCCGGCGCTGCCCGTGTACGTGCACCTTTGTGTGTGCCTGGTGCTGGCTCGCATCTGTGCGGAAGGAGGAAGATGGTGAGTCTACTGCACATGGCCGTGCTGGGTTGAGGGAGGTTGGCCTGCAGGGTGGTGGGCTTTGCGGGGTGGCGCTGGAGGTTTGTCTTCGCCCTCCTTCCTCGCCACTGTCAAGGATGGTCCTCTGGTTGGTGGCATGTTTCAGCTGGTGCTCCTGTGTTGTTTCTTTGGTTCGGGATCAATGTGAGGGCTGGGAGAAATCCCTGCAGATGCAAGACGACGGCGACGCCTGCGGGCGCCGTTACCTCCTTGGAGGCGTGGTCGAGGCCCTTCTCGTTTTGCCCCCTTCCGAGCTACAGGGGAAACCCTAGATCCAGTTTGCTGGATCGGGCAGCGGCGGCGTCTCGACGTCGTTCTCCTCCTTGGAGGCGTTGCCTTTGTTGCTCGGGGAGTCCGAAGTTGACAACTGGAGTTGATGTTGACTGCTACCTTAAGCATGGGCCTCGAGGGCGCAATGTACACTGGTCTGGCATTTCCGGGTGTCGCCTCTCTCAAGCTCGTCCGGGTCCTGCCGTTTCACTCGCCGACTACTCCTTTCTAGGCGCCATGGGTGGGCGGTACGTCGACGCGTGTCATCTTTGACTCGAGGTTGTGCTTCGGTGTTGTCTTCTTCTAGTGGTGACGCGGTCTTGTGGCTCTATGTTCTCTCTCCTCGCCATTATTGGCTTGAGATTGAACAAGGCGAGTTCTTGTCAAGTGCTTGTGTAGGTGTGTGGTGTAAGCCGCAAGGCGTTGCGTGAGTGTTGTATGGTTTTTGGGTCCGGTTTTCCTTATAAACTGTACCAAACCTTCTTTCTAATCAATGAATTTAGCAGTTCTCCTGCTAACATTCAAAAAGAAGGCACAACGCCTGCTGATGGAAAAGTTGGGCATCTGCCATGAGCAACAACAGCTCTCCGCAAGCCAGCTTGAGGAGTACGCAGCGATGTTCGCATCTCCGCTCGGGAAGGAGCAGGTGGCGGCTCTCACGGCGCTGTTCGGGCTTCAGTGCCCTAGCCTGGATGAGAGTGGCCTCGTGGCGTTGGCGGACGACCAGTCATAGGTTGTCGTGGTGGTGGATCGGTGTGGAACCTTTCCATGGATAGTGAACCTAATCTTAATATCGTAGTGTGGAACGTGCGAGGTCTCAATGATCCGGCACGTCGTACCGCGGTGCGGGTAGCTGTAGGCGATGCGGCTGCGTCCGTCGTTTGCGTCTCCGAGTCCAAGTTGCTCACTGTAACCCAATTTGATGTTGTTGAGTGCTTTGGACCCCGCTATGACAGGTTCGCGTATTTGCCTGCTATTGGTTCCGCGGGTGGTCTGATCCTTGCTTGGAATAGCAACGACATGCAGGTTCTCGCCTCAAGGACGGATCGGTTCTCTGTGTCGGTTCAGCTCTCGCGGTCCGGCGGCGACGGCATGGCTTGGTGGCTCACTACGGTCTATGGCCCTACCACAGATGATCTCAAGGTCGCTTTCCTTGACGAGCTCCGCGCGCTCCGCGCAGCCTTGATTGGCCCTTGGGCTATCGCCGGGGACTTCAACATGATCATGGATGCGCGCGATAAAAGCAACTCCCGCCTTAACCGCCGCTCCATGGAGATGTTCCGGCGCTGCATGAACGACCTTGAGCTGAGGGAGAGCCACCTCCTCAGTCGTCGCTACACTTGGAGCAACGAGAGGGCCCTTCCCACGTTGGTCAAGCTTGATCGCTGGTTTGGCTCGGTGGAGTGGTGCGACATGCACATGGACGCTTCCCTTTCGGCGTTGTCTTCATCGCTCTCCGACCACTGCCCTATCCTTATGTCCACGGCAGTCGCGCTGCACGTCAAGAGGCGCTTCCGGTTTGAGCGGTTCTGGACCAAGCTGCCAGGGTTCCACGACGTGGTCGCCGAGCTGTGGGGCAGCGAGCCCATCTCTGAGAACCCCTTGTTCAACCTTGACCAGAAGCTGCGTCGGCTTGCTCGGGGGCTGCAGCGGTGGAGCCAGCAAAAGGTCGGTTCCATCAGGGACCAACTCTTGATGGCCAACGAGTTGATTCTTCGCCTTGAGGTTGCTCAAGAGTCCCGGCCCCTTTCCGTAGATGAGATGACGCTGCAGCGCGGCCTCAAGCTCCTGGTGCTCGGCCTGGCGTCGCTCGAGCGCACCATTGCTCGGCAGAGGGCTCGAGTGGCTGGGCTCAGGGACGGTGATGCAAACTCGCAGTTTTACCGCATCTTGGCTTCCAAGAGGCGGCAGAGGTGTCACATCGCGAGGCTGTCGAGGGGCGATCGGGTGGTTTCCGACCAGGGCGCCAAGGAGGAGCTCGCGACGAGCTTCTACATGGACTTGCTCGGGATGGCTCAGCCCAGGGAGCACGAGCTTTCCCTGGAAGCCATGGGTTTGCTGCCAGTGGACCTTGCGGGTCTGGAGGCCCAAATTTCGGTGGAGGAGGCCTGGGATGCGGTGAAGGCGATGCCCGCAAACAGGTCACCTGGGCCGGACGGTTTTTCGTGGGACTTTTACAAGTTCTGCTGGACGATCGTGCAAAGTGATGTCATGGCGGCGCTGCAGGCGGTCTGGTTGGGCAGGCACCAGGGCTTTGATCGGCTTAATGTTGCGCTGATCACGTTGTTGCCCAAGAAGGAGGGAGCAGTCGATCTTAAGGACTTTAGGCCGATAAGCCTTGTCCACAGTTTTGCCAGGCTTCTTACCAAGGTCCTCGCCCGTAGGCTCGCGCCACGCATGCCGGACCTTGTCGATGACAACCAGACCGCGTTCATCCGCGGCCGCTCCATCCAAGACAATTTCGCCCTCGTCCAGGAGTCCGCCAAGAAGTTGTCATCCATGAAGCTGCCGTCCATCCTCCTCAAGGTGGACATTGCCAAGGCCTTCGACAGCATCTCTTGGCCCTTCCTCTTGAGTGTCTTGCGGCAGCGGGGTTTTGGTCCCCGGTGGCTTAGCTGGATCGTTCTGTTGCTCCGGTCGGCTCGCACGAAGGTTCTCATCAACGGCTCCGCCGGCATGCCGTTCAGTCACGGGAAGGGTCTTCGCCAGGGTGACCCGATCTCGCCGCTCCTGTTCGTCATCGCCATGGATGTTCTCTCGGCCCTTTTTCGTGCGGCAGAGAACGCCGGAGTCCTTACGGGGCTTAGCGCGATGGGGCACAGACACCGCATCTCCCTCTATGCCGATGATGTGGTGATCTTTGCCCGCCCGGTGGAGGCCTAGGTGCAGGTGGTTCGAGGCATCCTTGATTTCTTCGGCGGCGCGTCCGGCCTCCGCGTCAACTATGGGAAGAGCTCGATCGTGCCGATCCACTGCAGCGAGGAGGCCCTCGAGTCGGTTGCCCTCTCCCTGCCCTGCCCGGTGACGTCGATGCCTTGCACCTACCTCGGGTTGCCCTTGGCCATCCGAAAGCTTCGGAGATCGGACCTGCTGCCCGTGGTCGACAAGCTGGCCTCCAAGCTCTCCGCGTGGAAAGCTAGGCTCCTCACTCTCGAGGGGCGTGCTACATACGTCCAGGTGGTCATGACCGCGTCCATCATCTACCAGCTCATGGCGTTGGACCTTGAGCCTTGGTTCCTGGAGGCGGTCGACAAGCTGCGACGTGGCTTCCTTTGGGCCTGCGCTGGGGACGCCCATGGTGGACTTTGCGCGGTGGCTTGGGATCGTGTCTGCCAGCCCAAGTGTCTTGGGGGGCTCGGCTTCCATAACCTTCAGCTCTTCAACACGGCTCTGCGCTCGAAATTGCTCTGGCTCTCGAGAACGGACACGAGCAAGCCTTGGCATGGTCTCGATGTGGACGTGGGTGACGCCTCGAAGGCTCTTTTCCAGGCATTCGTGGTCGTCACCATCGGTGCGGGCACGTCGGCTCACTTCTGGGAGGACCCTTGGATCGGAGGCCTCACGGCTGAGTCCATCGCGCCCTCGCTCTTCTTGCTTGTTCGGCCAGCCGCTCGGCAGAAGCGCACTGTTGCGGAAGGGCTGCTGGGGCATGCTTGGGCCCGTGACATCGTGGGCGAGCTCACGCTCGATGCGCTCACTGGCTATCTCAAGCTATGGAGGGCAATCCAGGAGGTCCCGCGCCATGAGGATGCAGAGGACACCTTTCGGTGGAAGTGGACTGCTAGTGGCTTGTTCTCCTCCAAGACCGCTTACCGTACCCTTTTCCATGGGACCATAGCTCTCGCCGGAGCTGCCAACGTCTGGCACTCCTTTGCGCCGCTCAAGTACAAGCTTCATGCTTGGCTTACTCTGCGCAAGCGATGCTGGACTGCGGACCGTTGACTTCGCCGTGGCTTTCCGTCGCACATCATGTGCCCTCTATGTGGTACGGCTCGTGAAACGCTGGATCACATCTCCCTCCAGTGTCCGTTCGCGCTCGGTGTTTGGACCGGGGTGGTTTCGCGCTTGGGCTTGCCGGACATTCGCCCGTCTGGACAGGCGGTCTTGGAAGATTGGTGGCCGGAGGCCACTTCTCGTTTCTTCCGTAACGATCGGAAAGCCGCGAACTCCCTCGTGATGCTTGTCCTTCGATCCTTATGGTTGGAGAGGAACGCCCGAGTTTTTGAGCGATCGAGATCGACGGCGCAAGCTACCTTGAGTGTGGTCCTTAGCGAGTGGAGTGCGTGGGTGGAGTGTAGACGTGGGTATGTGAGAGAGATCGAGTAGTTCTCGGGTAGTTGGAGGGTCCCCAAAGTGGCGATCCTCCTGTGGTTGATCTCTCCCTCTCTCCCTCGGCCTTGTATCGGTTTGCTTCCCTCTCACTTAATATAATGACGCGCAGATCTCCTGCGGGTTCTCTAAAAAAAATAGTCAGTTTCTGCACCACCGGTTTATCCGCTTCATTTGTTGAATTAACCATCATAAGCCGCTGAATTAAGTCTAACCAAGAATCTCACTTGTGAGGCTTGCTCCAGTACAACCCCCTCCCCCAAACTTAGTTTGGGCTCTTAGATAATTAGTTAATTAATTGTGAGCCCTCCTAAGCCCATATCCAAACCTTATATACTCAACGTATGAGTATATCGTATACCGTATAGAGAGCTATCAGATCTCATATCTCCCCGCCGATCATGTACTCGATCTCATCTCTCCTCGTCTGCAGCGTTCGTGTTCATCGGCTTGTTAATGACGGTTCGAGTCTGACCATTCGTCCATACTCCTCGTCACCGGCTCCCTCGAAGGAAGGCAGCGACCGCCCGAACGCCAATCAAGCCGCTCACAAGAAAGTTCGGCCGCTAGTGCAAGACAGTCCGACGCGTGAAAAAACGCCCAAATATTCGTCGGTCTTTCTGGCCAACATGACGCAAGACAGTCCACCGTGTGTCCAGCGAGACTGTCAAAAGGGCAGCCAGACAGCCCGGCTTGCCTAGTGAGGGACAATTCGGCCTGTTTCGAGACTCACTGCACCGTCTGCCTGCACGCCACCGCCATCCATGCCGGAATGCATCTACGAGGCCTTGCTGAGGCTTGTGCCGGCCTGCACCGCCTCACAGTACCTCGTGGCCGGCAAACATCGCCTTTCCATGGCTCCTACTGTCGGCCACGACCGTTCGTCAAAGTCGTCGCTGATAAGCCGAAAATGGCGTATATACGTACTATTTCTACCTATACGTATGCTACAAATTCGTACAAATAATTTGGGCTATACGGGTTTTGTATAGGGTTTAGTTTTTTTAAAGACCATCATATCCATAATTACAAAGAGCTAGCGATCTCAGCCATCTTTATGTTTGACTTTATCTGAGTTTGAGGGGAGAGGATTGTACTGGAGCAAAGGTTCTCGCTTGTTTCCGGTAAGAATTCTTCTAAATCAATATGTAGAGGAGCTACCGTCAGAAGATCAGCACGATGTGAGATTCTAAAATACCATAGTTTGCATGTTCATATTGGATTTTAACAACCGATGTTGAGACAAAGACTATGTACTCTTTAATTATTGTCGCACCTCCAGCCCCGTAAGGCATCTCCCCTTCATGCTTGCAACCTACTCCTTCTGTTTAGAAATATAAGATGTTTTAGCTTTGTAAAGTTAATGTATCTAGACATATTTTATTATATAGATTCGAGCGAATCTATACACTAAAAGATGTCTAAATACATTCACTTCAAAAAGCTAAAACATTTTATATTTCTAAATAGAGGGAGTATCTACTAACCACTTGCTCTCTCTTAGTGTATAAAAGGAAAACCGTGAATCCCGGTCTTCGAAATTAAGTCGTCTGCATGAAAGACGTACTTTTGCGGCTCCCGGCATTACTAGAAGAGCATGATATATACTCCCTCTGTCTAGAAATATAAGATATTTTAGCTTTGTGAAAGAGATGTATCTAGACATCTTTTAGTGTATAGGTTCGCTTGAATCTAGACACTAAAAGATGTCTAGATACATTCCATTCACAAAACTAAAACATCTTATATTTCTGAACGGAGGGAGTAGTACATTATGCTTATGCATAGTGCGGACTCGATTATGCAGATAACTATGGTTATAGTGGAATCGAATGAGAAAGCTTCCTAGGTTAGGAATGCTAGCTCTACAAGAACAAGTTTCTACTCACTCCGTTCCAGATTAATTGATTCAACTTTATCTAGATACATATATATCTAGCATTTACATATCTATACTTCTTATAAAGTAAAACCCCACTACAGGATCATTTAAGTTGTCTATCTTCACATGCAGCCTATCCACATCATCAAAATTGTTTTAGCCATTGGATTTACTATCTTGGCCCAGCAATAACCGTATGATCAACACATGGAGAGTCTTTCCACCGTAAAACATGCATTAGTGCATACAAGTGGGTTTTAATCTCAAGGTTGATAATTAATTATAGCATGTATGCAACTTACAACAATTTTTTGCTGCTTTTGTGCCTCCAATCTAACCCAGGCGTTCCCGGTTTTTAACCTTCCTTGTGGTCAATAATTAATTGTAGTATGCATGCAACCTACTCCACGAGTACAACTGATTTTTGCTTCTTTGTCTCTTCAACCCAGCTCGAGCATGCCTGGTTTTGATTTCCAGCAACTGCATGCAGTCTATATAAATCGGCGCTATTTCTTTAGTATATTAATATTGGATGTCATTGAAAGGTGCAGTAGACCTTTAGAACTGTAGTATTTTTAACATGTTAAGAACTTAAGATCGATTTCCGATCTCTCTAGGATGGTATTAATGTACTACAACTATATACCTAAATACAACATAGAGTATGGTATTACTATACTACGGCTACAAGCTATTACTACCAGATTCCTACAATGATAGTGAAGTTTGAAAGAGGCACATTTTTTACCTTACATTATTCAATGTCTAATGTACTCTTTCCAGATAACACAATTTTTCAAAAAATATATATTAATATGTTCAACCTTTCAAATATTTAATAATTTGTCTTTCCATGTTCCCGTCGCAACGCGTCAATTCACTAGTAGAAAAAGGGTCTTCGGTCCAGCACCCAAATGTCATCTGTCCCGGTTCGGCTGGCCACTGGGGACCAATGACACGTATTGGTCCCGGTTCATGCCGTCTGAAGATTAGTCCCGGTTCATTTCGGGGTATCGGTCCCGGTTTGTGGCATGAACCGGGACCAATGCCTCCCAGCATGACACGTGCCTCTCTACGGATCATCGGTCCCGGTTCATGGCATGAACCGGGATCAAAGACCCTCCCCTGACTATAAATTGATCCCCAGCCCTTTGCCCTTTGCCACAAAAATTTGCTGGATTGTGTGTGTGGTGTGGGTGCTAGCTTTTTTTCCTTTGATTGCACACAAGGTGTTCGACGAAATGTCCCTGCCACATTTAAGTTCGCACAACACGGTATCCTCCGCCGAGGTTAGCAACCTTATCTTCTTCATCTGTAACTGATATAAAAATCTTGCATATGTGTCCATGTGGGTGGTCATTTCACTATTCACGATGTTATTGTAATAGTTAATTACTATAACGCAGATCGATGCGCAGATGCGATGGATGTACGGCGACCGACGCGATTCTGATTTTATTGCAGGCCTGCATAAATTTATCGATGTGGCTAAGGCAAACAAAGTGGATAATTTTATGTCTTGTCCCTGCATCGACTGTCGAAATTTGACGGAGCACTCTGCCCCGAGAATCCTTCAAAGCCATCTGCTTCGGAGAGGTTTCATGCCCGGATATTATTGTTGGGCCATGCACGGAGAAAGAGGGGTTAGGCTGGAAGAAAATGAAGAAGAGGATGATGACAGCTATCCTGAAGAATACGGTGATACTGCAATGGAAGACAATGAAGAAGAGGGAGGCGGCAATGAAGAAGAACAACGGGCATCGGATGAGCCCGGTGATGGTCTTGGTCGGGTCATTTCTGATGCAAAGCAACAATGCGATACAGAAAGGGAGAAGCTGAAGTTGGAGGCCATGCAAAACGATCACAAAAAGTTATTATACCCAAATTGCGAAGATGGCAGCACAAAGCTCGGTACCACACTTGAACTGCTGAAATGGAAGGCAGAGGTTGGTTTATCTGACAAGGGATTTGAGAAGTTACTGAAAATAATGAAGCCAAAGCTTCCAAAGGATAATGAGCTGCCCGAGACAACGTACGAAGCAAAGAAGACTATCTGCCCTCTAGGATTAGATGTGGAGAAGATACATGCATGCATTAATGACTGTATCTTATACCGTGGTGAGAAGTATGAGAATATGGATAAATGTCCGGTATGCACTGCATGTCGGTACAAGATCAGACAAGATGACCCTGGTGATGTTGAGGGTGATGACGAGCCCCCCAGGAAGAAGGTTCCTGCTAAGGTTATGTGGTATGCTCCTATAATACCACGGTTGAAACGTCTGTTCAGAAACAAAGAGCATGCTAGGTTGTTGCGATGGCACAAAGAAGAGCGTAAGAAAGACGGGAAACTGAGACACCCCGCCGATGGGTCGCAGTGGAGAAACATTGAGAGAAAGTACTCAAACTTTGCAGGTGATGCGAGGAACTTATGGTTTGGTCTAAGTACAGACGGCATGAATCCTTTTGGGGAGCAGAGCTGCAGTCACAGCACCTGGCCCGTGACTCTATGTATCTACAACCTTCCTCCTTGGTTGTGCATGAAGCGGAAGTTCATTATGATGCCAGTGCTCATCCAAGGACCAAAGCAACCCGGCAACGACATTGATGTGTATCTAAGGCCATTAGTCGATGAACTATTGCAGCTGTGGGCAGAACCAGGTGTAAAGGTGTGGGATGAGCACAAACAGGAGCCATTTGACCTACGAGCGTTGCTGTTCGTAACCATCAATGATTGGCCTGCTCTTAGTAACATTTCAGGACAGTCAAACAAGGGATACAATGCATGCACGCACTGTTTAGATAAGACTAAAGGTACATATTTGGATAAATGTAAGAAGGTTGTGTACCTGGAGTGTCGTAAATTTCTTCCGACCAATCATCAAGTAAGAAAAAAAGGCAAGCATTTCAACGGTGAGGCAGATCACTGGAAGAAGCCTAAGCTCCCTAAAGGTGCTGATGTATTTGGTATGGTGAAGGACCTAGAAGTAATATTTGGAAAGGGTTCTGGCGGTCAATCTGTTCCGAAAGACCCCATTACCGGACACACGGCCATGTGGAAGAAGAAATCTATATTTTGGGAGCTTGAGTATTGGAAAGACCTAGAGGTCCGTTCTTCAATCGATGTGATGCACGTGACGAAGAATCTTTGCGTGAACCTGCTAGGCTTCCTAGGCGTGTATGGGAAGACAAAAGATACACCAGAAGCACGGGAGGACCAGCAACGTATCAAGGACCCATACAACAAGCATACTGATAAAGGCCGTCAATACTTAAGCAGCTACGCTCTTACCAAAGCAGAGAAGGAAATCTTTTTTGAATGCCTGAATAGTATCAAGGTCCCGGCTGGGTTCTCGTCAAATATAAAGGGAATAATAAATATGGCAGAGAAAAAATTCCAGAACCTGAAGTCTCATGATTGTCACGTGATTATGACGCAGTTGCTTCCGGTTGCATTGAGGGGGCTTCTACCGGAAAATGTTCGAATACCCATTGTGAAGCTATGTGCATTCCTCAATGCAATATCTCAGAAGGTGATCGATCGAGAAAGTCTAGAAAGGCTACAAAAGGATGTGGTCCAATGTCTTGTCAGTTTTGAGTTGGTGTTCCCCCCGTCCTTCTTCAATATTATGACGCATCTCTTAGTTCACCTAGTTGATGAGATTTCCATTCTCGGTCCTGTATTTCTGCACAATATGTTCCCCTTCGAGAGGTTCATGGGAGTCTTAAAGAAATATGTTCGTAATCGTGCAAGGCCAGAAGGAAGCATCTCCAAGGGCTATGGAACAGAGGAGGTCATTGGGTTCTGTGTTGACTTTCTTCCTGACCTTAAGCCGATTGGTGTTCCTGAATCACGGTATGAGGGGAGACTGAGTGGAAAAGGCACGCTAGGAAAGAAAGCAATGATATTTAGGGACGGGCATTCTTTGAATCAAGCACACTACACAGTTCTACAAAGTTCTACCTTCGTGGCTCCGTATATCAAGGAACACATGAATGTTGTACGCTCCAAGTTCCCGGGGAAGGATGACTACTGGATTAAAGAAAATCACATGGAGACTTTTGGCACTTGGTTGCAATTACATCTCATAAATGGCACCACTATTGGAGATCAGCTCTATTTGTTGGCCGCGACACCATCTGCGACTAAATTGACTTTCCAAGGGTACGAGATAAATGGGAATACATTTTACACGATCTCCCAAGATAAAAAGAGCACTAACCAAAATAGTGGTGTCCGCTTTGATGCAACATGTGACAATGGGAAAAAGGACACATACTATGGTTACATAGAGGAGATATGGGAACTTGACTATGGACCTACTTTTAAGGTCCCTTTGTTTTGGTGCAGTTGGGTCAACATGAATAGAGAAGGGGTAAAGGTGGACCAGCTGTACGGAATGACAACAGTGGATCTCAAGAATCTTGGTTACAGAGACGAACCATTCGTCCTAGCCAATGATGTGGCTCAGGTTTTCTATGTGAAGGACATGTCCTCCAGACCGAAAAAAAGGAAAAATAAGGAAACGAATACATCAGACGATGAGCCCAGGCGTCACATAGTTCTTTTAGGGAAAAGAAACATCGCGGGAGTCGAGGACAAGACAGACATGTCAGCAGATTATGATAAGTTTGAAGAAATTCCGCCCTTCACCGTGAAAACTGACCCTTGCATCCCGTTAAATAATGAAGATGCTCCATGGTTACGGCCTAAGAAGCGATCATAGGCAAGGGATCGACATACGCGACGAAGGAGAATTACCCTAAACCCTATGTAAATCTATGTAATGTATGAAAACTATGACACGTCATTTTGTGAATGATTTTTTATGATGTTTGCAATTATCCAAGTTCAATATTTTTCCTTGCAGCTATGACACATAATATTGGAGTGATTCAGTCATAGTCATGCCTAGCCCTATAAACGTCGCCACTGTAGTCGTCATAGTCGTCGACGTTGTCATCGCTGGCATCGGAGTCGCGGTAGTTGAACCTCGGCGGGTGAGCACGCGTGGGCTGAGACTGAGGGTAGCGCAGGCGGGGGCCACGGTAGGCCATGACGCTCTGGAGAGTCCGGCCGCGCCACCACAGCCGACGGCCGGCCTCGTAGAAGTTCGAACAAGGTGGGCCGTCCTCCTCGTTCCTGGCAAGCGCACTCTCACGCCGATTGATGAAGAAGGCGTCCCAAGTCGGGCTGTAGTCGGGATGCCACTGGGGATTCCTCCGCTGCTCTGGCGTGAGCTCGAAGTAGTAGTGGTTCGTGATGGCCATCTGACGCGCCACACCTAGAGGGACAGGAGGGACCGGTACGCCTCCGACGCTCAGCATCCAGCCGGTGGGGACGCGGTAGCCCGGCGGGCAGGGGTAGTTTGAGGCGCAAAGCGCCTCCGCCTCCTTGGGGGTTAGAGATACGATGGAGGCCATGGGAGAGAGTGATGAGGTTTGCAGATATGAGTCTAGATGTGATATGTAAATGGAGGCCAAGCCTACATATATATAGTGAAAAAATGGCGGGAAGACGGAGGCGGGAAAAGGTGGAAAGCGCGGGAAGAAAATAGGCGGGAACGCAGTGGCGCGGGAAACTATCTAACCTTTAGTCCCGACTGGTGGGTGCAACCGGTACTAAAGGTGGTTTTTGTGTCATCTAACAAAACTGTCGGTGGGATAAGGACGTGTGGGTAACCTTTAGTCCCGGTTGGTGGACACAACCGGGACTAAAGCTATCGGCAAGATAAGGACGCATGGGTGGATGCACTGCTCAATGAGATAAAGCATGTAGCATCAATACGCCATGGCAAGCAGCTCAACAAGCCAACCTAGAAGGTAGGGAGAGTTTCATCCCCATGGATGGAGGACAGGGTTGGGAAATCTCCCATGGCGGAGCTTCTCGAAGATGTTTAGGCTATTTCGTGCGTCGAAAAGGAAAACTTTCTCCTGCAACATCGTAAGCCATTCCAAGATGCACGTGTGCACAATATGGGCACATTATCACAAACTATGCCCTGATTCTAGCCATAACATTGGTGGTTTGACCTAAATGCCATGAAACCTCGAACATGATAGGTCATTTTGTGAAGGATTTTTTATGACGTTTGCAATTTTCCAAGTTCAATATTTTTCCTTGCAACTATGACACATAATATGACACCACGCGAAGGTTTCACATTGTTTGGATCATTTTTGAATTTCTTATGCCCGTTTCAAACTATATTCAAAATGGCGGGCTTGAAGCTTCTTAGCCCGGGGCTGAGCCTCGCTAAACTTGAAGTAGATCTCTGGTGAAATAGCATGTTGTGAACCTATAAATGATTTTAAAAAAAATTCACAAGCATTATATCTTGTACTTGTAGTTCAAATTTGGGCACCCTCCTATCGAGTCGGCAGGAATTTGTCTTTTTCATGAGGGATGGACGGTAAGGTTTCTGATACACCGGTTGGCAATTGGTCCATCTAAGGTGGTCTAGTATTTTTGAAAAATGGGTTGGTGCCAATGCCAAACTTTAATTTGGTGGTTCCTTCATAGAACACCCCAATTTCGGCACCTCAAAAATGGAAATTGGCTATTTCGTGCGTCGAAAACGAAAACTTCCTCCTGCAACATCGTAAGCCATCCCAAGATGCACATGTGTGCACAATATGGGCACATTATCACAAACTATGCCCTGATTCTAGCCATAACATTGGTGGTTTGACCTAAATGCCATGAAACCTCGAACATGATAGGTCATTTTGTGAAGGATTTTTTATGACGTTTGCAATTTTCCAAGTTCAATATTTTTCCTTGCAACTATGACACATAATATGACACCACGCGAAGGTTTCACATTGTTTGGATCATTTTTGAATTTCTTATGCCCGTTTTAAACGTGTTAGTGCATTTTTTATTAAAAATAGTAAAATTGTTTAGTTAGAATTAATAATTTTGAAAACAGAAAATGGTTTTGGATTAGTTATTTAAATTGAAACACTTTTCCTGTTGAAAGTTTTTTCAAATTTTAAATAAAAGAAAGTTTTTTCCTGTTAAAATGAAAACAGAAAGTTAAAACAGAAAAACAAAAAAGAAAAACAATGGATCAACGGTCCCGGTTGATGGCATCAACCGGGACGAATGGATTAACGGTCCCGGTTGGTGCCACGAACCGGGACCAATGATCCTGGGCATGTGGCGGCTCAGCAGCGCCCCCCGCCCAGGTCATTGGTCCCGGTTTGTGGCATCAACCGGGACCGTTAATCCATTAGTCCCGGTTGATGCCATCAACCGGGACCAATGACCCCCCTAAATATAACTGGCCCTTCTTCCTCCCCCACTTCCCCCCAAATCGGCTGAAACTGCTAAGGACTTTTGCGCGCGAAGCGAAACCACGCCGGCAGGCTGTCCGAGTTTCGAGCCGCCGTCCTCGGAGAGCGCCGCCGCTGCCGCCGTAGGAGGTGAGCGCCGCCGCCGCCGCGACCTCTCCCTTTTCGCCCCGCGCCGCCGCTCATCACATTCTCTCTCTGCAGGTGCCCCTTGCACCGCCGCCCCCCAGCGCCGCCGCGACGCCCGGCCCCGTGCGCCCGCCCCGCACCCCCAGCGCCGCCCCCGACGCCCCCTGCGGCCGCCCCGTCCCCCAGCGCCGCCGCCCCCCCCTTCGACGGTGAGCTCCTCGGGAGGGAGCTTCCCGGCCCGGCCGGCCGGCCCTTTGGCCAATTTTTTTCTTTTTTTAAATGTCTCATTTAAATTGCCGTACGCAAATTTTTCATTACTTATATATATATATATAATACATAGAAATTAAAAAACATAGAAAAATAAAAAAACATAAAAAGCCCTCGTCGGGGCGAGCACAGGGGCGGCGGCGTCGTCGTCCTCGCCGCGGCCTACTCGTCGTCCTCGTCGGGGAGGATGATGTAGGGCCCCTGCGGCCACGGCCAGTTGGCCGCAGGCGGTGGAGGAGGACCTGGTGGAGGAGGCGGCGGTGGAGTCGCCGCACGCGGTGGCGGCGGCGGCGGGCCTGGTGGAGGAGGCGGCGGTGGAGTCGCCGCACGCTGCGGTGGCGGCGATGGTGGCCGGCCGTGCTGCTGGTGCACGGAAATGGCCAGCGCCGTGTCGATGCCGGCCCACCGCCTCTTCTCCTCCTCCTCGGAGACGAGGACGGCGACCCGGAGCTCCTCCTCCTCGGTCATCGGTGGCGGGGGGGGGGGGCGGCGCCTCGCCGTGGTCCATCGCGTCGAGGATGCCGTAGGCGACGCAGCTGACGAAGTCGTCGGTGTCGTCCCTGGGCTCCTCGCCAGGGATGTCGTCGCCGCCCACCTCCGGCGGCGCCTCCTCCGCGTCCTCCTCCATCTCCTCGATGAAGGGCTCCGCCTGCGGCGGCTCTGGCCCCGGCTCCTGCATGTACACGCCGGCGTAGGGGTTGGGGGCGACCTCCCCTAGGAAGGCCGCCCGCCGCACCGGGTCGCGCTCCCGCGGCCCGAAGTTGTCCCACCATTGGCTTTCGTAGCCAAAGGCGGGATCGGCGCGGAGGCGCGCCGGCATCAGCGCGCGGCGGCGGCGGATCTCGGCGACCCGCTCCGGGCCGAAACGCGGCACCAGCGGGACCGGCACGCACCGGCTGTTGAGGTGCCACCTGCCGGGGAGGCTGCAGTCCGGCCAGTCCACGCTCTAGCCGCACTGGTACAGCGCCTGGCAGTGACTCACCGGAATGTACCGGCGATCACGCTGGCGCTGCGGCGAGGTCGTCCTGGCGCGGCGCGGAGGAGACTGGCGTCCAGAGCGGCGCGGAGGAGACCGGCGTGATCCAGACCCGCCGGCCTCGTGGTCGTGGCTGCCCTTGCCCTTCTTCCAGAACCCCATGGCTGGGCTGTGGTGGCCGGGATGTGGTGGCTCTGGTGGCTGCGGTGGCTACGGCGATGGAGGCTGGTGGCCGCGGCTCCGTTGGACTCCTTTTAAAGGGGCCAGTGGCCGGGCGTCCAGCGGCCGCAATGAATGCCACCGAGCGGCAGCCCAATCGGCACGCCGGTGTTGATGCCGCGGCAGGCATTGAAGGTGACGGCGGGGCGCCCAAAGCACTGACGCGGCGGGACTCGAGGCGACGGGAGACACACTGACGCGGGCGTCGCGTTGGAGAAGACGTACTGATGCACTGACGCGGGCCGACGCGTCGCGGTGCTGTTTTTTGGGCCTCTTTTGCCCGCTGGTGCTGTTTTTTCGGCCTCTTTTGTCCGGTGGGTGCTGTGGGCAATTCCTATTTGATGCGCACCCCCCACAGGCGTTAAAATCTTAGTGGGCTGGCCCAATAGAAATAAAAATCTTTTATTTTTGTCCGGTTAAGAACATGCCTTCAGGCGTCCACCCGTAACAGGCGCTTGAAGCGCCGAATAGGAATGCCCTTAGTTAGTTAGTTAGGTTAGATTGTAGTTAGTATATTACTTAGTACTTAGTTAGAAGTTAGTGTTAGTTTGTTAGTTAGAATTAGAATTAGTTAAAATTAGTTTTAGCGTGCATTTTGAATATATAGCGTGTATTCTAACTAACAAATGTCGGTATATTGCAGAAACTATGGATCCAGCACATAAAAAAAGTCAAGATGATGAATACTTCCTCCAAGGAATGATCCGAGAAAATGTAGATATTGATGTCACCAGGACGTTTCTGAACGATTCCGGTGAGGGAGATGAATCTCTCAACCGAGGAGATGACTCCGGTGAGGTAGAAGCCTATGACGGGGGAGAAGCCGGTGAGGGAGAAGCCGACAAGGGAGAAGGCGACGAGGGAGAAGGCAACGAGGGAGAAGACGACGGCTCCGGCCGAACCTTAAATCTCGGAAACTCCGGCGAGGTGTATATATGTTTTTTTGTAATGCCCGACTGTCTATATATATACATGCATATATTAACACTCTTTCTTATTTTAGCCCTCCGGATCGAGCACTTGTTCCGTCAGAACAAAACGAGGCCCAACCAAAAACTTGGATAACAAAGTGAGATATAGGATCGAAGTGGTCGGTGTAGACGACCAACCGCTAGCTCCTGAAGATGTCGCAAAAAAATTTGTCAAGCAATGTGGAGTTCTTGCGAGGGACCACATCCCGATCATCGTTCAAGAATGGAATCGGCCAAGCAGCGGTGGAGTCCTGTTTGTCGGCGATGACGCCAAAGATAAGCTTTTTGACAGGCTTATGCTTAATTTCCTCCTGCCGAGGCTAGATGTGAATCCAGATGAGGAGAAGAAAGCAAATGAGGAGCTACTTAAAAGAGTCAAGAAGTTTGCTCTGATCAAGATGGCCGAGGCATTCAAGAACTGGAAGAAAAAACTGTACCTTAAGTTTGTCAAGTTAGACAAGACTCCGGATTTTAATCAAGCCGGCTATGCTAAGTTAAGACACCAGTGGGCTGATTTTGTGAAGTACAAGACATCGGAGAAAGCTTTGGAAAGGTCAAGAATAAATAAAGAGAACGCTGCTAAGAAAGTGTACCACCATAATATGGGGTCTGCTGGCTACGCCGGTTGCATGCCTAAGTGGGATGCACTTGAGGTCAAGTATATTGCTGCCGGGATCAGACCAGAGCCCACAACATGGACACCACGGGCGAGAAACTGGTTTTACGGCCATGGGGGCACGTTGGACGAAGAAGGGAGGGCAATATATACCCAGAAACACAAAGATCATCCCCTACTGCCTATCGAAGATATTAGAAGTGCAGTACAAGATGTGGAAGCGGGACGGTTCGTTCCCGATAGAGAGAACGACGAGCTCACACGAGCCCTCAAAAATGATGAACACACCGGACGAGCACGAGGCACACCGGGCTCCAAGCCGTGGAAGGTTGCCTTCCCCGCGGAAATGAAGAGATATCCCGATAAAAGTCATCAGAGGAGAAAGGAAAGGGAGGCAGCTGAGAAAGCGGCAGCTGCAGACCGGCTGCGTAATGTAGAAGAAGCATTAAAGCGGCAGCAGGATCAACTCGACAGACTTAGCCAGCAAGGTATCAGCGGCCAATCTCAGCGGCACATGGTAGAAGCTGCATTCGATGGTATCGATGCCCTATCAAATAAGAAAAGCAGCGTCGCTTCCACCCAGCTCCACGATGGTGATGATGATGCACTGACGATGGCTCCTCCTAAACGCTACCCAGTGGATGATATCACGGAGAGCACAGCTTGTGAGCTAAAGGTGCAAGTTATGAACTTAAGGGTGACGGCGGCGGTCGGCATGGCCGTACCAACTGCGCCTAACGGAACTTGGCATTGCAGACTGATTCCAAAAGGGTACGCTGTCGTCACGGTGGATGATGTCAAGCAAGATTTTGAGGAGCTGAAGCTGGACCACCCTGCAGGGGAAGATAGGGACCTGACTGAACTAGGAGAAGCCAAAGGGGGGACTATTGTATGGCCAAAGGAGCACATCGTGCTTCCAAATTATGTCCCGCCAAGGCCACCCACTCCTCAGAGCAGCAGTCCACCTTCGCCGCCACCTCACCATTCTCCAGCGCAACCGTCGCCTTCACCGCCTCACCACTCAGCGCAGCTGTCTCCACCGCCGCCTCAGCCGTCTCCGCCGCTGCGTCAGCCGTCTCCGTCCCCTGAGCCTCAGAGACTAAAGCGGAAGTATACTAAGAGGGGCAGCACCACCAGCAGCAGCAAGAGCACGTTCCGATCACCGAAACGTAAGCTATCGCCCCTCCCAAGAGTACCTCATCAGAATATGAAGAAGCTTCCTTACGAGAAGACAAATGAGGAAATTGCTACGACCGCAGATGCCCATTATCAACAGTGGAAGACTGACATGGCTAACAAGAAAAATCCAAAGCCGACGGAGCCATTGATCTTCCCGGTCACCGCAGAAGATAAAGCCAAAGCAGCCGCGCTTAAGATTCAGCTTCACCAACCCATAGCGCTCACACCTGACTATAATCGCTCTATTACCAAGTCGGCTGAGGCAAAAGAGCGGAGAGTCGGGAAAGAAGTTGCCCAGCTCGGACAACAGAAAAATCAATCGATCGAACCGCTCAAAGTGTACGATACCAATGAGTGGAGAGCCCAGGAGCGGCATGATCCGAACATTGATCCGGAGTTTATTCAATTCTACGGAGAAAAGGCCAAGTTATATGGACTGTCTATTGCTGAGTACATGAGCCGTCTGGATGAGTTCGAGGGGTACCAGCAAATAGCGTACAAATACCGGTACGGGAATCCTCTCGTCAAACCCGAGTTAGTCAAAGATCTACCAACAAAAATGCGGAGATTGCATAACTGGTACATACAAGCCTGTGCTGAATCCACAAACTGGATCTATGCTGGATATAAACACCACCATTACGGTCATGGAGATGGCTTCTTACTGATGGAATTTCTAGAATTATTTCAGTTTTACCAACAAGACGCCCTCGACAAAACTATTGTCAGTGCCTATTGCCTGTAAGTATTATTAAGTCTTTCTAGCTCAGCTCATTCGTTGCTTGTATAATCTTACTCATCATTATACTAATTATATATGCAGAATGAAGATTCTCGAATGCGACCGAGGAGGAATCTTTGACCTTGGGTTCGTTGACTGCAATTTTGTTCATGAAGATACTCTAAAAAAAAACCCAAAGAGACAGAGGATAACTTGGTACAATCATTGAAGTATTTCAGCAACAGAAGGGAAATACTATTTCCTTACAACTTCGAGTGAGTGTTACTGTCTTGTACACATTTTGTTTTCGCTTTACTCGATGTTAAGCTATTTGACTCATTATGTCTGTGCAGCTTCCACTTTATTATGTTAATCATTAGTGTTGACGAAGGAGTAGTCAAAGTCATGGACTCAAAACGCACACCTTTAGGAAACTGGGCGAACATGCAGGAATGCCTCCAGAAGGCTTGGAAACGGTTCACCGCCAACACTAGGGGTGTTTGGAAGCCAGAGCTTATATTTAAACCATTGAATGTAAGTACTACTTGCTAGATCCACGCATCTCTTTGATTCTAGTTTCAATACAATTATCATGCTTGATTCTTATTTTGATTGAACTCCGTTCTCGTAAAGTGCTTGAGGCAAGAAGCTGGGAATAACTTATGTGGATACTATGTCTGCGAGTTCATTCGCCAGACGACCAAAGAGAAGGGTGCAGACCGAAACATCAAAAAACTTGAAGTACGATAAACAATAATCTCAACATTATTTTATTACCATCAACTGTGTTTAGTTTCATTCATATATATTGATCCCCTTCTTTAAATTAGATCGAACGGATGCGGGACGGTCTTCTACCACAGGAACGCGTGCAAGCAATTCAAGAGGAAATTGCCAGATTCTTATTAGAACAAGTCATAGATCCGAAAGGAGAATACTATTACCCGGTTCATTTAGAAGGGTGAAGTGTAAAAAAGAAGATGTAAAATCAAATTTGTGTGAGTTACCGATTGTAATAGCGACCAAGCACGACGGATGAGACGGTGAATAATATATTCGTGACCATGATGTGTAATATATATATATAGTGTGGTTCCTTCATTATTGCTGTATATATATAATACCACTAAATTGAATACAAAACACACCAAATAAAACCCTAAACCCTAAATAGAAAAAAAACCTGGATCAACGATCCCGGTTCGTTATACGAACCGGGACCAATGACCCAGGCCCCCTCGCGCCGCAGCGCGTCCACGTGGAGACCTCTCGGTCCCGGTTCGTGCTGGAACCGGGACCGGCATTGGTCCCGAGTAATGGATCCCGGTTCGGCAACCGGGACCAATGGCCCAAATGAACCGGGACCATAGGCCCTTTTTCCACCAGTGATTACTTTAGAACGGATCGTAGTATTTAAAAGATTACCTTTTGAACATATCACTTTAAAGTCATGATCGCTACATCGAGCCATATCGTATATTTCTATTTCATTTTTTAAAATTCATAGTCCTGGATGCCATACCTTTCTTGGAGGGTAAATAGACTACAAACTAGCAAGTCAATTTTGACATTACGTGAACAGCCCACATATTTATCCATGTGATCTATGTGAAGGGCGCTTAATCATTAACATTGGTTGCTCAAGAAGACTATTGACTTTACGAACTGCAAAATAATCAACGTGACACAATGGGGACCGGGCTTATATATATAAAGGAATCATTTTTATGTCAATCTATCTAACCAGTTGTTGTTGGTTCATAAAGTAAGAGAAAGACTCACCGGTCTTCTAAAGAAATCTACTATATACTAAAAGCACAATACAGAAGTCTAAAATAGGAGCATCACGTTAATCCACATCATCATAATTATTGTGATAGTTAGATCTAAAATTTACGGCTAAGATCTATCAAAAAATTAGCAGTAACGTAACTATGTATGTAGTCCAGTTTATCTCGATTTGACACGCTCCATGGTCATATAACAGATAAAACGTGAAAAACAAAATTAAAACAGCCAAACGTGGCAGGTCACCAGACGTCTAATATGTAGACTCCATATAAAGCTATTTGGTTAACTCAAAAGCGAGCGCATCGGTTCATACAAAATGATATGGACACATCCACCCGCGCATGTACAAGAAAAAAAAGGATTGATCGAGCAAGTAGATTTTTTTACATGCAATCAAAAAATATGGCAGGTCACCGGTTGTCTAATACATGGACTCTGTGTAAGCTGTGTAAGCTGTTTCCTTATTTCAAAAGCATGTTCTCTTTTTTTTTAAAAGCTCTAGAGCGCATATGTACATATACAACGAAAAGGATATGTGGGCAGGTCTGCCCGCGCACGTATGAGAGAAGGAAAAAAAAGGTCAATTGACTCAAGTAAATATTTTACATGCAACCAAAAAAAGTGTAGGATAAAACACCTCTTGGCCAAGGACACCATAAATTAAAATATGTCACGTGCAACCAAAAAAGGTTGAAAAAAAGGTTTTTTCAAAGCACCAGGTTAGTATACATCACAATAAATATTTGTTGGATCTAAATATTATGGTTGCAATTCAACCCGAAACAAAAGTCGTAACTCTTATGTCCCACACGATTTTCTCCTAAAGAGTCCATCCGAAAACCATATTTTAAAAAGAGTCCTCACCATATACAACAGAGGTGGTTATACTAAACTGGTGACACTTAATATGGATCAGAGGGAGTAGTGTTCAACCTGGGTTAAATCAATAAAACGCTACCTATCAAAACAGAAAATTCATATACGTCAGGATTTTCTCCTGGGTCGCCACAAAGGTTGCTCTAAAGGATTGCGGACGGCGATGAATTGGCTAGAGTTTTGCGGGTGCTTTCAATGTACAAGCTGATGATAGAGGAATCAATGCAACCCATACACCAAATATTTGCGATCTTGATGCGCCCTAGCTATGAACTCCAACTAAGGCTTTGAAGGATCATGGGTGGTGGTTGGCTTCATGCGATCTTGAGATTGTTGCTTGCTTCCATGTGCTGAAACTACGACATTCTAATTCGCCATCATCAACAGGGCCTCTTTGCATCTCTGAACTCCATAATTTGACGTGGTACTCGATACACCGTCTAGGTATAGTGTACGTTTCGTATGACGAGGTACGATGATAACAAGCACGAACCATGTTGTGAAGACAGATTTGGTGAACTACAATCACCACTCCCATCTTGAAGGCCACAGGCAATGCCACCTCTCCCATATTTCTTGCCATGCCCTCCTATGAAGGATATATGAAAGCAGGGGCAACCAGCTATTTGGGAGGTGATTGGACCAATATGGAGATATAATCCTGAGAAACAGGTATTGCTGAGCAAAAGGAGGATCTCCAGGTTGGACCTTATACAACCCTTGTGATTCTTTTTAAACTGACCCTAAATTTATTCTGAAGATATCTGATGTTACTCCTATAGTCCTATTACTGAGGAACATATAGAGCTTGATGTCAAAAGCATCAAATCTTGGCTCAGATTTGTAGGACATTATTGATCTAACCAAAGGTCTGAACAATTGGAGAATGGCAAGGATTGTGTGTTTAATTTTTGACTTCTTTGGTTATATTATCTTTGGCTCCATTACTAGAGACATAATATTTAAGTAGTGTAGTCCTAGACGTTTTATGGTAGATCGCGGCAAAGCGTCTCTAGGTTACGGATAATTTTGTTAACATTTACATGCCATCTAAGAACTTTGGAGATATTCATGTGTGTGGTGCACTACTAATTTAAAATGTTTTCCTGGATTGTTCTAGGTGCAAATTAAAATAGATGTTTTATATGTCAATGATAGCATACGCATGCAAGGACACATGTATATTATAAATTTAGCAAAGTTATATAGGTTGATCATTTAAACAAGATTGTGCATTCAATTACAATCTTAGGAAAGCGAATTTCCAATGTCACATACATCTATTTGTGATTACTGAATATCCTAAAACTGTGAATCGATTTTAGAGTCACGTTAGAAACATACATATGACGCCCTCTCATTTAGGAGGGCCACCTTGCTAGTTAGAGTCTAAAACAAAGCAGTTGTTGGAACAATGGAATCTCTAAGCTGGCTCATGGCTGTCGACACGAGCTTGACAGTACATCGTTCATAGCATAAGCGCAGCTTGGACTTGTTTATGCAGATAACTATCGTCAGCTAGGGAATAAATGCATTTAGGTTATGAATACGTACTATCAGCAAACGCAACGGTTGCACGTTACTGTCAGTGAGCCCTTCGTTTAAATACAGTTGCAAAATTTTTTTTGTCGAGATCAACGGGGGGGAATAATCCCCACCGCTTGTTCAATTCCATTGGAAAGTTTTCAGGCAGGGCCATGTTCTGTTAGAACATATGAAAGAAGTACACAAGAGTTTACAAGAAAGAGAGAACACACACATGACCAAGAACCACTCAACAAAAGAACCGAGTCTATAGGAACACAAGAGATACACCACCAAGGGACCAAGCTTGTTGGACGTGTGTTGACTTGAAGGTAGTTTGGAGTCCGTAGTCTTCATCAAGCCAGCCGATTGTGGCTATTTGGTTGTCGCTCTTGCCATAAAACTCTGCTCGCCCTTCAGGGGGAAGGAAGCCCGGAAGAAGGGAGGACCATGGAAAGAGAACAAGGAGATCTGAGACCTTGGATGTAGTCCAAGCAAGCACCCTCCACTCGCCCTCATGGAAGAGGAAGCCCTGGAGGAGGGAGACCCACTGCTGGTGACGAGGACAGCAGAGGAGAGGGATCAAAAACTAGTGAACCCAGCTTCAGACTAGAGATAGAACCACACAACCAACACACACCAGACACGAAGAACTCCATTTTGCAAGATGCCACCCCTCCGTATCAAGCCAGTCATGCCTGACTATATGGTTGCCGCTCTTGTCGACGACGTCCACTCACTCTTTGGGGGAAGGAAGCCCCAAAGAAAGGAAGACGAAAGCAAGAGAGCGAGGAGATTCATCCAAAACGGATGTTGTCCGGGAAGACGCCATCTGCTTGCCCTTCTCGGGAAGGAAGCCTCGAAGAAGGGAGGACACTGAACCGAAGCAAAGACAATCGCAAAGAAGATTCAAAAACTCGCTAAACCGGCTTAGATGGATGGGTCCATTAGGTAGCGGAAGGACAAAGCATAGGACCCAGGTGGAGAAAACTTGCCAGGCACCGGAGAAGCGAGCACCAGGGAGCTGGAGGCCAAAAAGGAAGGAAATAGCGACACGGGCACCTGAGAAAAGGAATATGTAGCCACATGACAAGGCAACACAAGGGGACAAGGAGAGCAGGCCGCCACTGCCCAAGGCTAGGAGGCCATAGAGCAGGCGCCGCCACGGCAGACAAAGTCCAAGGCGGCAGAGCACAGAAGGGGAGCTGCCAGTGAGAGCTTGCGGCCGGCGGGAGCAGCAAGCCCCGGGGCCAGGATCGACGGCCGGACCGCCGGAAGGCCTCGCACGAGCTGTACCAGCAGGGCAGAGACCGAGCTCGAGGCGCAGGGCATACACCGCCAGGTGCCGCGCCAGATCAGGCCGCACGCTGCCGGCAACGACAGGGGAGGACCACCTTCAGGACCGAGCAAGCGTCACCTAGGGGCAAGGCCCGCATGAGCCGATCGGGGCCCACCCAAGCCCATTTTGGCCCCTGACGCACGCCACTGGCCCACCATATGCAGCCGCTCCGCCGCTCCGGTGCGCCAACACGGGCAGCAATGCCAGCCGTGCCATTCCGGTGACGCACACGACCTCCAATCCCCAGCAAGGAGGCCTCCCTCCAATCCGCCATGCTGGGAGCCGAGAGGCACTAGGTCCCCGCTGCCCCCATCACCGGCGTCACCTGGCTTTGACCGGCGGCCTCCTCGTGGGGCAACGAAGGGAGGAAGAAAGGGGCGAGGGGTGGCGGTGGCGGGAAGTTAGGGTTCGCCCCCCGTTCGCCTAGAGGAGACAAAGCGACGAGCGGATTCTATATAGTTTCTTTTTTTCTGCAAAGGTCCCTTTGACCACAGAGGTCATATAGTTGTAATATAAAGCAGTGGTGGACCCAAAGGGTATGCCATTGCCATGGTGTACTACTAGTTACTATGCACCGTACTTATGCCAATGGCTGGAGCTTATGCGCCCCCGTCACCGACGTCGCCTGGCTTTGACCGTACATATGCTAATGGCTTTTGCATGTCATGCATGTCATTGCTTTTGCTTCCTGTTAAGTTGAACATGCATGACATTGCGTTTGCTTCCTGTTAAGTTGAAACCGTGTGGAGAAGGAGTACAAAACATAACAGAATTAACTTCATAGATTCGAATTTAAATGTTCAAACATGATTGGAAGGGATACAAATAACCAAAACCGATGACATGACAATAATCGATTACATTGGTGCATCTAAGAACTGCTGAGCCTCGTCTACGATGAGTTTATCACACTCCAACCTAATCGGTAGAATGCCGAGTCGCGCGAGGGTTTTCTTTCTCATATGCGGCACCTTGTAATGTTGACTTCCCTTTATCTTCAACACCTCCCGCATGCATGACTGTAGTGTGAGAAAGATTCGGTTGCTTCTCTCCGCTGGGTACTCCTTGTATGCTTGCAGTACCTTCTTTACAATGTCATCAAGTGACCCTGGAAATAACTTCTGAAATATGGATTGAAGTGCTGCAAAAAAACCCAAGTTCAAGATGTTGAGATCGGGAGAGTTTGGAGGTTGGAAAATCAACTCAATGTGCCATCCGCCCGCCTGGTAACTCCACGCTTCAACACCCCCGGCATAGTGATCCTCTCCAAAAGCATGGCATAGATGGTTTTTCATCTTCATCTTTTATTGTTCTTCTCCGAATGATGTCTCTAATTGCACCTACAAAATTAAGATCAACAAAAACGAACTAAGCTAGAGAACTAACCAAAAGTGCTCTGCTAATAAGAGTACTCTAGATGCTCTAGCTAATGAACAATCAACAATATTCAAGACGAACGAGAACTTACTACTGCTGCCATTTGCCTGTTCGTCGACGTGGCTGTCTTGCCGTCGGCGTGGCCGTCCGTGTGCCGCCCCCGTTGCCGCCGGCGTGGCCGTCCGTGTTGCCGCCCGCGTTGCCATCCGTGTTGCCGCCCTGGCCGTCCATGTTGCCGTCGACACCACCGGAACCTCTCCCTGCGAGGCCACCTTGCCACATGACGCACGGTGCTCGACTACGTCCAGCTAGGCCCAAACGCCCACGCCCTCTCCTGCCATGCTCTGCTTCACCGCGCCCGCCACGTCCGTGTGCTCGACCGCGACCGCGGCCAGCATCCGTGTCGGCATGGCCGCGTCGAGCTTCCCAGCTGCTGCCATGCCCGGCTTCGCCACGTACGTGTCTGCTGCCCGTGAGACCAAGCCTCGTTTGTCCACGCGGGTGCTGCACGTTGCTGCTTTCTCCAATCTCCAGGACATGTGTTTGTTTCATCAACCTGCTGCTCCGCTTCATCTTCTGCAAATGACACATGAATAGGAGTTACTCAAACTTGAATTTCACTAGTAAATCATTGAACCGAGGAAGGTAAGCAGCTCAAACCTGAATCGGAAACAAGCAGCTCAAACTCGAAGTCGAGAGCGTTAGCATTTCCGCCGCGCTCGGTGACCTCATCCCAGTTGATCGCGTCGTTCTGATCTAATCCCTCCATTTCCACCGCCGCCACTAAATCACAATACACGTGTCGGACTGATCTCAATGAGCCACATTGGGAGCGGCTTATACAGTTGAACCCTGCCTGCGGAGCCAGACATGCATGCATACTTGCATATATAGAGCGGCAAATAGCACCTCTCACTGTTTTAGGCTAGGCCGTCGGTAGCGGAAATCCTATACGTCGCCCGTTGCATCGCATTGGTAGGCACATTTAGCCTCTTTCTCTTTTTTGGTTATTTTTATTTTTCCTTTTTCCTTTTTCCCTTTCCTGTTTTTATTTTTGGTTTGCTCTTTCAGTTTTCATTTTTGTTTAAAAAAAGTTTAGAATTTTATAATCTTTTCATGATTCAAGAAATGTCATGTTTTTCAAAAAAAAATCTTCATGGTTTTTTAAAAACTTTTACTTTTTAACAATTTTGTTCATGAATTCGATTTTTGGTTCATGAATAATTGAAAATAGTTCATTATTTTTCAATATATGTTCAAGAATTGTTCATGGATTTCGAAAATTGTTTAATGAATTTTAAAATTGGTTCATGATTTTTGAAAATGTTCAGGACTTATATAAACATTCAAGAATTTTAAAACTTAGTTCATGAATTTCAAAATTTGATTAACCATTTAGAAAATTTATTCATGTTTTTTAGTTTTAATGAATTTCAACGAATGTTCATGATTTTTGTAATTTTGTTCATTTTTGGAAAGGTTAATGAAAAGTACGAAAAACAAAACATGTACCCCCTCAATTTAACATCAAGCAAGCTTCAAGTGCTATATGTGAGCAGCTTCACGTGTGTATGTCCAGCATCCAAGTCCCCTCCATTCAATTCTCTTGTATACGTCCGCGTGAGCTAGCTTGGCCAGCTAGTGCAGGTGCAGCTGAAGATAGGAAGATCGAACAACGTTGTTCGTTTCCCCGTCAATTCGGTGCATAGTCACGTACACGTACATACAGTTGAAGCAGCGGAAACAGGACACGGCGAACCATACGAACAAGCAATCGAACAAAAAAAGTCCCTTATGGTCCCCCCCCCCCCCCCCCCCCCCCCCCCACACACACACAACCCCCACCTCTCTCGTCGTCTCCGCCCCATCTCTCCTTGAGAGTCATCGGGATTTTCCCGGCTCGTCCGGCTCTCCTCACCGGCGGGGCTGCTGTCCGGCATGGTAGAGAGGGTGGAGACCGTCATGTAAAGAGTAGTCTAGTGGCGTCTCGGCTCTATGACGGTAGGATGGAGCGGAGCTCCGGATATCTGGAGCAATCTTCCTCCCATGGCTCCAGTGGATGGAGAAAGGTGTGGAGAGAAAGGCCACCGTCTCCTTCAATAAGGTTAGGTTTGATGGCCATCTTGAGCTATTCTGGCTGCTTGTCTTCAACTCTCTTTCGGCCGGCCTTGGTGGCGAGGGGAGGAGGTGTTCCGACGAACGGTTGTGGTTATCTTCAAGATGGTGGGGATCTCAGCTGCAATCTGGAGTACACTACATGGTGGCCAAGATTTCCACCATGATCTCAGGCCAAGAAGGAGGCCACTCCAAGCGCTGCTTTGACAGCGTTCTTTGAACCTCCATGGCGGAGGACTTTCATGGTGATTCTTGCTAGAGCTTCACACCTACTCACTGTCAAGTTGTCGGGGATATGCCAATTGGGGTATACCCATGAAGCGGAGTCGCCGATGGTGACTAGGAAGTCCAAAGCCTCGCCCCGCGCGAGTGGGCTCGTCCAAGATGGTGACTGGCCGAATCGCTGGCCCAACACGCCAACTTGGAGTAGAAGACAAGAAACCCCTTGTAAGCCCTAACTGGCTGCATATATAAAGCTACCAGGGGCACCCCCTTGAGGAACACATCATATTACTCGCATTACTAGATAGACAAAACCTCACCCGCCTTCGGCGGCTTCATGTAAACCAATCTACGATTATATACTTGCTAGCAGGACGTAGCGATCCTCCACCGAGGGGATGTGAACCTGCGTGTATCTCGTGTGCCAATCTCGCTTCCGGATTCTCCTACGTCGTCTTGCTCGCATCTCGTAAGCTACCCCCTGTAGCATTTGCCGTAGCGATACCACGACACTGTTAAACCTGAAAATCACAAAAACTCTGGTTACTTACTTTGCTTTGTTTTGGTTTTGTAAACTTGCAAGCTATTGGTGTTTGATAACCAGCACAATTAGTTGAGGATGCAAAGGGAATTATTTGTTGTTGCAGGTTGCTAGAAGAGTGAAGAAAAGGAACCACCTCAGTCTTCTCTAAGAATTCGATATAAATCCTAAGTTACCATTGTGCGAAAAACTTATCTTACTGCATCACTCTACGACTTAAAGTTTCAACAAGTGGCACTTCATAGAATAAAGGCGTGCCATCAAAGGCCGTCGGCACCATCACGCTCGCGCACGCCAGCAGCTCCTCACGCGCTTACGACACGTACCAGGACGAGCTGGTGTGTGCTAGCATTGATGTAGTACCATGCATGCGGCAGCGTGCTTGCATCGATCGGTTATCAGTAGTTGATCGATCGCCTCGAGCACTAGATCTGCTTCAATACCGTGTGTGTGAAATCTGGGCAATCAAAGGTTCTAGTACTAGATCTGTGGAATTTAGTGCAATCGCGAACCTTGTTCTAGTAGACTAGTTCACAAATTTAGATTAGGATGTATCAATTTTAAAGAGACTAAGAAATTTCAGAGTCTATGACATGTGGATCATATTTGTCATTGAGTATAGATGAAACGTACAAATAGGTCAGCCCGCTAGGGCAAGGGCGGACCCAAACGGACATTACCAGAAAAATAGCCAAATTTCTGTCCATGGAGCGATCTAAATAGACAAAAAGGGACATGATTTGGGTTGAACTTAGGCCGTTCTGCTGGAGATGCCTTAACTTCCTTCTTTGTTAGATTCATGTGTGCTTGGTGACATATAGATCAAATTTGCCACGAGGCGAATACCAAACGCCACAGAATAAAAGAGACCGTTGTGGTTGATAAAACTAAGATACGTAGAAGTGCTAGAATTAAAAGTTTCAAAAGAAAAAGTAGCTGAAATGAAAGCCTTGATATGGAATAGTGAGGGTTTATGGGATACTGGTAAACACTTATTTATTAAATAAATTATCAGAGAGCAAAATTTTAATCTAGAGGTTTTTTTTGGAAACTAGTAGATCAAATTTTGCGACGCCTTTCTTAAGGAATCTAGCAGGCAGACAAATTTTCATTTGGTACTGCTTACCACCACATGGGAGATCAAGAGGTATTCTTGTGGGGGTAAATATGGAGTCTCTCAATGTCAAAGACGTTGAGTAGGAGATTTATGTGTTAAGATTAACCTTCGTTCAAAGAAATACGGATTCGAGTGGTCTTATATGGTGGTATACAGTGCAATCCAAGATACTTATAAATCCTAGTTTCTTGCAGAACTCGTTAGGTTTGTGAAAATCAAATTGTTCCTCTCTTGGTCGGGTGAGATTTCAATATTAGATCACCTATTGAGAAGCATAATGATAACTTTAACGCTAGGTGGCCTTTTATGCTTAATGCAAGAGCTGTAACCTAAACCTGAGAGAAATCATTCTCTTAGGTAGGCAATTCACATGGACAAATCAGAGGAAAAAAACCCCCACTTACGAGAAGCTAGATTGAGTTTTAGCTAGTGTGGAGAGGGAACAATTAATTCCTTTTAGTTTCGGTGAGGGTGCTAATGCGTACGGAGTTAGATCATACCCCCCTTTAATTTTCTTATTGACTCTGGTGAATAAGCTCACCTTGGCAATAAAGCAAATTACTATCCCAGTTTCGAGAGGATGGTTTTTATGTTTTGATTAAAATAGAATGGAATACCCCGATAAAAATTTGGTAAAACAAATTATGACACTTAAGATGTTTCCTTCGTGGATGGGTGAAAAATAGAAGTGGAGTTTATAAAAAAGAGAAGCATAAATTGATTGCTATTATAGATGAACTAGATATAAAAGCTAAAACCGTCCCTCTAGGTGCATCTAAACAAGATGCTTTGCTGGATGCGAATGATCATTTATTAAACCTTCGAAGAGAGGACGAAAATAATGGGATCAGTGAGCAAAGGTTAAACATGTGCAGGAAGGGGGAAATGATACGAATTATTTTCACCTTATTGCACATGGAAAACATAGAAAAATGAGAATTTATAAATTAGAGCAAGTCGAAGGGACAATAGTAGGCAAAGAAAACCTGAAAGTTTACATTACGAAATATTATAAGAGGCCTTTTGGGGCGCCAATAGAAGCTATTTTTCAATGAGAGATGTGTTAGTTGATGACATGCCTAAGCTATATCATGAAGAGAATGATGCTCTTACTGCAGAACTCCCCTGAGGAAGAAGTATTCGTTGACATTTCTCAGATGGAACGTAATAAGGCACACATGTGAATTACCTTGGCAACTTTGAAAACCGTAGCGCGCGACGGGGCTAGTTTCCTCACATTCTCCCGATAAGATGCTTGTAAACAAAAGATGGAGGCCTACAAAAGTAGAAATGCACTCTTTTTATGTTAATATATGTGAGAACCACTTGCTGTTAAGGCACAAAAGGCAGACGTGCGTCTATACATACCTTTGAGTCGCGTCTTCTAAATAAATTATATTCTGCACAGGAATCTCTGTGCAGCCTCATGGATGATATAGAAAATAGCATGACACCACATGATGCGTAACCGCAGCGTAGACTTAGATAACTATGGTTAGCTTGGAGTTACCTATTGTAGTTATGAATGCCAGACCCGAATAGCAGAAATTCCCATTCAACAACTTGCTAAGTATGTCAACGTAAGATCAGCCGCTAACTCTATATAAACGCTTACGCGATTCAGCTAACATACCTGAGTTAGCCCGATCGTCTAGTAAACACAAGCAGATCGAGCAGCGATTGCGTCAGTGCTATGATGGTGATGCGTCCATCAATATGGACGGCACTCTTGCTGCCTGTGCTGGCTCTCGCCGATAGCCTGGCTTTCCAGCCAAGGCCAGGCTGCCAGAAGAGCTGCGGCGGCATGGAGAGGTGCCCTTCCCGTTCGGCATCGGCGAAGGCTGCTTCCTGCCGGGCTTCCAGATCAACTGCATCAATGGTAGCATGCCAGTCCTCGAGACCAAAATACTAGAGATGCTAATGTAAGACATTTTAGCTTGTTTTGAGGTCTTTTACGGTACAATTTACTAATTCTGCATAGTAGTAGTGTTGGGATTTATCCACCGTTGATTAAAAGGTCATTTTAGGAGATAGATTTGATTTCATTTAATTTATATCTACTATATACTAAAAACATAATACGGGGTTCTAAAATAGAGCCACCATATTAATCCACATCATCTTAATTAATATTAGTGGTTAGATCTAAATTTTGTGATGAGGATTTAATTAAATATTAGTAGTTATGTAACTAGAAATCTAGATTTGGCACGGTCCTTATTTGATATACGAAAAGAAGAGTATCGTACCTCTCTAGGTACGTCCGTTCAAAAAAAAAGGAAAAAAAGGACCAACCGATTGGTCTACCCGTCCTTCCAAAGTAATAAGAAAAACTCCAACTGATCTGTTTCCTTGACACGTAATAGGAAAAAATAGTTAATTCCTCCATAGTTCGTTGTAAGAAAAACACTTCTTCTAAAGGAAAAAAAAAACCCAGATTGCTCTCCACGTCCGTTCAAAATAAGCAAACTAATTGAGACGTAAGGACAAAAAGGTTGATTTCTCCGTTAAGGGAAAAAAGATTTCTAGGTATCTAGCGCAAAACGGCTGGTCATCGCTAAACTTGACCTTGATATGTTTGCTACACTGAAACACGACCGAAACGCATGGAAACATCGTCCGAACAGCAAAAATATGAAAAACGGGAACGTCGAGCAAAAACAGCCAGACGTCGCTTAACTTGACTCAGACACGTTCGCTACCCTGAGACACGGTTGAAACGCATAGAAACAACACCCGAATATTCAAAACATGGAAAACGGGCAGGTCATGCAAAAACGTCTAAGCGTCGCTTAACTTGACCCGAACACGTTTATGATTCTGGAACACGGCTGAAATGCGTGGAAACAGCGCCCAAACAGCGATAACATGGAAAAATGGCATGTCGGGAAAAAAATGACCGTGGGTCGCTTAACTTGAGCCGGACACATTCGTGACCGTGGGACATGGCCGAAACATGTGGAAATAGCGACAGCGACAACGTGGAAAACGGGCATGTTGAGCAAAAATGGCAGGGTGTCACTTAATTTGACCCAAACATGTTTGCTACCCTAGGACACCGATAAAACACGTGAAAATAGCGCAGAAACATAAAAAACATAGAAAACGGGCATGTCGGCATAAACGGTCGGGCGTCGGTTAACTTGATCTAGGACATTTGGTACGCTCGGACACAACCAAAACGCGTGAAAACAACGCCCAAACAACAAAAACATAGAAAACAGGCATGTCGGGCAATAACATCGGAGCGTCGCTTAAGATGATCTGAACATGTTCGTGACTAGCTTAGCTAGACCATGGTTGCAAGACAAATTTCGATCTTTATAATGTAAATTCTGGAAACAAGTTTCAAAGAATAATTTTTTTACGAGCATTCCATTCTTGCTAAAATTTGTATGAATGCAATATTATAGACCAGAAAAATAAAATTATGTTTGGAGTCCCACATTAAAATGGGATTCTAAGACAATAGAACACATGACAAATTGATCTTTCTTAAAAATATGGGTGCTTTTGTCCTTACTTTAATAGATCACAATCAATAGATTTTCATAAACTTGCAATAATTGCTATTCTGGACCCTAAATATTAGTTAGACCACAAAGTTTACGCTTTGGTAAAAACATCTAATTTATTAGTATGGTGTTCATCAAAGTAGTATGATAGTCATGCATCCTAAATTGAAGATTTATGTCACCAGCAATTTACTTTTTAACATATAATTTCAAGTAGCTACATAATTTTATCTCTAATCGCAGAGTTTGAATATCTGAACTTATATTTATCCTTTGAATACTTTCATATGAAAAATGATGCCCTCATATTTGTGAGGGTTAATTAAATACATATTCCCTGAAGAAGTACAATTTACTCGTAAGATTATAAACTTCTTTCATACTTTTGACACACTAAAATGATACTATTGCATTTGCCAATATCTTAGCAATATCCCAAAAAAAAAGTGAAAGTTAGACCTCTAACAACATATCGTGCATCATAAATATAAAATTAATGAAATGAATGAGTGGAAAAATTCTCAATTTAAAGTAAAAGTAAATATTACATCTAGCAAAATGCTAAAGATGGTACCCTCGCATTTGCGAGGGCCACCTTGCTAGTTGATTTAATTTATCTATATCTATACCTACGAAAAAAGGAAGGGGCAAGCGCTGACAGCGGCTCTCCTTCACGAACCCGCAATTCCAATGGAATTATTCCTTCCTGGGAACGACGGCACTAGAGGATTCACAGATTGAGTAGGTGCTACGGCGGCAGATAGAGAAGGACGTGATGCATATATAGTTCTCCTGTAATAGTTTGCACTATCTTTTTGAACACAATTTAGCTACTGAAAAGTACAGTAGCTAGATTGTGTTCAAAAACATAGTGCACACAAAAAAAATGCTTTGTTGATTGAATCTTACAAAAAAAATTACTCAGCCCGTACGCTTTTGGCAAAATTAACTCACAATTGTATCGTTTTGGTTCTTACAAGAATCAATACATACAATTGATGGAATATGGCAGGTCCATTGGACTGTTAGTGCAAACCAAAGACGTGATATTTTTTAGACGATGGTCGACTAATTTTTTTGGCAAAATTTAGGTTATGTCGGTTTTCATCCAAATTTTTATTGTTTTCCCACTGCAACGCATGGGCTGTTATGTGTTTGATTTGCTAGTTATATATATTAATAAAATATAAATCTATAGTCACAATTAGAGAGTACATCGGAATATCGGACCAAGGGGGTGTTGGAAACCGCTAGCCCATACATATGTGTTGGTCCCAACTTTTCTTGCGGTGGGTGTTTTCTCTCTAGTTGGTCCCTATCAACCTACTCCGTCTCCCCATATATAAATAAAGAGCAGTTCGGCCTATATTTTCGTATCAATTTACTTTTGTGCAATTTATATGCATGTATGACCAGAAATGCAGCAATCCATCTCTCTTGGTCCACACCACCGTATTTTTAGTCCTAACTAGCAAGGTGGCCCTCCTAAATGAGAGGGCGTCATATGTATGTTTCTAACGTGACTCTAAAATCGATTCACAGTTTTAGGATATTCAGTAATCACAAATAGATGTATGTGACATTGGAAATTCGCTTTCCTAAGATTGTAATTGAATGCACAATCTTGTTTAAATGATCAACCTATATAACTTTGCTAAATTTATAATATACATGTGTCCTTGCATGCGTATGCTATCATTGACATATAAAACATCTATTTTAATTTGCACCTAGAACAATCCAGGAAAACATTTTAAATTAGTAGTGCACCACACACATGAATATCTCCAAAGTTCTTATATGGCATGTAAATGTTAACAAAATTATCCGTAACCTAGAGACGCTTTGCCGCGATCTACCATAAAACGTCTAGGACTACACTACTTAAATATTATGTCTCTAGTAATGGAGCCAAAGATAATATAACCAAAGAAGTCAAAAATTAAACACACAATCCTTGCCATTCTCCAATTGTTCAGACCTTTGGTTAGATCAATAATGTCCTACAAATCTGAGCCAAGATTTGATGCTTTTGACATCAAGCTCTATATGTTCCTCAGTAATAGGACTATAGGAGTAACATCAGATATCTTCAGAATAAATTTAGGGTCAGTTTAAAAAGAATCACAAGGGTTGTATAAGGTCCAACCTGGAGATCCTCCTTTTGCTCAGCAATACCTGTTTCTCAGGATTATATCTCCATATTGGTCCAATCACCTCCCAAATAGCTGGTTGCCCCTGCTTTCATATATCCTTCATAGGAGGGCATGGCAAGAAATATGGGAGAGGTGGCATTGCCTGTGGCCTTCAAGATGGGAGTGGTGATTGTAGTTCACCAAATCTGTCTTCACAACATGGTTCGTGCTTGTTATCATCGTACCTCGTCATACGAAACGTACACTATACCTAGACGGTGTATCGAGTACCACGTCAAATTATGGAGTTCAGAGATGCAAAGAGGCCCTGTTGATGATGGCGAATTAGAATGTCGTAGTTTCAGCACATGGAAGCAAGCAACAATCTCAAGATCGCATGAAGCCAACCACCACCCATGATCCTTCAAAGCCTTAGTTGGAGTTCATAGCTAGGGCGCATCAAGATCGCAAATATTTGGTGTATGGGTTGCATTGATTCCTCTATCATCAGCTTGTACATTGAAAGCACCCGCAAAACTCTAGCCAATTCATCGCCGTCCGCAATCCTTTAGAGCAACCTTTGTGGCGACCCAGGAGAAAATCCTGACGTATATGAATTTTCTGTTTTGATAGGTAGCGTTTTATTGATTTAACCCAGGTTGAACACTACTCCCTCTGATCCATATTAAGTGTCACCAGTTTAGTATAACCACCTCTGTTGTATATGGTGAGGACTCTTTTTAAAATATGGTTTTCGGATGGACTCTTTAGGAGAAAATCGTGTGGGACATAAGAGTTACGACTTTTGTTTCGGGTTGAATTGCAACCATAATATTTAGATCCAACAAATATTTATTGTGATGTATACTAACCTGGTGCTTTGAAAAAACCTTTTTTTCAACCTTTTTTGGTTGCACGTGACATATTTTAATTTATGGTGTCCTTGGCCAAGAGGTGTTTTATCCTACACTTTTTTTGGTTGCATGTAAAATATTTACTTGAGTCAATTGACCTTTTTTTTCCTTCTCTCATACGTGCGCGGGCAGACCTGCCCACATATCCTTTTCGTTGTATATGTACATATGCGCTCTAGAGCTTTTTTTTAAAAAGAGAACATGCTTTTGAAATAAGGAAACAGCTTACACAGCTTACACAGAGTCCATGTATTAGACAACCGGTGACCTGCCATATTTTTTGATTGCATGTAAAAAAATCTACTTGCTCGATCAATCCTTTTTTTTCTTGTACATGCGCGGGTGGATGTGTCCATATCATTTTGTATGAACCGATGCGCTCGCTTTTGAGTTAACCAAATAGCTTTATATGGAGTCTACATATTAGACGTCTGGTGACCTGCCACGTTTGGCTGTTTTAATTTTGTTTTTCACGTTTTATCTGTTATATGACCATGGAGCGTGTCAAATCGAGATAAACTGGACTACATACATAGTTACGTTACTGCTAATTTTTTGATAGATCTTAGCCGTAAATTTTAGATCTAACTATCACAATAATTATGATAATGTGGATTAACGTGATGCTCCTATTTTAGACTTCCGTATTGTGCTTTTAGTATATAGTAGATTTAAACCTCCATGTTTATTCTAAAAATCTTTTACTTCTTTGAAACTTTTTTCTTCCTGTTTGTTTAGAGAAAAGAAAGCTCAGTATTTGCAACCCACCTATTTTTCTCTTCTTTTCCTTACGATCTGGAACATGCTGATGAGAGCTTGTACTGTGAAACCAGTATAAGATAATACAAGAAAAAAAATGGTTAGGAAAATGATTAAGCTAGTGTAAGGAAGGTCATATCAAGCTAGTATCAGGAAGGTTCCGTATTAGATGGATGCATTGCTAATCTGGTCAGCCGTTCATGCGGATGCCTTTTGTTTGTGTATCTACCAAATTTATCATTTTATAGAAAAATACTACTTCTTGTATTAACAAGTATTATTAAATCTAGATCGTCTTGGTTGAACGGTTGGTATTTGTCTGTCTTGTTTTAATACATTGTTCACTCGTTTTGATCCGTATCTACTATATAGTCCACTTTATATATATATAACTAAAAGATCTTACATTAGTCCCCGGAGGTACGAAATAAAGGTGCTGAACCTGACTGTGATGCCGCGACCAGAGGCGCGGGTGATGCTGCCGATCGGGTTCCAGTGCTACAACACCGCCACGGGGAACATCACGGAGACAACAGTACTTAAGTCCTCCGTCGAGATCAAGTCCGCGTACCGCATCTCCGACACAAGGAACGAGCTCGTCGTCCTCGGGTGCTACACCTCCGGCTTCACCGCCAGCGGGCCATGGGGGCTGCGCAACCGGCTGAGCATCGTCAGCGGGTGCATGGTAAACTGCGACAATGCCGGGAGCGCGAAGGATGGCGCCTGCGCGGGCATCGGCTGCTGCCGCGTGGACGTCCCCCCGGGGCTCACCGACGACAGCATATATTTTCCCAACGACGGCAGCTTTTCGCACAAGGGCCTGGACTTCAGCCCCTGCGACTACGGGTTCTTGGTGGAGAAGAATACCTACGACTTCCGGGTGTCCGACCTCAAGATGAACGGGAGCTCCATCACCAAGCCGATGGTGCTCGACTGGGCACTCCGCGGCAGCAACGTCAGCTCCTCCGTCGATAACATGACCTGCCCCGAGGTGGCCAACAAGCCGGGGTACGCATGCCTCAGCGACAACAGCCACTGCCTCAACTCCACCAATGGCCCTGGGTACATCTGCAATTGTACTGAGGGCTACTGGGGCAACCCATACCTTATCGGCGGATGCAAAGGTAAATTATTCCTTTCTCCCTAATTTGAATCCATACCGACTCTTTGTTGATCCTTTCTGTCCATGACAAGCAGATATCAATGAATGTGATGATCCGAAGCTGTATCCTTGCCACGGTGTATGCCACAACACCCTCGGTTCATACGATTGCACATGCCCTTCGGGACAAGAGAGCCTTCATCACAATGCAAAGGACAATGAGTGCACCCCAAAATTCCCTCTTGCAGCAAGACTTGCCCTCGGTACACACATGCTCAATTTCACATTTCGCGCAATGCTATCGTAGTGTTCTGTTCCGCATGTTCTATGCAGAATCTATATATAGTGTCGTGAAAACATATATATATATATATATATATATATATATATATATATATATATATATATATATATATATCAGCTAGTGCAAACCATTTTACTTAGAGAATTTTAGCTTCCACATAGATAAAATCTGGACCTATTTTGCTTTGAGTATCAATACTTTTAAATTCCAGAAAATAGAGGTACGCTTTTAAAAGTTAAGATATGATTATTGCTCCAAAATTAATAGATTCATCTTCATTACTACCTTTCTTTGCGAATTTAGAATTATGATGTTTTTTAAAAGTAAGCGCCAAAATAATAATAATGATTTGTGTAGTGATATCAGAATTGTTGAAGTGTATAAGACCTCATCAATAGCCTTTTAGGATTTTTTTTATAAAAAAATGCAAGAACAGAGTTTGGGACAATGAAATGTTCTAATTTCTTTATATAGTGATATTTGTTATATTGGTATTCAGGATCCACATAAATATTGCTTGCAAGAAAATATCCACTTAGAATAGTACATCTCGATTTGGATAGAAAGATAGTTATCCTGTATTAAGTAAAAATAAATGAACCAAAGTTCCATTAGTCATGAGTAACCAATTTGCATGATTGATTAATTGCAGGCATCAGTCTAGGACTGTTTGTACTTGTTGTTGCTCTCCTTCTAGCATTCATTATGCTCCAAAAGAGAAAATTGGATGATCTTTTTGAAAAGAATGGAGGTGAGATGCTCAAAAATCTGAAAGGTCTCACAATTTTCACAAAAGATGGATTAAAGAAAATCACAAATGATAATGAAGAGTTCATTGGAAAAGGAAACTTTGGCAATGTGTACAAAGGAACTCTTCCTGACCAAACTGTGGTGGCAGTCAAGGCATCTATCAAGGTAGATGAAGCTCAATTGAGATCCAAACACAGATGATCCACAAGAACATCCTCAAGCTTATTGGTCGCTGCCTGGAAGTGGACATTCCAATGTTGGTGTATGAGTTCGCAGCAAATGGGAGCCTCCAAGACATCCTACATGGAAAAAAGAATCAAGTACTATCCTTAGAATCACGTTTGGACATTGCAATTGGCTCCGCGGAAGGGTTAAAATACATGCATAGTTATGCAACTCAATCCATAAGACATGGGGATGTCAAGCCAGACAACATACTCCTCGATGAAAATTTGACACCAAAAATCTCGGATTTTGGGTTGTCAAAACTACTGAAAGAAGAATATATCGCGAAGGTTGTGGTTGGATGCATGGGTTACATAGACCCGGTATTCATAAAAACTGGCCTTTTGACTCAAAAGAGTGATGTGTACAGCTTTGGAGCTGTTTTATTGGAGCTCATCACAGGGAAGAAAAATGTGTATGACGAGAAATGTAGTCTCATTATTGAGTACCGCAAAGTTTATGAAAATGAAAAGAGTGGGAGGGCCATGTTTGACATTGACATTGCAACTGAAGAAAATATCTCAATCCTTGAAGAAATGGGCAAGCTAGCAATTGATTGTCTAAATGAAGACATAGAAATTCGTCCAGATATCACAGAGGTTGCCGAGCAACTTGTGATGACTAGAAGAAACAAGAAGGCTGGCACACCAGACAAGAAGGTTGGCATACCAGACAGTGTGAATCCTGATAATTGGGGACATTACCAGATATAATTCTCCTTCCAACACAGAGGTCAGTGGAAGTACTAGAGCCAATATTACAGCGAAATCAACTCCCAACAACATGGACATCCGTCCTATTCCATAGGCCAGTAAATGCAGTAGCCAGTAGGCCAAGCGCAAGTTGTATCTTACTATTATAGTTCTAAGTTTCCCCTTAAGTTGCAAACATGCACAACATATTGTAGTGTGAGATTGATACCTCTTGTGGTTAATCAAACCCAAATATGTAGTGTTCCCCACTCTGCATGGTATAGCTATTGCTATTGTATACTGCTACTTGGGTGTTTCTTAATATTATAAGTCTATCTTTTCATGTGTTACATTAGTGTTCATTACATTGTACCAGCATGTACAATGAATGTAGTCCATCCTTGTTAAGTACTACAGCCCTGCTTTAATAGTATAATTATACTGCATATCCTTTCTAGGCAGTAAGATACATGCATACTTTTCTTTCAAATCAATTTGATTAATTATGCAACTAAACGCGTATGTTTTACTTTTCCAAGGTTTGGATTTAAAATTTCAAGGGGCCACGGTATCTTTTGTAGGTGCATGGATGAAACCAATAACGATGTATTTGGTTGGGGACTCTCTGTGGACGCAGTTACCATCTATGTTTTTAGACCCCAAAAAATGTTTTGTTAGGGCAGGGTATCAGTTCTTCTATGGGCAAGAACAATGTTTCTATGTGTCCCACTGCATTCTGGCCAATTTTATCCGCCAAATGACTGAGGAAACTTTTTCTTAGGTTATTCACTAACATATGGGCCAGTTGTTTGGATTCAATAATAAATTATGTAAATATCGGATATTTTTGTTGATGGTGATTGGTGAGCTAGGATGACTTTAGGAAGCGCTCTAGAAAAATCTTCACCACTCAAAAAAGGGGATAACACTAGGATGCCATTACAGACCAAAACCACTGTGAGGTTGTGAGAGAATAGGCAAATACTGTTGGTGGCTGAGGTTTGTGTTACAAACTATTTTGATTTTTTGACTTCACATATATTCTAAGGGAAAAAAATCAGAGTCCTGAAGTCGACTTTTCTCATTGATTGGTGATTGGCATGCACGCCTCTACCAAAATTTACATCTGAGAAATAATATGCATATATTGATTCTTCTTGTACTATTTACTTCCTTTTTTGCGGGTGAGAAAAAAAAAGACACTGATCAGAAGATAGCGAGTACGTAACTACTCAAAATCACCTAATTTATTGCTTTGATGCCTAAAAACATGGTTTTCCTAGAAATATTCGTTTCTTTACCACTGAATAATTGTAAGCAAGTCGAATAGTTGAGAAAGAAGCAACGATGAAAGATCAGCTAAACAACGAGATCCATTTATTTAAAAACTGTGCGTCCTCTCTTTATATCATGGAGAAGAGAACTGCGATTCCTTAAGCATGAAGAGGGCATGATACTATTTTTTATGTCAGAAAAGAAGTAAGTATTATCTCTCAGAAAAATGGTTGTCATATTAGATACTTAGAAATGACTATGTGGCGTATGTTGAGCTGGCTAGGTGACTATCACTAGTAGAAAATGGATCTTTGGTCTAGCACCAAAATCACATCTGTCCCGGTTGGGTTTGTCAATGGGGACCAATGACAGGCATTGGTCTCGGTTCGTGCCGTTTGGTGGTCGGTCTCGGTTCATTTCGGAGAATTGGTCCCGGGACCAATGCCCCCCCAGCGTGGCACGTGGCTCTCTGCGGAGCATTGGTCCCGGTTCATGCCATGAACCGGGATCAAAGACCCTCCCCTGGCTATAAATTGATACCCAGCCCTTTGCCCTTTGCCACAAATTTTTGCTGGATTGTGTGTGAGGTGTGGGTGCTAGCTTTTTTTTTCCTTTGATTGCACACAAGGTCTTCGACGAAATGTCCATGCCACATTTAAGTTTGCACAACACGGTATCCTCCGCCGAGGTTAGCAACCTTATCTTCTTCATCTGTAACTGATACAAAAATCTTGCATGTGTCCATGTAGGGTGGTCATTTCACTATTCACGATGTTATTGTAATAGTTAATTATTATAACGCAGATCGATGCGCGGATGCAATGGATGTACGGCGACTGACGCGATTCCGAATTTATTGCAGGCCTGCATAAATTTATCGATGTGGCTAAGACAAACAAAGTGGATAATTTTATGCCTTGTCCCTGCGTCGACTGTCGGAATGTGACGGAGCACTCTGCCCCGAGAATCCTTCAAAGCCATCTGCTTCAGAGAGGTTTCATGCCCGGATATTATTGTTGGGCCATGCACGGAGAAAGAGGGGTTAGGCTGGAAGAAAATGAAGAAGAGGATGATGACAGCTATCCTATGTCGCCTGAAGAATACGGTGATACTGCAATGGAAGACAATAAAGAAGAGGGAGACGACAATGAAGAAGAACAACGGGCATCGGATGAGCCCGCTGATGGTCTTGGTCAGGTCATTTCTGATGCAAAGCAACAATGCGATACAGAAAGGGAGAAGCTGAAGTTGGAGGCCATGCAAAAGGATCACAAAAAGTTGTTGTACCCAAATTGCGAAGATGGCAGCACAAAGCTCGGTACCACACTTGAACTGCTGAAATGGAAGGCAGAGACTGGTTTATCTGACAAGGGATTTGAGAAGTTACTGAAAATAATAAAGCCGAAGCTTCCAAAGGATAACGAGCTACCCGAGACAACGTACGAAGCAAAGAAGACTATCTGCCCTCTAGGATTAGATGTGGAGAAGATACATGCATGCATTAATGACTGCATCCTGTACCGCGGTGAGAAGTACGAGAATATGGATAAATGTCCGGTATGCACTGCATGTCGGTACAAGATCAGACAAGATGACCCTGGTGATGTTGAGGGCGATGACGAGCCCCCCAGGAAGAAGGTTCCCGCTAAGGTTATGTGGTATGCTCCTACAATACCACGGTTGAAACGTCTGTTCAGAAACAAAGCGCATGCCAGGTTGTTGCGATGGCACAAAGAAGAGTATAAGAAAGACGGGAAACTGAGACACCCCGCTGATGGGTCGCAGTGGAGAAACATCGAGAGAAAGTACTCGAACTTTGCAGGTGACGCGAGGAACTTATGGTTTGGTCTAAGTACAGACGGCATGAATCCTTTTGGGGAGCAGAGCTGCAGTCACAGCACCTGGCCCGTGACTCTATGTATCTACAACCTTCCTCCTTGGTTGTGCATGAAGCGGAAGTTCATTATGATGCCAGTGCTCATACAAGGACCGAGCAACCCGGCAATGACATTGATGTGTACCTAAGGCCATTAGTCGATGAACTTTTGCAGCTGTGGGCAGAACCATGTGTAAAGGTGTGGGATGAGCACAAACAGGGGCCATTTGACCTACGAGCATTGATGTTCGTAACCATCAATGATTGGCCTGCTCTTAGTAACATTTTAGGACAGTCAAATAAGGGATACAATGCATGCACGCACTGTTTAGATAAGACTAAAGGTACATATTTGGATAAATGTAAGAAGGTTGTGTACCTAGAGTGTCGTAAATTTCTTCCAACCAATCACCAGGTAAGAAAAAAAGGCAAGCATTTCAACGGTGAGGCAGATCACCGGAAGAAGCCTAAGCTCCCTAAAGGTGCTGATGTATTTGGTATGGTGAAGGACCTAGAAGTAATCTTTGGAAAGGGTCCTGGCGGTCAATCTATTCCGAAAGACCCCATTACCGGACACACGGCCATGTGGAAGAAGAAATCTATATTTTGGGAGCTTGAGTATTGGAAAGACCTAGAGGTCCGTTCTTCAATCGACGTGATGCACGTGACGAAGAATCTTTGCGTGAACCTGCTAGGCTTCCTAGGCGTGTATGGGAAGACAAAAGATACACCAGAAGCACGGGAGGACCAGCAACGTATCAAAGACCCATACAACAAGCATACTAATAAAGGTCGTCAATACTTAAGCAGCTACGCTCTTACCAAAGCAGAGAAGGAAATCTTTTTTGAATGCCTGAGCAGTATCAAGGTCCCGGCTGGGTTCTCGTCAAATATAAAGGGAATAATAAATATGGCAGAGAAAAAATTCCAGAACCTGAAGTCTCATAATTGTCATGTGATTATGACACAATTGCTTCCGGTTGCATTGAGGGGGCTTCTACCGGAAAATGTTCAAGTACCCATTGTGAAGCTATGTGCATTCCTTAATGCAATATCTCAGAAGGTGATCGATCGAGAAAGTCTGGAAAGGCTACAAAAGGATGTGGTCCAATGTCTTGTCAGTTTTGAGTTGGTGTTCCCCCCGTCCTTCTTCAATATTATGACACATCTCTTAGTTCACCTAGTCGAAGAGATTTCCATTCTCGGTCCTGTATTTCTACACAATATGTTCCCCTTCGAGAGGTTCATGGGAGTCTTAAAGAAATATGTTCATAACCGTGCTAGGCCAGAAGGAAGCATCTCCAAGGGCTATGGAACAGAGGAGGTCATTGGGTTCTGTGTTGACTTTCTTCCTGATCTTAAGCCGATTGGTGTTCCTGAATCACGGTATGAGGGAAGACTGAGTGGAAAAGGCACGCTAGGAAAGAAAGCAATGATATTTAGGGACGGGCATTCTTTGAATCAAGCACACTACACAGTTCTACAAAGTTCTACCTTCGTGGCTCCGTATATCAAGGAACACATGAATATTGTACGCTTCAAGTTCCCGGAGAAGGATGACTACTGGATTAAAGAAAATCACATGGAGACTTTCGGCACTTGGTTGCAATTACATCTCATGAATGACACCACTATTGGAGATCATCTCTACTTGTTGGCCGCGACACCATCTACGAATGTATTGACTTTCCAAGGGTACGAGATAAATGGGAATACATTTTACACGATCTCCCAAGATAAAAAGAGCACTAACCAAAATAGTGGTGTCCGCTTTGATGCAACATGTGAGAATGGGAAAAAGGACACATACTATGGTTACATAGAGGAGATATGGGAACTTGACTATGGACCTACTTTTAAGGTCCCTTTGTTTCGGTGCAGTTGGGTCAACATAAATGGAGAAGGGGTAAAGGTAGACCAGCTGTACGGAATGACAACAGTGGATCTCAAGAATCTTGGTTACAAAGATGAACCATTCGTCCTAGCCAATGATGTGGCTCAGGTTTTCTATGTGAAGGACATGTCCTCTAGACCGAAAAAAAGAAAAAATAAGGAAACGAATACATCAGACGATGAGCCCAGGCGTCACATAGTTCTTTCAGGGAAAAGAAACATCGCGGGAGTCGAGGACAAGACAGACATGTCAGCAGATTATGATAAGTTTGAAGAAATTCTGCCCTTCACCGTGAAAACTGACCCTTGCATCCCGTTAAATAATGAAGATGCTCCATGGTTACGGCCTAAGAAGCGATCATAGGCAAGGGATCGAAATACGCGACGAAGGATTCTTACCCTAAACCCTAAACCCTATGTAAATCTATGTAATGTATGAAAACTATGACACGTCATTTTGTGAAGGATTTTTTATGATGTTTGCAATTTTCAAAGTTCAATATTTTTCCTTGCAACTATGACACATAATATGACACCACGCAAAGGTTTCACATTGTTTGGATCATTTTTGAATTTCTTATGCCCGTTTCAAAGACTAAAGTTGTCGGTGGGATAAGGACGTGTGGGTAACCTTTAGTCCCGGCTGGTGGGTGCAACCGAGACTAAAGCTATCGGCAGGATAAGGACGCGTGGGTGGATGCACTGCTCGATGAGATAAAGCATGTAGTGCACGACGCCCCTGTCGGAGGAACAAGACAAAGTAGAAGCGGTGTCGTGCCTATAAAAAGAGCATCAATACGCCATGGCAAGCAGCTCAACAAGCCAACATAGAAGGTAGGGAGAGTTTCATCCCCATGGATGGAGGACAGGGTTGGGAAATCTCCCGTGGTGGAGCTTCTCGAAGATGTCGTTGGTGCTCACGCCCTACGGCATCTTCGGAAGCTCCGCCTTGGAAAATTTTCCTGCAAGCCCGTGAAAGACTCCATCTCCTCTAACAGTGTTGGGTAAAGGGTTGGGAAATCTCCCGTGGCGGAGCTTCTCGAAGGTGTCATTGGTGCTCACGCCCTACGGCATCTTCGGAAGCTCCGCCTCAGAAAAATTTCCCTGCAAGCCCGTGAAAGACTCCATCTCCTCTAACAGTGTTGGGTAAAGGTTTGGGAAATCTCCCTTGGCGGATCTTCTCGAAGATGTCGTTGGTGCTAACGCCCTACGGCATCTTCAGAAGCTCCGCCTCGGAAAAATTTCCTTGCAAGCCCGTGAAAGACTCCATCTCCTCTAACAGTGTTGGGTAAAGGGTTGGGAAATCTCCCGTGGCGGAGCTTCTCGAAGATGTCATTGGTGCTCACGCCCTACGGCATCTTCGGAAGCTCCATGATACGTCTCAAATGTATCCATAATTTTTGATGCTCCATGCTTGTTTTTACACCATTTGCTTAGTGTTTCGTTAAACTTCGTGGCACTTTTATGCATTTTCCGGAACTAACCTATTAACAAGTCGCCACAGTGCCAGTTCCCTGTTTTCTGCTGTTTTTGTGTTTCAGAAAAGTTACACAGGAAATATTCTCGGAATCGGACGAAACAATAGCCGAACGTCCAGAAATTCACCGAAGCTTCTAGTGAACCAAAGAGGAGACGGAGTGGGGCCACGAGGGCCCCACACAATAGGGCGGCGCAGCCTGGCCCCTGGCCGCACCCCCTATGTGTGACGGCGCCTCGGCCCACTCCTGACGTTGCCCCTTCGCCTATAAAGACCCCTCGATGGGAAAAACCTAAGCACCCGATCACTTTTCCAGAACACATCGCGATCCATCGCCGCCATCGACCCGAAGATCAGGAGGGTCCAGAAGCTCTTCCCGGCACCCTGCCAGAGAGGGGAATCACCACCGGAGGTCTTCTTCATCGCCATGCTTACCTCCGGCGCAATGAGTGAGTAGTATACCTTGGACTATGGGTCCATAGCAGTAGCTAGATGGTTGTCTTCTCCACCATGTGCTTCATGTTTAGATGTCGTGAGCTGCCTTACATGATCGAGATCACCGTTATGTAATTCTACATGTTGTGTTTGTTGGGATCCGATGAATATTGGTGTTATGATTGAGTTGATGTACTGAATTTTATCTTATGTTATCTCTATGTTATTTATGATCTTGCATGCTCTCCGTTGTTAGTAGCTATCTTGGCCGAGTAGTTGCTAGTGACTCCAAGAGGGGGTATTTATGCTCGATAGTGGGTTCATGCCTCTATTTAATCTGGGGGAGTGATAGAAACCTCTAAGGTTGTAGATATGCTGTTGCTACTAGGGGGAAAACAACATTCATATGCTCGAGGGCATATGCTTTGTTTACATTACACACTTTGCTTAATGCAATTATCTGTTGTTCGCAACTTAATACTTGTGGAGTTCTCGGATTGATTCGCCACAAGTGGATTATTAGTCATAGATGCAGTTGGATGGCGGTCTATGTATCTTATTGTAATGCCCAGAGTAAATATCATAGTGATCCTCTCATCCTATGCGCGTTGTCTTTATTCTATCAATTGCCCAACTGTAATTTGTTTACCCAGCATGTCTTATTTTATCTTATGGAGAGACACCACTAGTGAACTGTGGACTGATGACCCACAAGTATAGGGGGTGTATCGTAGTACTTTCGATAAATAAGAGTGTCAAACCCAACGAGGAGCAGAAGGTGTTGATGAGCAGTTTTGATCAAGGAATCACTGTAAATACTAGCAAACAGGTTTTCAGGAGTATTTGGTAATACGAGTAAATAAAGTGTCTTCAGCAAAGGACAAGCCGGTTGTGTTCTTATAATAACCAAACGTTCTCGAGGACACACGGGGGGTTTCTGTCAAGAGCTTTCGCTTCATAAAGCCAATAGTATTTATTGATTTGGTAAGTGTTATGGGGGTGAACCTGTGCTAGCGCACTACCCTTACTAGGATAAATACACACTTGTGATTATACCCCTTGCAAGCATCCACAAATACAAGAAAGTAATTAAGATAAATCTAACCACAGCCTTAAACTCTATGATCCTACGCTCCCTGGTGCAATGGTTTCCCAACGGAGGTTTAGGTTTCTGTCACTCCAGCAACCCCACAATCGGTGACCAAATACACAATGCATCTCACTAGGCCCATAAATGGTGAAGTATCATGTAGTCGACGTTCACATGACACCACTAGTGAAATAGCACCACAACAATATCAAACCATTAAATATTTCTTAACAATAATTCACTACTAACATCTTGACTTCTCCCATGTCCTCAAGAACTAAACGAACTACTCACAAGACATCATATGGATCATGATCAGAGGTGAAATAATGGTAAATAACAATCTGAACATAAACCTTAATTCAACGGTTCCACTCAATAGCATCAACTACAAGAGTAATCAACACCGGGAAAGTTTCCCCTATGAATATAACAAGATCCAACTCAAGATGTTACAGCGGGATGGCGAGGTGATGGTGGAGATGAAGGTGCTGGTGATGGAGATGATGATGATGATGATCCCGATGAAGTCCGGTGCGATGGTGATGATGATGGCGACGATCTCCCCTCTCCGGGAAGGAATTTCCCCGGCAGATTTCTCCCTGCCGGAGAGCTTTCTCTCTCTGGTTTTCTCCGCCCCGCAGAGGCGGCTGTGTCTAACTCTGAACCCCCCCTTTGACTTAGGTTTTCGGGGACGATGATGTACGCGAAGGGGTGAGACCAGAGGTGGGCCAGGGTGGCCTCACGTGGGGCCCGCGCGGCCAGGGGGCTGGCCGCGCCACCCTGGCGTGTGGGGCCCCCTGGCTCCTCTCAACTCCTCCTCCTGGCTTCGTGAGTCTTCTGGTAAAGTATAATTTCTGGGTATTTTTCTGGAATTTTCCTGATCTTCAAAATATGGTCTCCAGATGGTCCTTTTTCCAGCAGAATCCTGACTCTGGCATCAGCTCCTCCGATGATCATCGAACATGTGAAAACAAAGGAAATAACATAAGTATCATGTCTAAATATGAAATATATCGATGAATAACAGTAAATTATGATACAAAATAGTGATGCAAATTGGACGTATCAACCCCCCCAAGCTTAGACCTCGCTTGTCCCCAAGTGAAAACTAAACTCGATAAACATGACCACAGGTTTATGGAGTGAAGTGTCGATAATCAAAATACGGACAAGAAGCATCACATTCACTAAGGCACAAATTATAATAGACAGCAACTTCCCTTTATAAGATGTAAACTTGCAATAGGTAAAAGGGAATCACATGTAAAGATGCACAAGGTAAATTATAATTGGCAATGGCAAACCTTAGTTCTTGGTCAAAGAATGGAGAACAAACTATTCTCTCTTTTAAACGGACCCTTTTAAAACAGAGCCAATATAGCAAAGACTATATGCTCAACAAAGTAAACTTTTGCATTCATAGAAAGCTTTCAAAGATATATTCCTTCAGACAAAAGCATTATACAAAACAAGGAAGATAATAAACATGATTAAACGGATCAACATATGGATGAGTGAAACATAACAACTCAAATGCTTGCTTGAGACAGAGGGAAATAGGTTGACTCAACATAAAAGTAAAAGATAGGCCCTTCGCAGAGGGAAGCAGGGATTAAACATGTGCTAGAGCTTTTCATTTGTAAAACAGAGGTAAAATTGTTTTGAGAGGTGGTTGCTTTTGTCAACGACTAGCAATGGAGTTCTTGATATCTTCCATACTAAACAAGTGAGAGTGGTTCCGAGATGTTTAATTAGTTGGCACTTTGGTGCTCTTTTATAGCTTTGCACTCCTCCCCACCTTTTCCTTTCTCAAACCATGGCTAACCGATTCCATCGGGTGCCGACCAACTTTCACAATCCATTGGAGGAGTGCCTTTTTTCTTTCTTTTGAGATTATAATGGTCTGACCAGCTCCCTTGCAAAATTAATGACGAGCAGATGAAGCTGCCTAGTCGAGGGGTACTTAATTTAGTATGGAAGATAACAAACCCATCCACTACGTCCTCATGAGCTAAAAACAGTGGCACAAAATGAGTAGTGTTTGAAAGTTTTTGAAAGGTAGCACATGAAAATTTACTTGGAATGGCTTAAAATACCATGCATAGGAATTTATAGTGGACTCTTTGGAAGTGACTTGGCTTTTGGGAATTGGATGCACGAGAAGTATTTCCTCTCAGTACAGGTGTTTGGCTAGCAAGGTTGGGTAGCAAGCATAAGAGTTGCATGAAACAAACAAACATACATATAATAAGAACAATCATGCAAACTCCCTTGAAAGTGCAACGATTTTAACTTTAAGAATAACAATGCTTATAAGCCAAACATAAGGAAAACTGAAGTGATGTAACTACAAGCACTTCTTTATTCTTTTCTACTCAAACCTCAAGGTAAAGTTGCTACTGACCAAGCTAGGTTTGCCAAAACCAACTAAATTCACTCAAGCTCCCAATGTGATACCAATACCAATCAACAAGACTAGTCACATAAGAGAGATTGCAGACTAACATAAAGTGTGCGAAAAGTAAACGATAAAACTTCTCATTAATATTTCATTACCGCAACTCACACCAAGGGATACAAAGATAACTAACTAAGGAGGATACTTCCAACTGCAAACTATTCTATATGATAACTTCTCTATTCATGATAAGACTCTACTTGAAAGGTAAATGAACAAAATGTAATGATGTGATACCGCGGCACTCCCCCAAGCTTGGAACAAACCAAGGGGATGCCTATGCCGATGACGAATTACTCCTTTGGCGGTGGCGGCGCAATCATGATTGGGGTGAGAAAATTCTCTAGCATCCTGCGAAGCCTATTGTTCTCCTCTCGAAGTATCTCCACCTCCATCCTAAGAGCTCGATATTTATCACACAACTCATTAGTGACCCGAAGGGCTTCCACTGATGCAGGGTAGGAGCTGAGGTCAAGAACTGGTGGTATTGGTCCCTGCAAATTATGAGAAAAAGCGCGTCCAGTGTTAATCGATCCTACAAAAGTAGGTTCTCTTGTCCTTGATCCAGCGGTAATCTGTCCCTCCTTCAGCACGGGATTTTGGTGATCATCCTCCGGAGGTGTCTTCTCCTTGTCACCGCTTGAAGTAGCCATGACTCCCCAAAGCTTAAGATCAACTCCTGACAGAAACAGCTCGAAACGAAACACGACGAGAAAACGATATACAGACTTCGGGGACTCCGGGGGGTTAAATAGGCGAAAATTATACATCGAAATGAAGTCACAGGAGGAAACCGGGACAGAAAAGAGTTCCGAGGTGTTCTCACACGTAGGTGGCGCGGCCAGGGGTGGGCCCGCGCCACCCATGTGTGAGATACACACGGACTTCTTTTCCTCCCCGCTTTCGTCTCGTGATTTTTCATATTTATTAAAAACAGCAAAAATATTAAAGGAAGAACTTTTCGCGAAACTTTTCTAACTAGAACTGTTACCTATTCGAAAACGAACTCTGCAGGTTCCTGCAGTTTGTCTTGGATGTAATCTTCCGGAGAAACTGTTTCAATAACATCAACATCTTCATTATAAGAATCTCCAAAAATATAGTGTTTGAGTCTTTGCCCATTCACCACTTGTGTAGAATCATCTTTCAATGAAGCAATCTTAATAGCACCTGAGCGGTACACTTCCACAATAACATATGGTCCTTCCCATTTAGAAAGAAATTTACCTGCAAAAAATCTGAGACGAGACCTATACAATAGAACTTTCTCACCAACATGGAACTCTCTCTTAAGAATTCTCTTATCATGCCATTGCTTGACTTTCTCTTTGAAAAGTCTGGCATTCTCATACGCTTCGTTTCTCTACTCATCTAGAGAACTCAAATCTAACAACCTCTTCTTACCGGCTAGTTTAAAATCTCTATTAAGCTCTCTCACTGCCCAAAAAGCTTTGTGTTCTAATTCTAAGGGCAGGTGACACGCTTTTCCGTAAACCATTTTATAAGGAGACATACCCATGGGGTTCTTATAAGCAGTTCTATAAGCCAATAAAGCGTCGTTTAACTTACTAGCCCAGTTTTTCCTAGATCTACTAACAGTCTTCTGCAAGATAGACTTGATCTCTCTATTTGAAAGCTCTACCTGCCCACTAGTTTGGGGATGATAAGCAGAAGCAATTCTATGATTGACATCATACTTAGCAAGAGTTTTTCTAAAACTACCGTGAATAAAATGAGAACCTCCGTCAGTCATAAGATATCTAGGCACTCCGAACCTAGGAAAAATAACATCCTTAAGCATTTTTAACGAAGTCTCACCATCGGCACTCTTTGTAGGTATGGCTTCTACCCATTTAGTAACATAATCTACAGCAACAAGTATATGGGTATAGCCTTTTGAAGGAGGAAAAGGACCCATAAAGTCAAATCCCCAACAATCAAACGGTTCAATAACAAGAGTGTAATTCATAGGCATTTCATTGCGTCTAGAAATATTACCAACTCTTTGACATTCATCGCAAGATAAAACATACCTTCTGGCATCTTTAAAGAGGGTTGGCCAATAAAAACCTGATTGTAGAACCTTCTGTGCGGTTCTATCTCCAGCATGATGCCCTCCATAAGCACGGCTATGGCATTTTCTTAATATCTCTTGTTGCTCGTATTCCGGTACGCATCTTCTCATGATACCATCAACTCCTTCTTTATATAAATGTGGGTCATCCCAAAAATAATGCCTTTAGTCATAGAAGAATTTTCTTCTTTGCTGAGCTGTAAAGGTCGGAGGCAAATACTTGGAAACTATAAAGTTAGCATAATCAGCATACCAAGGAAGGTCTCGTGAAGTTACATTTATTGCAGCCAACTGTTCATTTGGAAAACTATCATTAACAGGAATAGGATCAAAAGAAATATTTTCCAATCTAGACAAGTTGTTAGCCACAGGATTTTCAGCACCTTTCCTATCTACGATATGCAAATCAAACTCTTGTAAAAGCAACACCCATCTAATAAGCCTAGGCTTAGCATCCTTCTTAGTCATAAGATATCTAATAGCAGCGTGATCAGTATGAATAGTAACTTTAGAATCAACAATATAAGATCTAAACTTATCACATGCAAAAACAACAGCAAGAAACTCTTTCTCAGTAGTAGCATAATTCTTCTGAGCAGCATCAAGAGTCTTACTAGCATAATGAATAACATTCAACTTATTATCTATGCGCTGTCCAAGAACAGCACCAACAGCAAAATCACTATTATCGCACATAATTTCAAAAGGTAAATTCCAATCAGGTGGTTGAACAATAGGAGCAGTAGTTAAAGCCTTCTTAAGAGTTTCAAAAGCTTCCTTACAATCATCATCAAAGACAAACGGTACATCCTTTTGAAGAAGATTGGTAAGAGGCTTTGAAATCTTAGAGAAATCTTTAATAAACCTCCTATAGAAACCAGCATGACCAAGAACACTACGAATACCTTTAACATCTCTTGGACATGGCATTTTCTCAATTGCCTCCACTTTTGCTCTGTCAACTTCAATACCTCTTTCAGAGATTTTATGTCCAAGGACAATCCCTTCATTTACCATAAAGTGGCATTTCTCCCAATTAAGAACAAGGTTAGTTTCTTCACATCTCTGCAAAACTTTATCAAGGTTGTGCAAACAATTATCAAAGGAAGTTCCATAGACGGAAAAATCGTCCATGAAGACCTCCACAATTTCTTCACAAAAGCCATGAAAAATAGCAGACATGCATATTTGAAAAGTAGCAGGAGCATTGCATAAACCAAAAGGCATACGCCTATAAGCATAAGTTCCATAAGGACAAGTAAAAGTGGTTTTCTCTTGATCATCCTTTTTAACAGCAATTTGAGAAAAACCAGAATAACCATCAAGGAAACAAAAATGTGTCTTCTTAGACAACCTTTCTAACATCTGATCTATAAACGGTAAAGGGTAATGATCTTTCTTAGTAACTTTGTTTACCTTCCTATAATCAATGCACATTCTATAGCCAACAACTACCCTTTGAGGAATAAGCTCGTTATTCTCATTAGGTACAACAGTCATACCTCCCTTCTTAGGAACACAATGAACGGGACTAACCCATCTACTATCAGCAATAGGATAAATAATGCCAGCATCAAGGAGTTTTAATACCTCATTTCTTACCACATCCTTCATCTTGGGAATTAGGCGGCGTTGATGCTCCACAACTGGCTTCGCATCTTTCTCCATATTAATGGCGTGCTGACATAAAGTAGGAGAAATCCCTTTTAAATCATCAAGAGTATATCCCATAGCTCCTCGGAGTTTCTTCAATATCTCCAATAATCTTTCTTCTTCCTTTCCTGAAAGTTTAGAACTAATAATAACAGGATATATTTTCTTATCATCAATATAAGCATATTTGAGGTCATCAGGCAAAGGTTTTAATTCAAACACAGGATCTTCTCTAGGCGGCAAAGTGGTACCAAGATCCTCCACAGGTAGATTATGCTTGAGTAGTGGTGGTTGACGAAGGAGAATATCGTCAATCTCTTCTCTTTCCTTGCTAAAAACATCACTTTCGTGATCTTCCATGAATTGCTGCAAAGCATTATTAGGGGCAAGAGCAATAGAAGCAAGCTGCTCAACTCGAAAATTTTCATTAGGCGTGTCATTTTCATAAGAAGTCTTAGCAAACTTGGAAAAATTAAACTCATAAGACTCTCCATTAAACTTAGTAAAAAATTCTCTTTCTTACAATCTATCACGGTGCCACAAGTGTTCAAAAAGGGTCTACCAAAAATAATAGGACAAGTTTTACTAGCCTCCTTACCGAGTACTAGAAAATCAGTAGGGTACTTAGTCTTACCGCAAAGAACTTCCACATCTCGAACAATACCAAGAGGCCAAACAGTCTCTCGGTTAGCAAGCTGAACAACCACATCAATATCTTCAAGTTCACAAGCGCCAATCTCGTGCATAATTTCTTTATAAAGCTCCAAAGGAATAGCACTTGCACTAGCACCAATATCACATAAGCCATAATAGCAATGATCTCCAATCCTGACAGAGATAACAGGAACACTTGCTTTCCTGTGCTTTTTAGGATGCGAGAGAATGTTAGAAGCATCTTCACAAAAAAGAATATATTCATCTCCTACATCTTTAGTAACAAGATCTTTCAATATAGCAACAGGAGACTTAATAGTAATTTGCTCATCAGGCTCTGCAGCTTTCTTAGTACTTTTATTAGACACACTTACCAAAGTAGAGTACTTCTTTACCTTAGCAGGGAAAGGTGTCTTCTCAAAATAAGGTTCAGGCACGAGGCTATCAACAGTACAAACCTCAGTAGCTGCAGCAGGAATATGACTAATAGAATCTTTGTAAGGCGCATGATATTTGTTCCAATCTTTCTTTGGAACATCAATATAAGAGGCAAAGGCCTTAAGACAATTAGCAAGTATTTGGGAATCAAGACCATAAGCAGCGCTAACACTATGAAAGTCATCGGTTCCCATAAAAGATTTAATGCATTCATAATCATAGTTTATACCTGACTTCCTACCTTTGTCGTTTTCCCATCCTTCAGCATTCTCTTGTATACGGTCAATAATTCCACTTGGCATCTTCTTTCATATGAGTAAATGATCCAAAGCAAGAAGCATCCAAATAATCCTTATCAGGAAGAGTAAGCCGCGCATAAAAATTATCAATAACAATATTATTGGGGAGCTCATGAATGGGGCATTTGAGCATTAGTAACTTCAATCTCCCCCACGCTTGGGCAATACTCTCTCCATCATGAGGCCAGAAATTATATATCTTGTTACGGTCTTTATGAATTTCACTTGGAGGATAAAACTTGGAATAAAAGAGAGGCACAATATCCTCCCATGCCATAGATGGACCATCTTGGAGTAGTCGATACCACTCTTCAGCTCTGCCTTTCAATGATATAGAGAATAATTTCTTCTTGACCTGGCTTGGTGAAATACCTGCACACCTGAACAACTCGCATAATTCATGTATAAATAATAAGTGATCACTCGGATGGACAGTTCCATCTCCTGAATAGCAGTTATCCATAATACGCCCAACAATTTTCATAGGTATTTTAAAAGGATCAATTTCAGCAGGCGGTGGCGGTGGTGATTCCTCCGCATGTGCAGCAGTAGCAGTAGATGTGTTTCCAAATAGGAAACCAAATGGAGAGTTCTCCATAGCAGAGTAAAATAAAAGACAAAATAAAACAATACTCACAGTGACGGTTACCTTTACTAATTCCACTCTTCAATAGCGCTACACTCCCCGGCAACGGCGCCAGAAAATAGTCTTGATGACCCACAAGTATAGGGGGTGTATCGTAGTACTTTCGATAAATAAGAGTGTCGAACCCAACGAGGAGCAGAAGGTGTTGATGAGCAGTTTTGATCAAGGAATCACTGTAAATACTAGCAAACAGGTTTTCAGGAGTATTTGGTAATACGAGTAAATAAAGTGCGAGTAAATAAAAGACAGTAGTAACAATTGCAGCAAGTGGCCCAATCCTTTCTTCAGCAAAGGACAAGCCGGTTGTGTTCTTATAATAACCAAACGTTCTCGAGGACACACGGGAGGTTTCTGTCAAGAGCTTTCGCTTCATAAAGCCAATAGTATTTATTGATTTGGTAAGTGTTATGGGGGTGAACCTGTGCTAGCGCACTACCCTTACTAGGATAAATACACACTTGTGATTATACCCCTTGCAAGCATCCGCAAATACAAGAAAGTAATTAAGATAAATCTAACCACAGCCTTAAACTCTATGATCCTACGCTCCCTGGTGCAATGGTTTCCCAACGGAGGTTTAGGTTTCTGTCACTCCAGCAACCCCACAATCGGTGACCAAATACACAATGCATCTCACTAGGCCCATAAATGGTGAAGTATCATGTAGTCGACGTTCACATGACACCACTAGTGAAATAGCACCACAACAATATCAAATCATTAAATATTTCTTAACAATAATTCACTACTAACATCTTGACTTCTCCCATGTCCTCAAGAACTAAACGAACTACTCACAAGACATCATATGGATCATGATCAGAGGTGAAATAATGGTAAATAACAATCTGAACATAAACCTTAATTCAACGGTTCCACTCAATAGCATCAACTACAAGAGTAATCAACACCGGGAAAGTTTCCCCTATGAATATAACAAGATCCAACTCAAGATGTTACAGCGGGATGGCGAGGTGATGGTGGAGATGAAGGTGCTGGTGATGGAGATGATGATGATGATCCCGATGAAGTCCGGTGCGATGGTGATGATGATGGCGACGATCTCCCCTCTCCGGGAAGGAATTTCCCCGGCAGATTTCTCCCTGCCGGAGAGCTTTCTCTCTCTGGTGTTCTCCGCCCCGCAGAGGCGGCTGTGTCTAACTCTGAACCCCCCCTTTGACTTAGGTTTTCGGGGACGATGATGTACGCGAAGGGGCGAGACCAGAGGTGGGCCAGGGTGGCCTCACGTGGGGCCTGCGCGGCCAGGGGGCTGGCCGCGCCACCCTGGCGTGTGGGGCCCCCCTGGCTCCTCTCAACTCCTCCTCCTGGCTTCGTGAGTCTTCTGGTAAAGTATAATTTCTGGGTATTTTTCTAGAATTTTCCTGATCTTCAAAATATGGTCTCCAGATGGTCCTTTTTCCAGCAGAATCCTGACTCTGGCAGCAGCTCCTCCGATGATCATCGAACATGTGAAAACAAAAGAAATAACATAAGTATCATGTCTAAATATGAAATATATCGATGAATAACAGTAAATTATGATACAAAATAGTGATGCAAATTGGACGTATCATGGACCCCGGTCCTATTTCCTTTATATTGCTATCACATGTTTACTTTACTCGCACTGTTTACTTTACTCGCACTGTTTACTTTACTCGCATATTACTATTGCTTTCCACTCGATACGCTCATACCCTTTGTTTCAAGCAAACCGATGAGATTGACAACCTCATCGTAAGTTGGGAACAAAGTATTTGGTTGTGTTGTGTGCAGGTTCCACGTTGCCGCTCGCAAAGCAAAGCTTGGACGAGGCGCCCTATAAATTGTCCGAAGTTGTCGCGAAGCCAGCGGGCATCACCTTCAGTCGTATTGACATCCTCCTCCTGGACGATTAAACCTTGGTTTCTTACTGAGGGAAAAACTTGCTGCTATATTCATCACACCTTGCTCTTGGGGTTTCCAACTGGCCGGTCATTTGCTTCATTAATTACACGCCAACAAGTTCTCTAGCACTATTCATCACCGCGCCATCAATAAGTTTTTCTGGCGCCGTTGCCGAGGAGGAAGAAGACTTCTGCAAGGGGAGTTTCACACGCACATCCTTTACTTTGTTTTAAGTTTTGCTTTACTTTATTTTTACTTGCATCATTTTATCAAAAACACACACCAAATTAGTATCCTTGAGAGTTGTTTTTACTTGTCTACTTTTAGTTTTGCTAGAATGGCTGCTCCTGAGAATACCAAGTTGTGTGATTTTACTAGCACTAATAATAGTGATTTTATCTGCACTCCTATTGTGCCACCTGCTCGTGCTGCAAATTTTTATGAGATTAAGCCTGCTTTATTGAACCTTGTTATGAAAGAGCAATTTTTTGGTGCTAGTACTGATGATGTTGCAGCTCATCTCAACAATTTTGTTGAGCTATGTGAGATGCAGAATTATAAGGATGTTGAGAGTGATATTATTAAGCTTAAGTTGTTTCCTTTTTCTTTGAGAGGAAAAGCTAAGGATTGGTTGCTGTCTTTGCCTAAAAATTGTATTGATTCATGGGCTAAGTGTAAGGTTGCTTTTATTGGTAGATACTATCCTCCTGCTAAGATTATAGCTTTGTGTAGCAATATTATGAAGTTTAGTCAGTTTGATAATGAACATGTTGCTCAAGCTTGGGAAAGAATGAAATCGATGATAAAGAATTGTCCCACTCATGGACTGACTACTTGGATGATAGTCCAAACTTTTTATGCAGGACTAAATTTTTCTTCAAGGAACCTACTTGATTCAGCTGCTCGAGGCACTTTTCTGTCCCTTACCTTGGGCGCCACAACAAAGCTTCTCGACAACATGATGGTAAATTATTCCGAATGGCACACCGAGAGAGCTCCACAAGGTAAGAAGGTAAATTTTGTTGAGGAAACCTCTTCCTTGAGTGATAAGATTGATACCATTATGGCTATGCTTGCTAATGATAGAACTCATGTTGATCCTAATAATGTTCCTTTAGCCTCTTTGGTTGCTCAAGAAGAGCATGTTGATGTGAACTTCATTAGAAACAATAATTTTAACAACAGTGCTTATAGGAACAATTTTGCTAGTAACAACTATAGGCCGTTTCCCTCTAATGGTGATAATGGCTATCTTGGTAGACCTAAAATGCCTAGTGAAGAGAGGTTTTTAGAACTTGAAAAGGCTACCAAGAACTTTATGCAAATGCAATATGAGCAAAATAAGTTGTTTACTAAGACCATGGAAGAGCAATCTGCTTTGTTAAAAACTATTAGTCATCAACTTGATAATTTGAACATGGCTATTCCTGAATTACAAGTTAAGGTTTCTAAAGCTAAAATCAATATTTCATCTCTGTCTGATGCACAATTTTCTTTGGTTAATAGAATGTCTGCTAAACCTGATCCTTTTGCTACTGCTAATGCTATCCAAGTTAGAATTGATGAAAATGTTAGGATGCTAGCAGAATTGCATGCCAGGTGGGAAAGAGAAGATGAGATGGCTAGAAAGATGAAGGTATGTACCATTACTACCTCTAATGATGTTGTTCCTAATACTAGCAATCCTCTTACTTTGATTGGTGTAGAGAAAACTCCCACTCCTTGTGTTAAAAAGCCTAAAACTGCCAAAACTTTTTCTCAAAAGAGTGCTGAAATTTTTCGGAGTGTAGGAGATGATAGCTCTATTTCCTTTAATGATTTTGATGTTGATGGCTGCAATATATCTACAGTTATTTTTTTCTTTCAAAAGCTAGCTTTGACTCCTAATGCTAGTTCTATAAATGTTGCTTTTACTAAGCATATTACCAATGCTCTTATGAAAATTAGGGATGAAAAGTTGAAGCAAAAAGCTTCTGTTCCCAAGAAGTTAGAAGATGGTTGGGAACCCATCATTGATATGCATGTTAATGGTTTTGATTGCCATGCTTTATGTGATCTAGGTGCTAGTATTTCTATCATGCCTAGAAAGATTTATGACATGCTTGATTTACCGTCGCTTGAAAAGTGTTATTATGATGTTCCTATTGCTGATGTTGCTAAGAAGAAACCTTTGGGAAGGATTAATGATGTTCTTATTGTGGTTAACAGTAACCTTGTTCCCGTTGATTTTCTTGTCATGGATGTTGAATGCAATGCTTCATGTCCTATTATTTTAGGAAGACCCTTTCTTCGAACTGTAGGTGCCATCATTGATATGAGGGAAGGCACCATCAAATATTAATTCCCACTCAAGAAAGGTATAGAACACTTCCCTAGAAAGAGAAATAAATTAGTGTTTGAGTCTATTCTTAGAGCAAATTATGAGCTTGATGCTTCATCACTTGATATCACTTGATTTGCACTTTCTGCGCCTAGCTCAAAGGCGTTAAAGAAAAGCACTCTTGAGAGATAACCCAATGTTTTACTTTCAGTTCTTTTGCTTTTATTTGAGTCTTGGAAGTTATTACTACTATAATGACCTCTCCTTATCATTTTTATTTCGTTTTTGTGCCAAGAGAAGCCTCTAATTTGAGCGAGGTAAGATTTGGGGATGTTGCTGTCCTGAAACAGTTTTCGGTACTGCACCGTAAAAATTCGTGAAAATTCTCTGTATATCTTTTGGACCTGCGATTTCTTGCGCATATGCCCCAGGTTATATCCAAACTTTCATTAGTTGAACACTTTTTGATTTGAGCAACAGAAAACCCTCTAAAAATTCGACCTTTGTCAGCTGTTCTGTTTTGACAGATTTCTGCCAATATTTGTGTTTGCCGCTTTATCGCTTTCTTTTTTAGTTATTTTGATCACGGAACTTTTGGGGAAGTTGCTACAATAGTATATGCTTTATATGTGGTGGTTTTGAGTTGAAACCTGAAGCAAAAAAGGGTTGATTCTATGTTATGCTTACACTAATGTTGCTAATAGATTTGTGTTTAGTTTTGTATGAAGGAAGTTTTCAAGTGTAGGGATCGGAGAATGATGAGATGAGTTGAAGAATGGACAAAAGCTCAAGCTTGGGGATGCCCATGCACCCCAAGAATTATCCAATAAGTACAAGCGTCAAAGATTGGGGATGCCCCCGAGGCACCCCTTCTTCATCGGCAAAAATCAGGTCACCTTTCAATACGCTATATTTTTATTGCTTCATGCATTATGCATTTTTTTTCTTGGAGCGTCAATTGTTTTTAGTTTTCAGTTTAGTTTAGTTTTGTTTGCTGCAATAAATGATTGGACCCCAACAAAAAAAATCTAGAAGTTGCCTTGCTTTTCATTTGCCAAGAACACTCCGTTTTTCATTCTTATAGTTTCAACGAGTGTTCTCTTTTTCTAGAACTACGTTTAGCATTCGATTTTCGCCTTGATTTGTGTTCAGATCTTTTTATATCTTTTCATCAAGGTGTATTTTTGCCTCTGGTCTATATTGGTTTTCATCAAAAGAGGTGTTTATAAAAAGTTTGAATGGTGTTGGAAAAGAGAAAAAGCTTTATGCAAAAAAGTGTTACAAGAAGGAGCGTGTGTAGACTGCGGCCTAGGCTTTTGCATGTCGTGCTTGATGTCTTTTTGATAGCATGCTTAGTGGTTTTGTTGTAGCATGACTTGTCTCAAAAAACTGAGATTGCTTAATGAGCCTTTGAAAAAATCATGCGTTGTTTTAATTATTTGGAAGCATTATTTTGGTTTTCTCCTTGATGCTTTATTTGGGTTGACTTGGCGCATGCTCACACATGTTAGACTCATAAAAAGTCGCCATTGCCTCTATGATCATTTAGTTTTTGACTTTTGATGCCATCTTATGTTTCTTTTAATGTCGCTTTGCATGATTATGGCCATTATTGCTCTCTTAGTTGGTCGCTCCCAGTCTTTTGCTAGCCCTCGTTTTGTACTGAGTACGAGCTCTACTCGTGCATCCAACTCCTAAAAACCAAGTTGTTCCAACATGTCCACCATACATATCTATTAGCAATTTGCTATTCCAAAGTACATTTGACTTGCTTTTATCTACTCTTCAAATTAAACTCTTACCAGTGTTATGCGAAAATTGGTCAGTAAAGCTCTCATGAACCTGATGGCACATTTTATTTTTCTAGTTCTTAAAAATTTGACATTGTGGCTCTCTTATGTTGATTTGTTATGCTTGCAAGTTGTAAGTTGGAAATTAGCCCATCCATGCTGTCATGGGGCAAGCTTTCGACATTGCACTTCATCTTATTTGAGTTGATATCGTGATCTTTTATTTATGGATACTCGCGGTGTGAAATAAAATGGAATCTTGTGGAGTTCATGGAGTTTGTATATGTGTTAGAGAAACGCATGGGCCGCCAATCTAAGCCATGCATAATTCATGGTGGAAATTTGTAACATGCCCATAGTGGACATTCGACGACGCATCTCAAAATAAAAACCTATACAAATGGTAAATAAAAGAGATGTCGAGGTGTTCATTGTCTGCTTGTCCTGTCATTTTAATGTGGGCTTGTTCCATGTCATCGAGCACGGAGGTACCCCATTGGCGGTTCTCGATGATACGCGTATACTTACAATGACAAGCACTTGCTTGGGACCTAAGCAAAGTAGCACGAGGTTTGGGTACTCGTATTCACGGGACACGAGGTTTTCAACTTATGATTTGTCAAGCATATGCATCATAATTGTCCTCTTATTAACTTTAACCATTCAAGATGCTTATGATGGGGGCAATGAGAGCTCAAAGCTAGTAATTACCATAATTTTTGAAGGTTTATAAAACTTGCAATCACTGCTTCCCTCCGCGAAGGGCCTTTCTTTTACTTTTATGTTGAGTCTCCACCTTCTATCTTTATGCACCATTAAGAGAGCATAGTTGTCATTCTGAGTATAATGTGCATTGTCCCAAAGTTTTCATTGATTGATTCATGATCATGGTTTCACTTGTTCTTAAATTACTTGTATCTAGTCGCTCTCTTAAACTTGAAGGTGTCCTATGCATTTATGTTTTGCTCTCCATGAAGGACAAGCTAAAAACTATTTGAATGTTTTTCCTTATGATTTGAACACACGTTTGACTTTCATTGTTTCATTTTCATGATCTTTTGTTTGTGTTCATTTTCATGTTATAACATGGTTGCTAAGTTTCTTCTATCAAGATTATGTCTTTCATGCCCATGTTTTAAGTTCTTTTGATCCCAGCGCACAACGCTTACATAGATGATCAAGATTGTGTAGGTGCATGTCACCTCAAAAAATATTTCTTTTGTTATCACTTACCTACTCGAGGACGAGCAGGAGTTAATCTTGGGGATGCTGATACGTCTCAAACGTATCCATAATTTTTGATGCTTCATGCTTGTTTTTACACCATTTGCTTAGTGTTTTGTTACACTTCGTGGCACTTTTATGCATTTTCCGGAACTAAGCTATTAACAAGTTGCCACAGTGCCAGTTCCCTGTTTTCTGCTGTTTTTGTGTTTCAGAAAAGTTACACAGGAAATATTCTCGGAATTGGACGAAACAAAATCCGAACGTCTAGAAATTCATCGAAGCTTCTAGAGAACCGAAGAGGAGACAGAGTGGGGCCACAAGGGCCCCACACAATAGGGCGGCGCCGCCTGGCCCCTGGCCGCGCCCCCTATGTGTGACGGCGCCTCGGCCCACTCCTGACATTGCCCCTTCGCCTATAAAGACCCCTCGACGGGAAAAACCTAAGCAGCCGATCACTTTTCCGGAACACATCGCGATCCACCGCCGCCATCGACCCGAAGATCAGGAGGGTCTAGAGGCTCTTCCCGGCACCCTGCCGGAGAGGGGAATCACCACCAGAGGTCTTCTTCATCGACATGCTTGCCTCCGGCGCGATGAGTGAGTAGTCTACCTTGGACTATGGGTCCATAGCAGTAGCTAGATGGTTGTTTTCTCCATCATGTGCTTCATGTTTAGATCTCGTGAGCTGCCTTACATGATCGAGATCACCGTTATATAATTCTACATGTTGTGTTTGTTGGGATCCGATGAATATTGGTGTTATGATTGAGTTGATGTACTAAATTTTATCTTATGTTATCTCTATGTTGTTTATGATCTTGCATGCTCTCCGTTGTTAGTAGCTATCTTGGTCGAGTAGTTGCTAGTGACTCCAAGAGGGGGTATTTATGCTCGATAGTGGGTTCATGCCTCTATTTAATCTGGGGGAGTGACAGAAACCTCTAAGGTTGTAGATGTGTTGTTGCTACTAGGGGGAAGAGAACATTCATATGCTCGAGGGCATATGCTTTGTTTACATTACACACTTTGCTTAATGCAATTATCTGTTGTTCGCAACTTAATACTTGTGGAGTTCTCGGATTGATTCGCCACAAGTGGATTATTAGTCATAGATGCAGTTGGATGGCGGTCTATGTATCTTGTTGTAATGCCCAGAGTAAATCTCATAGTGATCCTCTCATCATATGCACGTTGTCTTTATTCTATCAATTGCCCAACTGTAATTTGTTTACCCAGCATGTGTTATTTTATCTTATGGAGAGACACCACTAGTGAACTGTGAACCCCGGTCCTATTTCCTTTATATTGCTATCACCTGTTTACTTTACTCGCACTGTTTACTTTACTCGTATATTACTATTGCTTTCCACTCGATACGCTCATACCCTTTGTTTCAAGCAAACCGGTGAGATCGACAACCTCATTGTCAGTTGGGAACAAAGTATTTGGTTGTGTTGTGTGCAGGTTCCACGTTGCCGCTCGCAAAGCAAAGCTTGGACGAGGCGCCCTATAAATTGTCCTGAAGTTGTCACGAAGCCAGCGGGCATCACCTTCAGTCGTATTGACATCCTCCTCCTGGACGATTAAACCTTGGTTTCTTACTGAGGGAAAAACTTGCTGCTATATTCATCACACCTTGCTCTTGGGGTTTCCAACTGGCCGGTCATTTACTTCATTAATTACACGCCAACAAGTTCTCTGGCACTATTCATCACCACGCCATCACTCCGCCTCAGAAAAATTTCCCTGCAAGCCCGTGAAAGACTCCATCTCCTCTAACAGTGTTGGGTAAAGGGTTGGGAAATCTCCCGTGGCAGAGCTTCTCGAAGATGTCGTTGGTGCTCACGCCCTACGGCATCTTCGGAAGCTCCGCCTCAGAAAAATTTGAAGTGGATCTCTGATGAAATAGCATGTTGTGAACCTATAAATGATTTTAAAAAAAAATTCATAAGCATTATATCCTGTACTTGTAGTTCAAATCTGGGTACCCTCCTGCCGAATTGACAGGAATTTGTCTTTTTCATGAGGGATGGACGGAAAGGTTCCTGATACACCGGTTGGGAATTTGTCCATCTAAGGTGGTCTAGTATTTTTGAAAAATGGGTTGGTACCAATGCCAAACTTTAATTTGGTGGTTCCTTCATAGAACACCCCGATTTCGTTACCTCAAAAATGCAAATTGGCTATTTCGTGCATCAAAAATTAAAACTTCCTCCTGCAACATCGTAAGCCATCCCAAGATGCACATGTGTGCATAATATGGGCACATTATCACAAACTATGCCCTGATTCTAGCCATAACATTGGTGGTTTGACCTAAATGTCATGAAACCTCGAACATGATAGGTCATTTTGTGAAGGAGTTTTTATGATGTTTGCAATTTTCCAAATTCAATATTTTTCCTTGCAACAATGACACATAATATGACACCACGCGAAGGTTTCACATTGTTTGGATCATTTTTGAATTTCTTATGCCCGTTTCAAACTATATTCAAAACGGCGGGCATGAAGCTTCTTAGCCCGGGGCTGAGCCTCGCTAAACTTGAAGTGGATCTCTGATGAAATAGCATGTTGTGAACCTATAAATGATTTTAAAAAAAAATTCACAAGCATTATATCCTGTACTTGTAGTTCAAATCTGGGCACCCTCCTATCGAATCGGTAGGAATTTGTCTTTTTATGAGCGATGGACGGTAAGGTTCCTGATACACCGGTTGGGAATTGGTTCATCTAAGGTGGTCTAGTATTTTTGAAAAATGGGTGGGTACCAATGCCAAACTTTAATTTGGTGGTTCCTTCATAGAACACCCCGATTTCGGCACCTCAAAAATGGAAATTGGCTATTTCGTGCATCGAAAAGGAAAACTTCCTCCTGCAACATCGTAAGCCATCCCAAGATGCACATGTGTGCACAATATGGGCACATTATCACAAACTATGCCCTGATTCTAGCCATAACATTGGTGGTTTGACCTAAATGCCATGAAACCTCGAATATGATAGGTCATTTTGTGAAGGATTTTTTATGACGTTTGCAATTTTCAAAGTTCAATATTTTTCCTTACAACTATGACACATAATATGACACCACGTGAAGGTTTCACATTGTTTGGATCATTTTTGAATTTCTTATGCCCATTTCAAACGCGTTAGTGCATTTTTAATTGAAAATGGTAAAATTGTTAATAGTTTGTATAGTTAGAATAAATAATTTTGAAAACAGAAAATATTTTTGGATTAGTTATTTAAATTGAAGCACTTTTCCTGCTGAAAGTTTTTTCAAATTCCAAATTATGCTATGTTAATGCATTTTTAATTAAAAATAGTAAAATTGTTTAGTTAGAATTAATAATTTTGAAAACAGAAAATGGTTTTGGATTAGTTATTTAAATTGAAACACTTTTCCTGTTGAAAGTTTTTTCAAATTTCAAATAAAAGAAAAAAATTCCTGTTAAAATGAAAACAGAAAGTTAAAACAAAAAGTTAAAACAAAAAATAAAGTCATCGGTCCTGGTTCGTGGCATCAACCGGGACCAATGGATCAACGGTCCCGGCTGATGCCACGAACCGGGACCAATGATCGTGGGCACGTGGCGGCTCAGCAGCGCCCCCCGCCCAGGTCATTGGTCCCGGTTCGTGGCATCAACCGGGACCGTTGATCCATTGGTCTCGGTTGATGCCACGAACCCATTGGTCCCGGTTGATGCCACGAACCGGGACCAATGACCCCCCCCCCCAAATATAACTGTCGCCCCTCTTCCTCCCCACTTCCCCCTAATCTCGTGAAAACGACTAAGGACTTTGCACGCGTAGCGATTTGACGCCGGCAGGCTGCCCGTCCCCGCCGCGGACCTCGGTGAGCGCCGCCGCCGCCGCGACCTCTCCCTCTTCCCCCCGCGCCGCCGCTCACCCTTCTCTCTCTGCAGGTGCCCCCTGCGCCGCCGCCCCCCAGTGCCGCCACGACGCCCCCCTGCGCCTGCCCCGCGCCCCCAGCGCCTCCGCGACGCCCTCCTGCGCCCACCCCGCCCCCCAGCGCCGCCGCGACGCCCCCCTGCGCCCGCCCGTCGGTGAGATCCTCGGGAGGAGCTATTGTTATTTGTTATTGTATGTATTTTCTGCAGTAAATTTTATTTGTTATTAACCGTAGTAAATCTTATTTGTTATTTGCAGTAAATCTTATTTGTTATTAACCAAATTTTTTTCTGCAAAATAATATTTATGAAATCTTATTTGTTATTAACCAATCTTATTTGTTATTCAAATAGTTATTATATAAAATAGTTATGAAAAACACACATATAAGATGCAAATAGTTATTTTCTACAATAATATTTCATGTTAATAGTTATTATATAAAATATGTATGCATCTCTTAATTATAAGATGCAAATATTGTCATTGTCTTATAGTTATGAAAAACACAAAAATGAACTTCGTATAAATTTATTTGTTATAAATTTATAAACCGTAGCAACGCACGGGTATTTAGCAACGCACGGGTTTAAAAAAACTAGTATCGACATATATATATATTATAGGATTCACCGAGCTAGTATAAGATTCACCGAGCTCCTCGCCCTGCCTCGAGTCGAGGATGACGCCACATATCGACACATATCTCTCCTCTTCCTCCACCCCATATCGACACGTATCGACACATATCGACAAATATCCCCCTTCTTCCTCCACCCCATTTCGACACATATCCCGCAATAATTATGGATTATTTGCATATGCTTATTTGCATTTGATTATTTTGCATTATAATAACTTGCAATTCTTAATTTGCAGATACTATGGACCCTGCACATGGCAAAACTCAAGATGATGAATACTTCCTCCAAGGAATGATCTGCGAAAATGAAGATATCGATGTCACCAGGACGTTTCTGAACGATTCCGGTGAGGGAGATGAATCTCTCAACCGAGGAGACGGCTCCGGTGAGGTAGAAGCCTGGGACGGGGGAGAAGCCAGTGAGGGAGAAGCCGATAAGGGAGAAGCCGACGAGGGAGAAGGCGACGGCTCCGGCCGAACCTTAAATCTCGGAAACTCCGGCAAGGTGTATATATGTATTTTTGTAATGCCCAACTGTCTATATATATACATGCATATATTAACACTCTTTCTTCTTTTAGCCCTCCGGATCGAGCACTTCTTCCGTCAGAATGAAACGAGGCCCAACAAAAAAGTTGGATAACACTGTGAGATATAGGATCGAAGTGGTCGGTGTAGACGGCGAACCGACAGCTCCTGACGATGTCGCAAAAAAAATTGTCAAGCAATGCGGAGATCTTGTGAGGGACTACATCCTGATCATCGTTCAAGAATGGAATCGGCCAAGCAGCGGTGGAGTCCCGTATGTCGGCGACGTTGCCAAAGATAAGCTTTTTGACAAGCTCATGATTAATTTCCTCCTGCCGAGGCCAGATGTGAATCCAGATGAGGAGGAGAGAGCAAATAAGGAGCTCATGCAAAGATTCAAAAAGTTTGCTCTGATCAAGATGGCCGAGGCATTCAAGAACTGGAAGAAGAAACTGTACCTTAAGTTTGTCAAGTTAGACAAGACTCCGGATTTCAATCAAGCCGGCTATGCTAAGTTAAGACACCAGTGGGATGATTTTGTGAAGTACAAGACATCGGAGAAAGCTTTGGAAAGGTCGAGAATAAATAAGGAGAACGCTGCTAAGAAAGTGTACCACCATAATATGGGGTCTGCTGGCTACGCCAGTTGCATGCCTAAGTGGGATGCACTTGAGGTCAAGTATATTGCTGCCGGGATCAGACCAGAGCCCACAACATGGACACCACGGGCGAGAAACTGGTTTTACGGCCATGGGGGCACGTTGGACGAAGAAGAGAGGGCAATATATACCCAGAAACACAAAGATCATCCCCTACTGCCCATCAAAGATATTAGAAGTGCAGTACAAGATGTTGAAGCAGGATGGTTCGTTCCTGATAGAGAGAACGACGAGCTCACACGCGCCCTTAAAAATTATGAACACACCGGACGAGCACGAGGCACACCAGGCTCCAAGCCGTGGAATATTACCTTCCCCGCGGAAATGAAGAGATATCCCGATAAAAGTCATCAGAGGAGAAAGGAAAGGGAGGCAGCTGAGAAAGCGGTAGCTGCAGACCGGCTGCGTAATGTAGAAGAAGCATTAAAGCGGCAGCAGGATCAACTCGACAGACTTAGCTAGCAAGGTATTAGCGGCCAATCTCAGCGGCACATGGTAGAAGCTGCATTCGATGATACCGGCGCCCTATCGAATAAGAAAAGCAGCGTTGCTTCCACCCAGCTCCAGGATAGTGATGATAATGCACTGACGACGGCTCCTCCTAAACGCTACCCAGTGGATGATATCACGGAGAACACAGCTTGTGCGCTAAAGGTGCAAGTTATGAACTTAAGGGTGATGGCGGCTGATACGTCTCAAACGTATCTATAATTTTTGATGCTCCATGCTTGTTTTTACACCATTTGCCTTGTGTTTCGTTACACTTCATGGCGCTTTTATGCATTTTCCGGAACTAACCTATTAACAAGTTGCCACAGTGTCAGTTTCCTGTTTTCTGCTATTTTTGTGTTTCAGAGTGATACACAGGAAATATTCTCGGAATTGGACGAAACAAGTTCCTGAAGTCTTATTTTTCCCGGGAGCATCTAGACATCCGAAGAGAGGAAGGAGAGGGGCCACAGGCCTCCCTCACACAGGGCTGGCGCGGCCCAGGCCCTGGCCGCGCCACCCTAGTGTGAGGAGGCCTGGGGCCGCCTCTGACATCGCCCCTTCGCCTATAAGAAGCCTCGGGACGGAAAACCCTAAGGGAGTCGGCAATTTTCCAGAAACAGTTCCGCAGCTCCGCCGCCGCCACCGACGAATTTCGGGGGACAGAAGTCTCTGTTCCGGCACCCTGCCGGTACGGGGAAGTGCCCCCGGAGACATCTCCATCGGTCTCCATCGCCGTCTCCGCCGTCTCCATCGACCTCACCGCCATCTCCATCAACCTTGCTGTCTCCTATGATGAGGAGGGAGTTGTTCATCTCCGGGGCTAAGGGCTCTACCGGTAGCTATGTGGTTCACCTCTCTCTCCCATGATGTGATCTTTATGTGATCATGAGCTTTGTATCATGTTGAACAAGTAGATGTTATTATTCAGATGTTATGTGTACTCTAGTGGTGATTGTTAAAGTAATCTATTCCTCCTGCCTTGGTGTAACGGTGACAGTGCGTGCATCATGGTGGTACTTGGTTTAGGCCATGATTGTGATCTCTTGTGGATTATGAGAATAATTATTGCTATGATAGTTTGAGTGATCTATTCCTCCTTTCATGGTGTAATGGTCACAGTGTGTGCACCGTGTTAGTACTTGGTCTAAGTTGCAATGATATCTATCTTGAGTTGTGCTTTGATTTGGGTATCTCTATGAGTGGTGTTTGTCAAGTACTTGATGAACTTTAAGGGGTGCTTCTGTAGCCACTACACAATGATTAGTGTTATTCAATAGGAGAGTAATTCAGAGTACCATAGTGGAGAGAAGTTATCTATTTGTTCATTCATGTTATATTGTTGGGAGTGTGTCCACTAGTGAAAGTATGATCCCTAGGCCTTGTTTCCAAGCATTGCACACCGTTTACTTGCTGTTTTGTTACATGTTTGCTCGCAGCGATTTTTATTCCAGATTGTATTTACTACTTATAATCATCTATACCACTTGTATTTCACTATCTCTTCGCCGAACTAGTGCACCTATACATTTTACAAGTGTATTGGGTGTGTTGGGGACACAAGAGACTTTCTGTATCGTAATTGCAGGGTTGTTTGAGAGGGATAGCTTTGACCTCTTCCTCCCTGAGATCGATAAACCTTGGGTGATCCACTTAAGGGAAACTTGCTGCTGTTCTACAAACCTCTGCACTTGGAGGCCCAACACTGTCTACAAGAACAGACACGTGCATAGACATCAAGCTCTTTTCTGGCGCCGTTGCCGGGGAGGTAAGGTAAAAGGTACTCGCATCCTCCTGTGTGAGTGCTCGGAGTTATTTCCTTTAGATTCTGCAATTACATCTTTTTGTTTCTTGTTTTTATTTTCACTAGTTAGGCTTAATGGAAAACAAAGAGTTCGTTAGTCTTTTTCCTGAGTTTAGATATGAAGTGTTTGAAGAGAAAATTGAAAAACCTTTGGAGCTTAATTTGCATGCTAATAGTTTTGTTAGTATGAATGCTTTGAACACTGTTTTAGAAAAGTCTAAGCTTGGGGAAGCTGGTTTTGTTAAGCATAATATTTTTAGTTCCCCAGCTTTAGTGGAGAAAATTTGTTCTGATGATATTTTATCTCCCTTATATGATGTTCCTTCTTATGATGATATGTTTGATGAGTATGCTTTGTGAAATAGTTGTTCTCTAGCTTGTGATGATACTAAACCTCTAGTTTATGATGGTTATGATGATGAGTATAATATTTTCAGTTCACCTACTTTTGAGGAGAAAACTAGTTATGATTACAATATGCCTCCTATTTTTGATGATTATGGTGATGAGAATAATTATTCTGTTGAATCTACTCCTACTACTATTGTTCCTGTGGTGAGTATTAATTCTTTTATGCATGTGGCTCATGATAGGGATGTTTTATGTGATAGTTATATTGTTAGTTCTATTCATGATGCTACTGAAAGTTATTATGAGAGAGGGAAACATGGTTTGATGGATCTCAACAATATTAAGTTTCCCCTCTTTATGTTGCAAATCTTGAAGTGGCACTTGTTTTATCTATCCATGCTTGCTACTATGTGCCTCATTGATTTATTTTCTTACAAGATTCCTATGCATAGGAAGTGGTTCAGATATAAATGTCTTTCACATTTGCTTTTTGATGCTCTCAATTGCTTTAAGTTCCTATATGGCGCCTTTGCCTCAAGCTCTTATATGGCGCCCACATGAGCATCTTTGCAAATTACTGCGCCTAGCTCATAGGCGTTAAAGAAAAGCACTCTTGGGAGATAACCCATTGTTTATTTTCAGTACTTTTTCTTTTTGAGTCTTGGAAGTTATTACTACTGTAATAACCGCTCCTTATCCTTTTTATTTCGTTTTTGTGCCAAGAGAAGCCTCTAATTTGAGTGAGGTAAGATTTGGGGATGTTGCTGTCCTGAAACAGTTTTCGGTGCTGCACCGTAAAAATTCGTGAACATTCTCTGTATATCTTTTGGACCTGCGATTTCTTGTGCATATGCCCCAGGTTATATCCAAACTTTCATTAGTTGAACACTTTTTTATTTGAGCAACATAAAACCCCTAAAAAATTCGACCTTTGTCAGCTGTTCTGTTTTGACAGATTTCTGCCAATATTTGTGTTTGCCGCTTTATCGCTTTCTTTTTTAGTTCTTTTGATCATGAAACTTTTGGGGAAGTTGCTACAGTAGTTTATACTTTATATGTGGTGGTTTTGTGTTGAAACCTGAAGCAAAAAGGGTTGATTCATTACTATGCTTACACTAATGTTGCTAATAGAATTGTGTTTAGTTTTGTATGAAGGAAGTTTTCAAGTGTAGGGATTGGAGAATGATGAGATGAGTTGAAGAATGGACAAAAGATCAAGCTTGGGGATTCCCATGCATCACCCCAAGAAATATCCAAGAAGTACAAGCGTCAAAGCTTGGGGATGCCCCCGAGGCACCCCTTCTTCATCGGCAAAAATCAGGTCACCTTTCAAGACACTATATTTTTATTGCTTCATGCACTATGTGTTTTTCTTGGAGCGTCAGTTGTTTTAGTTTTCTTAGTTAGTTTAGTTTTGTTTGCTGCAATAATGGTAGATCACATCATGTTTCTTTTGGAGGAGATGAACTCGTTTTCATTGCCAAGAACACTCTAGTTTTCACTCTTATCGTTCAACGAGTGTCCTTCTTTTTCTGCTACTGCGTTTAGCTTGCATTTTTCGCCTTGGTTTTTGTTCAGATCTTGTTTTATCTTTGCATCAAGGTGTATTTTGACCTCTGGTCCATGTTGGTTTTCCTCAAAAGAGTTTCCTCAAAAAGGTTTGAATGGTGTTGGAAAAGAGAAAAAGCTTTATGCAAAATAGTGGTACAAGAAGGAGCTTGTGTAGACTGCGGCTTAGGCTTTTTCATGTCATGCTTGATGTCTTTTTGATAGTATGCTTAGTGGTTTTTCTGTAGCATGACTTGTCTCAAATAACTGAGATTGCTTAATGAGCCTTTGAAAAAATCATGCGTTGTTTTTATTATATGGAAGCATTTATTTGGTTTTCTCCTTGATGCTTTATTTGGGTTGACTTGGCGCATGCTTACACCATGTTGACTACAAAATAAGTCGCCTATAGCCTCTATGATCATTTAGTTTTTGACTTTTGATGCCATCTTATGCTTCTTTTAATGTTGCTTTGTCGCTTTGCATGATTATGGCCGTTATTGCTCTCTTAGTTGGTCGCTCCCAGTCTTTTGCTAGCCCTCATTTTGTACTGAGTATGAGCTCTACTCGTGCATCCAACTCCTAAAAACCAAGTTTGCCATTGTGTCCACTATAAATTCCTATGCATGGTATTTGTAAGCCATTCCAAAGTAAATTTTCATGTGCTACCTTTCAAAACTTTCAAAACACTTCTCGTTTTGTGACACTATTTTCAGCTCATGTGGACGTAGTGGTCGGATTTGCTATCTTCCATATTGCTTATTCCAAAAAGAAAAAAAAAAGAAAAAAGAAAAGAAAAAAGGCACTCCTCCATGGAATGTGAATGTTGGTGGGCACCCGATGAAATCGGTTAGCCATGGTTTGAGAAAGGAAAAAAGGTGGGGAGGACTGCCAAGCTTTAAAAAAAGAGCACAAAAGTGCCAATCTCTCTCTCAAAAACTTGCTTCATTTTTGTATGGAAGATAGTAAGAACCCCATTGCCAGTCGTTGACAAAGCCAACCACCTCTCAAAACCAATTTTTATCTCTCTGTTTTACAAATGAAAAGCTCTAGCACATGTTTAATCACTGCTTCCCTCTGCGAAGGGCCTTTCTTTTACTTTTATGTTGAGTCTCCACCTTCTATCTTTATGCACCATTAAGAGAGCATAGTTGTCATTCTGAGTATAATGTGCATTGTCCCAAAGTTTTCATTGATTGATTCATATTGTTGGTTTCACTTGTTCTCAAATTACTTGTATCTAGTCACCCTCTTAAACTTGAAGGTGTCCTATGCATTTATGTTTTGCTCTCTCATTAAGGACAAGCTGAAAACCATTTGTATGTTTTTCCTTATGATTTGAACACACGTTTGACTTTCATTGTTTCATTATTCATGATCTTTTGTTTGTGTTCATTTTCATGTTTACAACATGGTTGCTAAGTTCTTATTGTCAAGATTATATCTTCATGCCCATGTTTTAAGTTCTTATGATCCCAGCTCACAAATGCTTACATACTTGATCAAGATTGTGTAGGTGCATGTCTCCTCAAAAATTATTCTTTTGTTATCACTTACCTACTCGAGGACGAGCAGGAGTTAAGCTTGGGGATGCTTGATACGTCTCAAACGTATCTATAATTTTTGATGCTCCATGCTTATTTTTACACCATTTGCCTTGTGTTTCGTTACACTTCGTGGCGCTTTTATGCATTTTCCGGAACTAACCTATTAACAAGTTGCCACAGTGCCAGTTTCCTGTTTTCTGCTATTTTTGTGTTTCAGAGTGATACACAGGAAATATTCTCGGAATTGGACGAAACAAGTTCCTGAAGTCTTATTTTTCCCGGGAGCATCCAGACATCCGAAGAGAGGAAGGAGAGCGGCCACAGGCCTCCCTCACACAGGGCTGGCGCGGCCCAGGCCCTGGCCGCGCCACCCTAGTGTGAGGAGGCCTGGGGCCGCCTCTGACATCGCCCCTTCGCCTATAAGAAGCCTCGGGACGGAAAACCCTAAGGGAGTCGGCAATTTTCCAGAAACAGTTCTGCAGCTCCGCCGCCGCCACCGATGAATTTTGGGGGACAGAAGTCTCTGTTCTGGCACCCTGCCGGGACGGGGAAGTGCCCCCGGAGCCATCTCCATCGGTCTCCATCGCCGTCTCCGCCGTCTCCATCGACCTCACCGCCATCTCCATCAACCTTGCTGTCTCCTATGATGAGGAGGGAGTAGTTCATCCCCGGGGCTAAGGGCTCTACCGGTAGCTATGTGGTTCACCTCTCTCTCCCATGATGTGATCTTTATGTGATCGTGAGCTTTGTATCATGTTGAACAAGTAGATGTTATTATTCAGATGTTATGTGTACTCTAGTGGTGATTGTTAAAGTAATCTATTCCTCCTGCCTTGGTGTAACGGTGACAGTGCGTGCATCATGGTGGTACTTTGTTTAGGCTATGATTGTGATCTCTTGTGGATTATGAGAATAATTATTGCTATGATAGTTTGAGTGATCTATTCCTCCTTTCATGGTGTAATGGTGACAGTGTGTGCACCGTGTTAGTACTTGGTCTAAGTTGCAATGATATCTATCTTGAGTTGTGCTTTGATTTGGGTATCTCTATGAGTGGTGTTTGTCAAGTACTTGATGAACTTTAAGGGGTGCTTCTGTAGCCACTACACAATGATTAGTGTTATTCAATAGGAGAGTAATTCAGAGTACCATAGTGGAGAGAAGTTATCTATTTGTTCATTCATGTTATATTGTTGGGAGTGTGTCCACTAGTGAAAGTATGATCCCTAGGCCTTGTTTCCAAGCATTGCACACCGTTTACTTGCTGTTTTGTTACATGTTTGCTCGCAGCGATTTTTATTCCAGATTGTATTTACTACTTATAATCATCTATACCACTTGTATTTCACTATCTCTTCGCCGAACTAGTGCACCTATACATTTGACAAGTGTATTGGGTGTGTTGGGGACACAAGAGACTTTCTGTATCGTAATTGCAGGGTTGTTTGAGAGGGATAGCTTTGACCTCTTCCTCCCTGAGATCGATAAACCTTGGGTGATCCACTTAAGGGAAACTTGCTGCTGTTCTACAAACCTCTGCACTTGGAGGCCCAACACTGTCTACAAGAACAGACGCGTGCGTAGACATCAGCGGCGGTCGGCATGGCCGTACCAATTGCGCCTAACGCAACTTGGCATTGCAGACCGGTTCCAAAAGGTTACGTTGTCGTCATGGTGGATGATGTCAAGCAAGATTTTGAGGAGCTGAAGCTGGACCACCCTGCAGGGGAAGATAGGGACCTGACTGAACTAGGAGAAGCCAAAGGGGGGACTGTTGTATGGCCAAAGGAGCACATCGTGCTTCCAAATTATGTCCCGCCAAGGCCACCCACTCCTCAGAGCAGCAATCCACCTTTGCCGCCACCTCACCATTCTCCAGCGCAACCGTCACCTTCACCGCCTCACCACTCAGCGCAGCTGTCTCCACCGCCACCTCAGCCGTCTCCGCCGCCACGTCAGCCGTCTCCATCCCCTGAGCCTCAGAGACTAAAGCGGAAGTATACTAAGAGGGGCAGCACCACCAGCAGCAGCAAGAGCACGTTCCGATCACCGAAACGTAAGCTATCGCCCCTTCCAAGAGTACCTCATCAGAATATAAAGAAGCTTCCTTGCGAGAAGACAGATGAGGAAATTGCTGCGGCCGCAGATGCCCATTATGAACAGTGGAAGACTGACATGGCTAACAAGAAAAAGCCAAAGCCGACGGAGCCATTGATCTTCCCGGTCACCGCAGAAGATAAAGCCAAAGGAGCCGCGCTTAAGATTCAGCTTCACCAACCCATAGCGCTCACACCAGACTATAATCGCTCTATTACCAAGTCGCCTGAGGCAAAAGAGTGGAGAGTCGGGAAAGAAGTTGCCCAGCTCGGACAACAGAAAAATCAATCGATCGAACCGCTCAAAGTGTACGATACCAATGAGTGGAGAGCCCAGGAGCGGCATGATCCGAACATTGATCCGGAGTTTATTCAACTCTACGGAGAAAAGGCCAAGTTATATGGACTGTCTATTGCTGAGTACATGAGCCATCTGGATGAGTTCGAGGGGTACCAGCAAATAGCATACATATACCTGGTACGGGGCTCCTCTCATCAAACCCGAGTTAGTCAAAGATCTACCAACAAAAATGCAGAGATTGCATAACTGGTACATGCAAGCCTGTGCTGAATCCACAAACTGGATCTATGCTGGATATAAACACCACAATTACGGTCATGGAGATGGCTTCTTACTGATTGAATTTCTAGAATTATTTCAGTTTTACCAACAAGACACCCTCGACAAAACTATCATCAGTGCCTATTGTCTGTAAGTATTATTAAGTCTTTCTAGCTCAGCTCATTCGTTGCTTGTATAATCTTACTCATCATTATACTAATTATATATGCAGAATGAAGATTCTCGAATGCAACAAAGGAGGAATCTATGACCTTGGGTTCGTTGACTGCAATTTCGTTCATGAAGATACTCTCAAAAAATAAACCAGAGAGACAGAGGATAACTTGGTACAATCGTTGAAGTATTTCAGCAACAGAAGGGAAATACTATTTCCTTACAACTTCGAGTGAGTGTTACTGTCTTGTACACATTCTGTTTTCACTTACTCGATGTTAAGCGTATAATTGACTCGTTATGTCTGTGCAGCTTCCACTTTATTCTGTTAATCATTAATGTTGACGAAGGAGTAGTCAAAGTCATGGACTCAAAACGCACACCTTTAGGAAACTGGGCGAACATGCAGGAATGCCTCCAGAAGGCTTGGAAACGGTTCACCGCCAACACTAGGGGTGTTTGGAAGCCAGAGCTTACATTTCAACCATTGAATGTAAGTACTACTTGCTAGATCCGCGCATCTCTTTGATTGTAGTTTCAATACTATTATCATGCTTGATTCTTATTTTGATTGAACTCCGTTCTCGTAAAGTGCTTGAGGCAGGAAGCTGGGAATAACTTATGTGGATACTATGTCTGCGAGTTCATTTGCCAGACGACCAAAGAGAAGGGCGCGGACCAAAACTTCAAAAAACTTGAAGTACGATAAACAATAATCACAACTTTATTTTATTACCATCAACTGTGTTTAGTTTTATTCATATATTGATCCCCTTCTTTAAATTAGATCGAATGGATGCGGGACGGTCTTCTACCACAAGAACGCGTCCAAGCAATTCAAGAGAAAATTGTCGGATTCTTATTAGAACATGTCATAGATCTGAAAGGAGAATACTATTACCCGGTTCATTTAGAAGGGTGAAGTGTAAAAAAAGATGTAAAATCAAATTTGTGTGAGTTACCGTTTGTAATAGCGACCAAGCACGACGGATGAGACGTGACCATATAGGAAGCTGATATGGGGCACCTTGGTGCCCGGGCACCATGCTTCAAATACGTACATTTTGCTTACAATTATGCATACCCAAGGGTATACATACCCAAGATACATATACCCAACTCATACATACCCAAAATATGCATACCCAAGATACATATATACCCAGGATACACATACCCAATATATATATACCCGGAATACGTATATATATGTACTTTTACATACCTTAGGTATATATTCCAAAAAAATAACATACCTAAGGTATACATACCTCATTTATGTCTACTAAGTATGTGCAAAGTCATACATACCTTGGGGTATGTACAAAACATCACGTATTTTGTACGTATTGAGCATGGTGCCCGGGCACCAGGGTGCCCTGGTTATTTTACCTATATATATATATATATCGACGCGGATTTACTACCACCGGTGGTAGCTACGCATAGGCTTACCACCGTTGGATTCTGCAGATCGCTGACGATGACTTCACGGTTGAAACGGCATAGCACAACTGTCCACTCCTAGCCTGTTTGGGCCCGCTTGAATGTTGACAGCCCTACTCGTCCTTTCCAGCCCCACCAGATCGGCAGATCCCCACCAACCTCGTTCTCTGCCCGACCAGGCACCAGCCCGATCTCCGTGGCCCCCGCTCCGGCGCCCAGCAGGAGATGCGCACGGTGCTCGTCACCCCTTCTCCCTGTGATCCTAACGGCTCTGGCGGCGGCGCCCACCCTCCCTGCATCAATGAGTGACCCCATGGCGCGCCGATGCCGACGAGTCGAGCGCCTGCTCCATGACCACCGCTTGTGGTGGTGGCTGAGGAGATTGGGTGTCGTGGTGCTATGGGGCAGCGTCGTGGTGCCCTGGGCTGCCGCCCCTCCGCCCCGCCCCATCTCCAATCGCGGATGTCTGCCCCGCCACATCTCCTGGCGGTGGAGAAGGAGACAGTCGAGTGGAGAAGGGCGGCGCCGTACGGGTCGGTGAGCACCAGCGACGTACAGGAAAATCAGTAATTAAACCCCCATACCAGATCATAACACCCATCGCGTAATACAAGAAACCAAAAAAGGTGCAAATCTGGGAACTCAATAGCAAATCCTGAATTCAACCTGAGAAGAAAATAACCCCGAGATCTAAAAGATGTGGTCACAAAGAATTGAAAAAATGACAGGAGGGTGGGCCGCATCTCAGCCACCCCGTCGACATCGCCCAAGACAGAACTGTTGCTGCGGCCTGCTCCAGCCGGCCAGCGCGCTGAGCTGCAGGGACATGCGACGAGGCGATGCTCTCGGCAACCACGCAGTGGAGGTGCGGGTCCCACACGATGAAGGTTTGGCTGGCGATGACCCGCCCGTGGAGTTCATTGGACGCGCCGCGGAGCCAGGGCTGTTGACGACGGCCTGGTGGATATGCGGGGCATGGTGAAGATAGGATTAGAAATATCTGGGGAGAGAGACGAGTGGGTGGCAGGTGTCTCTGTGGAGGTTTGTTTTTTCTTTTTGATAGCCACCATGGTGGGTTGGCTAGTGTGAATGCTAACGGAATGTAGTTAACGGAGTTAAGTGAATCAATGGGTAGAAATGTCCTATAGGCTCATCCAATAGCTGTTAGATGGTGTATAGCTACCACCGGTGGTAGCCTACTATTATATATATATATATATATATATATATATATATATATATATATATATATATATATATATATAGGGTAGATCTAGTCTAAAATCGGTTGTAGATTAACAATCTACAACCAGCCTGTCCTATAAGGAGCCGATCCACTGGTTACCGGCCCGAACCAATACCACCTCAAACGAAAAAAACAAAGGCGACCTCATCCTTCCCAACCTCGCACTGACCCCGATCCCCAACTCCCGACTACAGCACGGTCCACCGGCCGACGGCCGCCCTGCGCGTCTACCCCGCTGCTGGCCACGCGCCGCGCGTCCTCTCCTCCCCGCTGCCGGCCCATCCCCTGCAGCAGTGGCCGCGAGTCTCCATGGCGATGTCGGAAGGAGCGTCGACGGTCCACGGAAGAAGAGGAGACGCGGCGGAGGACGTCGCGGAGGCGGTGCTCGTCGCAGGACAGCGCGACGGGGCCGGAGGCGCCGGCCGGAAAGCCGTACTCCTCCTCCGCCTGCCTGAGAAGCTCCAGGAACGCCGGGTGGCCCAGGTGCGCCAGCCGCACCACGAACCGAGCGCCGTCCGCGCAGACCGCCACGTGCCCCGCCGGTACCGCCCCGGACCCGGAACTCCGAGCGCGCCACCGCCGCACGGCGCGGCGCAGCCAGGCGACCGACGGGATCGTGATCACGTTGCACATGCTGCCTTGCTTGGCTCCGACGGCAGAATTCGCGCGTTCTCCTTGCTTGCTGCTGCTCTCCGCTCCGGTTGGGAGTTGGGAAACTTGGTGGCGAGCTGTGGGATGTTGGGTGGAGTGGAAGAGTTGGACTTGGCACCCGCGCCACCCCGGCTTCCTCGCCGCCGGCAGGCCCTGTGCCACCCACGTTCTCCGCCGCTGATTGGCCCCGGCGCAGCTCCTGCTTCCCGCGCCGCCGGCGCCCATTGTATCCCGCGCCGCTGCCGGCCCATGCCGCCGGAGCCCCTGTGCTGGTGTCGCCGGGCGAGTGGCTCCACCAGCGAGGCCATCCTCTCCGGCCAGCACCGCGCTTCCGTTGACAACGACCTGAACTTTCTTGTGGCAGAACCTGAACTTTTCTAGAGAAACAACGGCGTGCTTGTTGGTAGCTAATGACTACCATCTAGGCGTGATTGTGGTGTGGGAGCCGCCTACCAGGACGCGAGCTTGACAACCCACCAAACATGGCGTGAGATCGAGGGCGCCTGTCCAGGACGCGAGGTTGACGGTGCTCTGGTGCTCCCGACGGCCGCCGCTCATTTGATGTATTTTGGCCGTCCTCTGCAGCATAGGAGGCAATTGCGGCAATAGCAGTTTCGTGCACGCGGGCTTCTTGATCTCACACGGCAATACAGCTTTTGCAAATACGGTACTAGTACAGTTTCTTATCGGTGAGAAGTATAACCATCAACTCATGGCAGTTTAGCCACGAAAATATATATTTGTAAAAAAATACTGTAGAAAAAATAGCTAGGCAGTTCAGATACACTTACGACAAAAATACATGCATAGTACATAGGGCAGTTCTGGTACGCTAGAGGGAAATACAAGTGGAAGGGACTCCGCAAAATTTAGGTGACTAACGAAGCAGCTCAGTTGCCCTAGCAAAAAAGTTTAGGAACACGGACTCGTAAAGTTCAGACACTTCAGTTCACCTCGAACATGCTAAAAAAATTTATTTAAACCAGATTTCATTTTTACTAGCATGGGCAGTTCAGTTCAGGCGCACCAAACGCGACAGTTCATCTCAAACATGCTAGAATTTTTATTTTAATCAAATTTAATTTTTACCACTACGGGCAGTTCAAGAGTGCGAGTGGGGAAAGTTCTGGCGCACCAAATGCGGCAGTTCACCTCGAACATGCTAGAATTTTTTTTAAAATTGGATTTAACTTTTGCCACCACGGACAGTTCAGGAGCACGCGTGGGGGAAGTTCAGGCGCACCAAACACGACAGTTCAACCACGAAAACATATTTTTCTTATTTGTAGAAAATAGTAAAAAGATATACATTTTGAGAAAAGCAAAAAATATTACATGGGCAGTTTAATTCCGTTTATAAGAAAAGTGCACGTGTAGTTAATCAGCAGTTCAGTTGCCTAACAAGGGAAGTACAGGCGTGCACAACTTTCGAAAGTTCAGGTGCACTAACAAAGGTAGTTCATAAAATGCAATTTTGAGGCGCGACTCTTGGCAGTTCAGTTATACTAGCACGGACAGTTCAGGACCACGATCGGGAGAAGCTCATGCACACTAACGAGGAAAGTATAGGCGGGCTCGGCTCTGGGAAGTTCAAGTGCACTAAGACGACAATTACAAAAAATCACAAATCCGATGCACGACTCCCGATAGTTCAGGTACGCCTCTCGAGGCAGTTTAGGTGGTTATAAGGAGAGTACCCAGCCAGTTTGCGTAAGTTTTCGAGGGAAGTACACATAGTGATCCATCAAGACATAGTGAAAAGCGGGTAGCAGAACCCAACTCTTGGCAGTTCAATTGCACTAGCGTGGGCAGTTCAGGACCGTGACCCTGAAAAGTTCAGGCGCACTAAGGAAGGAAGTACAGGCGGGCTCGATTCCGAGAAGTTCAAGCGGACTAAGAGGCAATTCAAAAAAATTGCAAATCCGATGCATGACTCCCGACAGTTCAGGTGTGCCTCCCAAGGCAGTTCAGGTGGTTATAAGGGGAGTAATCAGGCAGTTGTTTTCGAGGGAAGTACACATAGTGATCTATCAAGACATAGTAAAAAAGCGGGCAGTTTAGTTGCACTTACGAGAAAAGTTCACGTAGTGACTACGAGAAGTACATGAAGGTGACTAGGAAGTACAGGTAGTGACTCCACAAAAGTAGACGTAGTAAATCAAGGCAGTAAAACCAAAACTCGAGGCAGTTCACATGCGTGCTACAAGAAAGTTCAGGTAGTAAATCAGCCGAGATGCTATCTCTGAATTTTCTGTTTCTTGACGTTAGGCAGTAAGGGAAGTGCAGTTGTAAATAGAGTAGTATCAAAGCACTAGTCGAGATGGGAAGTACACACGCACGATGGCAGGACTCGTCGATGTGCTCTCTAGCGTCTCTACTAAAGGAGCAGTACAACTTCTTTTTTAGAGAGAAACATCCAGTACCGATATTTATTAACTGGAACTTGGAAGTGTACTCGTTTCTCCATAAAAGTTGCGCCTAATGGATTTTAGTTTAAGCAAATAAAAATTTAATTACACATATAGAAAAATTATGTTGTATGTAATAGGCAGTTCAGGTGCTCTGTTTTTTCCAAGCGGACATTCCATGTATTTAACTTTTACCACCAAAGACAGTTCAGGAGTGCGAGTGGAGGAAGTTCAAGAGTGCGAGTAGCAGTAGTTCAGACGCACCAAACGTGGCAGTTCACCTCGAAAATGCTAGAAATTTCATTTTAATCGGAATTATTTTAACCACTACGGGCAGTTCAAGAGCGCTAACCAAAGCAGTTCAAGTGTACTACTCGAGGCAGTTCAGGTGGGCTTATGAGGGAAGTGCAGGTGGTGGCTAGAGGTAGTTTAGGTGTACTAGCAAGGCATTTTAGAAAACTCAACCGTGATACACGACTCAAAGCAGTTCAGATACACTTACGACAAAAATGATGGGTTCGTAGCATAGAAAACAAAAATTTTCCTACGCATGAACGCATAAACTGGCCAAGAAACTCTACGAGATGGTAGCAACGGATACTCACCCTCGACGACCGTGAGCGGGGATTACGTTCCCGCACAAACGTTGACGATGGAGAGTTGGTGAAGACGCACGTAGTCGACGTAGTTGTTCACTTGATGTAGTCGACGTTGTGGTTCACTTGACGATCACAAGATCGTGTAGTCGGCGCCACAAGTGGCAGCGCCCCCGTACTCGCACACACGTGCAGCTCGACGTCGACTCCTCCACGCCCTCGGTCCAGCGGGGCAGCGGAAGAAGGGATCCGCCGGACACTCCTCCACACACTTCTCCAAGTGTGTGAACTACGAACTACTATTCCGGCAGTGCTTCGCTAAGCCAAGACGGAAAGTGGGCAGCAACTATGCAAAGGAGGGAGGATCAAGAAGTGTGTGTACAAGGGAGAGAGAGGGGGGGTTTATATAGAGGAGGAGGGCAGCCAAGGGGCTGGCCGGCCAAGGGCCTCCCCTCCTCTTCATTTCCCCTCTTTATTCCCTTTATGGAGATTAATCCCTCATCAACATGAGGTAACCCCCATTTTAATGCATGACATTCATGCCAATTAAAATTCACACTTATTGATTTAATAAAACATTTTTATTTCTTTAATATTTGTTAATTCATTCAATTAACAAACATTAACAAATACACCCTTGAGTTATTTCGATATCCCGAAACAGTTTCGGTGCTTTTCTGAAACAACCCTTATGCTGTCCTGTAATTCGATCGGAGTATCGTATCCACTCAAAAACGACGACGAGCCTTAAGTGTGTCACCCTACGGTTCGTGAATAACGTGGACATGATCGAGACTCCTCTCCGATCAATAATCAACAGCGGGATCTGGAAATCCATGATGACTCCCACTTACTCAACGACTAGTGATCGTGTGAACCGGTGAACGTAGTTAATTCAGGTTTGGAAACTTTTTGTTTTCCTTGTTCCAATCGCGCCATACGTTTGGGGAGCGCCATCTGTTTGCCTTTCTACAACGTTTTCATACCCCCATCGAACACAAAACCAAAAAGATCAAGAGCTCATCCGCACCCTACTAACAACCGTCTTGTCCAACGTTCACATAGTCGCCATCGAAAACAAAACAAAAGATGGATAGCACTAGAGCTCAACTTCATGTCAGAGAAGCGGCATGACATTCGCAGACCGGTACAATCGGGTACCTGTAAAAAAAACAAAACTCGAATCCACACCATGCCAAGAATTGAAGGAATCTGGAAACTCACTGCTGCTCTCTTTCCCGTCAGTAACACGAAAAGTTTCCAAAACCTACACACGCAGAGGCCCACACATGGATTCCTTCCCAGAGAAGCCACTCTTGCTGGACTAAGAGAGAGAGAGAGTACAATAGTACAAAGTACAGGCCGGTGTAGCTTTTGAAAACTTTCCAACAACACATTGAAACTTTCCAAAACTTGTTGGTGCATGCATGGCCACCTGTACACAAAAAACAAAAACCACTCTCTATTGCTGACGGTGGCCACTACAAGCTAACGGTGGCATTTTCAAGATGTGATCCCGGTGAGCATGTGCTCCCCATCATCCAACGGCAGCGCTGGTATGCACAGCTAGCCACCCGGCTAGCAAATCCGCGTTGTTCCTTTATTATTGCTGTATATATATAGTACTATTAAATTGAATACAAAACACACCAAATAAAACCCTAAACCCTAAATGGAAAAAAACACAAAACCATGCAGAGATCAACGATCCCGGTTCGTGCTACGAACCGGGACCAATGACCCAGACCCCCTCGCGCTGCAGCGCGTCCACGTGGAGACCTATCGGTCCCGGTTCGTGCTGGAACCGGAACCGGCATTGGTCCCGAGTAATTGATCCCGATTTGGCAACCGGGACCAATGGCCCGCACGAACCGGGACCATAGGGCATTTTTCTACCAGTGTATGTAGCGTATGTTGAGCTGGCCGGGTTGGAGCTGGCCAGGTGGAGCAACTAGTTGCGGAATATTTACTCTCGAATAGGAAGCCATGTTCTGGCCAGAACGTTTTTACACACTTGTCCAAAACCGGTCTTGTTCAAAAAAAATGTCAAACCATTAATAAGGCATAGAAGAGCTTGTTTTTTATGTAATTTATATGCGAACAACACATGTATTGATCCATGTGATGTCTGTTCAGGGCGCTTGTTCATTAACACTGGTGTTGGTCAAGATGACCCGATGAGGGCCTATAACCTTGTTATTTTTATTCAATCTATCTAACCACTTGTTGTTGGTTCATAAACACTTGACTCCCGGTCTTCTAAACAAATTAGAGTCTAAAACAAAGCAGTTGTTGGAGTAATGGAATCTCTATGCTGGCTCATGGCTGTCAAATGAGCATGACAGTACATCATGCATAGCATAACCGCACCTTGGACTCGTTTATGCAGATAACTATAGTAAGCTAGGGAATGAATGCGTATAGGTTATGAATACTGCCAGCGAACTCAACGGTTGCACGTTCCTGTGTAGTGTGTAGCCCACGTTTGTTTCCGCTAAAGTAGCTGATATTAGTCTGCTAGCTCGTGGTTGTTACTGGCACTCCATGTACATACACTTATCCGTTTTGCTAGTTCTCAGTAAATTGAAAATTAGCTTAGGACTGAGTAAGATCTTCTACTATAGAACAATGTATCTATAACCTTATCCCCGTCCCAACTTCTTCTTCTTGGCGAGGGTGCGCCCCAGAGCCACCGCCAACGCGGCTGGCTGCGGCGGTGGTGGTGAAGGAAACAAAGAAACTTAAGGTTGGGGTGGAAAGCGTGTCGGTGCCAGAGAAGGCGCGGCCACTCGCCAGGGCGGTGCCGGATCGGCGGAGGTGAAGCTTGGAGCAGGGCGGAGAGGTGAGGTGCGCGGCAGCGCGCCGACCGCAGGTGGGGTGGACGGTCGGCTCAGTGAGGCCATCACGTACAAGACTGGAAACTATTTTCTACATCGGATCGCGTTTGATTTATACCGCCACCACTAAACCACAATGCACCTTGTCGCCAAGAGACTTGCCTCACTGAGCCACATTGGGAGAGGATAATACATGTGAACGCATCTGCGGAGCCCAAACACGCACGCGTTTGGCACCAAATGGGACCTCCCATTAGCGGCTCAGAAAGGATGCGCCGCATGAAGAAAGTCCGACTTGGGCTGGCCCATTCGTTTCTTTTTCTTTTACATGTTCTATTTTTCATTATATGATTTCCGTTCTGCTTTTTCATCCTTCTTTCCTTTTCTTTATTCATTCTTTCGTAATTGTTTATATTTTAAAATTTTCTAGAATTTCAAAATAAAATATAAAGTATGTTATTTAAACTCTGAAAAATTCTTTAATAATGAATCATGAACATGTGTCAAATATTCATGAAGTTTTTTAAAAAAATGAACAAAATTTAAAAATAATGAAAAATTAAAAGTCATGAACACAAATTCAAAAATCAAGAAAAAATTTGAAAAATAATGGAGCTATTTTTAGAAATTCATAAAAATAAAAATAATCGTCAAGCATTTTTAAAAATCATGAACCAAAAATCAAATTCATGAACAAAATTTTAAATGCTGGGAACATTTCTCAAAAATCTTAAAAAAAAATTGGAAAAGCGTTAACATTTCTTGAAATCGTAATTAAATTATAAAATAGTTAACCTGTTTTAAAAAGGAAAACTGAAAATAAAAACAAGAAAGAAAAAAGATAGTAGAAAGAGAAAATAAAAGAAACAGAAAAAAGAGAAGGAGGCTAAGTGGCCGTCCCAATGCGACGCGGGGTGCGGCACGAGCCTCCGGTGCCGCAATGGGCGGCATATAGGATTACCGCGTGCCACCGCCATTTCTTCATTCGGCCCAGTAACGTAGATTCGACAGCATGATGGAATACTGGCTGGGCTTCCATTTCCGTTATGCATTTCCTCTTGGACTCATCGCCCTGGGCTACATAAGGCCCGTGGTCAAAATTCGCCGTGGGCTGCTCCTCTGTTTTTTCGCTGCGCCGTCGTACAAACATTCGGAATAGCACCCATCGCCCAGGAATCATCTCTTGCTACAGACCTCGACGCAGGGGGCTGGAAAAGAGACGGCAGTGTCCGGTATGCACTTCACCTGTATTTTTTGAAACAAGATAAAAGAATTGTTTTTTTATTAATAAATAAGAAATACGGAGTTTGGCAGGTTTATTAACAGGAAACTGGCCGAAAAGCGATACACAAGCGCTCGACGACCGTCAAGGGTGAACTCAGCCATCCTGGCTACCACCCACAGGAGCTCCTCGAAGCTCAAGTCAGCCATACCAAACAGACGACTCCTCAAGTAGAGCCTGACAGCTCCGATTCTGATGAGAAGCTCTGGAGAGGCGATGTGCAAGACCCGAGACGAGGAAGAGCATCACCATCGAACCGCCCCTTGAAGGTCATCGTACACAGCTCAACTGGAAACACTCTGAAGGATATAGCGGCTTCGACTTCACAGCAAAAGGAGACCGACAGAAAGCCACCCGGACACGCTGGAAACGGAGCCGACTAACACGATCTTGCCGCAACCAGACCCTTGCTCATCACAATTGTCGTTGCACACTAGCCTCCACCCATATCCAGCCCGCCGGAGCGCGCGAAGAGGGTCAAAGTCTTCAAGACGACGCCCTCAAGAGGGGAAGACTTGACCCCGAGGATGGAGAAAGGTCGGTGAGCTCCACGACGGCCCCCAAGGAGGACCCCTAGGCAGCTAGACAGCAACGGCGGAGACCTCAGCGCCGCCGACCCGTCCTCCCCTAGCCCACACACCTCCGCACAGGAACCACCACCGCCCGACCTGGGAGCTTAGAAGCACCGCCACCATCACCCGCACCACGCGGAGACGAAGAGCCAAGCCGCCAAACTTTCCACTAACCGAGCACCGATGCAGACCACCACGGACGCCGCCAAGCACCACAGAGAGGAGGCGCCAACGCGGAGCCGACGGCTGCAGGCGCGAGCTGCCAGATCCGGCCGCCGAGCCACCCAAGCGGCCGCTCGACCACCCAGAGATCCCGGGGCCGCCACCCCAGCGACCAGCTCCGCCGGAGGACAGTGCCATTCAGGGCCACCGCGCTACTCCGGCCGGAGTTCCCACCGAGCAGGAGGACAAGGCCCCCATCGACCCAGCCGCGCGAGGAGAAGAAGGGCCCGCGGCCGCTGTCTGCTACGAGAATGTGGTAAGAACACATTCTGCTCCGGTAAACGGCTGCAAGAAGACAACCTGTGACTTATGGGCATGTACTCACAATTTCACATGCGATTAGGAATGTATTCACAGTGGGTAGTATTTTCTGTTTATCAGAAATTTCTTTGCTTTTCTTTTCTTTTTCTGTCATTGAGCTGCAAAGTTTGAACAGCAAGTTTAGGCGCAGTACTAGTAGAATGTTTTTACATGAACAAGAATGGACTTCGCAAAGACTTTCACAACGCCACAACGGATACCTCTGAAACATTTCGGAGTTCTGATCCACGGCATAACTGCGAGCGCTGCGGCTCTAGGTCTGCATCTCAAGGAATCAAGCTGGCCAAACATTTAATCCTGGCGCAATAAACCCGGCAACTTACTCAGCGAGTACAGTATGGTGCTGCATAGCGCACGGCGTACGTGCGTATGCAGGCTGTTGGATTGCGTGCTACCTGTCCGTGTGACTGCGATGCCATCAGTATATATACTCTCATACAGAGGAAATTGCGCGTAACACCACCTGTTGGTGCTGTTTTTGCATGGAACACAGTTTAGGAACTTTTTTGTATGAAACACCAGGTTTTGCCGTAAACTGTTGCGCAAAACACTAATCTCGTTATTAGTAGGATAGACACCCAATTAGATACGTAGGTCGTATTAGTAGTGCTAACGTGGTCTTCTTCTAATTGGAAGGAAGAAAATTTCTTTTTATTTATGAACTACTTAAATTTTAATTGGAAGGAAGAAAATTTCTTTTTTATTTATTTAAGAATTACTTGAATTTTTCAGTCCGGTTGCGAGGTCTTAATAGTGAGTATAAATCATAGTTTCATTTTTTGATCGGTGCAAACGGTCCCGTTTTGAGGTCGTCTCTTCCCGGACACGCCCCCAATGCGATAACTCAAAGTGAAAGAAAATTTAAATTTTCATTTACATTTTGCTATATGTCATAAATTTGAATAAATTTAGCTGAAATTTAAAATAAACTATCTAATATAATCGAGATCATCGCCGTGGCGCGCGCGGTATGTCCACATGGTGTACTCCTCGCATTAGAAGTTTAAATGAAAATTTAAATTCATGACATATAACAAAGTTAAAATGAAAATTTAAATTTATGACATATAACAAAGTTTAAATCAAAATTTATGACATATAACAAAGTTTAAATGAAATTTTAAGTAGTTCAATAATAAAAAATAAATTTTCTTCATTCCAATTACTAAAAGGCCACGTTAGCAATAGTAGTATGACCTATGTACCTAATTGGGTGTCTATCCTATTAATGATAAGATTAGTGTTTTGCGCAACAGTTTACGACAAAACTTGGTGTTTTCTGCAAAAAAGTTCCTAAACTGTATTCTGTGCAAAAAGGCACCAACAAGTGGTGTTACCTGCAATTTCCTGTCTCATACACCACATCACTGAATAACAATGATAAATACAGTAGCCAATTGAGCAACAGATGCCCCTTGCTCTGCTTCTGCAGCAGCAGCAATGCCTATCTCGGCCATCTGCTCATGTGGGCTTGGGAGATGAGGCTGGTGACTCGGACAGATTGCCCCAGAACTGCTTGTTCTAGGATTAGGATCCCCAAATACCAAACCTTGGATGTATTTGCAGAGTGACCCGTGACTGAAGCAGGTTTTTGGCAGTGGTGTACGACTGTGGGAATTTATATACGGCTATTATTGGACAGACAGCACGTTTCTTCTCACACCGCACACACCTGCTTCAAAAAGATAATTGCTCCTTTTCATAAGCTTAGGGGTATCAAAAAACAAACCCTAGCCACAAAAGAATGGAAGTTTCTGAAAATTTAGTTCGGCACATGAGAGCATATGCTCCTGCCATAGGAAAGTAATATCAAAAAATCTCAAACAAAAATTATGCGCTTACGTTTCAACATTTCATTTGTGCACGCCTAGTTTCGCGAAAAATCAATATTTTTTATGCCTTGTGTAAAAAAGATAAGAAATGTCTCGTACAAAGCTATTTTTTAACTCCAAATTTTATCTCTTTTATATATGACACACAAAATATCGTTTTTCATGGAACGACTTTATGAGCAAATAGAATGTCGAGACATAAGCGCTAATATTTTTATCCAATATTTTTAAATCAAAATTTAGAAACCGGAAGCATATGTTCCTGGGTGCCAAAACACCACCCCTATAAGTTTCACTCTTCATCAGTTCGCCTCATCGTTGATAGCTGTTTTGGCGAACTGAAACAATCGAAGCACAAAATGCAGTGTTAACTTCCTTCTTTGTTAGATTTATGTGAGCCTGATGATGGGATTCAGGAGTTGGAGGCAGCGCCATACAAGCGTTCTTCTCACCGGAGTTCGTACTTTGCACCATTCACACTTCGTAATTTTCGTTTTCTTCGCATGTGTTCGGTCACAAAGTACTCCCTCCTTACAAAAAAATAACATAGTACAGATTTCACCAACAAGATAATGAACATCTACAGAGCAGATAAATAGTAATTGAGTCACCATAAAATAAATATTTTGTAGTATATTTATTGTGTATACTCCCTCCGGTCACAAATATTTGTCTCTAACATGACGTATCTAGACATATCTTAGTGTCTAGATACATCATGTTAAAGATAAGTATTCATGGTCGGAGCCTAGATCTGAATATTCCAATTTGTCTTGACGGTATTTCTATGCTCTTTAGAAGTACATGGACTAAAAAAGATTGCACTCTTCTCCGTATTTACTCATTGTCCAGTTGCCTCATCATAGGTTTGGAGAATATCATCCAATCTTCTCGCAGTCACCTCATTCGCATTAATGAAAATTAAGCTATCATTAGCAAATAAAAAGATGAGAAATCCAAGGAGATCGATTACAGACCCGCACCCCTCTGTCCACAAAGCTCGTGGAGTACTTGTGAAGCATTGTTGATAACCCTTCACCGCAGAACAGGAACAAATATGGGGATACTGGTTGGCGACTTCTCTTCTTCTATTGTGAACCCAACATCTCGTCATCACCCTCGTATTCTGAGTTATATTAGTACCTCACAACTCAATATCACTCTTATGTGCTTACCACCAAATTCAGGGGCAAGGGTATGTCATTGTACTCAGAATTGGCATAGACTCAATTTGAATGTATGTACCAAATTCTCTATTGCATTAGTTCAATCTGCTCCCTAAATCGGTTCGAATCTGATGAGTCGTTTAGTCGACTTACCGGTGCCCGTGCACATTCCTATTATGGGAATGGGTCATTAGAGCATGTGGAAATATATATGGTTACATAAAAATCCCATCGTTACATTCTATTTTGGATTAGGAATAAGTTGTAATCCACAACTTTATAGATAGGGTAAAAGAACATATGAAGCCCCCATGTGCGGTTTTGGTAATTAATGACAATTCCTATTAATGGTTGCACTGAGTTATGTTTGTAGGACTTGTCCATAGACAGAACCATTTGTTGGATTCAGGGTTGTAAGAAGAAGACAATGAAGAAGGTTATGTCACAACCAAGGTGTTATTCAAGGAATGATCAGAAGATTGGTCATAAGGGAGTTGAGCCTATATCGAGTGTGTCTTTAAGAATAAGATTGTGAACTCTCATGTGTATCTTCAAGACACCATCATTATAAAGAAAGAAGAATTGATTCAAGAATTGCTCAAGTCGCACCGCAAAGTTCAAGATAGGCATCTAGAGATATCATATGCTTGAAGCTTGCCGCATATATTATGATCATGGATAAGTGAGGATATGCTTAAAGAGAGTCTTTTCCATAGTGGAGTATGAGGGAGCAATTCGTAAGACTTCACCAAGCAAGCACGATCAAGAAAGGTGTTCCAACTTGAGGGAGACAAGACCGTCATCATCTAGCTCAAGTGGAACGCGCAAGACAAAGGTATGTTCTTGATAGGGTTTCTTTCTTACCGGTCTCATGGTGTTAGTTGTGTGACCAGGTTATGGGATCGGTAGTCATACTATCAAGCGGGGCTCTCGAGTGAGTAACTTAGTTGTATCGTTCGTAGAGAGGTCAAACCTTTCATCATTTAGTTTTATCCTCCTTTTTTGGACTATGATGTTTTCTATGGATGAACTTGTATAGATCGTTGTGGTGATTCCAATGAGCCTAAGATCATCCAAAACGGAGTCCGGATGCAAAAGTTATCGCCGTTTTTGCATTGCTATTTTATTCTAGGCCGAATAATCTGGGCCAGAAGGGGGCGGATTATTTGAATACTCCGGCCATCGAAATTCTGCTAAGGACTTCTGCGTGCAGCTCTCTATATAGGGGCAGATTTTTCCCCAGGGGGGGGGGGGTAAACCGGCTATGGGAGGATGTATAAATACCCATCCACTTCTTCTTCCTTGGTAAGCTCGTTTTGCTCTCTCTCTCTCTCTCCCCTCCATTGTTGACCTTGGAAAGCTTGTCCTTCTCTCAATTCCTCTCATGATTCTTGCATATCTTTGAGAAAAAAGTGAGAGATGATCTAGATCTATATTTCCACCAATCAATCTCTCCTCTAAATGAGGGGAACATAGTGGGTCTAGATCTTAGAGTTCTTTGTGGATTTCCTTAGTTCTTCCTCTCATATCTCTTTATAGCATTAGTTGCTTTGGTGAGATTTGGTTGAGAAGGATTTGAGCACTTTGTGTCCTCTTGCTATTGCATTTGGTGCATTGATTTGAGTTCTCCTTGGAGATTCGTGGAAGTGAAAGTAAGAATCTTGTTACTCTTGGGTTCTTGGAACCCTAGATGACTTTGTGGCTTTGTGGTGCCTTGGTGGATATTCCTGGGAGCCTCCAATTAAGTTATGGATGCGTGCCCCAAGCTTTGCGTAAAGGCCCGGTTCCGCCTTGAGGAACCCCTTAGTGCAAGGTGAAATAGGCCTTTGTGGTAAAAGTTCACCGGAGAATAGGGTGAGGCCTTTCTGGCGTTGGTTAGGCCTTTCTGGCAACCACACCCCTTGATACGTCTCAAATGTATCTATAATTTTTGATGCTCCATGCTTGTTTTTACACCATTTGCCTTGTGTTTCGTTACACTTCGTGGTGTTTTTATGCGATTTCCGGAACTAACCTATTGACAAGATGTCATAGTGCCAGTTCCCTATTTTCTGCTATTTTTTGGGTTTCAGAAAAGCTACACGGGAAATATTCTCGGAATTGGATGAAACAAGTTCGGAAACTCCTATTTTTCCCGGACGGAGGACGAGGACCAAACGGGAGCCGGAGGGGGGCCAGAGGCTGGCCACACCACAGGGGGGCGTGGCCCAGCCCCTGGCTGCGCCCACCCATGGTGAGACCCCCCTGGTCCACTCCTGACGATGCCCCTTCGCCTATAAGAAGCCTCCCGACGGAAAACCCTAAAACAATCGGCAAATTTCCAGAAAGAGTTTCGCAGCTCCGCCGCCGCCGCCGACGAATTTCGGGGGACAGAAGTCTCTGTTCCGGCACCCGACCGGGACGGGGAAGTACCCCCGGAGCCATCTCCATCGGTCTCCATCGCCGTCTCCACCGTCTCCATCGACCTCACCGCCATCTTCATTGCCGTTGCTGCCTCCTATGATGAGGAGGGAGTAGTTCTCCCCCGGGGCTAAGGGCTCTACCGGTAGCTATGTGGTTCACCTCTCTCTCCCATGATGTGATCTTTATGTGATTGTGAGCTTTGTATCTAGTTGAATTGGTAGATGCTATTATTCAGATATTATGCTACTCCCGTGCTTTATATTTGTAATCTCCGGAGATACCTTATATCATGGTGTGAAGGTGACTAGTGTGCGCATCATGTATATCTTTTTGGTTAATGTCTCTATGAATTGTTGGTGTTTGTTGGAACCATCTAGTGCGTTCAAGGTGATAGTGTGGGACAATCTAGTTTGAAAAAATACGGACTTTGAGGTGTGCTTCGTAGCCCTACGCATGATTAGTGTTCGTTATCAATTGGAGAATTGTTTTGAGTTGCATATTGATGATAGTATCTATTGGTTCAATTATGTTATATTTGTTGAGAGTGTGTCCACTAGTGAAAGTATGATCCCTAGGCCTTGTTTCCAAGCATTGCACACCGTTTCCTTTCAGTTTTGTTACATGTTTGCTCACAATGATACTTATTTCATATTACATTTACTACTTATAATCATCACTACTACTTGTATTTCACTATCTCTTCGCTGAACTAGTGCACCTATACATCTGACAAGTGTATTGGGTGTGTTGGGGACATAAGAGACTTTCTGTATCATAATTGCAGGGTTGCTTGAGAGGGATAGCTTTGACCTCCTCCTCCCTGAGTTCGATAAACCTTGGGTGATCCACTTAAGGGAAACTTGCTGCTGCTCTACAAACCTCTGCACATGGAGGCCCAACACTGTCTACAAGAACAGACGCGTGCGTAGACATCAAGCTCTTTTCTGGCGCCATTGCCGGGGAGGTAAGGTAAAAGGTACTCACATCCTTTGGCTACTAAGTCTTTTAGTTGCTGGTGAGTACTGGGAGTAATTTCCTTCAGATTCTGCAATTATATCTTTTTGTTTCTTGTTTTTATTTTCACTAGTTGGGCTTAATGGAAAATAAAGAGTTCTATAGTATTTTTCCTGAGTTAGGATATGGAGTGTTTGAAGAGAAAATTGAAAAATCTCTGGAGCTTTATTCGCATGCTAATAGTGTTGTTAGTATGAATGCTTTGAACACCGTTATTGCTAATGCTATAGAAAACTCTAAGCTTGGGGAAGCTGGTTTTGTTAAGCATGATATTTTTAGTTCCCCAACTTTAGTGGAGAAAATTTGCTCTGATGATATTTTATCTCCCATATGTGATAATTCTAATGATGCTTGTGCTCCTCATCCTTTTAAAATACCTATGAAAATTGTCAAACGTGCTATGAATAACTACTATTTAGGAGATGGAACTGTCCATCCTGGTGATCATTTGCTCTTTATACATGAATTATGCGAGTTGTTCAAGTGTGCAGGTATTTCGATGAACCAAGTTAAGAGGAAGCTATTCTCTTTATCACTGAAGGGCAGAGCTACAGAATGGTATAAAACACTGAAGGATGGCCGATCTATTAATTGGGAGGAAATTGTACCTCTCTTTTATTCTAAATTCTATCCTTCTAGTGAGGTTTATAAAGATAGGAATTATATTTATAATTTTCATCCGCATGATGGAGAAAGCATTGCCCAAGTGTGGGGAAGATTGAAGTCACTAATGCTTAAATGTCCTATTCATGATCTTCCCCGTAATATTGTTATTAATAATTTTTATGCAAGGCTTTCAGGATATTACAAGGACTATCTAGATGCATGCTTTGATGGGTCTTTCACAAGCAAGGATGTTGAAGCAAAGTGGGATCTACTTGAAACAATTCAAAACAATATTGAAGATTGGGATAGCGACAAAGGTAAAGGATCAGGTATAAATTATGAGTATGATTGCATTAAGTCTTTCGCTGAAACTGCTGATTTTCAAGAGCTTAGTGCTAAATATGGTCTTGATCCTCAAATTATGGTTAATTGCTTTAGCGCCTTTGCTTCCCATATTAATGTTCCCAAAGGAAATGGGGACGTGTATCATGAACCTTTTAAAGACACTTGCATAGAAAGTGATATTGTTATTGATGATTGCAATAAACATGCTCAAATTTCTAAAAGTACTACTTCCTATAAGCATGTTAATTTTTGTGGAGTACTTAGACCTTGTGAACAGAGTCACAGCAAGGTAGATTATTGTATCCACCACAGGAATGAAGAAACCCGAATGTGGGGCAAGGCTCTAGATGAGCTTGGTGAAAAGGTTTGTGAGCTTTATCCTTTTCTTTGTGAACTTTGCCATGAAACAGGGCATTTTAATTTTCAATGTTCATGCCCTAATAATGACCCTTCTAATCGAATGAGTACCGCAAGTTTATATTGTGATAACAAGATTACTCTCAATCAGCATGATGAGCTTACTCTGTTTTTGGGGTGTGAAGAGATATCTAGAAAGACTTCTTTGGTAGATATGAGTGCTCTTGATATTAATAGCACCCTTCGTGGTTGTCGTCTCTATTGTGTTAAAGATTGCCTCGCAAATACTTACATACAAAATGTTATAAAAGAGGATGCTTTACCTAAATTTGACAAGGATGATTTTTGTTTCTATCTTATTAACAAAGAGGAGAAATCCTCCAAAGTTTCTTCTGTTGTTTCTGTCAGCAAATTAGATTATGTGGAGAAGATGCCTTTCAAGTCTCTCCCTCCTAAAGGAGAGAGTAAGAAGAACAGGAGTAAAAGGAGAGAGGAAATGGTATCTTCCCCTAAGCATGTTGCTCCTATTATAGATTATGATAATTCTGATCTTGATGATGTTCCCATGCCTGTTACCTATGTTAGTGATCATGATTGGGAAAAGCACTCTACTTTTGATATTGAAAATCTTTTTGGTACCAATTCTGTAAATTATAAGGTTAATAATTGTTTTACCATTAGTACTATCCATGTGCCTTCTTATGATGATACTAAACCTCTAGTTTATGATGATGAGTATAATATTTTTAGTTCACCTACTTTTGAGGAGAAAAGTAGTTATCATTACAATATGCCTCCTGTTTTTGATGATTATGGTGATGAGAATAATTATTCTGTTGAATTTGCTCCTACTACGATTGTTCATGCGGGGAGTATTAATTCTTTTATGCATGTGGCTCATGATAGGGATGCTTTATGTGATAGTTATATTGTTAATTCTATTCATGATGCTACTGAAAGTTACTATGAGAGAGGGAAACATGGTTTGATGGATCTCAACAATATTAAGTTTCCCCTATTTATGTTGCAAATCTTGAAGTGGCACTTGTTTTATCTATCCATGTTTGCTACAATGTGCCTCGTTGATTTATTTTCTTACAAGATTCCTATGCATAGGAAGTGGTTTACATTTAAATGTGTTTAATATTTGCTTTTTAATGCTCTCTCTTGCTTCAAGTTCCTTTATGGCACCTTTGCCTTAAGTTCTTTTCGGGCGCCTATGTGAGCATTTTCTAAAATTACTGTGCCTAGCTCAAAGGCGTTAAACAAAAGCACTCTTGGGAGATAACCCATTGTTTTATTTTTAGTACTTTTTCATTTATTTGAGTCTTGGAAGTTATTACCTCTGTAATAACCACTCCTTATCCTTTTTATTTCGTTGTTGTGCCAAGAGAAACCTCTCATTTGAGTGAGGTAAGATTTGAGAAAGTTGTTGTCCTGAAACAGATTTTTGGTGTTGCACCGTAAAAATTTGTGAAAATTCTCCGAATATCTTTCTGACCTGCGATTTCTTGTGCATATGACCCAGGTTATATCCAAACTTTTATTAGTTTTACACTTTTCGATTTGAGCAACAGAAGGTCCTCGAAAAAATCGAGCTTTGTCAGCTGTTCTGTTTTGACAGATTTCTGCCACAATTTGTGTTTGCCTCTCGATCGCTTTCTTTTTGAGTTCTTTTAATCATGGAGCTTTTGAGGAAGTTGCTACAGTAGTACATGCTTTATATGTGGTGTTTTTGAGTTGAAACCTGAACCAAAAAGGGTTGATTTACTATTATGTTTATGCTAACGTTGCTAATAGAATTGTGTGAAGTTTTGTATGAAGGAAGTTTTCAAGTGTAGGGAATAGAGAGTGATGAGATGAGATGAAGAATGGACAAAAGCTCAAGCTTGGGGATGCCCATGTCACCCTAAGAAATATCCAAGAAGTACAAGCGTCAAAGCTTGGGGATGCCCCCGAGGCACCCCTTCTTCATCGGCAAAAATCAGGTCACCTTTCAACACACTATATTTTTATTGCTTCATGCACTCTGCGTTTTTCTTGGAGCGTCAGTTGTTTTTGCTTTCAGTTTCTTTTGTTTTGTTTGCTGCAATAAATGGTTGGATCATATCATGTTCTTTTTGGAGGAGATGAACTCCGTTTTTCATTGCCAAGAACACTCTATTTTTTCACTCTTATCGTTCAACGAGTGTTCTCTTTTTCTGCTACTGCATTTAGCTTTTGTTTTTTGCCTTGATCTTGTTATATATTTGCATAAATGTGTATTTAGACCACTGGTCTATGTTGGTTTTCATCAAAAGAGTTGTTTCAAAAAGATTTGAATGGTGTTGGAAAAGAGAAAAAGTTTCATGCAAAAAAGTGGTATAAAAAGGAGCTTGTTTAGACTGCGGCTTAGACTTTTGCATGCCTTGCTTGATATCGTTTTGATAGTATGCTTAGTGATTCTTGCGGTAGCATGACTTGTCTCAAATGACTGAGATTGCTTAATGGGCCTTTAAAAAAATCATGCGTTGTTTTATTATGTGGAAGCATTTATTTGGTTTTCTCCTTTGAAGATTTATTTGGGTTGACTTGGCGCATGCTTACAACATGTTAGACTCATACAAAGTCGCCATAAGTCTCTATGAGCATTTAGTTTTTGACTTTTGATGCCATTTTATGCTTCTCTTAATGTTGCTTTGTCACTTTGCATGATTACGGCCATTTTTGCTCTCTTAGTTGGTCGCTCCCAGTCTTTTGCTAGCCCTCATTTTGTACTGAGTATGAGCTCTACTCGTGCATCCAACTCCCAAAAACCAAGTTGTTCCAATGTGTCCACCATACATACCTATTAGCAATTTGCTATTCCAAAGTACATTTGACTTGCTTTTATCTATCCTTTAAATTAAACTCTTTTGGTGTTATATGAAAATTGGTCAGTAAAGCTCTCACGAACCTGATGGCAGACTTTACTTTTCTCGTTCTTAAAATTTTGACATTGTGGCTCTCTTATGTTGAGTTGTTATCCTTGCAAGTTGTAAGTTGGAAATTAGACAAACCATGTCGTCATGGGGTAAGCTTTCAACATTGCACTTCTTATTTGAGTTGATATCGTGATCTTTTGTTTATGGATACTCGCAATGTGAAATAAGTTGGGAATCTTGCGGGATCATGGAGTTTGTATGCGTGTTAGAGAAATGCCTGGGCCGCTAATCTAAGCCATGCATAATTCATGGTAGAAATTTACAGCATGCCCATAGTGAACATTCGACGACGCATCTCAAAATAAAAAGCTATACCAATGGTAAATAAAAGAGATACCGAGGTGTTCATTGTCTGTTTGTCCTATCATTTTGATGTGGGCTTGTTCCATGTCATCGGGTAGGAGGTTCCCCGTTGGCGGTTCTCGATGATACGTGTATACTTACAATGACAAGAGCTTGCTTGGGACTCTAAGTCGAGTAGCATGAGGTTTGGGTATTCATACTTCACGGGACACGAGGTTTTCAACTTATGATTTGTCAAGCATACGCTTCATAATTGTACTCGCATTAACTTTAACCATTCAAGATGCCTATGATGGGGGCAATGAGAGCTCAAAGCTAGTAAGTACCATAATTTTTGAAGGTTTATAAAACTTCCAATCACTGCTTCCCTCTGCGAAGGGCCTTTCTTTTACTTTTATGTTGAGTCTTCACCTTCTACCTTTATGCACCATCTAAGAGAGCATAGTTGTCATTATGAGTTTAATGTGCATTGTCCCAAAGTTATCATTGATTGACTCATGATTATGGTTTTACTTGTTCTTAAATTATTTGTATCTAGTCGCCCTCTTAAACTTGAAGGTGTCATATGCATTTATGTTTTGCTATTCCATGAGGGACAAGCTGAAAACCATTTGCTATGTTTTCCATATGATTTGAACACACGTTTGACTTTCATTGTTTTATTATTCATGACCTTTCGTTTGTGTTCTTCTTCATGTTATAACATGGTTGCTAAGTTTCTTATTGTCAAGATTATATCTTTTATGCCCATGTTTTAAGTTCTTTTGATTCCAGCACTCAATGCTTACTTAGATGATCAAGATTGTGATGGTGCATGTCACCTCAAAAATTATTATTTTTTTATCACTTACCTACTCAAGGACGAGCAGGAGTTAAGCTTGGGGATGCTTGATACGTCTCAAACGTATCTATAATTTTTTATGCTCCATGCTTGTTTTTACACCATTTGCCTTGTGTTTCGTTACACTTCGTGGCGTTTTTATGCGATTTTCGGAACTAACATATTGACAAGATGCCACAGTGTCAGTTCCCTGTTTTCTGTTGTTTTTCTGTTTCAGAAAAGCTACACAGGAAATATTCTCAGAATTGGACGAAACAAGTTCGGAAACTCCTATTTTTCCCGGACGGAGGACGAGGACCAAATGGGAGCCGGAGGGGGGCCAGAGGCTGGCCACACCACAGGGGGGCGCGGTCCAGCCCCTCGCTGCGCCCACCCATGGTGAGGCCCCCCTGGTCCACTCCTGACGACGCTCCTTCGCCTATAAGAAGCCTCCCAACGGAAAACCCTAAAACAATCGGCAAATTTCCAGAAAGAGTTCCGCAGCTCCGCCGCCGCTGATGCGGCACGGTGTTGATGATGTATGTCACCGTCCAGTTGGGAACCCCAAGAGGAAGGTATGATGAGCACAGCAGCAAGTTTTTCCCTCATTAAGAAACCAAGGTTTATCGTATCCAGGAAAAAGCCAAACTCCAGAAGGTGATGCTTGCTAGCCTAGTGACACTCCAACAAGGGCGCCGTTAATGATAACTTGTTAGCGCGTCTTCAACCAGTAGCAATGTGGAACCTGCACACAACACAACCAAGAACTTTGCTCCCAACTTACGATGAGGTTGTCAATCTCACCGGTTTTCTATAAACAAAGGAATGAGCGTATCGAGTGGAAAGCAATAGTAGTATGCGAGAAAGTAAACAGTGCGAGTAAAGTAAACAGGTGATAGCAATATAAAGGAAATTGGACCGGGGTCCACAGTTCACTAGTGGTGTCTCTCCATAAGATAAATAACAACATGCTGGGTAAATAAATTACTGTTGGGCAATTGATAGAATAAAGATAACGTGCATATGTCGAGAGGATCACTATGACATTTACTCTGGGCATTACAACAAGATACATAGACCGCCATCCAACTGCATCTATGACTAATAATCCACTCGCAGGGAATCATCCGAGGACCCCTTGAGTATTAAGTTGTGAACAACAGATAACTGCATTAAGCAAAGTGTGTAATGTAAACAAAGCATATGCCCTTGGACATAAGAATGTTGTTTTCTCCCTAGTGGCAACAGCACATCTACAACCTTAGAGGTTTCTGTCACTCCCCCGGATTAAATAGAGGTATAAACCCAACTATCGAGCATAAATACCCCCTCATGGAGTCACTAGTATCTACTCGGCCAAGATAGCTACTAACAACAGAGAGCATGCAAGATCATAAACAACATAGAGATAACATAAGATAATATTCAGCACATCAACTCAATCATAACACCAATATTCATCGGATCCCAACAAACACAACATGTGGAATTACATAAAGGTAGTCTCGATCATGTAAAGCAGCTCACGAGATCTAAACATGAAGCACATGGTGGAGAAGACAACCAACTAGCTACTGTTATGGACCCATAGTCCAACGTAGACTACTCACTCATCGCGCCGGAGGCAAGCATGGCGATGAAGAAGACCTCCGGTGGTGATTCCCCTCTCCGACAGGGTGCTGGGAAGAGCTTCTAGACCCTCCCGATCTCGGGCCGACGACAGCGGCGGATCGCGATGTGTTTCTGGGAAATTGATCGAGTATTTAGGTTTTTCCCGTCGGGGGGTCTTTATAGGCGAAGGGGCAGTGCCAGAAGTGGACCAGGTGGGGCTCACCACAGGGCGGCGTGGCCAGGCCCTGGGCCACGCCCCCTGGTGGTGATACCACCCCCTGGCTCGGCTCCGTCTCCTCTTCGGTCCTCTGGAAGCTTTGTTTAATATCTGGATGTTCGGCTTTTATTTCGTCCAATTCTGAGAATATTTCCTGTGTAACTTTTCTGAAACACAAAAACAGCAGAAAACAGGGAACCGACACTGTGGCATCTCGTTAATAGGTTAGTTCTGGAAAATGCATAAAAACGCCACAAAGTGTAACGAAACACTAAGCAAATGGTGTAAAAACAAGCATGGAGCATCAAAAATTATAGATACGTTTGAGACGTATCAGCATCCCCAAGCTTAACTCCTGCTCGTCCTCGAGTAGGAAAGTGATAACAAAGAAATAATTTTTGAGGTGACATGCACCTACACAATCTTGACCATCTATGTAAGCATTGTGTGCTGGGATCAAAAGAACTTAAAACATGGGCATGAAAGATATAGTCTTGATAAGAAACTTATCAACCATGTTATAACATGAAAAAGAACACAAAGGAAAGATCATGAAAATGAAACAATGAAAGTCAAACATGTGTTCAAATCATATGGAAAAACATAGAAAATGGTTTTCAGCTTGTCCTTCATGAAATAGCAAAACATAAATGCATAGGACACCTTCAAGTTTAAGAGGGCGACTAGATACAAATAATTTAAGAACAAGTGAAACCAACATCATGAATCAATCAATGAAAACTTTGGGACAATGCACATTATACTCAGAATGACAACTATGCTCTCTTAGACGGTGTATAAAGATAGAAGGTGGAGACTCAACATAAAAGTAAAAGAAAGGCCCTTCGCAGAGGGAAGCAGTGATTGCAAGTTTTATAAACCTTTAAAAATTATGGTACTTACAAGCTTTGAGCTCTCATTGCCCCCATCATAGGCATCTTGAATGGTTAGAGTTAATGTGAGTACAATTATGAAGCATATGCTTGACAAATCATAAGTTGAAAACCTCGTGTCCCATGAAGTACGAATACCCAAACCTCATGCTACTCGACTTAGAGTCCCAAGCAGGCTCTTGTCATTGTAAATATATGTGTATCATCGAGAACCGCCAACAGGGTACCTCCTTCCCGATGACATAGAACAAGCCCACATCAAAATGACAAGACAAATAGACAATGAACACCTCAACATCTCTTTTATTTACCATTGGTATAGCTTCTTATTGTGAGATGCGTCGTCGAATGTCCACTATGGGCATGCTGTAAATTTCCACCATGAATGATGCATGGCTTAGATTAGCGGCCCAGGCGTTTCCCTAACAAATATAATACTCCATGATCCCGCAAGATTCCCAACTTATTTCACATCGCGAGTATCCATAAACAAAAGATCACGATATCAACTCAAATGAAAGATAGTGCAATGTTGAAAGCTTGCCCCATGACGGCATGGCTGGGCTAATTTCCAACTTACAACTTGCAAGCATAATAACTCAACATAAGAGAGCCACAATTTCAAAATTTTAAAACGAGAAAAGTAAAGTGTGCCATCAGGTTCCTGAGAGCTTTACTGGCCAATTTTCGCATAACACCAAAAGAGTTTAATTTGAAGGATAGATAAAAGCAAGTCAAATGTACTTTGGAATAGCAAATTGCTAATAGGTATGTATAGTGGACACATTGGAACAACTTGGTTTTTAGGAGTTGGATGCACGAGTAGAGCTCATACTCAGTACAAAATGAGGGCTAGCAAAAGACTGGGAGCGACCAACTAAGAGAGCAATAACGGCCATAATCATGCAAAGCGACAAAGCAACATTAAAAGAAGCATAAGATGGCATCAAAAGTCAAAAACTAAATGATCATAGAGGCTTATGGCGACTTTGTATGAGTCTAACATGTGTGAGCATGCGCCAAGTCAACCCAAATAAAGCATCAAGGAGAAAACCAAAATAATGCTTCCAAATAATTTAAACAACGCATGATTTTTTCAAAGGCTCATTAAGCAATCTCAGTCATCTGAGACAAGTCATGCTACAGCAAAACCACTAAGCATACTATCAAAAAGACATCAAGCATGACATGCAAAAGCCTAGGCCGCAGTCTACACAAGCTCCTTTTTGTACCACTTTTTTTGCATTAAACTTTTTCTCTTTTCCAACACCATTCAAACCTTTTCAAAACAACTCTTTTGATGAAAACCAACATGGACCAGAGGTCAAAATACACCTTGATGCAAAGATATAACAAGATCTGAACACAAATCAAGGCAAAAAAAAAATGAAAACTAAACGCAGTAGCAGAAAAAGAGAACACTCGTTGAACGATAAGAGTGAAAACGGAGTGTTCTTGGCAAATGAAAAGCAAGGCAGCTTCTCCAAAAGAAATTTGTTGGGGTCCAACCGTTTATTGCAGCAAACAAAACTAAACAAAACTGAAAACTAAAACAACTGACGCTCCAAGAAAAACGCATAGTGCATGAAGCAATAAAAATATAGTGTGTTGAAAGGTGACCTGATTTTTGCCGATGAAGAAGGGGTGCTCGGGGGCATCCCCAACTTTGACGCTTGTACCTCCTGGATATTTCTTGGGGTGCATGGGCATCTCCAAGCTGGGGCTTTTGTCCATTCTTCAACTCATCTCATCATTCTCCAATCCCTACACTTGAAAACTTCCTTCATACAAAGCTCAACACAATTCTATTAGCAACATTAGTGTAAGCATAACAATTAATCAACCCTTTTTTGCTTCAGGTTTCAACTCAAAACCACCACATATAAAGCATATACTACTCTAGCAACTTCCCCAAAAGTTCCGTGATCAAAACAACTCAAAAAGAAAGCGATCGAGCGGCAAACACAAATAATGGCAGAAATCTGTCAAAACAGAATAGCTGACAAAGGTCAAATTTTTAGAGGGTTTTCTGCTGCTCAAATAAAAAAGTGTTGAACTAATGAAAGTTTGGATATAACCTGGGGCATATGCACAAGAAATCGCAGGTCCAAAAGATGTACTGAGAATTTTCACAAATGTTTACGGTGCAGCACCGAAATCTGTTTCAGGACAGCAACATCCCCAAATCTTACCTCACTCAAATTAGAAGCTTCTCTTGGCACAAAAATGAAATAAAAATGATAAGGAGAGGTTATTACAGTAGTAATAACTTCCAAGACTCAAATAAAAGAAAAAGAAATGAAAGTAAAAACATTGGGTTATCTCCTAAGAGTGCTTTTCTTTAACGCCTTTGAGCTAGGCGCAGAAAGTGCAAATCAAGTAATATCAAGTGATGAAGCATCAAGCTCATAATTTGCTCTAAGAATAGAGTAAAAAAGTAATTTCTTCCTCTTTCTAGGTAAGTGTTCCATACCTTTCTTGAGTGGGAATTGATATTTGATGGTGTCTTCCCTCATATCAATGATGGCACCTACAGTTCGAAGAAAGGGTCTTCCCAAAATAATAGGACATGAAGCATTGCATTCAACATCCATGACAAGAAAATCAATGGGAACATGGTTATTGTCAACCATAATAAGAACATCATTAATCCTTCCCAAAGGTTTCTTCTTAGCAACATCAGCAATAGGAACATCATAATAACACTTTTCAAGCGGTGGTAAATCAAGCATATCATAAATCTTTCTAGGCATAATAGAAAAACTAGAACCTAGATCTGATAAAGCATGGCAATCAAAACCATAAGATGCATATCAATGATGGGTTCCCAACCATCTTCTAACTTCTTGGGTATAGAAGCTTTTTGCTTCAACTTTTCATCCCTAATTTTCATAAGAGCATTGGTAATATGCTTAGTAAAAGCAACATTTAAAGAACTAGCATTGGGACTCAAAGAAAGATTTTGCAAGAACAAAATAACTTCAGATATATTGCAGCCATCAACATCAAAATCATTAAAGGAAATAGAGCTATCATCTCCCACACTCCGAAAATTTTCAGCACTCTTTTGAGAAAAAGTTTTGGCAGTTTTAGGCTTTTTAACACAAGGAGTGGGAGTTCTCTCTACACCAATCAAAGTAAGAGGATTGCTAGCATTTGGAACAACATCATTAGAGGTAGTAATGGTACATACCTTCATATTTCTAGCCATCTCATCTTCTCTTTCCCACCTGGCATGCAATTCTGCTAGCATCCTAATATTTTCATCAATTCTAACTTGGATAGCATTAGCATTGGCAAAAGTATTGTTCTCCTTCACATCATTAGGCAACACTTTTAATTTTAGAAGTTCAACATCATGAGCAAGGCTATCAACTTTACAAGCAAGAATATCAATTTTGCCTAAATTTTCCTCAACAGACCTGTTAAAAGCAGTTTGCTTACCGATGAAGTCCTTGAGCATGACTTCAAGCTCAAAGGGCGCAGCCCTAGTGTTGTTGGAGGAATTGCCATAAGAGTTACCATAACCATTACCATTGGTAGAAGGATACAGCCTATAATTGTTACTAGCAAAATTGTTCCTATAAGCATTGTTGTTAAAATTATTGTTTCTAATGAAGTTTACATCAACATGCTCTTCTTGAGCAACCAAAGAGGCCAAAGGAACATTATTAGGATCAACATGGGTTCTATCATTGGAAAGCATAAGCATTATAGCATCAATCTTATCACTCAAGGAAGAGGTTTCCTCGACAAAATTTACCTTCTTACCTTGTGGAGCTCTCTCGGTGTGCCATTCAGAATAATTTACCATCATATTGTTGAGAAGCTTTGTTGTGGCGCCCAAGGTAAGGGACATAAAAGTGCCTCCAGCAGCTAAATCCAATAGGTTCCTTGAAGAAAAATGCAGTCATGTATAAAAAGTTTGGACAATCGTCCAAGTAGTCAGTCCATGAGTGGGGCAATTCTTTATCATAGATTTGATTCTTTCCCAAGCCTGAGCAACATATTCATGATCAAACTGGCTAAACTTCATAATATTGCTACGCAAAGCTATAATCTTAGCAGGAGGATAGTATCATCCAATAAAAGCATCCTTACACTTAGCCCATGAATCAATACTATTTTTAGGCAAAGACAGCAACCAATCCTTAGCTTTTCCTCTCAAAGAAAAAGGAAACAACTTAAGCTTAATAATATCACTCTCTACATCCTTATATTTCTGCATCTCACATAGCTCAACAAAATTGTTGAGATGAGATGCAACATCATCAGTACTAGCACCAGAAAATTGCTCTTTCATAACAAGGTTCAACAAAGCAGGCTTAATCTCATAAAAATTTGCAGCAGGAGCAGGTGGCGCAATAGGAGTGCAGATAAAATCACTATTATTAGTGCTAGTAAAATCACACAACTTGGTGTTTTCAGGAGTAGCCATTCTAGCAAAACTAAAAGCAGACAAGTAAAAACCACTATAAGGAAACTAATTTTGTGTGTGTTTTTGATAAAACAATGCAAGCAAAAATAAAGTAAAGCAAAACTTAAAACAAAGTAAAGGATGTGCGTGCAAAACTCCCCTTGCAGAAGTCTTCTTTTCCCCGGCAACAGCGCCAGAAAAAAGTCTTGATGCGGCATGGTGTTGATGATGTATGTCACCGTCCAGTTGGGAACCCCAAGAGGAAGGTATGATGAGCACAGCAGCAAGTTTTTCCCTCAGTAAGAAACCAAGGTTTATCGTATCCAGGAAAAAGCCAAACTCCAGAAGGTGATGCTTGCTAGCTAGTGACACTCCAACAAGGGCGCCGTTAACGATAACTTGTTAGCGCGTCTTCAACCAGTAGCAATGTGGAACCTGCACACAACACAACGAAGAACTTTGCTCCCAACTTACGATGAGGTTGTCAATCTCACTGGTTTGCTATAAACAAAGGAATGAGCGTATCGAGTGGAAAGCAATAGTAGTATGCGAGAAAGTAAACAGTGTGAGTAAAGTAAACAGGTGATAGCAATATAAAGGAAATTGGAACGGGGTCCACAGTTCACTAGTGGTGTCTCTCCATAAGATAAATAACAACATGCTGGGTAAACAAATTACAGTTGGGCAATTGATAGAATAAAGATAACGTGCATATGTCGAGAGTATCACTATGAGATTCACTCTGGGCATTACAACAAGATACATAGACCGCCATCCAACTGCATCTATGACTAATAATCCACTCACGGGGAATCATGCGAGGACCCCTTGAGTATTAAGTTGCGAACAACAGATAACTGCATTAAGCAAAGTGTGTAATGTAAACAAAGCATATGCCCTTGGACATAAGAATGTTGTTTTCTCCCTAGTGGCAATAGCACATCTACAACCTTAGAGGTTTCTGTCATTCTCCCAGATTAAATAGAGGCATGAACCCAACTATCGAGCATAAATACCCCCTCTTGGAGTCACTAGTATCTACTCGACCAAGATAGCTACTAACAACGGAGAGCTGATACGTCTCCAACGTATCCATAATTTTTGATGCTACATGCTTGTTTTTACACCATTTCCTTAGTGTTTCGTTACACTTCATGGCGTTTTTATGCATTTTCCAGAACTAACCTATTAACGAGATGCCACAGTGCCGGTTCCCTGTTTTCTGCTGTTTTTGTGTTTCAGAAAAGTTACACATGAAATATTCTCGAAATTGGACGAAACAAAAGCCAGAAGTCCAGATATTCACAGGAGCTTCCAAAAGACCGAAGAGGAGACGGAGAGGGGCCACAGGGCACCACACCACAGGACGGCGCGGCCTAGGGCTGGCCCGCGCCCCCTGGTGGTGAGGCCACCCTGGTCCACCTCTGACGCCGCCCCTTCGCCTATAAAGACCCTCCGATGGGAAAAACCTAAATACCCGATCACTTTTCTAGAAACATATCGCGATCCGCCGCCGTCGTCGACCCGAGATTGGGAGGGTCCAGAATCTCTTCTCGGCACCCTGCCGGAGAGGGGAATCGCCACCGGAGGTCTTCTTCATCGCCATGCTTGCCTCCGGCGCGATGAGTGAGTAGTCTACCTTGGACTATGGGTCCATAGCAGTAGCTAGATGGTTGTCTTCTCCACCATGTGCTTCATGTTTAGATCTTGTGAGCTGTTTTGCATGATCGAGACTACCTTTATGTAATTCTACATGTTGTGTTTGTTGGGATCCGATGAATATTGGTGTTATGATTGAGTTGATGTACTGAATTTTATCTTATGTTATCTCTATGTTGTTTATGATCTTGCATGCTCTCCGTTGTTAGTAGCTATCTTGGCCGAGTAGTTGCTAGTGACTCCAAGAGGGGGTATTTATGCTCGATAGTGGGTTCATGCCTCTATTTAATCTGGGGGAGTGACAGAAACCTCTAAGGTTGTAGATGTGCTATTGCTACTAGGGGGAAAACAACATTCATATGCTCGAGGGCATATGCTTTGTTTACATTACACACTTTGCTTAATGCAGTTATCTGTTGTTCGCAACTTAATACTTGTGGAGTTCTCAGATTGATTCGTCACAAGTGGATTATTAGTCATAGATGCAGTTGGATGGCGGTCTATGTATCTTGTTGTAATGCCCAGTGTAAATCTCATAGTGATCCTCTTGACATATCACGTTGTCTTTATTCTATTAATTGCCCAACTGTAATTTGTTTACCCAGCATGTGTTATTTTATCTTATGGAGAGACACCACTAGTAAACTGTGGACCCAGGTCCTATTTCCTTTATATTGCTATCACCTGTTTACTTTACTCGCACTGTTTACTTTACTCGCATTGTTTACTTTACTCGTATATTATTACTATTTTCCACTCGATACGCTCATTTCTTTGTTTACAGCAAACCGGTGAGATTGACAACCTCATCGTAAGTTGGGAGCGAAGTATTTGGTTGTGTTGTGTGCAGGTTCCGCGTTGCAGCTGGCAAAGCAAAGCACTGGACGAGGCGCCTTATAAATTGTTCGGAGCTATCACAAGCTAGCAAGCATCACCTTCAGTCGTTTGGCTTCTTCCCCTTCAGATCGATAAACCTCGGTTTCTTACTGAGGGAAAACCTTGCTGATGTACTCATCATACCTTCCTCTTGGGGTTCCCAACTGGACGGTACTTTACATTATCAACACCGTGCCGCATCAAGCTCTTTTCTGGCACCGTTGCCGGGGAGGAAAAAGAAGACTTCTGCAAGGGGAGTTTCGCACGCACATCCTTTACTTTGTTTTAAGTTTTGCTTTACTTTATTTTTAGTTGCATCGTTTTATCAAAAACACACACAAAATTAGTATCCTTGATAGTTTTTTTTTACTTGTTTGCATTTAGTTTTGCTAGAATGGCTACTCCTGAGAACATCAAGTTGTGTGATTTTACTAGCACTAATAATGGTGATTTTATCTGCACTCCTATTGCGCCACCTGCTCCTGCTGCAAATTTTTATGAGATTAAGCTTGCTTTGTTGAACCTTGTTATGAAAGAGCAATTTTCTGGTGCTAGTACTGATGATGCTGCAGCTCATCTCAACAATTTTGTTGAGCTATGTGAGATGCAGAAATATAAGGATGTAGAAAGTGATATTATTAAGCTTAAGTTGTTTCCTTTTTCTTTGAGAGGAAAAGATAAGGATTGGTTGATGTCTTTGCCCAAAAATAGTATTGATTCATGGGCTAAGTGTAAGGATGCTTTTATTGGTAGATACTATCCTCCTGCTAAGATTATAGCTTTGTGTAGCAATATTATGAAGTTTAGTCAGTTTGATAATGAACATGTTGCTCAAGCTTGGGAAAGAATAAAATCTATGATAAAGAATTGTCCCATTCATGGACTGACTACTTGGATGATTGTCTAAACTTTTTATGCAGGACTGAATTTTTCTTCAAGGAACCTATTGGATTCAGCTGCTGGAGGCACTTTTATGTCCCTTACCTTGGGCGCCGCAACAAAGCTTCTTGACAACATGATGGTAAATTACTCTGAATGGCACAGTGAGAGAGCTCCACAAGGTAAGAAGGTAAATTCTATTGAGGAAACCTCTTCCTTGAGTGATAAGATTGATGCTATTATGCTTATGCTTTCAATTGATAGGACTCATGTTGATCCTAATAATGTTCCTTTGGCCTCTTTGGTTGCTCAAGAAGAGCATGTTGATGTAAACTTCATTAGAAACAATAATTTTAACAACAATGCTTATAGGAACAATTTTGCTAGTAACAATTATAGGCCGTATCCTTCTACCAATGGTAATGGTTATGGTAACTCTTATGGTAATTCCTCCAACAACACTAGGGCCGCTTCCTCCAATCTTGAGGTAATGCTCAAGGACTTCATCAGTAAGCAAACTGCTTTTAATAGGTCTGTTGAGGAAAAGTTAGGCAAAATTGATATTCTTGCTTCTAAAGTTGATAGCCTTGCTCATGATGTTGAACTTCTGAAATTAAAAGTGTTGCCCAATGATGTGAAAGAGAACAATACTTTTGCTACTGCTAATGCTATCCAAGTTAGAATTGATGAAAATGTTAGGATGCTAGCAGAATTGCATGCCAGGTGGGAAAGAGAAGATGAGATGGCTAGAAAGATGAAGGTATGTACCATTACTACCTCAAATGATGTTATTCCTAATGCTAGCAATCCTCTTACTTTGATTGGTGTAGAGAAAACTCCCACTCCTTGTGTTAAAAAGCCTAAAACTGCCAAAACTTTTTCTGAAAAGAGTGCTGAAATTTTTCGGAGTGTGGGAGATGATAGCTCTATTTCCTTTAATGATTTTGATGTTGATGGCTGCAATATATCTGAAGTTATTTTGTTCTTGCAAAAGCTTGCTTTGACTCGCAATGCTAGTTCTTTAAATGTTGCTTTTACTAAGCATATTACCAATGCTCTCATGAAAATTAGGGATGAAAAGTTAAAGCAAAAAGCTTCTGTTCCCAAGAAGTTAGAAGAAGGTTGGGAACCCATCATTGATATGCATGTTAATGGTTTTGATTGCCATGCTTTATGTGATCTAGGTGCTAGTATTTCTATCATGCCTAGAAAGATTTATGACATGCTTGATTTACCATCGCTTGAAAAGTGTTATTATGATGTTCCTATTGCTGATGTTGCTAAGAAGAAACCTTATGGTTAACAATAACCTTGTTCCCATTGATTTTCTTGTCATGGATGTTGAATGCAATGCTTCATGTCCTATTATTTTGGGAAGACCCTTTCTTCGAACTGTAGGTGCCATCATTGATATGAGGGAAGGCACCATCAAATATCAATTCCCACTCAAGAAAGGTATGGAACACTTCCCTATAAAGAGGAAGAAATTACTTTTTGACTCTATTCTTAGAGCAAATTATGAGCTTGATGCTTCATCACTTGATATTACTTGATTCGCACTTTTCTGCGCCTAGCTCAAAGGCGTTAAAAAAAAGCACTCTTGGGAGATAACCCAATGTTTTTACATTCAGTTCTTTTTCTTTTATTTGAGTCTTGGAAGTTATTACTACTGTAATGACCTCTCCTTATCATTTTTATTTCGTTTTTGTGCCAAGAGAAGCCTCTAATTGGAGTGAGGTAAGATTTGGGGATGTTGCTGTCCTGAAACAGTTTTCGGTGCTGCACCATAAAAATTCGTGAAAATTCTATGTTTATCTTTTGGACCTGCGATTTCTTGTGCATGTGCCCCAGGTTATATCAAAACTTTCATTAGTTGAACACTTTTTGATCTGAGCAACAGAAAACCCTCTAAAAATTCGACCTTTGTTAGTTGTTCTGTTTTGACAGATTTCTGCCAATATTTGTGTTTGCCGCTTTATCGCTTTCTTTTTGAGTTCTTTTTATCACGGAACTTTTGGGGAAGTTGCTACAGTAGTATATACTTTATATGTTGTCGTGGGAATTTGGAGACAGTAGCCATGGGGTGGCTTAACGAAGGAGCTCGACGGTGGTGCGACGATAGGTCCGGCTTGGGATTATGCCAACGGAGACACCTCGGTTTACCCAGGTTCAGGGCCCTCCGCGCTGGAGGTAAAACTCCTACTTCCTGCCTGCTCTGTATTATCTCGATAGTGGTTGCAATGCTCCTCGAGCTGTTCGGGCTAGAGGAGGAAGAAGAAGATTCCATCTCCCTAGTCTAAGGGTCTAGACCCCGTTATATAGGCGGGGGTCTGGTTACAGGTTAGGTGACAATTCGTCCGGCTGCCGGCTCCCCCGTGGCCGCGTCCTCGGCGTGATCCTTTGGCCCTGCTCTGACAGTCACGCTTTATAAAGCTCCTTTCCCCCTTGGACCGGCATCTGGGAGGCATATGCCCAATCCTTTCATGGGGAAGGCTTCTTGATCGCTGATTGGCTGAGTTCGGTCGTGGCGTTCATCACTCCCGTCCTTTGCCTCTATCGATCTTGTCGGGGCCAGGCCACTTTCGGTGAAACAGCCGTTAGAGGATTCTTGTCTTCATCGCCCGGCTCCGACTCTCCTCGGTGGAATCGCCAGCCGGCTGCTGGCGCAGCCGGCCCTTCGGGCGGAGCCGGTCTTCTCATCCTAGAGCCGTAGAGACTCCTGGGACGCCAGCCGGCAGATAGCTCGGCCCTTGGCACGCCCCATAAGTCATCCCCATGACATATGTGGTGGTTTTGAGTTCAAACCTGAAGCAAAAAGGGGTTGATTCAATGTTATGCTTACACTAATGTTGCTAATAGATTTGTGTTTAGTTTTGTATGAAGGAAGTTTTCAAGTGAAGGGATTGGAGAATGATGAGATGAGTTGAAGAATGGACAAAAGCTCAAGCTTGGGGATGCCCACGCACCCCAAGAAATATCCAAGAGGTACAAGCGTCAAAGCTTGGGGATGCCCCCGAGGCACCCCTTCTTCATCGGCAAAAATCAGGTCACCTTTCAACGCACTATATTTTTATTGCTTCATGTATTATGCGTTTTTCTTGGAGCGTCAGTTGTTTTTAGTTTTCAGTTTTGTTTAGTTTTGTTTGCTGCAATAAATGGTTGGCCCCAACAAATTTCTTTTGGAGAAGTTGCCTTCCTTTTCATTTGCCAAGAACACTCCGTTTTTCACTCTATTCGTTTCCACGAGTGTTCTCTTTTTCTAGAACTACATTTAGCTTTCGATTTTCGCCTTGATTTATGTTCAGATCTTGTTATATCTTTGCATCAAGGTGTATTTTTGCCTCTGGTCCATATTGGTTTTCATCAAAAGAGTTGTTTATAAAAAGTTCGAATGGTGTTGGAAAAGAGAAAAAGCTTTATGCAAAAAAGTGGTACAAGAAGGAGCTTGTGTAGACTGCGGCCTAGGCTTTTGCATGTCGTGCTTGATGTCTTTTTGATAGTATGCTTAGTGGTTTTGCTATAGCATGACTTGTCTTAAATAACTGAGATTGCTTAATGAGCCTTTGAAAAAATCATGCGTTGTTTTAATTATTTGGAAGCATTATTTTGGTTTTCTCCTTGATGCTTTATTTGGGTTGACTTGGCGCATGCTCACACATGTTAGACTCATACAAAGTCGCCATTGCCTCTATGATCATTTAGTTTTTGACTTTTGATGCCATATTATGCTTCTTTTAATGTCGCTTTGTCGCTCTGCATGATTATGGCCGTTATTGCTCTCTTAGTTGGTCGCTCCCAGTCTTTTGCTAGCCCTCATTTTGTACTGAGTATGAGCTCTACTCATGCATCCAACTCCTAAAAAACAAGTTTACCATTGTGTCCACTATAAACTCCTATGCATGGTATTTGTAAGCCATTCCAAGTAAATTTTCATGTGCTACCGTTGAAAAACTTTCAACTACTTCTCATTTTGTGCCACTATTTTTAGCTCATGGGGACGTAGTGGTCGGAATTGCTATTTTCCATATTAAATTAAGTACCCCTCGACTAGGCAGCTTCATCTGCTCGTCATTAATTTTGCAAGAGAGCTGGTCAGACCATTCCAATCTAATTCTAAAAAAGAAAAAAAAACACTCCTCCATGGTATGTGAATGTTGGTGGGCACCCGATGGAATCGGTTAGCCATGGTTTGAGAAAGGAAAAAAGGTGGGGAGGAGTGCCAAAGCTTTATAAAAGAGCACCAATGTGCCAAATTTTCAAAGAACTCGAAACCGCTCTCACTTGTTTATTATGGAAGATAGTAAGACCCCATTGCTAGTCGTTGACAAAAGCAACCACCTCTCAAAACCCAAGTTTTATCTCTCTATTTTACAAATGAAAAGCTCTAGCACATGTTTAATCACTGCTTCCCTCCGCGAAGGGCCTTTCTTTTACTTTTATGTTGAGTCTTCATCTTCTATCTTTATGCACCGTCTAAGAGAGCATAGTTGTCATTCTGAGTATAATGTGCATTGTCCCAAAGTTTTCATTGATTGATTCATGATGTTGGTTTCACTTGTTCTTAAATTACTTGTATCTAGTCGCCCTCTTAAACTTGAAGGTGTCCTATGCATTTATGTTTTGCTCTCTCATGAAGGACAAGCTGAAAACCATTTGTATGTTTTTCCTTATGATTTGAACACACGTTTGACTTTCATTGTTTCATTTCCATGATCTTTTGTTTATGTTCTTTTTCATGTTATAACATGGTTGCTAAGTTTCTTCTATCAAGATTATATCTTTCATGCCCATGTTTTAAGTTCTTTTGATCCCAGCGCACAACGCTTACATATATGATCAAGATTGTGTAGGTGCATGTCACCTCAAAAATTATTTCTTTTGTTATCACTTACATACTCGAGGACGAGCAGGAGTTAAGATTGGGGATGCTGATGCGTCTCCAACGTATCCATAATTTTTGATGCTCCATGCTTGTTTTTACACCATTTGCTTAGTGTTTCGTTACACTTCGTGGTATTTTTATGCATTTTCTGGAACTAACCTATTAACGAGATGCCACAGTGCCAGTTCCCTGTTTTCTACTGTTTTTGTGTTTCATAAAAGTTACATAGGAAATATTCTCGGAATTGGACGAAACAAAAGCCAGAAGTCTAGATATTCACAGGAGCTTCCAGAAGACCGAAGAGGAGATGGAGAGGGGCCACAGGGCGCCCACACCACAGGGCGGCGCGGCCTAGGGCTAGCCCGCGCCCCCTGGTGGTGAGGCCACCCTGGTCCACCTCTGACGCCGCCCCCTCGCCTATAAAGACCCCCCGACGGGAAAAAGCTAAATACCCGATCACTTTTCCAGAAACATATCGCGATCGCCGCCATCGTCGACCCGAGATCGGGAGGGTCCAGAAGCTCTTCCCGGCACCTGATACGTCTCAAACGTATCTATAATTTTTGATGCTCCATGCTTGTTTTTACACCATTTGCCTTGTGTTTCGTTACACTTTGTGGCGTTTTTATGTGATTTCCGGAACTAACCTATTGACAAGATGCCACAGTGCCAGTTCCATGTTTTCTGCTATTTTTGTGTTTCAGAAAAGCTACACAGGAAATATTCTCGGAATTGGACGAAACAAGTTCCAGAAGTCTTATTTTTCCCGGACGAAGGATGAGGACCAAACGAGAGCCGGAGGGGGGCCAGGGGCTGCCCACACACCAGGGCGGCGCGGCCCAGGCCCTGGCCACGCCCCCTATGTGTGAGGCCACCCTGGCAGCCCCCTGACGACGCCCCTTCGCCTATATAAAGCCTCGGGACAGAAAACCCTGGGAGAGTCGACGTTTTTCCCTGAATAGTTCTGCAGCTCCGCCACCTTCGAAGAAAAATTTCGGGGGACAGAAGTCTCTGTTCCGGCACCCTGCCGGGACGGGGAAGTGCCCCCAGAGCCATCTCCATCGGTCTCCATCGCCGTCTTTGCCGTCTCCATCGACCTCACCGCCATCTCCATCAACCTTGCTGTCTCCTATGATGAGGAGGGAGTAGTTCATCCCCGGGGCTGAGGGCTCTACCGGTAGCTATGTGGTTCACCTCTCTCTCTCCCATGATGTGATCTTTATGTGATCGTTAGCTTTGTATCATGTTGAATAAGTAGATGTTACTCTTCTTCATTATGTGTACTCTAGTGTGTTATTAAAGTAATCTATTCCTCTTGCCACGGTGTAACGGTGACAGTGCGTGCATCGTGGTGGTACTTGGTCTAGGCTACGATTGTGATCTCTTATGGATTATGAGAATAATTATCACTATGATAGTATTGAAGTGATCTATTCCTCCTTTCATGGTGTAATGTTGACAGTGTGTGCACCGTGTTAGTACTTGGTCTAAGTTGCAATAATATTATCTTGAGTTGTGATTTGATTTGGATATCTCTATGAGTGGTGTTTGTCAAGTACTTGATGAACTTTGAGGAGTGCTTCGTAGCCCTACGCAATGATTAGTGTTATTCAATAGGAGAGTAATTCAGAGTACCATAGTGAAGAGAAGTTATTTATTTGTTTAATTATGTTATATTTGTTGGGAGTGTGTCCACTAGTGAAAGTATGATCCCTAGGCCTTGTTTCCAAGCTTTGCACACCGTTTACTTGCTGTTTTGTTACATGTTTGCTTGCTGCCATTTTTGTTCCAGATCACATTTGCTACATATAATCATCACTACTACTTGTATTTCACTATCTCTTCGCCGAACTAGTGCACCTATACATCTGACAAGTGTATTGGGTGTGTTGGGGACACAAGAGACTTTCTGTATCGTAATTGCAGGGTTGCTTGAGAGGGATAGCTTTGACCTCTTCCTCCCTGAGTTCGATAAACCTTGGGTGATCCACTTAAGGGAAACTTGCTGCTGTTCTACAAACCTCTGCACTTCGAGGCCCAACACTGTCTACAAGAACAGACACGTGCGTAGACATCAAGCTCTTTTCTGGCGCCGTTGCCGGGGAGGTAAGGTAAAAGGTACTCGCATCCTCCTGTGTGAGTGCTCGGAGTTATTTCCTTTAGATTCTGCAAATATATGTTTTTGTTTCTTGTTTTTATTTTCAGTAGTTAGGCTTAATGGAAAATAAAGAGTTCTTTAGTCTTTTTCCTGAGTTTAGATATGAAGTGTTTGAAGAGAAAATTGAAAAACCTTTGGAGCTTAATTTGCATGCTAATAGTGATGTTAGTATGAATGTTTTGAACACTGTTATTACTAATGCTATAGAAAAGTCTAAGCTTGGGGAAGCTTGTTTTGTTAAGCATGATATTTTTAGTTCCCCAGCTTTAGTGGAGAAATTTTGCTCTGATAATATTTTATCTCCCATATGTGATGTTCCTTCTTATGATGATATGTTTGAAGAATATGCTTTGCGAAATAGTTGTTCTTTAGCTTGTGATGATACTGAACCTATAGTCTATGATAGTTATGATGATGAGTATAATATTTTCAGTTCACCTACTTTTGAGGAGAAAATTAGTTATGATTACAATATGCCTCCTATTTATGATGATTATGGTGATGAGAATAATTATTTTGTTGAATCTGCTCCTATTACTATTGTTCATATGGGGAGTATTAATCCTTTTATGCATGTGGCTCATGATAGGGATGCTTTATGTGATAGTTATATTGTTAGTTCTATTCATGATGCTACTGAAAGTTATTATGAGAGAGGGAAACATGGTTTGATGGATCTCAACAATATTGAGTTTCCCCTCTTTATGTTGCAATACTTGAAGTTGTACTTGTTTTTCCTTCCTATGCTTTTTGCTTTGCGCTTTTATGACTTGTCTCTTTACAAGACTATTTTTCATAGGAAGTGGTTTAGATTTAAATGTGTTCCATACTTGCTTTTTGATGCTCTCTATTGCTTTAAGTTCCTATATGGCGTCTTTGCCTCAAGCTCTTATATGGCGCCCACATGAGCATCTTTGCAAATTACTGCGCCTAGCTCAAAGGCGTTAAAGAAAAGCACTCTTGGGAGATAACCCATTGTTTTACTTTCAGTACTTTTTCTTTTATTTGAGTCTTGGAAGTTATTACTACTGTAATAACCGCTCCTTATCCTTTTTTTTCGTTGTTGTGCCAAGAGAAGCCTCTAATTTGAGTAAGGTAAGATTTGGGGATGTTGCTGTCCTGAAACAGTTTTCGGTGCTGCACCGTAAAAATTCGTAAAATTCTCTGTTTATCTTTTGGACCTGCGATTTCTTGTGCATATGCCCTAGGTTATATCCAAACTTTCATTAGTTTAACACTTTTTGATTTGAGCAACAGAAAACCCCTCAAAAATTCTACTTTTGTCAGCTGTTCTGTTTTGACAGATTTCTGCCAATATTTGTGTTTGCCGCTTTATCGCTTTCTTTTTGAGTTCTTTTGATCACGGAACTTTTGGAGAAGTTGCTACAGTAGTATATACTTAATATGTGGTGGTTTTAGGTTGAAACCTGAAGCAAAAGGGTTGATTTACTATCATGCTTATGCTAATGTTGCTAATAGAATTGTGTTGAGTTTTGTATGAAGGAAGTTTTCAAGTGTAGGGATCGGAGAATGATGAGATGAGTTGAAGAATGGACAAAAGCTCAAGCTTGGGGATGCCCATGCAACCCTCAAGAAATATCCAAGAAGTACAAGCGTCAAATCTTGGGGATGCCCCCGCGGCACCCCTTCTTCATCGGCAAAAATTAGGTCATCTTTCAAGACACTATATTTTTATTGCTTCATGCATTATGCATTTTTCTTGGAGCGTCAGTTGTTTTTGTTTTCAGTTTTCTTTTGTTTTTTTTTTGCTGCAATAAATGGTTAGATCACATCATGTTTCTTTTGGAGGAGATGAACTCGCTTTTCATTTGCCAAGAACACTTCGTTTTTCACTCTTATCGTTTCAACGAGTGTTCTCTTTTTCAGCTACTGCGTTTATCTTGCATTTTTCGCCTTGATTTTTGTTCAGATCTTGTTTTATGTTTGCATCAAGGTGTATTTGGACCTCTGGACTATGTTGGTTTTCATCAAAAGAGTTGTTTATAAAAAGTTTGAATGGTGTTGGAAAAGAGAAAAAGTTTCATACAAAAAAGTGGTACAAAAAGGAGCTTGTGTAGACTGCGGCCTAGGCTTTTGCATGTCGTGCTTGATGTCTTTTTGATAGTATGCTTAGTGGTTTTTCTGTAGCATGACTTGTCTCAAATGACTGAGATTGCTTAATGAGCCTTTGAAAAAATCATGCGTTGTTTTTATTATTTGGAAGCATTAATTTGGTTTTCTCCTTTGATGCTTTATTTGGGTTGACTTGGCACATGCTTACACCATGTTGACTACAAAAATAAGTTGCCTATAGCCTCTATGATCATTTAGTTTTTGACTTTTGATGCCATCTTATGCTTCTTTTAATGTTGCTTTGTCGCTTTGCATGATTATGGCCGTTATTGCTCTCTTAGTTGGTCGCTCCCAGTCTTTTGCTAGCCCTCATTTTGTACTGAGTATGAGCTCTACTCGTGCATCCAACTCCCAAAAACCAAGTTTGCCATTGTGTCCACTATAAATTCCTATGCATGGTATTTGCAAGCCATTCCAAGTAAATTTTCATGTGCTACCTTTCAAAAAAACCTTCAAAATACTTCTCATTTTGTGACACTATTTTCAGCTCATGGGGACGTAGTGGTCGGATTTGCTATCTTCCATATTGTCTTATTCTAAAAAAAAGAGAAAAAAAAGAAAAGAAAAAAGGCACTCCTCCATGGTATGTGAATGTTGGTGGGCACCCGATGGAATCGGTTAGCCATGGTTTGAGAAAGGAAAAAAGGTGGGGAGGAGTGCCAAGCTTTATAAAAGAGCACAAAAGTGCCAATCTTTCTCTCAAAAACTTGCTTCATTTTTGTATGGAAGATAGTAAGAACCCCATTGCTAGTCGTTAACAAAGACAACCACCTCTCAAAACCAATTTTTATCTCTCTGTTTTACAAATGAAAAGCTCTAGCACATGTTTAATCACTGCTTCCCTCCGCGAAGAGCCTTTCTTTTACTTTTATGTTGAGTCACCACCATTTATCTTTATGCACCATTAAGAGAGCATAGTTGTCATTCTGAGTATAATGTGCATTGTCCCAAAGTTTTCATTGATTGATTCATATTATTGGTTTCACTTGTTCTTAAATTATTTGTATCTAGTCGCCCTCTTAAACTTGAAGGTGTCCTATGCATTTATGTTTTGCTCTCCATGAAGGACAAGCTGAAAACCATTTGTATGTTTTTCCTTATGATTTGAACACACGTTTGACTTTCATTGTTTCATTTTCATGATCTTTTGTTTGTGTTCATTTTCATGTTATAACATGGTTGCTGAGTTTCTATTATCAAGATTATGTCTTTCATGCCCATGTTTTAAGTTCTTTGATCTCAGCACTCAATGCTTTATCTATATGATCAAGATTGTGATGGTGCATGTCACCTCAAAAATTATTTCTTTTGTTATCACTTACCTACTCGAGGACGAGCAGGAGTTAAGCTTGGGGATGGTGATACGTCTCAAACGTATCTATAATTTTTGATGCTCCATGCTTGTTTTTACACCATTTGCCTTGTGTTTCGTCACACTTTGTGGCGTTTTTATGCGATTTCCGGCACTAACCTATTGACAAGATGCCACAGTGCCAGTTCCCTATTTTTTGCTGTTTTTGTGTTTCAGAAAAGCTACATAGGAAATATTCTCGAAATTGGACGAAACAAGTTCCAGAAGTCTTATTTTTCCTGGATGAAGGACGAGGACCAAACGAGAGCCGGAGGGGGGCCAGGGGCTGCCCACACACCAGGGCGGCGTGGCCCAGGCCCTGGCCGCGCCCCCTATGTGTGAGGCCACCCTGGCAGCCCCCTGACGACGCCCCTTCGCCTATATAAAGCCTCGGGACGGAAAACCCTAGGAGAGTCGACGTTTTTCCCAGAACAGTTCCGCAGCTCCGCCGCCGTCGAAGACAAATTTTGGGGGACAGAAGTCTCTGTTCCGGCACCCTGCCGGGACGGGGAAGTGCCCCCGGAGCCATCTCCATCGGTCTCCATCGCCGTCTTCACCGTCTCCATCAACCTCACCGCCATATCCATCAACCTTGCTGTCTCCTATGATGAGGAGGGAGTAGTTCATCCCCGGGGCTGAGGGCTCTACCGGTAGCTATGTGGTTCACCTCTCTCTCCCATGATGTGATCTTTATGTGATCGTGAGCTTTGTATCATGTTAAATAAGTAGATGTTACTCTTCTTCATTATGTGTACTCTAGTGTGTTATTAAAGTAATATATTCCTCTTGCCACAGTGTAACGGTGACAGTGCGTGCATCGTGGTGGTACTTGGTCTAGGCTACGATTGTGATCTCTTATGGATTATGATAATAATTATCACTATGATAGTATTGAAGTGATCTATTCCTCCTTTCATGGTGTAATGTTGACAGTGTGTGCACCGTGTTAGTACTTGGTCTAAGTTGCAATAATATTATCTTGAGTTGTGATTTGATTTGGATATCTCTATGAGTGGTGTTTGTCAAGTACTTGATGAACTTTGAGGAGTGCTTCGTAGCCCTACGCAATGATTAGTGTTATTCAATAGGAGAGTAATTCAGAGTACCATAGTGAAGAGAAGTTATTTATTTGTTTAATTATGTTATATTTGTTGGGAGTGTGTCCACTAGTGAAAGTATGATCCCTAGGCCTTGTTTCCAAGCTTTGCACACCGTTTACTTGCTGTTTTGTTACATGTTTGCTTGCTGCCATTTTTGTTCCAGATCACATTTGCTACATATAATCATCACTACTACTTGTATTTCACTATCTCTTCGCCGAACTAGTGCACCTATACATCTGACAAGTGTATTGGGTGTGTTGGGGACACAAGAGACTTTCTGTATCGTAATTGCAGGGTTGCTTGAGAGGGATAGCTTTGACCTCTTCCTCCCTGAGTTCGATAAACCTTGGGTGATCCACTTAAGGGAAACTTGCTGCTGTTCTACAAACCTCTGCACTTGGAGGCCCAACACTGTCTACAAGAACAGACGCGTGCGTAGACATCAGCACCCTGCCGGAGAGGGGAATCGCCACCGGAGGTCTTCTTCATCGCCATGCTTGCCTCCGGCGCGATGAGTGAGTAGTCTACCTTGGACTATAGGTCCATAGCAGTAGCTAGATGGTTGTCTTCTCCACCATGTGCTTCATGTTTAGATCTCGTGAGCTGCTTTACATGATCGAGACTACCTTTATGTAATTCTACATGTTGTGTTTGTTGGGATCCGGTGAATATTGGTGTTATGATTGAGTTGATGTACTGAATTTTATCTTATGTTATCTCTATGTTGTTTATGATCTTGCATGCTCTCCGTTGTTAGTAGCTATCTTGGCCGAGTAGTTGCTAGTGACTCCAAGAGGGGGTATTTATGCTCGATAGTGGGTTCATGCCTCTATTTAATCTGGGGGAGTGACAGAAACCTCTAAGGTTGTAGATGTGATGTTGCTACTAGGGGAAAACAACATTCATATGCTCGAGGGCATATGCTTTGTTTACATTACACACTTTGCTTAATGCAGTTATCTGTTGTTCGCAACTTAATACTTGTGGAGTTCTCGGATTGATTCGCCACAAGTGGATTATTAGTCATAGATGCAGTTGGATGGCGGTCTATGTATCTTGTTGTAATGCCAGTGTAAATCTCATAGTGATCCTCTTGACATATCACGTTGTCTTTATTCTATTAATTGCCCAACTGTAATTTGTTTACCCAGCATGTGTTATTTTATCTTATGGAGAGACAACACTAGTGAACTGTGGACCCCGGTCCTATTTCCTTTATATTGCTATCACCTGTTTACTTTACTCGCACTGTTTACTTTACTCGCATTGTTTACTTTACTCGCATATTATTACTATTTTCCACTCGATACGCTCATTCCTTTGTTTACAGCAAACCGGTGAGATTGACAACCTCATCGTAAGTTGGGAGCAAAGTATTTGGTTGTGTTGTGTGCAGGTTCCGCGTTGCAGCTGGCAAAGCAAAGCACTGGACGAGGCGCCTTATAAATTGTCCGGAGCTGTCGCAAGCTAGCAAGCATCAGCTTCAGTCGTTTGGCTTCTTCCCCTTCGGATAAATAAACCTTGGTTTCTTACTGAGGGAAAACCTTGTTGTTGTACTCATCATACCTTCCTCTTGGGGTTCCCAACTGGACGGTGCTTTACATTATCAACACCGTGCCGCATCAAGAGCATGCAAGATCATAAACAACATAGAAATAACATAAGATAATATTTAGCACATCAACTCAATCATAACACCAATATTCATCGGATCTCAACAAACACAACATGTGGAATTACATAAAGGTAGTCTCGATCATGTAAAGCAGCTCACGAGATCTAAACATGAAGCACATGGTGGAGAAGACAACTCTAATCTAGACCCATGTAACGGTAATACTCACTCTCGCCCGGAGGATGGCATGAAGAACCTCCAGTGTATTCCCCTCTCCGGCAGCGGCGGGAGGCTTACCCTCCGATCTCGGGTCACGACGCGCGATCGCATGTCTGTCTGGAATGATCGGTTTTGTTTCCCGTCGGGGGTCTTTATAGGCGAAGGGCAGCGTCAGAAGTAGGCCATGGGGCCACCAAGGGGGCGCGGCAACCTAGCCGCCACCTGTGGTGAGACCACCCCTGGCTCGGCTCCGTCTCCTCCGGTCCTCTGGAAGCTCGTTATACTGTTCGCTTTTTTTCGTCCAATGCCGAGAAATTTCCTGTAACTTTATAGAAACACAAAAACCCAGGAACCACCAGATCGGTAGTAGTCGGAAAATGCAACGCCCAGTGTAACGAAACATAAGCAAATGGTGTAAAACAAAGTGGAGATCAAAAATTATAGTATGTTTGAGACGTATCTGCCGCCGACGATGAATTTTGGAGGAACAGAAGTCTCTCTTCCGGCACCCTGCCGGACAGGGAAGTGCCCCCGGAGCCATCTCCTCCGGTCTCCATCGACGTCTCCGCAAGTGCGTCCATCGACCTACCCGCCATCTTCATCAGTCGTTGCCTGGCCTCCTATGATAGGAGGGAGTAGTTCTCCCCGGGGGCGTGAGGGGCTCTACCGGATAGCTATGTGGTTCACCTCTCTCTCCCATGATGTGATGTTTATGTTATCGTGAGCTTTGTATCTAGTTGAATTGGTAGATGCTATTATTCAGATATTTTGCTACTCCCGTGCTTTATATTTATAATCTTCGGAGATACCTTGTATCATGGTGTGAAGGTGACAAGTGTGCACATCATGTGTATCTTTTTGGTTAATGTCTCTATGAATTGTTGGTGTTTGTTGGAACCATCTAGTGCGTTCATGGTGATAGTGTGGGACAATCTAGTTTAGGGAAATACGGACTTTGAGGCGTGCTTCGTAGCCCTACGCATGATTAGTGTTTGTTATCCATTGGAGAATTGTTTTGAGTTGCATATTGATGATAGTATCTATTGGTTCAATTATGTTATATTTGTTGAGAGTGTGTCCACTAGTGAAAGTATGATCCCTAGGCCTTGTTTCCAAGCATTGCACACCGTTTCCTTTCAGTTTTGTTACATTTTTGCTCGCAGCGATACTTATTTCAGGTTACATTTACTACTTATAATCATCACTACTACTTGTATTTCACTATCTCTTCACCGAACTAGTGCACCTATACATCTGACAAGTGTATTGAGTGTGTTGGGGACACAAGAGACTTTCTATATCGTAATTGTAGGGTTGTTGCTTGAGAGGGATAGCTTTGACCTCCTCCTCCCTGAGTTCGATAAACCTTGGGTGATCCACTTAAGGGAAACTTGCTGCTGCTCTACAAACCTCTGCACTTGGAGGCCCAACACTATCTACAAGAACAGACGCGTGCGTAGACATCACCCCTCCAACGAGACGTACTCCCCTTTAGGGGAGGAACTCGGGAATATATTATCTTCTCCGCGTGCCTCGGTTATTTCTATTCCCGAGCTCTTTACTTGTGCGCTTTACATTGTGATAGCCTTTGCGCTTGAAGTCATATATCTAGCTATCACCTTGTTACTTGTATTGCTTAGCGTAAGTGGTTGGTGCACATAGGTGAGCCTAGTTTATTTAGGTTTTGTGAGCTTGACAAAATAAACGCTAGTTTAATTCCGCTTTTGTTTAAGCCATTCGTAAAATTTTATATCACCTATTTACCCCCCCCCCCTCCCTCCCCCCCTCTAAGTGACATCTGTGTCCTTTCAAAGGGGCGGCAGTGAGAGCTCAAATTCACACCATTTATCAGAAGATGTGATTCTATCTCAGAGGAACAGTGTTCGTTCGGGCTAACGACTGTTCTTATCCATTGAAACGATAAGATTATGTGAGTTGATCTAATTGAAATCTGAATAGGTTCAGTCATACAAAAAATAAAGGAGGTATACCCAGCGTATACAACGAAAAGATGCATATGGTATTTTATAATGGTTCACTGATATTTTTGAACTGAATAAAATCCATGTGTATAGCCGTCTGGCCTTTTATAGTTGGTTCGAAAGATCACTTTGTAAAATCATGTTGAAATAAAGCAAGAGCAAGTGCTGACCGAGGAAATTTTGGCATGTGAAATTTTAGCTTTATTTGGTGAATGGCTATCTCAATGACGCGCCTCTGCATCATGACCTTGCTAAAGGAGTGGTGGACTAAAGCTCGGATTTAGGGATGAAAAATATGAGATCAACTTATTGGAGTCATCAGCATAAGCGCACGTGCGGTGTCTTTCTCTTGAAGGCTTAGCCTAGGAGCCATACAATTTTCGTTTGTTTCTACTCCTAATTTATCTAGAGTTAGCTATTATCTGATTTTTTTTTAGAAATGGGGTGTTCCCGGCCTCTGCATCAATCGATGCACACAGCCGTTTTATTAAAAACGTTTAAGAGTTTTACAAGTATCATGCACCAAGAGGTAGATAACAGGTAGTCATCGGCCAACGACGACTCTGCTACAAGCCATCTAAAAATGGAGTACAATGCTTTGCTAAACATTCTCAATCCTATTAGAATGCCGCCAACCACCCTGGCTGAAGATAGCCTGAACGACCGTCATCAGTCGTCTGCATCCAGAATCCATATACCCCCGCTGGTCTTCTGGAAGAAGGAGCGCCCAAGTGGTGATCCAATGCGAAGTTCTGTTGATAACCTGCAGAAAGGGAGAGCAATTTGCATTGTTAAATATAATATCATTCCGGCAATTCCAGATTGCCCAAACTAAGGCACAGACACCAATTCTTATTCGTGCCTTGGCAGATTTGTCAATCCCGTTCAGCCAGTTTCCAAACATATTCTTTATATTACTAGGGGGTGGCATATTGAAGGTGAAATGAACAACTCTCCATATCAGGGTGGCGAATTTGCATTTGAGGAAAAGGTGTTCTATGGTCTCTTCCTCATCACAAAAAGCACATTTTTTGCAACCATTACAGTTTCTTTTAGCCAGGTTGTCCTTAGTTAGGATCTCTTTTCTATTTAGAAACCACATGAAGATTCTAATCTTTAGTGGTACTTTAATTTTCCACAGATATTTCCTAAGAAATTTTGTATTCCCGTTTAGAAGTTTAGCGTATAGAGACCTGACCGAGAACTGGCCGGATTCCGTCAGCTTCCAGATGAAAGTGTCTTTTTCATCGGTGAGATGTATGTCCATTAACCTCTCCACGAGGTCGAGCCAAGACAGCCATTTATCGCCAGCAACATTTCTCCTAAAAGAGATGTTCAAGCCGTTCTCGGTGATGGTGTTTGCCACGGTGACATTTTTATGGTTCACGATGGCATATAGGTTAGGGAATTGGGAGGCTAAGGGTGCATCGCCAAGCCAGGGGTCTTCCCAGAAGCGAGTTCCTTCACCGTCACCAACACGGAATGAACCATATTTGAAAAAAGTATCTTTCTGGTTCATTAACCCTTTCCAAAAAGGGGAGTCCGTGGGTTTGGCTTGTACCTCAGCTAATTTTTTGTTTTGGAGGTACTTGTTGCATATCAGCTCTTGCCACATCCCTTCCTCATTAATAATCTTGAACAGCCATTTGCTCAAGAGGCAACTATTTTTGATGTCCAGAACTTCAATACCCAGCCCGCCTTGGTCTTTTGGTCGGCAGATCATATTCCATTTTGATAGCCTATATTTCTTTTTGTTCTGGTCGCATTGCCAAAAGAAGCGGGAGCGATAGAAGCCCAACCTCTTCCTTACCCCTATGGGTATCAGAAAGAAAGATAGTAGGAACATTGGCAGGCTAGTGAGAACCAAGTTTATGAGGATTAGCCTATCTCCATAAGAAAGGATTTTGCCTATCCAAGAGGCAAGTTTCTTCTCGAATCTATCTTCGATAACTTTCCATTCTTTGATGAGCAGTTTTCTGAAATGGATAGGGATACCAAGGTATTTGAACGGAAGTGCACCTATTGCGCATCCGAAGATTTCCTTGTAATCGTTCTGGTGATCTTTCGCTTTCCCAAAGCAGAAAAGTTCGCTTTTGTGGAAGTTTATCTTGAGGCCGGAGAGTTGTTCAAATAGGCAGAGAATAAGCTTCATATTCACCGCTTTGTCCATGTCATGTTCCATGAAGAGGATTGTGTCATCCGCATATTGGAGTATTGATACCCCTCGTTCTACAAGGTGAGGTATTAATCCTCCAACTTGACCATCTTCTTTGGCTCTATTGATGATGATGGCAAGCATGTTTGCTATAATGTTAAAGAGCATGGGTGAAAGGGGGTCCCCCTGCCGAAGCCCTTTGAGCGTTTGAAAATAGTGGCTGACCTCATCGTTCACTTTGATTCCCACGCTACCCCCTGGGTGAATTTGGTTACCCATTCGCACCACTTGATGGGAAAACCTTTCATTCGGAGAACTTGATGGAGAAAGGGCCATTTGACCTTATCATATGCCTTCTCGAAATCAATTTTGAACAGAACTCCATCTAACTTTTTAGAGTGAAGTTCATGAATGGTCTCATGCAATACTACCACACCTTCCAAAATATTTTTGCCAGGGATGAAAGCAGTTTGGGTAGGATTGATGATTTTCTGGGCCATCCCAGTGATGCGGTTAGCACCTACTTTAGTGAAAATTTTGAAGCTCACGTTGAGAAGGCAAATAGGTCTGTATTGTTCGATGCGACTTGCATCTTCTTTTTTGGGTAGGAGGGTTCTGATACCGAAGTTAAGTCTGAAGAGGGGCAAATCTCCTGCCTGGAGCTGGTAGAACATGGCCATCATGTCCTCTTTTATAGTGTCCCAGAACACTTGATAAAACTTGGCCGGGAAGCCATCGGGGCCAGGAGCTTTATTCTTTTTCATTTGCATCACCGCTTCTTTCACCTCTATTTCAGTGAAATTGGCTGACAGCACATTTTTCTCTTCGGAAGATAGTTGGGGGATATCATCGATCCTATCCTCAAGAAGGGTGAAATTGTTTTGAGGAGGAGCCCCAAAAAAACCCTTGTAGTATTCGCTAATGAATACTTTAAGGTTTTCTTCACCAATAATCATGCCTTCATCTTGCTCTAGTTGGAAAAAAAATTCTTTCTATGTTTGCCATTTGCAATGAGATGGAAATATTTAGTATTTTCCCCCCCTTCCTGGATGTGTTTTACTTTGGCCCTTTGTGCCCATTTGGTCTCTTCATCTGTCCTTAAGTTGGCCAGACGCTCGTCTGACTCCTTTTTTAAAGATCTTTCAGATTCACTGAGGGGGAAGTTTCTGCTTTAATATCAAGGCTATCGATGATATTAAGCAGGCGTTCCTTTTCTTTCTTGTAGTCTCCGCTGATGTTACGAGCCCATCCGCGAAGGAATTGCCTCAGGTGACGAATCTTCTTCTGCCAGGACTCAATTGGCGTAGATTCATTATGGACTGAACGTCATTCGTTCTTTACCATATCGATGAAACCCTATTGCCTGAGCCATGAGAGTTCAAAAGAGAAGGTAGAGTTTTTTCCACCGTGTGCCGGACTCCCAAAGTCCAACAGTAGAGGCGTGTGATCAGACCCTGATCTAGTAAGGGCATGTACACTTAGTAGCGGAAATTTTTGTTCCACCTCTACTCTTACAAGAATGCGATCAAGTTTCTCGTACGTGGGGACGGTGCGCCTATTGGCCCATGTGAATTGTCTCCCAAAGAGAGCTATCTCTCTCAGGTCCAAACTCTCAATGATGGCATTAATAATAAACGGCCACCTTGCGTAGAAGTTATCGTTGTTCTTTTCCTCCTTTCTCCTTATGATGTTGAAATCGCCCCCTACCATTAGGGGTAGCGTTTCATTTTCACATATCCTCACCAGCTCGGCCAAGAAGGCTGGTTTGTGTCTATCTTGGGTTGCGTCATACACAGCCACAAGTGCCCATTCAAAGTTATCTCTTTTGATCTTAAGATGGAATTTGACACAGAAATCCCCGGTGATCACCTTCATCACTATTAACGAGGCATTGTTGATTCCTATGAGTATCCCTCCCGACCTACCTCTAGGTGGTAGGCAGAACCAGCTGTAGTCCATACCAGCAGCTAAGTTGTTTAGGAATGGCGCCGAGAAACTATCTCTACCGGTTTTCGAGATAATAATGAAATCAAGTTTATGTGTTTTTACGGTTTCTTTGATTAGAGAATGTTTGGCCGAGTCTCTAAACCCGTCACTGTTCCAAATGAACCCTTTCATTTTAAACCTTTTTTGTTAATTCTAGTGCTCCTCCTGAAGTTATTGTCGCGAGGCATATGACCTCAGGTTTTCTTTTGCGAGTCAAACTTATTTGGCTACCGGATTGCAATTCTCTCAATTAAAGACTGTATCATGTAGAGGCCGGGATCCGTTTCCCCTATCGAAACAAGATTAAAAAAAATCACTCACTCCATCAGCCGATCCAGTTCGGCTGGTGCAATGGTGCAGAGCAACGTTCTGTCCACGCACGAAACCACTCGTCTGCGGTCCTCTACCGGCCACGAAACCACTCGTCTGCGGGACGGGGATCCTCTGACGTGCCCAACTCTACCTTTGAGTATGCTGACATGTGGGACCCACCAGGAACAGGCGCGGCGTCTGATACGAGCGCGAGGCAAGCACAGCGTCATGTAGCGCCAGAATCTTTCCTAGCCGCTAGCCGGTGAACGTTGCTTCAGAATCCCTGACACAACAGCGACTCTCGTGCCCACCTCCGGCCTCCCCCATGCATGTGCCGCCACCGGCGCTGGAGCCCAGCGTCGTACCTCCCTACGCCGCGACCAACAGTGCGATCCACCGGTGACATGGATGAAAACCTCGCGTCGGCGTCGCAATCGCAAACGGCGCTGAGATCACGAGCGCCTCGGCGTTATCCCCTGTGAAACCGGCCCTAGGACGATGAACAGGGCGAGATCGGTGCAAATGTTTCTCCTAGCTAACCAGCTCGGAATTAACGTTGTTGAATCGATCATCAGTGGCACGGTATGATGGTCCAGAGGAGGGAGGCAATAAACGCTAAGCTAACTCACCAACCCAGAATCCATGGCGGATGGGGCATGGCGGGAGTACAATGCGCGCGTCAGTTGTGGTACCCTTCGTCACAAACAACGGGGGGCATAAATTCCGACCAGTCTCCGCCGCGCACGGCACAGTCACTACCCTGGCGAGTACGCCGCCCCACATCGCCCCTATACAGCCTGGAAACTCCTGGTGCCGGAGCGCCCGCGGCATGCAATGCCATGCCATGCCGCGACGGTTAATGGGCGCCCCGGCCACGCGGGATCACATCGCGACGTCGGAGCGGCGGCCGCCACCTCCGCGGCGGTGACGGCGGTCGCCGCCGTACCTCATCCCGTCGGGGCCGAACAGGCGACGGAGCCCCGCGGCGTCGCACTCCGACAGGGCGACCGGGTACCGGCGCCGGTCGTGGCAGTAGGAGTAGGACATGTGGCCGCGCCGGAACGCCGCCATCGCCCTGCGCTGCCCCGCGGACAGGGACGCGGCGGACTCGTACCAGGGCGTGCCGCACGACGCCGCGGCGGTGTGGTCGTTGACGGGGCAGCCCTGCATCACGAGGTCGCCGAACTCGGCCACGAACGGCGCGTACTTGTAGTCCACCCTGTAGCGGCCGCCGAGGGTGGCCCAGGCGGAGCCGTCCCAGATGGTGGCGTAGAGCGACATCGGCTTGGAGGGGAACGCCGCGCCCATGGCCTCCGTCCTCGACACCTCCCTGATCGGCGTCTCGTCCACGTAAAATCTGCGAGCACGGGCACGCGAACGTCAGTGCAGCTCAGAGGATTCATTCACATAAAAAATTTATTTCATTCTGTGTTTATTTATGTGCGCAATCGTCATCGATTCTTCGGGTAAAGGAATCCAGGCAATGCGCATCGAAACAGGCGCAAGGATCTCAGAAAGGGCCCAAATTTGCCAAGGTCAGAGACTCAGAGGGGTAGTGTGACACAAGCAGCAGGCAGAGCAAAAGAGGCAAAAGAAAACGCTGAAGACAGCAAGAAAGGAACACAGAAAGAAATGTTTCCCTTTTCTGCTTGCCAACACCAGGAGCGTTCAGGAATCAAAATAATAACAAATCCCCCACCCCGAAAATCAAACTTCAAAATCAGTAGTGCACACCTTCTTCCTCCCAGAAGCAGTGGAGCACGAGGAAAGCAGAGTAATGGCACGGCAGTACAGAGAACAAAAGAGTCAGAAACAGAGGAATACGGGGGTCGATTTGGGATGGTGCTCACATGATGCGGTGCTTGGTCCAGAGGATGGAATAGTGGTGGAAGTCGTCCGTGGGGTCGAAGGGGAGGTCGTAGCGCTCCTCCCGGCCGGCGCCGGTGCTGCCGTTGCCGTAGACGTTGGTCTGCACCCGCCATTCGCGGCCGCGCACGTTGCCCAGGAACTCGAAGTCCAGCTCGTCGTGGGTCTTCTCGTACGTGTCGCCGTTCGTCAGCTGCATTCCAACACACAAAACAAAGGGAGCACATTTTAGCTTCGGAGTGATCGATTGCTCCACAGATTATCAACGGTTTTATGGGTGGCCGGTTTGGTACGTTGCGGAGAGAGTAGTGAGGTGAGGAAAGGGTGGACGTACGTAGAAGGCGACGACGACACCGGCGGCGTAGTCGGCGGGGAGCTTGACGGCGGCGCTGAAGAATCCGTGGAGGAAGAGGTCCTGGGAGGCGAACCCGGCGCCTGCACACGGAGGAGGAAGAGGCGGTTTCGCCAAGAACACCCTGAAGTTAGTAAAATGGCACCAACACCCTCACGCTGCCTACTGAACCGAAGAGGAGGGACTGATCCGTGATACAAAAAAGCGCAATGCGAACCCCAGCTAGCGGCAAAATAGCATAGACGGGGCCGTCGAGTACTCACCGGTGGACTCGTCGAGGGAGAGGTGGACGCGCTTGCCCTGGCCGCGGAGGGCGAGGTTGGCGCTGCCGAAGATCTGCGTGTAGCCCTCGCCGAAGGCCATGGGCCGCACGCCGTGGAGCGGCGGCGGCTGCCTGGCCTCGCCGCCGCGGCCGCCTAGCAGCACGACGGCGACCACGGCGATGATGTGGAGGAGGCGCGGTGAAGGACTAGGAGACGATAATCTGGAAGCCATTCCTCTCCTTCGCCCCGCTGCCCTCTGTGCTCTGCCTCTCTCTGCGCGACGCGGCCGTGATAGGAGAGGTTTTATTGCGACGGGCCACCTCCGTCAGGTCTCTCTCTGCCTTTTCCTAGGGCCGCGAGCTGATGCAGAAACGTTTGGCGATTTGAATTAGCCCTTGCGCCCGGGGCCCAGCGTCCGTGTCTTGGATTCCTGCGGTGTGGGCCCGGCTGTGTGCACATCGACGTACGCGGAACAGCGAATCCGTACATCCACACCCCGTTTCTCAGTCCATGCTCGCTGAGTTTAGCTGCAATTAGAGCAACTTTATTAGGGAATTTCGTAAATAGGCTAAAACTGTGGCTTTTGATAGATTTTGTACTTGCTATTTAACAGCCGGTTGTTTTTCAATTCGGCAACTATCGAATTTTTCTCCGTTGATTTCTGTTTGGACTCGTCGCTAGTTTTGTCCTTTTTTTTTCCTCCCTTGGTTTATTCGGCTGTTGGGTAGCCTATCCGCTTTCCTCCAGTTTGTTCGTTTTTCCAGTTTAATTCTGTTTCTTGCGGGAGTGGACACCAATGGTAAGTTTTTTTTTGTTTCCTTTCTATGACGTGTGGGCCATTTTTTCTCTCTTCTTCGGGTTTTCAGTGATATCTAGGTGTTCTCCAGTACGACCAATTTTCGCGGTGAAGAGAGGAAAGACGGAAGGGATAGATTTCGTCGGCGGCGGCTAGCCGCCAGGCGGGATCGTGCTTTGCTTGTGGTAGCGCGCAATTTTTCCATGTCCCTTTCGCACCGTGAGTGGGGCTGGGGAGGCAGTCGTCGCAAGGGCGTCCGTCGCCGCGCTAGCGAGCCTCGCGAGGTAATCTCTATGTAAATCCTAGGTAAATACTAGGTAAATCCATAATATATTTTACAGGTTCTAAACACACTGTAAATACTATGTAAATCAACTGTATTTACGGATTGTAAACACACTATAAATACTATGTAAAATCTAGTTAAATACTAGGTAAATGCACTGTATTTTACAGGCTATAAACACACTGTAAATACAATGTAAAATCCACTGTATTTACAGGCTGTAAACACATTGTCATTCTATGTAAATCTAGTGTATGTTTCCATGTTGTGATAAACACACTATAAAATAAAGTGATTTATAATTTTCACAGTTACAATTTCCCGTCACAGATAAGCACTGGTTCCTATTTGCTGTTCGCTTGAAGGTGCTCGTGTATTCCTTTTTTTTGCTCACGCTCTAGGCTACGGGCTGTCAGATCGAGAGACGGCATAAAAAAAACTGGAAAGAAAACAACTTTTTGCTGTTTGACCGCAGGCTGACCATGACACGTGCTGCTACAGTATTCGGTAGAAAATTTGGATGTTGCCGAAAAGAAAAACAATCGAATGCCAAATAGATACTCCCAAAAATTGTCCCGGCCCTCAAACCGTTTCACTGGCTCTCAGACACGCACCCGCAGTCGCTATATGGTGCGCTCCATGCAGCATTTACGGATAGAAACCCTAATCCTCCCACGGCACGCACTTCCTCCTCTGCCGCTCCGTCGCTCCCCAGCTCCTTGCTCCGGCAAGAAATTTTTGGCTGTTTTTCGCAAATTCGTGCTCCACTCCCTATGATGTGGCTGACGTGAGGCTCGTTCAGCCTTAGGGGCGGCCGAAGCGGAGGCGACAGCACCTCGCGTCGTGGCGGAAGCACTCCCTCCACAAGGAGCCGAAGAAGAGGGTGAGGTTGGGGAGGGTGAGGAAACGTGCGTTGATCAAATGGTTGAACCGCAACCTCACCCCGTCGCTGTCCATCCACGCATACGCCCATGACGCCCAAGCGGTTCCTCCTTCTACAGCCGTCGTTGACCTTACTCCCACTCCTACAACACGGGTTGACCTCGGAGCCATCCTCCGATGAGTCAGAGGGGAACAAGGTTTGACCCCAGCGACTTCGTCCACGACGACAAAGTTGAGCACCGTGCCTTCAAGAAGCAACACCGCTACTCGGAAGAGGCGGCTGGGGCGGCGCGTAGTGTAAGAAGGTGGAGGAGAGCACCATCGTCATCGCCATGGTGAAATATGAGGTGAAGCAAGCGGAGCTCGTTGTTGTCATGCGTGAAGCAGGAGATCTACAAGCTCGACAACGACGATTGAAGCCTCCGTTGCTGCCTGGCATGCCTACAAACCTCCAAGTTAGGTATCCCGGGGCTGAATTTGGTAAATATAGGGTTTGGAAGTGCCGAATTTTGGTTTGGTCTCCGATAGGCTAGAAATCTAGGGTTTCTTTTGCGTCTTTAATATTAAATGTGAATGTGATTGCTTCTTAATTCTCCTGTGAGAGTTTTTTTAATTATAGAGTTTTGAGTACAAATACTGATATGCGCGATAATCGCTTGAACCTGAAAATTCGGTAGCATGTACTTGTGAGAATCCGCCGTCCACAAATAAGTGTACATCTAACTTCAAAGTTTATTCACAAAAGAGTACATTTATCTTTTTCAATGCATTTTAAAGTACAAAAATTGTTTCCCTCTCATTGGAGGTGAAGATATTAAAGATGAGAGATAGTAGGGGTTACCTTCTCAATACAAAAAATTATTTTTTTTTTCAAAAGTGTGTAAGAACGGAGTATGGAAGTCCCGAAGTTTTGGCATCTTTTTATTCTCAAATTAAAGCGATGGGTTTAAAACGGGTACCACCGTAATAATCGTGTCCGTGCCAATTATCTCTAGGCCGTTCTTTGGCTCTGGGAAAGTGCGCGCCTTTTCCTTAACTGCGGACACAGACGGGACATGGCCTCGGGTTGGCTGCTTTCTCTTGGACGTACGCCGTGCCAGTGAGCCACTTGTGGAGGCCGGGTCCTTTGATTGAGCTTGCCAACGCTGTTACCAGTACCCGTGTGAACGGAACCTCGAGGTAAAAATTCTCAGCTTTTCGTACGCTAGCAGCAGTAGTAGTACTGTCCCGAAGTTATTTTCCGGGACACGAGTGTCGAACAGGTGCAGTGGCTGTACACGAAAGAGTATGTATGTGCACCAAACTAAAATAGTGTATGTTAAAAAAAAATCCATACTACATACGCTTCATTTATCTAAAATACATATATTTAACAATTTTGGGTTCCTATGTCTATCTCTATGTTCTATGTGTCCACGCACAGTTTTGTGATGAACTTGTTAGGAATATGCAACATAGTATTTCTAGAGGCCAAAGGCCACATATATAGTACATGTATAGGTGTGCAAATATGTAAAAAGAAACCTAACAAGTGGGGAAACTACAATATACAAATATACATCTAATACCCTCCCTCAAACTCATAGTGGATCCACAATACTGAGTTTGAAGAGAAAGAAAAACTATGATGTGTTCTATTCTGTGTCTTTGTAAAGAAATCCGCTAACTGCAACTCTGAAGGCACATAGTGGAGCGTAATCACCTGATCCTGCACACTAGCACATGTATAAAAGGCATTAACACCAATATGCTCGGTAAGCTCATGCTTTACCGGATCACGTGCAATATTGATAGCACCTGTACTGTCAGACAAAAGTGTAGTGGGTGTCGTAACAGAGACCCCAAAGTCAGCAAGTAACCGCCGCAACCAAGTCACCTCAGTAGTCAACAAGGCCATAACGTGCAACTCAGCCTCTACACTCCAACGGAAAACTGCGGTCTGTTTCTTCGTCTTCCACACAATAAGCGAACCACCAAGAAACACACAGTAAGCAGAAAGCGAACGGCGATCCATAGGATCGCTCGCCCACGTAGCATCCGAGTAGGCCTGGAGCTGGAGAGAGCTGGAACAAGGGAAGAAAAGACGACGAGTGATCGTGCCACGAAGGTAGCGCAGAACACGAAGGAGATGACTATAATGAACAGTGGTAGGAGCTGAAACAAACTGACTCAGAATATGAACATGATAAGAGATGTCGGGACGAGTGACAGCAAGATAGACAAGACTCCCAATAAGATAATGATAACATGTCGGGTCAGGAAGAGGATCACTATCACCATCACTAGCACGGAGCTGGACATTGAGCTCCATAGGATTCTCAACAGTGCGCTCATCCCCAAGAGCAGCACGAGAAAGAAGATCCTGGATATACTTTTGCTGGGAGATAGAAAAACCATCAGAAGTGGAGGAAACCTCAATCCCAAGAAAGTAGCAAAGAGGACCAAGATCAGTCATAAGAAACTGGCCACGAAGACGGGCCTTAACAAAGGCAATATACTCAGAGTCATCACCAGTAATGATCATATCGTCAACATAGATGAGAAGAAGAGTGCGTCCACGAGGAGAAATGTGAACAAACAGTGCAGGATCATGAGCGCTGGGGGAGAAGCCAGCAGCAGTCACCATAGAGGCGGAACGCTCAAACCAGGCGCGAGGGGACTGTTTTAGGCCATAAAGAGAGCGCCGAAGATGGCAGACCATCCCATCAGGAACAGAATACCCCGGAGGAGGCTGCATATAAACCTCCTCACGCAGCTCACCATTGAGAAAGGCGTTCTAAACATCAAGCTGAGACACAGACCAGTGGCGAACAGAGGCGACCGCAAGAAGAGTGCGCACAGTGGTCATATGAGCCACAGGAGCAAAAGTCTCATCATAGTCACGACCCTGCTCCTGCTGAAAGCCACGAGCCACAAGGCGTGCTTTATAGCGCTCAAGGGATCCATCAGAGCGGGTCTTAATTTTGTAGACCCACTTGCACGTGATGGGACGAACACCAGGAGGAGGAGAAACAAGATCCCAAGTGCTAGTGTGCTCAAGCGCAGCAATCTCCTCGGCCATGGCAAGCTGCCATTCGGGATGACACTCAGCATCCCGATAAGAAATCGGCTCGAGGGCAACAGAAAGATCGTACTGACTAGGAGAGTAACGATCAGGTGGACGACACTGATGAGCAGGAAGAGGAGAGGGAATCTCATTAGAAGAAGAAGACACATCGGAAGAAGAGGAAGAAGGGACATCAAGAGGAGTATCCGGAATAGAAAAGGAGGAAGTAGAAAGGGTGCCTCGACTAGAAACAGGAAGAGAGGTACCATAAGTAGTGAGAACATTAACAGGAGAAATGAGAGAGCAAAGAGCGGACAGAATAGAAGAATCAGAAGTCATATGGAAGAAAGCTCCAGAATCCAGATACCACGGGGACGTACCTGACTGTAGAAGATGGTGGTCGCGTAGTGCCAGGAGAATCAGTCACAGACCCAGCAGTGCCCATCGAAGGAGAACCTGTAGCGGTGAGCAGACCACAAAGACGACTGATAATATCCTGATCAGTGGGGGCAACTGCAGAAGAGCCTGATGAACCATAAGACGCACGAGCCTGGTGCTGGCGACGCAAACTGGGATCCCTCGTATAACAGTTGGACGCAGTGTGTCCATACCTATTGCAGTAGGTGCAGTGGCGAGCAAGACGACGATCCTGACCACGATGCTGCTGGTGCTGACTCTGATGTTGTCCCTGAGGAGTGGGTAAAATAGGCCGAGCTAGCGACCGCAACTGAGTCGAGGAAGCAGGCGGCGGAGGAGGACCACGAGCAGCAAGCACAAAAGGAACCTCAAGCAAACCAGCACCACGGAGGCGAGTCTCCTTAGCCCGGAGCTCAGACAGCACCTCAGAAATCGGAACACGACCACGAGCAAGCAGTTGCGCACGGTGGGGCTCGAACTCCTTGCGGAGCCGAGATAAGAACTCATAGACGCGCTGAAACTCCAAGTCCGAGCGCACCGTCTGATAACACGGGCAGGTACCACAAACCGCAGTGCAAAGAGAGTCAAGCTGATGCCAGATAGCAGCACTCTGGGTGTAGAACTCATCAATAGTAGACTCACCCTACTGAAGGGCATGCTCCTGACGAACCACAGACAGATAAAGAGCATCCCCAGATGGCTAATAGCGCTGACAAAGATGATCCCACATGTGAGCAACAGTAGGAAGACGTATAAACTCAGAGGCAAACTGTGGCAGAACACTAGAAGTGAGAATAGCGGCAGCACAAGCGTCCTCATCCATCCACTGAGTGTAGGCTATCAGATCCAGCTGATAGGTCTCAAGGGCACTAGACTACTGCTGAAACTACAAATCATATGCAACAACAACACTCCTATCAGCACTCTCAGCAGCATCCTTGTCCACCTGAGTAGTATCATCACTAAGAACAAGTGGCGTCGGCGGAATATGAGCCAGAGGAGCAGTGGGGCACGGCGGACAGGAGACATCGCCAGAGAGCACACCCCATAGACGGAGACCATGCATATGAACGCGCATAAAGGCAGCAAAATCCGGGTAATTCGCGCTATCAAAAATCACCGGGCAGCGAGGAATCGCAACATAGTCCGATGAGGAAGACATCTCTCTCTTTTCTCTTTTTCCTTATTTTCTCGGAAATGAAACAGTCAACGCGAGATTAGATCGCGATCAGCCAGGTGACGGGGCCGGGCGGTGACGGAGCCGGGCGGCGGCGGCGGCCAGGCGGGCGGCGACGGGGCCGGGCGACGGCGGCGGCGACCGACAGTTGCGGCCAGGCGGTCGACGACGGGGCCGGACGGGGGCGAGGGTCGTGGCGGCCGGCGGACGGGGACGGGCGGTGACGGCCGGGCGGGGCCGGGCGGCGGACGGGGGACGGGCGACGGCGGCCGGGCAGCGGCAGCCGGCAGACGGGGGAGAGGGTCGTGGCGGCGGCGATCAGCGGCGAGAGAGAGGGCCGTGGCGGCGGCGACGACAGCAGCAGACGATGACGGCGGCGGCGGCAGGGGGAGACACCGGCGGATGTTGCAGAGACGGTGTCTAACCTAGCTCTGATACCATGTTAGGAATATGCAACATATTATTCCTCAGGGGCCAAAGGCCACATATATAGTACATGTACAGGTGTGCAAATATGTAGAAAACCCCCTAACAAGTGGGGAAACTACAATATACAAATATACATCTAACAGAACTGATATTTTGTATGGGTTGTGCAAAAAAGACCAAAAAAAAGCTTCACGAAAATGCTTATTTTGGAATTAATTTTTTTCTTCTATATAGGCTACATTAAAAGTCGGTTTTCTTGAAACGACTTTGTGAGCATTGAGGATGTGAACATCTACATGTAAATTTTTTCTTTGGATTTTTTTTAAAATTTCAATATGTCAAAATTTTATTTTAAATAAAAGGACCGTAGGCACCCTAAAACAAAAATGCCTTGTCCATGTACTCCCTCTCTCCATGAGATTTGATGCTATAGGTGGCCCATAGGCTTGGCTGGGCATGAGATGTGCCTAAACAAGCCTAACCTAACATGGCCCCCTAGCCCATTTATAAGCAGGTCGTGCCATGCCGGTACATGGGCCTCAAGTCATGGCTCAAGCATGGCACACATGGTACATTAGTCGGCCTTTCAGGTCTTATGGACCGTTTTTCAAAAAAAATAAAGAAAAAATAGAAAAATAAAGATTTTACAGGTCTTGTCGTGTCAGCCCGTTGGCCTCACCTGGGCGGTCTAGCACATCAAGATGTGTGCGACGGGTTTGGCATGGCCCGCTTACTGTCATGTTATGCCAATCAGGTGTGCTTCCGTGCCAACCCATGAAATTCGGCGGGTTTGGCTAGCTATATTTGATGCCATTTGTTGAAATATTAAGTAATATAATTAATAGATGTGTCAAATCTATGAAAAATGACGCATCTAATTTCCACGCTTCTCACATGACAGGAAAAAAGGAAGCTCCTGCATTTGCACCCCTCTAGGTCTGGCGTGGCGGCCTCTACAATATTGTGCCCTGGCGCTTGCGAGGCTGCCCTCGCCTTGTTGCGTTGGAAGTGTGCAGCCCGCTGATGTGCATCATCATGTTCTAACTTCATGTGTGGGTCCTTTGGCACCCCCTCTATGTCGCTTCATTTTGAGTATTAGATCTTGGCTGTTTTTGCTCATGTTGGCTCGCCCCCCTCGTCCGATGTGTTGTTGTTCTCCAATGTGGCTGCCTAAGTTGAGAAATTGTGGTTGTATGGCATGGGTTGGGAGGTTCATAGAGCGGGTAGAAGCTGCTATGAGCAAACTCTCTCTTTTTGTGTAGTCTTGTTGAGGTTAGTATCGGAGCTCTATGGTTGTTTTCTATCCTCGTGTTGGGGATATTTCATCATCCATGGCCGCCTTTCCTGGTGTTCACTCTATCTCGCTGAGGGAAAGGACATCACCTTGCTCGTGACTCTGTTGTTGTATATTGTGCCTGAGGTTAAGGAGCTTTTTGCGAGCCCTACTTTGCCTTTGTCATTGGAGAACACCTGAGCGACAAAATGTGGTTATCGGACCCATCCCCGCCGACTTAATCCCAATGCTCTCTTTGCAAAAGTGGGTACGACATTCTCAATAGCTTGTAGGCTACCAATCCTAGATTTGGAAAGGCAATCGATTGCATCATAACTAGGATAATAAATAAGTGCAATAGCAAAAAGCTGGATGATTACCGACAGACCGTCATATGAGAATATGAGTCATCAGGCGCAAAGAAAATGAGAATGGCACCATAGAATGGTGTCAACGACTGCTTGATGGATGATCTTTGCTTTCTCATCCCCTCAGTTTGAGTCGTTATGTGGCTTTTGTTGTTTCTTATTGCTTTTTATTGAGGTGTTTCATACATGCTTCAAGTGTTAGGGCTTACAGTTTTTATATGTTGGGACAGTTTGTTGGGTTGTCTATGTGGGTGTGGAGGTTTCCCGCCTTTTGACTAGTTTGCTTTGGTGTGTTTGTATCTGGTTTTGCGTGGTTTTCATTTGTTAACTATACAGTTCTCTCCTTAATATATAGATTGGGGGAAAGATTTTCCTTTTTTAAAATCAGTGAAATAATATCGCAGTAGCACCAACAAATGGCCAAATACAATGTACATTGAGAGTGCAAGCATGTTTGTTTTACAGGATTTCAAAGATTTAGGAGTAGGACAAATTTAAAAATCATGATATGTTGAATCCTAAATATATAGGATTTTTCTGAAGTAAGGAGTGTATGTCCTAAAAACAAAAGAAAAATTACATGAGATTAGACATTTGTTCTTCCTATGGTGTTAACAAACAAATTATATTACATATTCATGTGTTTTTAATCTCCATAGGATCAATATGACATGCTTTCATAATTTGATGCTTTCCTGTTCATTTTAGAGAAATGCGAACTAAATATACTCTAAACAGTAGGAGATCTTTCATGAATTTCTTGTCCCACCAACCATACAAACTCTATAGAGAAAATCCTTAGGAATTAAATGCTTGAAAATTCTATGAGAGCAAGGTCACACTTTTTAGATTGTCCAAGCCATGGTAATTTGGGGTAACTATGGGAAAATGGTCTACTCCCTCCATACCGGATAATTAGGCAAATCTGGCGTGGGAATAGAAATCGATTAATTAGGAAAATCTGGGTTTTAGTTGCATGCTATTTACTCCTATGCATGCGTCTTGACTCCTAGAAACGCTCCCAGCCTTTCCTTTTCCCCTCCCCACTAATTTCTCCACTACCCTATTTCTTCTGCATGCGGTGTGAAACATATTTGCATGCCCCTCCCAAAATTAACTCCTCAAACGAAAGAAACGGTCGATTTCTATCAATATTTTGAAGCCAATCAGAGCATGCCTTGGTCTTCGGACGCCAGGTTATTTACCTAATTATATGGTATGGAGAGTGACAAGGGTATAACTAATAAGGCCCATTATCTTGGTACCCCTAGGGCCCGTTAGGGAGGCCTAAGCATAGATGTAGTCAAAATACAAGATGACATCGTATACAGACATTGTAATTTATATTGAACCCGACCGGATCCTCGAGACTTGGCCACCTATATATAGGGGCCAGGAGATGCCGGTCAGGGACAGATTAAGATTGAGCCAATTGAGTACCACGCTTATTCTCAACACACACCAAACCTCGCCTTGTCTGACTGATCTTTACCTCCGAGTTCATCCGACGCCCTATTCTCCCGATCCTAAGTCCTTCATATAGGACATTTGCTGAGTTAACCCTCGTCAATTGGCGCCGACCGTGGGGATCTTGGGCGTTGGAATCATAAACTCGACGGCTTTTTCGCTTCCAACCAACAACAACTCAAAAGTCGACGGAAACCAGATATCCTTTGGTACCATAGATTTTCAACCTCATCCACCAACCCTCACTCCGATCTTTGCAAGCTTGGATCAGGAGAGGGACCTGAAGATTGGAAGTTTGAGCGTTCACGTTGGTTCCTTGGGTTCAATTCGCCTTTCAGATCCAACGAAATCGGATCTGTCGGCAGGAAAACCGCGACAATGGCAATATCAGAATCATCGGTAGGCTCTTCGAGCGAGGTAAAATCACCGGTCAACCTCCAGACGATGGAAAGCATGAAAGACAACATCGAAGGACTCACCACCCAAAACAGCGGTGTCTCGAGCAACGTACACCAAGTATGCATCATCATCACTGAAGCAACAGAAGACAATGATGTCATAGCTAACACCATAGTTAACACACAAGGAAACAACCAAGGAGTAATAGCGGGAAAGAGAAAGAGAAAATATATGTCTCTGTTCGAGAGTGAAGAATAATCATGTCAGCAATCAATGACAGTACAGGACTACCTGCGGATTCAAGGAGAGAAGTTTTGATGGGATATCAGTACGCCTTACACTAGCACAAAAAGAAGCTACGAGAAGAAAAGAGTGAGCTAAGGAGAAGCCAAGAGAACAATAGTGCATCAAGCAGATCATACTGAGATGAACACTGATGTCTACGCACGCGTCTGTTCTTGTAGACAGTGTTGGGCCTCCAAGTGCAGAGGTTTGTAGAACAGCAGCAAGTTTCTCTTAAGTGGATCACCCAAGGTTTATCGAACTCAGGGAGGAAGAGGTCAAAGCTATCCCTCTCAAACAACCCTGCAATTACGATACAGAAAGTCTCTTGTGTCCCCAACACACCCAATACACTTATCAGATGTATAGGTGCACTAGTTCGGCGAAGAGATAGTGAAATACAAGCGGTAGTGATGATTATAAGTAGTAACTGTGATATGAAATAAGTATCGCTGCGAGCAAACATGTAACAAAACAGCAAGTAAATGGTGTGCAATGCTTGGAAACAAGGCCTAGGGATCATACTTTCACTAGTGGACACACTCCCAACAAATATAACATGATTGAACAAATAAACAACTTCTCTTCACTATGGTACTCTGAATTACTCTCCTATTGAACAACAGTAATCATTGCGTAGTGGCTACAGAAGCACCCCTTAAAGTTCATCAAGTACTTGACAAACACCACTCATAGAGATATCCAAATCAGATCACAACTCAAGATAGATATTATTGCAACTTAGACCAAGTACTAACACGGTGCACACACTGTCAACATTACACCATGAAAGGAGGAATAGATCACTTCAATACTATCATAGCGATAATTATTCTCATAATCCATAAGAGATCACAATCGTAGCCTAGACCAAGTACCACCACGATGCACGCACTGTCACCGTTACACCATGGCAGGAGGAATAGATTACTTTAATAACATCACTAGAGTACACATAATATCTGAATAATAACATCTACTTGTTCAACATGATACAAAGCTCACGATCACATAAAGATCACATCATGGGAGAGAGAGGTGAACCACATAGCTACCGGTAGAGCCCTCAGCCCCGGGGATGAACTACTCCCTTCTCATCATAGGAGACAGCAAGGTTGATGGAGATGGCGGTGAGGTCGATGGAGATGGCGATGGAGACCGATGGAGATGGCTCCGGGGGCACTTCCCCGTCCCGGCAGGGTGCCGGAACAGAGACTTCTGTCCCCCGAAATTTGTCTTCGACGGTGGCGGAGCTGCGGAACTGTTCTGGGAAAAACGTCGACTCCCCTAGGGTTTTCCGTCCCGAGGCTTTATATAGGCGAAGGGGCGTCGTCAGGGGTGGGGCCAGGGCCCTCACGCCATGGTGGCGCGGCCAGGCCCCTGGCCGCGCGAGCAACGTGTGAGGGGGCCTGGTGGCCCCTCTCCTACTCTCCTTCGGATCTCTGGAAGCTTCCGGGAAAAATAAGACTTCTGGCGTTTGTTTCGTCCAATTCCGAGAATATTTCCTGTGTAGCTTTTCTGAAACACAAAAACAGCAGAAAACAGGGAACTGGCACTGTGGCATCTTGTCAATAGGTTAGTTCCGGAAATCGCATAAAACACCACGAAGTGTAACAAAACACAAGGCAAATGGTGCAAAAACAAGCATGGAGCATCAAAAATTATAGATACGTTTGAGACGTATCAGCATCCCCAAGCTTAACTCCTGCTCGTCCTCGAGTAGGTAAGTGATAACAAAAGAAATAATTTTTGAGGTGACATGCACCATCACAATCTTGATCATATATGTAAGCATTTGTGAGCTGGGATCAAAAGAACTTAAAACATGGGCATGAAAGATATAATCTTGACAATAAGAACTTAGCAACCATGTTGTAAACATGCAAATGAACACAAACAAAAGATCATGAAAATGAAACAATGAAAGTCAAACGTGTGTTCAAATCATAAGGAAAAACATACAAATGGTTTTCAGCTTGTCCTTCAAAGAGAGCAAAACATAAATGCATAGGACACCTTCAAGTTTAAGAGGGCGACTAGATACAAATAATTTGAGAACAAGTGAAACCATGATCATGAATCAATCAATGAAAACTTTGGGACAATGCACATTACACTCAGAATGACAACTATGCTCTCTTAGACGGTGCATAAAGATAGAAGGTGGTGACTCAACATAAAAGTAAAATAAAGGCCCTTCGCAGAGGGAAGCAGTGATTAAACATGTGCTAGAGCTTTTCATTTGTAAAACAGAGGGATAAAAATTAGTTTTGAGAGGTGGTTGTCTTTGTCAACGACTGGCAATGGGGTTCTTACTATCTTCCATACAAAAATGAAGCAAGTTTTTGAGAGAGAGATTGGCACTTTTGTGCTCTTTTATAAAGCTTGGCACTCCTCCCTACCTTTTTTCCTTTCTCAAACCATGGCTAACCGATTCCATCGGGTGCCCACCAACATTCACATACCATGGAGGAGTGCCTTTTTTCTTTCTTTTTTTCTCTTTTCTTTTTCTTTTTGGAATAAGACAATATGGAAGATAGCAAATCCGACCACTACGTCCCCATGAGCTGAAAACAGTGTCACAAAGCGAGAAGTATTTTGAAGGGCTTTGAAAGGTAGCACATGAAAATTTACTTGGAATGGCTTAAAAATACCATGCATAGGAATTTATAGTGGACACAATGGCAAACTTGGTTTTTACGAGTTAGATGCACGAGTAGAGCTCATACTCTGTACAAGGCGAGGGCTAGCAAAAGACTGGGAGCGACCAACTAAGAGAGCAATAATGGCCATAATCATGCAAAGCGACAAAGCAACATTAAAAGAAGCATAAGATAGCATCAAAAGTCAAAAACTAAATGATCATAGAGGCTATTGGCGACTTTGTATGAGTCTAACATGTGTGAGCATGCGCCAAGTCAACCCAAATAAAGCATCAAGGAGAAAACCAAAATAATGCTTCCATACAATAAAAACAACGCATAATTTTTTCAAAGGCTCATTAAGCAATCTCAGTTATTTGAGATAAGTCATGCTACAGCAAAACCACTAAGCATACTATCAAAAAGACATCAAGCACGACATGCAAAAGCCTAAGCCGCAGTCTACACAAGCTCCTTCTTGTACCACTTTTTTGCATAAAGCTTTTTCTCTTTTCTAACACCATTCAAACCTTTTTGAGGAAACTCTTTTGATAAATACCAACATGGACCAGAGGTCCAAATACACCTTGATGCAAAGATATAGCAAGATCTGAACAAAAATCAAGGCGAAAATGCAAGCTAAATGCAGTAGCAGAAAAAGAGAACACTCGTTGAAACGATAAGAGTGAAAAACGGAGTGTTCTTGGCAAACGAAAAGCGAGTTCATCTCCTCCAAAAGAAACATGATGTGATCTAACCATTTATTGAAGCAAACAAAAATAAACTAATAAAGAAAACTAAAACAACTGACGCTCCAAGAAAAACACATAGTGCATGAAGCAATAAAAATATAGTGTCTTGAAAGGTGACCTGATTTTTGCCGATGAAGAAGGGGTGCCTCGGGGGCATCCCCAAGCTTTGACGCTTGTACTTCTTGGAAATTTCTTGGGGTGATGAATGGGCATCCCCAAGCTTGAGCTTTTGTCCATTCTTCAACTCATCTCATCATTCTCCAATCCCTACACTTGAAAACTTCCTTCATACAAAACTAAACACAAATCTATTAGCAACATTAGTGTAAGCATAACATATAATCAACCTCTTTTTGCTTCAGGTTTCAACCTAAAACCACTACATATATAGCATATAATACTGTAGCAACTTCCCCAAAAGTTCCGTGATCAAAAGAACTCAAAAAGAAAACGATAAAGCGGCAAACACAAATATTGACAGAAATCTGTCAAAATAGAACAGCTGACAAAGGTCGAATTTTTGAGAGGTTTTCTGTTGCTCAAATCAAAAAGTGTTCAACTAATGAAAGTTTGGATATAACCTGGGGCATATGCACAAGAAACCGCAGGTCCAAAAGATGTACAGAGAATTTTCACGAATTTTTACGGTGCAGCACCGAAAACAGTTTCAGGACAGCAACATCCCCAAATCTTACCTCACTCAAATTAGAGGCTTCTCTTGGCACAAAAACGAAATAAAATGGATAAGGAGCGGTTATTACAGTAGTAATAACTTCCAATACTCAAATAAAAGAAAAAGTACTGGAAATAAAACAATGGGTTATCTCCCAAGAGTGCTTTTCTTTAACGCCTTTGAGCTAGGCGCAGTAATTTGCAAAGATGCTCATGTGGGCGCCATATAAGAGCTTGAGGCAAAGGTGCCATATAGGAACTTAAAGCAATAGAGAGCATCAAAAAGCAAGTATGGAACACATTTAAATCTAAACCACTTCCTATGAAAAATAGTCTTGTAAAGAGACAAGTCATGAAAGCGCAAAGCAAAAAGCATAGGAAGGCAAAACAAGTACAACTTCAAGAATTGCAACATAAAGAGGGGAAACTCAATATTGTTGAGATCCATCAAACCATGTTTCCCTCTCTCATAATAACTTTCAGTAGCATCATGAATAGAACTAACAATATAACTATCACATAAAACATCCCTATCATGAGCCACATGCATAAAAGGATTAATACTCCCCACATGAACAATAGTAGTAGGAGCAGATTCAACAGAATAATTATTCTCATCACCATAATCATCAAAAATAGGAGGCGTATTGTAATCATAACTATTTTTCTCCTCAACAGTAGGTGAACTGAAAATATTATACCCATCATTGTAACCATCATAAACTAGAGAACTACTATGTCGCAAAGCATATTCATCAAACATATCATCATAAGAAGGAACATGGATAGTACTAATGGTACAACAATTATTAACCTTAGAATTGGTACCAAAAAGATTTTCAATATCAAAAGTAGAGTGCTTTTCCCAATCATGATCACTAACATAGGTAACAGGCATAGGAACGTCATCCCAATCAGAATTATCATAATCTATAGCAGGATCATAACGCTTAGGGGAAGATACTGTGTCCTCTCGCCTTTTACTCCTCTTCTTCTTCTTCTTCTTCATACTCTTCTTACTCTCTCCTTTAGGAGGGAGAGACTTGAAGGGCATCTTCTCCACATATTCTCTAGGAGGGAAAGACATCTTCTCCACATAATCTGGTTTGCTGACAGGAACAACAGAAGAAACTTTGGAGGATTCCTCCTCTCTATTAATAAGATAAAAACATCTATCAGTCCTGTCATAGCTTGGCAGAATATCAAGTTTTATAAGATTTTGTATGTAAGTATTTGCAAGGCAATCTTTAGCACAATAGAGACGACAACCACGCAGGGTGCTATTAATATCAACATCATTCATATCTATCAAAGCAATCTTTCTAGATATCTCTTCACACGCCAAGAACAAAGTGAGCTCATCATGCTGATTGGGAGTAATCTTGTCATCACAATACAAACTTAAGGTACTAGAAGAGTAACTATTAGGGCTTGAGCATTGGAAATTAAAATGACCTATGTCATCGCAATGTTTACAAAGAAAAGGATAAATCTCACAAACCTTTTTACCGATCTCACCTATATCCTTGTACCACATACTAGTTTCTTCATTTGCGTGGGTGATTCAATAATCTTCCTTGTTGTAACTCTGTTCACAAGGTCTATGTATTCCACAAAAATTAACATGCTTATAAGAAATAGTACTTTTAGAAGTTTGAGCATGTTTATTGCAATCATCAACAACAATATCACTTTCTATGCAAGTGTCCTTAAAAGGTTCATGATACACGTCCCCATTTCCTTTAGGAACATTCATATGGGAAGCAAAGGCTTTAAAGCAATCAACCATAATTTGAGGATCAAGACCATACTTAGCACTAAGATCTTGAAAATCAGCAGTTTCAGCGAAAGACTTAATGCAATCAAACTCGTAATTCATACCTGATCCTTTACCTTTGTCGCTATCCCAACCTTCAATATTGTTTTGAATTGTCTCAAGCAGACCCCACTTGGTGTCGACATCCTTGCTTGTGAAAGACCCATCAAAGCATGCATCTAGATAGTCCTTGTAATGTCCTGAAAGCCTTGCATAAAAATTATTAATAACAATATTACGTGGAAGATCATGAATAGGACATTTATGCATTAGTAACTTCAATCTTCCCCAAGCTTGGGCAATGCTTTCTCCCTCATGCGGATGAAAATTATAAATGTAATTCCTATCTTTATAAACCTGACTAGAAGGATAGAATTTAGAATAAAAGAGAGGTTCAATTTCCTCCCAATCAATAGATCGGCCATCCTTCAATGTTTTATACCATTCCTCAGCTCTGCCTTTCAGCGAAAAAGAGAATAGCTTCTTCTTAACTTGGTTCATTGAAATACCTGCACACTGGAACAACTCGCATAATTCATGTATAAACAGCAAATGGTCACCAGGATGGACAGTTCCATCTCCTAAATAGCAGTTATCCCTAACATGTTCAACAATCTTCGTAGGTATTTTAAAAGGATGAGGAGCACAAGCATCACCAGAAACATCACATATGGGAGATAAAATATTATCAGAACAGACCTTCTCCACTAAAGCTGGGGGACTAAAAATATTATACTTAGTAAAACCAGTTCCCCAAGCTTAGACTTTTCTATAGCATTAGCATTAACGGTATTCAAAGCATTCGTACTAATAACATTGCTATGCGAAATAAGCTCCAAAGGATTTTCAATTTTCTCTTCAAATCTAAAATCAGGAAAAAGACTAAAGAACTCTTTGTTTTCCATTAAGCCTAACTAGTGAAAATAAAAACAAGAAACAAAAAGATGTAATTGCAGAATCTAAAGTAAATAACTTCGAGTACTCACACAGGAGGATGCGAGTACCTTTTACCTTACCTCCCCGGCGACGGCGCCAGAAAAGAGCTTGATGTCTATGCACGCGTCTGTTCTTGTAGACAGTGTTGGGCCTCCAAGTGCAGAGGTTTGTAGAACAGCAGCAAGTTTCCCTTAAGTGGATCACCCAAGGTTTATCGAACTCAGGGAGGAAGAGGTCAAAGCTATCCCTCTCAAACAACCCTGGAATTATGATACAGAAAGTCTCTTGTGTCCCCAACACACCCAATACACTTGTCAGATGTATAGGTGCACTAGTTCGGCGAAGAGATAGTGAAATACAAGCGGTAGTGATGATTATAAGTAGTAACTGTGATATGAAATAAGTATCGCTGCGAGCAAACATGTAACAAAACAGCAAGTAAACGGTGTGCAATGCTTGGAAACAAGGCCTAGGGATCATACTTTCACTAGTGGACACACTCCCAACAAATATAACATGATTGAACAAATAAACAACTTCTCTTCACTATGGTACTCTGAATTACTCTCCTATTGAACAACAGTAATCATTGCGTAGTGGCTACAGAAGCACCCCTTAAAGTTCATCAAGTACTTGACAAACACCACTCATAGAGATATCCAAATCAGATCACAACTCAAGATAGATATTATTGCAACTTAGACCAAGTACTAACACGGTGCACACACTGTCAACATTACACCATGAAAGGAGGAATAGATCACTTCAATACTATCATAGCGATAATTATTCTCATAATCCATAAGAGATCACAATCGTAGCCTAGACCAAGTACCACCACGATGCACGCACTGTCACCGTTACACCATGGCATGAGGAATAGATTACTTTAATAACATCACTAGAGTACACATAATATCTGAATAATAACATCTACTTGCTCAACATGATACAAAGCTCACGATCACATAAAGATCACATCATGGGAGAGAGAGGTGAACCACATAGCTACGGGTAGAGCCCTCAGCCCCGGGGATGAACTACTCCTTCCTCATCATAGGAGACAGCAAGGTTGATAGAGATGGCGGTGAGGTCGATGGAGACGGCGATGGAGACCGATGGAGATGGCTCCGGGGGCACTTCCCCGTCCCGGAAGGGTGCCGGAATAGAGACTTCTGTCCCCCGAAATTTGTCTTCGACGGCGGCGGAGCTGCGGAACTGTTCTGGGAAAAACGTCGACTCCCTTAGGGTTTTCCGTCCCGAGGCTTTATATAGGCGAAGGGGCGTCGTCAGGGGTGGGGCCAGGGGCCCTCACGCCATGGTGGCGCGGCCAGGCCCCTGGCCGCATGAGCAACGTGTGAGGGGGCCTGGTGGCCCCTCTCCTACTCTCCTTCGGATCTCTGGAAGCTTCCGGGAAAAATAAGACTTCTGGCTTTTGTTTCGTCCAATTCCGAGAATATTTCCTGTGTAGCTTTTCTGAAACACAAAAACAGCAGAAAACAGGGGAACTGGCACTGTGGCATCTTGTCAATAGGTTAGTTCCGGAAATCGCATAAAACGCCACGAAGTGTAACAAAACACAAGGCAAATGGTGCAAAAACAAGCATGGAGAATCAAAAATTATAGATACGTTTGAGACGTATCAAACACAGTGAAATATCGGATTCCAGCGAAGAAAGGCATCACGAACCAAAACACAGCAGGAGAAGGACAACACAACCTAGGAAAGAGGATCGTGCAAGGAGCATCAGCACACCGTTATCTGAGGAAGAGGAAAACTTCCTACAAGAAACACCAGAAGCAGCTCTAGTGGCAGCACAAGCATATCTATTAACCACGCAGCCGGAACCCGTAGATCCACGAGATCACATGCACCAAGCAGTCATAAAGAGCCTCGGGCTAGTGGGAGATGAGCTAAAGCAAAAATCCTTAGGAAAGAAGTCAATATACCACGAGTATACAAGAAGAAGAAGCCGAAGATCCCAATCTCCTCCAAGCTAAAGAACCAATTCACCTGGCAAGATAGACAATGAGGCATGAAGGAAGGACGCAAGGAATATTATCACGCAAGCTAGGGTGAACAAGGCACGCTACGCATGGGACGAAGAAAACTACGAGGACGAAGAGAAGGAAATGAGCACGCTATGCTTTACCCGAAGGGTTCGCAGAACGCGGGTACCCAAAGGATTCAAGCTACCACACGACCAGCAGAAATATGATGGGTCGCAAGAACCCAAATTATGCTTCAAGCAGCACAAATACTCGGAGGATCAAGAGAAACGGCGATGCAAAGCTTGCAGCTACACCTCACCGGCGCAACACGGTCTTGGTTAAACACGCTACCCGACGATTCCATTGAAAGCTGGGACGAGTTAGAAAATCAATTCACAAGAAATTTCCGGTCAACATACAAAGGACCAACATCAATAGAAGAAGTCAAATCTTGTATGCAGAGAAAGGGCAAAGCATTATGTTCATACATACGACGGTGGAGTGTAATAAAAAAACTCGGCAGAAGACGTCTCCGATGAGCGAGCAGTAGATGCCTTTGCATCTGGTCTTCGTCGTTCGGATCTCATTGAAGAACTGGGAAGAACAAAGGCTAAAACGGTGTTAGAACTGATGGAAATAGCAAACAGATTCGCAGATGGAGAATATGCTTATCATAGCAAAAGGCCCGCTCACCTGAATACGACGGACCAAGCAAACAACGCAACCAGAGGCGCCGATCTCGCAATGAGGACGACCGCATTAGGCATAACCAAATCGCCGCAGGATACGAGAGAAGAGACGAGGAAGGAGATGAGAATGAAGAGTATCATAAAAAAGACAACCACGGACAAGAGAGGCCAAAGTATTCTGACCCATCGGCGGAGGACATCCTTCACGGACCTTGCCGCATCCACTATGCATATCTATATGGCAAGCGGGTTTCCAATCACCTGATGAGAGACTGCAGAACATTCTTAAGACTGCAAGAAGCCATAGAACTAAGCCAAGGAGCACAACAAGGAGACATGACACATGACAGGGCGACCACAGATCAAGGATATCAAATACAAAGTGGCACAAACCATCCCCAAGCAAAGGTGTACATATCTGCAATGATCCATCCAGTCCCAAAATCTAAAAAAGAATAGAGAAGTATATCAAGGCAAGTAAATCTAGCAATATCGTCACCACCAGCCACCATAGAGTACCTGCGATGGTCAAACCAAACAGTTAGGTTTAGCATAGAAGACCACCCGAGGAAAGTACCTAGGCTAGGGCACGCGCCAATGGTGTTGAAGGCACAAAAATTGGAGGATACAATGTAGGACGAGTATTCATGGATGCTGGCAGTGGTATAAACCTGATATATGCAAGAACCTTGAAGGCCATGAATATATCGCTGGAATGGTTACAGCCAACAACTGCTCTTTTCACAGGATAGTACCAGGAAGTGCAAACCACCCTCTAGGGAAAATCGAACTTGACGTTTGCTTCGGCGACATCGGCAATTCCCGAAGAGAAAAGCTAGAATTTGAAGTCATGGACTGGCCCTCGCAGTATCACGCAATCCTAGGACAGACATCATTCACACGGTTCATGGAAGTTCCTCATTACGCATATCGTGCGCTCAAAATCCTAAGAGCTAAAGGGATCATCACAGTGAAGGGAAGCTTCGAAGTATCAGACACTTGTGACAAGGAATTTAACAGAATGGCGCAAACTTTTGGCATGACAGCAGAATATGCAAGGCTCAAAAAAGAAACTGACTACAATGTATTACCCGACGTTGGTCGATCCCTGCCAGATCAGGCTTTCGACGCAACCCAAGACTCCAAGAAAGTTCGGATTTATCCCACGGACCCAGCAAAAACAACCTCCATCGCGGTAAATCTGGATCCCGCATAGGAAAGCGTGCTTGTCGAGTTCCTCCGTGAGCACTGGGAAATCTTCGCCCGGTGTCCTTCAGACATGTCAGGGGTTCCCAGGGAACTCGTCAAGCACGCACTAAATATGGTTCCAAAAGCAAGGCCGGTCAAGCAACCTCTCCGACGGTTTGACGAACCCAAAAGAAAAGCAATAGCAGCTGAGCTGCATAGATTGGAAAACGTAGGCTTCATCAGAGAAATCAAAACATCGACTTGGGTGTCTAACCCAGTGATTGTTCCAAAGAAAAACACAGATGTGCGTCATGTATGTGTCGATTACACATCCCTAAATAAACACTGTCCTAAGGATCCCTTCCCACCACCTCGCATAGATCAAATAATTGACTCAACGGCGGGGTGCGCAAAGCTTTCCTTCCTGGACGCATATTTAGGATATAATCAGATCAAATTGAAGAAAGAAGACGAAGAAAAAATGGCCTTTATCACACCATACGGCGTTTTTTGTTACCAAGTCATGCCTTTCGGCCTCAAGAACGCTGGAGCAACCTACCAAAGGATGATGCAAAATTTCCTCGGAAGCCAAATAGGTCGAAACATCCAAGTCTACATCGATGACGTGTTCATCACCACAAGAAGAGAGGAGTCCCTAATCGATGATTTGAAGGAAACCTTCGACAACCTCAACATGTACAAGCTAAAGCTAAACCCGACAAATGTTCTTTTGGTGTTTCAGCAGGACAACTTCTAGGATTCCTAGTATCAGCAAGAGGAATCGAAGCAAACCCAGAGAAAATTGAGGCAATACTAACAATGGGAAAGCCAGCAAAACTACATGAGGTGCAGCAACTCGCGGGACACGTAGCAGCACTAAGTCGGTTCATCGCACGGCTAGGAGAAAAGGCTCTCCCATTCTACGCACTCATGAAAAAGTCAGATAAAAAGTTCTAATGGACAGAAGAAGCAGATGCAGCGTTCTCGTAGCTGAAAATGTGCTCTCCACACCACCAGTGTTGGTCGCACCAAAAGAATGGGAGCCACTACTACTGTACATCGTCGCTACACATCAGGTGGTGAGCACGGAGCTAGTGGTTGAACAAAGTGAAGAAGGGAAGGCGCATGGAGTTCAATGACCAGTATACTTCCTAAGTGAAGTTTTATCACCGTCAAAACAACGCTATCCACATTACCAAAAACTTGCGTACAACGTGTTCACAACAGCATGGAAGTTACGGCAGTACTTCGCGGTGCACCCAATCATAGTGGTTAACGAAGCTCCACTATCGAATATACTGAACAACCCTGAAGCAATAGGACGTGTCTCCTTATGGGGAATCAAATTCTCCCCTCTGGACATCACGTACGAGAAGAGGAAAGCCATCAAATCCTAGGTGTTGCCAGATTTCACAGCAGAGTGGTTATAATTACAGAACACGGGACCACCTGACTTGTCCAGCGTCTGGACAATGTACTTCAATGGGTCGAAAAGAGTTCAAGGAGCTGGAGCCGGGGTAGTTTTAATATCAGCACAAGGAGACAAGCTAAAGTACATGCTAAGGATGAGGTTTTCACAAGCTTCCAACAATGAAGCCGAATACGAGGCTTTGCTGCATGCAATGAAGATGGCCAAAGCATGTGGTGCAACTCGATTAAAAATATTTGGAGACTTGAATCTTGTGGTTCAGCAAGTAATGAATCGTTGTGATGCCATTAGTGACAACATGACTGCATACCGAAACATGTATTACTACTTGGAAGGAACCTTCGACGGATGCGAAGTTTTGCACATCAGTAGGGCAAGTAACGAGGAAGCCAATAATTTGGCAAACATCGGGTCCCAATGTCTATCCGTACCACCAAGAGTCTTTTGGGAAGAAATCATCGAGAGATCAATAAAGGGAAGCAAAAAATTCGAGTTCCGGAGAACCAAACCAGCACACAATAGCAGGTTCGGGGGCTAGCAAGTCAGAAGCAAAAAGCACGGCAGAACCATAGGAGGTCATGATGGTTGAAGTAACCTGGATGCAACCATACTTAGCATATATGGTTAACAAAAAACTACCCGAAGATGTGGTCGAAGAATGACGAATAGTACGGCGATCCAAAGCTTTCATCGTACTGCAGGGAAAGTTGTACAAGAAAAGCATAACTGGCGTATTGCAACGATGCATCACCCCTCAAGAAGGGAAAGTCATACTAAAAGATATCCACGCAGGAGTCTGCGGTCATCACGCCAGTAGCAGAGCTATAGCAGCCAAAGCTTTTCGCGCAGGATTATACTGGTTAACAACAATCGAAGATACAAAGGACATCGTCTGAAGGTGTGAGGCTTGTCAATGATTTGCATCTAGACCTCACGCACCAGCAGCAGAACTTCAGCCAATACCACTGTCGTGGCCCTTTGCACAATGGGGCTTGGACATGGTAGGAAAGTTGCACAAGTCATGGCCAGGTGGGCACGTTTACATGTTGGTAGCAGTCGATAAATTCACTAAGTGGATCGACACAGCCCTAGTAACTACCCAAGATTCCACAACAGCTATCAATTTTATCAAATCGATAATATTCCGCTTCGGGGTCCCACATAGCATCATCACGGACAATGGGACGAACTTCACATCCAAGAAATTCAAAAACTATTGCGAGAGTATGGGCATCAAATTGAAGTTTGCATCTATCGCACATCCAAAGACAAATGGACAAGTTGAAAAAGCAAACGGCCTAATATGCAACGGTATCAAGAAAAGGCTACTGGCACCCCTCGAGAAAGCCAAGCACGCTTGGGTAGATGAGTTACCCTCCGTGCTTTGGAGTTTGAGAACCACACCCAATGCAGCCACACAAGAAACACCTTTCTTTCTGGTCCATGGCGTCGAAGCTGTGCTTCTAGTCGAAATTACTCACGAGGTTCCCAGAATTGCGGCTTATGATGAAGCTACTTATAAGTTCTAACAAAGCACTTCAAGATGACGTTGATGCAGTAGACGAAGCAAGAGACGTTGCATTGACAAGAGCTACGCAATACCAACAAAGTCTGAGAAATTATCACAGTACTCGAGTTCTCCCCCGCTCTTTTGTAGTGGGAGATCTCGTTTTATGACTCAAGCAGGACGGCCATGGCAAGTTAGAATCGCCATGGCTGGGACCTTACATAGTCACAGAAGTCATACCAAGAGGAGCGTATCGATTACAAAATAAGAAGACATGCAAAGACAAAGGCAACCCGTGGAACACGGAGCAACTTCGGCGATTCTATGCATAAAAGGCATCGCCTGCAAGGATTTCTTCATCGACATATACGAAAACTTCAAGTTATGACCCTCTAAACCCAGAACACGAGGCCACAGGTCGGGTTTCTTGGGTCGACTCTACGACTTGTAATATACATTAGCATTTTCTGCTTGGGGGCTTCAAACTTTGAGTCATTATGTTAGCAGTAAAAATAATAATTGAGATCATGTTATCATGTTTTCTCACGAATAATCATGGAGTTATCTACATAGTGAGTTCGACAATTCACTATACGAAAAGCTATTAAGCATGAAGAAATAGCGTACAGATGCTCAATAACACCTCAGAACAATGACTGTTCCCTTGGTTTTTCATTGACAAGCAAGCAAGAACATTGTTCATATCACATATTTATTGCCATCATATATAAGACGACAGAAGTACATTGCATAAAAATTACATCAAAGCTAAAATATCTAATGAAAATGAACTTCAGCTTCATACTTCTTCTGGCATTGTGTCCCATTGAAGATCTTCATGTCAAACTTCGACGTGCCACGGTGATAGTTGAACAGCAAAAAGAAGCCCTGATGTAGATCATGATCCTCTGCAAAACGGGGCCGGCCAGCCGCCCCTGAAGTACATCTCATCATTGCTGTCATAGTAAACCTCCACCACATATGGAGATCCTCCACCAGATTCTTCTCGAAGGATGGCCTCACGGAGCTCGCGCCCATCCATGAATTCAGTAAACTTTAAAGACACACGCTGCTGCTCACGGCATTGAGCACCAGCGAAAGCAAAAAAAGAGAATATGTTGACAGAAGGAGGAGGAGGAGCACTGTGGCGCGCAGTGGTTGCATCCAAAGATTGGTTGGCAAGATAAGCAGAGGGTTTGGGCTTGTTCTTACTTCCCAAAGGATGACCGGGGCGCCATTTCACCGGCACAGAAGAAGATGATATTGCCATGGAAGCTTCTTTGGGCTTGTTCTTGCTGCCGCGAGGACGTCCACGCCCATGCTTCTCCACCACGACACCGGTGTCTAGATCGATAACACCGGTGTCAGCCATGGAGATCCCTTGATCAACTGACGAGCAAGTGCGAAGGGAAACTTAACCGATTTGGAAGGAGAAGATGATGCGGCAGAGAAGATCTATAGTGGCAGGTTAGGGTTTTCCCTAATGAAGGAGGGGCCCTTATTTATAAGCTACCTTTAGGCCTTTGCACACTAAAAATCCAAATAAATTACGGGCCTAAAAGGTTCCGTCAAGGAGAAAGGGAAAATAATATGGAAGATTTATTCAGTTTTAAAAATAAAAGAAAAGCTGTGTAAAGGAGATATTTGAGTCTATAAAAGGCTGCAAGCACCCCTTATAGCCTCGGGGGCTACTCCCATCGGGAACGCTGGTCGTGCACCCGATAAAATAGAAGCAAGGAGAAGAAGCTGAAAAGAGAGAAGGCAATGTACTTGAGCCTATACTCGAAAAAACTTTCGACTATAGCCTCGGGGGCTACTCCCATCGGGAGCACTGGTCGTGCACCCGATGATGGGAAATATTGAACCGTGATCATAAGAATCATTGACTTGATTGTTGACCAATATATAAATTCGATGCTGAGGGATTTGCGACTAGTTAAAGGAAAAAACAACCCGAACATTTCGGGTATTGGATTAGCAAAACAAGGCTCACGATAAACTCATGATTTTCAAGCCGCGTCATCGCGATAAAAAGCTTGAATGCCGTGGTCGTAAAGATCATGAAGGTAAGACCTCAGGATCCGTCCTGCATGGCCTAGTATACGCACATGAATGTGCTCTGCTAGTAAATTTCCGTATCTACGATGCGAAGAAAAATCTCGGGGGACGCACTGGGTACCCTAAGAACTACTGGGATCCTGTCTTCGTAAGTCCTAAATGTGGCAAAAAACTGGGTTACGCCAGGTACCGGATTCAAGTCTAGGGGCTTGAGTTTGAAGTATGTAACAAGTGTTTGTTCAGGCAGTTAGCTGGTCTCCTGATCCATCAGAGATATCAGGCTTGTTAACCAAAATCCCCTTGAGAAATAAATAATATGAATTGTTTAAATGAATACAAGGAAAAAGAAGAAATCTAAGATTGATCAAGTCGAAGATATAAAGATTTGAGATTCAACCCGAATCTACAATTCTGGTAGAATCTCGGGGGCTACTGACAAGGGTATAGCTAATAAGACCCGTTATCTTGGTACCCCTGGGGTCCGTTAAGGAGGCCTAAGCATAGATACAGTTGAAATACGAGATAACATCATTGACGAGGGGTTAACTCGACAAATGTCCTAGATGAAGGACTTAGGATCGGGAAGATAGGGCGTTGGATGAACTCGAAGGTAAAGTTAGTCAAAATAGGTGTGTGTCGAAAGTAAACTTGGGTGTTCAACCTGGCTTGCTTTCAATCTGCCCTACACCGTCCCTTCCTGGCCCCTATATATAGGTGGCCAGGTCTCGAGGATCGGGTAGGGTCCGATACAGATTACAATATCGACATACAGTAAGAACTCGTATTCGACTGTCATTACAATTGGGCCTAGCTATACGGGCCTTAGGGGTACTCAACTAACGGGCTCTATTAACTATACCCTTGTCAGTAGCCCCTGAGATTCTACCAGAATTGCAGATTCGGGTTGAATCTCTAATCTTTAAATCTTCGACTTGATCAGTTCTTCGACTTCTTCATATCTTCAAATCTTCGACTTGGTCTTTCGACTTGTTTTCATGATATATTTTTTTCGCAAGGGGTTTTGATGAACAAGCCTGACAACTCTGACGGATCAAGAGGTCAGTTAACTGCCAGAACAGATACTTGCCACCTACTTCAAATTCAATCCCCTTGGATTTGAATTCGGGATACCGGTCAAACCCATTCTTTTGCCGCATTTAGGACTTACAAAGAATGAATCCCAGTGATTCTCAGGGTACCCAGTGCGTCCACCAGGATTTTCTTCGCGTCGTAGACACGGATACATACCAGCAGAGCGCATCCATGTGCGTATACCAGGCCACACAAGACGGATCCCGGGGTCTTACCTTCGTGATAAATCACGACATTCGAGTTTCGTTGCGATAACGCAACTCGAGAATCTTATGTCGCAGCCAAGTTTTGACTGATAAAATCAAAGAATTTCGAACTTAAATTAACTTCTTCCAATTCCCTCCTGATGGGAGTAGTCTCTCTATATTTGGTCGACTATGTAGTCGAAGTTTGCATGATAATCTTTCTTCATCTCCACCATTGATTATCTTATCCTCTATCGGGTGCGCGCTCAGCGCTCCCGATGGGAGTAGCCCCCGAGGCTATGTTTGAATACTTGTAGTCGAGCATAGGCTCAAAATTCAATTCATCTTCTTTCTTGTAATATCTCCTGTTTACAAGCCCCCGAGCGCAAGGCGAGGTCTTGTATATCGTGCAACCATACTCTGCCCTTCTTATTTTTCTTCTTTGGTACTTATCGTCTGCTACGTGCAGAATTTAACTCTTTTGTAGAATACGCTTATGGGCTTTGCTTATCATGAAGGCCCAGTAATACGTACTTATAAATTAAGCCCCTTCTGGCAAGGGTAAAAAACCCTAATCAGATTCCTCCTCCACCGCATCATCTTCTCTCGTCATCTAGGGTTTCTAGCCTTCTTCCTCGTCCACATGGCTGACGCAGATGGTTCTCGTTTGAACCTTGGCTCTCCGGTGGCGCCGCGAGGTCGGGGCCACCCTCGTGGAAGCAAAAACAAAACAACTCCGGCCGTCGCAGGATCATCATCGACCGCTCCGGTTAAACGCCGCCCCGGCCATCCACCTGGTAGCAAGAACAAGCCCATGGTGGCTATCGTTGCCCCAGGTTCAAGCGCTCCTTCTCCTGCTGCTCTCACTGCTCCTACCGCTCCTCCCAGAATCTTTTCCTTTTTCTGCATTGCCATGGCGCAGTGCCGTGAGATTCAGCGCCTGCCGCTGAATTTCACCAAGTTCATGGATGGGCGAGAACTGCGAGAAGCGGTTCTCCGCGAACAATCTGGCAGTGGGACTCCATACGAGGTGGAGGTTTGGTATGATGGCGACGGCGAGCAGTACTTGAAGGGTGGCTGGTCGCAGTTTGCAGAAGACCACGACACCCATCAAGGCTTCTTCATGGCCTTCGACTTCCACATCGGCACGTCGAAGTTTGACGTGAAGATCTATGACGGCACCCAGTGCCAGAAGAAGTATGAAGCTGAAGTCCACTTCCATTAGGATCTGTTTTTTATGTAATTTCGCTTGATAATGTATTTGCTGCCATGTTATCTGTAATGAATATTCGTACTCTATTTTGATGTTTTTACTAGTACCATAAAAACAAGTCATTGTTCTGAGGTATGCTTTCCATATATCGGGTTCTTTGCGAACCAATTGATATGAAGAATATCGGGTTCCTTTATGAACCAAGTTGGTTTAATATTTATCGGGTTGTCTGCACAACCTTATAGTGAAAAAAGATCTCCAAGTCGCGATAAAAATTCCTTTTGTACGACCCGAGGGTTGAAGCCCCCGAGCGGAGAAGTAAAAATATCTGTACAATTTTGTCGAGTTCAACCCAAAGAGCCCGACCTGTGGCCTCATGTTCTGGGTTCAGAAGGTTAACTCGAGTTGACTGATACCACTAGATTTACTCTACGCGTAAAAACGCCGTAGCTGCTCTGCATTCCATGGGTTGCTCTCGTCTTTCCCTGTCTTCTTGTCTTGTAGTCGATATGCTCCTCCTGGTATTACTTCTGTGACGATGTAAGGTCCTACCTAAGGGGACTCCAATTTGTCGTGGCTGTCTTGCCTGAGTCGCAAAACTAGGTCTCCCACCACAAAGGATCGCAGACGAACTCGACTGCTGTGGTAGTTTCGTAGACTCTGTTGATACTGTGTCGCTCTTTCTAAGGCCTTATCTCTTGCTTCATCTAGTGCATCGACATCATCTTGCAATGCTTCTGTTGATGTTGTCTCGTCGTATGCCATCACTCTTGGGGCCTCGTGTGTAACTTCGACTGGAAGCACGGCTTCTGCACCATGGACCAGGAAGAAAGGAGTTTCTTGAGTTGCTGCGTTAGGCGTAGTTCTTAGGCTCCAAAGAACGGAGGGCAATTCTTCTACCCAAGCGCTCTTGGCTTTCTCGAGAGGTGCTAAGAGCCTATTTTTTATCCCACTACATATTAGGCCATTGGCTTTTTCGACTTGCCCATTTGTCTTCGGGTGTGCCACAGATGCGAATTTAAGCTTGATCCCTAGTCCTTCGCAATAATTCTTAAATTCCTTTGAAGTGAAGTTTGTCTCGTTGTCTGTGATGATGCTATATGGTCACCAAAACGAAATACTATCGACTTGATGAAGCTGATTGCTGCTGTCGAATCTTGAGTTGTTACCGGGGCCGCTTCCACCCACTTGGTAAATTTATCGACTGCCACTAGCATGTAAACATGTCCTCCTGGCCAGGATTTGTGCAGTTTTTCCACCATATCGAGGCCCTATTGCGCAAAGGGCCAGGACAATGGTATTGTTTGTAGCTCTGCTGCTGGTGCATGCGGTCTAGATGCAAATCTTTGACATGCTTCACACTTTCGAACGATATCTTTCGCGTCTTTGATGGCTGTTAGCCAATAAAATCATGCTCGGAAAGCCTTTGCCGCTAATGCTCTGCTGCTAGCATGATGGCCGCACACTCCGCCGTGTATGTCTTTTAGTATTGTTTGTCCTTCCTGGGGCGTTACACAACGCTGCAAAACGCCGGTAATACTCTTCTTGTATAATTTCCCCTGCAACACGACAAACGCTTTCGATCGTCGAGTTATCCTCTTGGCTTCCACTGCATCTTCTGGTAATTGTTTATTTATCATATATGCAAGATATGGCTGCATCCAGGTTTCTTGTATCATCATGACCTCCTCTGGCTCCGACGTAATCCCCGAGTCTGCTGCAGTAGTCGAGCTTTTTCCACTTTTTATTGATCTTTCTACTATTTCTTCCCAAAATACTCCAGACGGCACGGGTAAGCATTGTGACCCGATATTTGCTAAATTGTCGGCTTCTTCATTACTATTCCTGCTTATGTGCGAGACTTCGCATCCATCGAATGTTCCTTCGAGATAATGATATAAATTCTTGTAGGCCATCATGTTGTCATTGATTGTGTCACATCTGTTCATGACTTGCTGGACAACGAGGTTAGAATCTCCAAATATTTTTAGGCGAGTTGCTCCACAAGCTTTAGCCATCTTCATTCCGTGCAACAAAGCCTCGTATTCTGCTTCGTTATTAGAAGCCTGTGGAAAGCTCATCCTTAAGACATACTTCAATTTGTCGCCGTGGGGCGATATCAAGACCACTCCTGCGCCTTGGAGTCTTTTAGAACCGTCGAAGTACATTGTCCAAACACTGGATAAGTCTGGTGGTCCCGTGCTTTGCAGCTCCAGCCACTCTGCCGTAAAATCTGGCAAGACTTGCGACTTAATCGCCTTCCTTTTTTCGTACGTGATGTCCATGGGAGATAGCTCGATTCCCCACAAAGAGACACGTCCTATTGCTGAAGGATTGTTCAATATGTTCGACAGTGGCGCTTCATTGACCACTATAATTGGGTGCACCGCAAAGTACTGTCGCAGTTTTCGTGCAGTTGTGAAAACACTATACGCAAGTTTCTGATAATGCGGGTACCTCTGTTTTGTCGGAGATAATACTTCACTGATAAAATATACCGGCCTCTGGATGCCGTGGGCTTTTCCTTCTTCACTTCTTTCGACTACTAATACTGAGCTTACCACCTGGTGGGTTGCGGCGATGTAGAGTAGTAGTGGTTCTTTTTCTTTTGGTGCGACCAGCACTGGCGGCGTGGAAAGCACTTTTTTCAACTGTGCAAAAGCTGCATCTGCTTCTTCTGTCCATTCAAATTTATCATCTGACTTCTTCATAAGTGCATAGAAAGGAAGCGCCTTTTCTCCCAATCGAGCAACGAAGCGACTTAATGCCGCAACGCGTCCTGCGAGTTTTTGTACGTCGTGTAGCTTCGTGGGTTTCCCCATTGTTAAAATTGCTTGAATCTTCTCTGGGTTCGCCTCTATTCCTCATGCCGATACCAGAAACCCCAAAAGTTGCCCTGCTGATACGCCGAAGGAACATTTTGTCGGGTTAAGCTTAAGTTTGTACCTGCTCAGGTTGTCAAAGGTTTCTGCCAAGTCGCTGATTAAAGATTTCTCCTCTCTTGTGGTGATGACTACATCATCAATGTAGACTTGGATGTTGCATCCTATTTGGCTTCCGAGGCAATTTTGCATCATCCGTTGATAAGTTGCTCCTGCATTTTTTAGGCCGAACGGCATAACTTGGTAGCAAAACACTCCGTACGGTGTGATGAAGGCCATTTTTTCTTCGTCTTCTTTCTTCAATTTGATCTGATTGTAACCAGAATATGCGTCCAAAAAGGAAAGCCTCGCGCATCCCGCTGTTGAATCGATTATCTGATCAATGCGGGGTAGAGGGAAGGGATCCTTTGGACAATGCTTATTGAGAGATGTGTAGTCGACACATACTCTTTGTACGTCTGTGTTCTTCTTGGGTACGATGACTGGGTTCGACACCCAACTCGAAGTTTTGATTTCTCTGATAAATCCGGCATTTTCTAGCCTGTGCAATTCTGATGCTATCGCCTTCCTTTTAGGTTCATCAAATCGTCGCAACGGTTGCTTGACTGGCTTTGCCTTGGGATCTACATTTAATGCGTGCTCGACGAGTTCCCTGGGAACCCCTGGCATGTCTGATGGACACCAGGCGAAGATTTCCCAGCGCTCACGGAGGAACTCGACGAGCGCGCTTTCCTATGCGGGATCCAAGTTCACCGCAATTGATGTCGTCTTGTTTGGATCTGTAGGGTGGACCTGGATCTTCTTCGAGTCCTGAGCTGTATCGAAAGCCTGATCTGGCAGGGATCGTCCAACGTCGGGTAGAACATTATGATACGTTTCTCCTTTTAGCCTCTCATATTCCGCTGTCATGCCGAAGGTTTGCGCCATCCTATTGAATTCTTTGTCACATGTGTTGGCTACTTCAAAGCTCCCCTGCACCGTAATTGTTCCTTTGGGTCCTGGGATTTTTAACGTAAGATACGCGTAATGAGGTACTGCCATGAATTTTGCAAATGCTGGGCGCCCCAGGATTGCATGGTATTGTGACGGCCAGTCCATAACTTCGAATTCCAGCTTCTCTCTGCGGTAGTTGCTGCTACTGCCAAAGCAGACATCGAGTTCTATTCTTCCCAAAGGGTAGTTTGCGGCTCCTGGTACTATTCCATGGAAGGAGCAATCTGTTGGCTTCAGACTCGACAGCGAGATGCACATTGCCTTTAGGGTTCTAGCATATATTAAGTTTATGCCACTCCCTGCATCCATGAATACTCTTCCGATGTCGTACCCTCCTATTTGCGCCTTTAAAACCATAGGCGAGTGGCCTGGCCTGGGAACTTTCCTCGGGTGGTCTGCTCTACTGAACTTAACTGGTTGATCTGACCACCGTAGGTACTCTGTGGTAGCTGGTGGTGACGATATTGCTAGGTTTACTTGCCTGGATATGCTCTTTCGCTCTTTCTTTGACTTGGGCACCGGTTGAATCATAGCTGATATGTAAACTTTTGACTCTAGATGCCTTACTAGCCTTTGTATTTGATATCCTTGACTTCTATGTTTTTCTCCTTGCCACCCTCCTTGGCTTGAGCCCATGGCGCTTTGCAGCCTTAGAAATGTTCTACAATCCTTCATCTGGTGATTTGAGACTCTTTTCCCGTCAAGATATGCGTAGTGGATTCGACAAGGTCCGTATAGCATATCCTCGGCCGAAGGGCCGGAGTATCTCGATTTTTCTACCCCTTTTGCCTGAAACCTCATATTTTCATATCCTTCCTCTTCTTCTGCTACGTAGCCCGCGGCTACCTGATTTCGCCTTCCTTGGTTATCCCGGCTGCGGTGTCGTCTCCTCTGTCTACTTATTCTGTCGACTTCTGGTGAACGTCCTCTTTTGTTATTATATGCGTCCTCTCCATCAGCGAATTTGTTGGCTTGTTCCATTAGCTCAGCTACTGTCGTAGGTCTTGCTCTTCCGATTTCTTCCACGAAATCTGAGCGACGAAGTCCGGCCGTAAAGGCGTCTATTGCTCGCTCGTCGGAGACGTCCTCTGCTGAGTTTTTGATTACACTCTAGCGTTGTATGTAAGAACGTAGAGTTTCGCCTTTTCTTTGCATACACGCCCTGACTTCATCTAGTGATGCTGGGCGCTTGTATGTTGAGCGAAAATTTCTTGCGAATTGATTTTCGAGTTCTCCCCAACTTCCAATGGATTCGTTGGGTAGGGTATTCAACCAGGACCGTGCTGCGCCGGTGAGGTGTAGCTGCAAACTTTGCATTGCAGTCGCTTTTGTTCCCCCTAATATCTATACTGCCTACAAATAGTCCGATAACCATAGGGTAGGTTCTTGCGACCCGTCATACTTATGCTGGTCATGTGGTAATTTGAATCCTTTGGGTACCTGCGTTTTGCGAACCCTGCGGGTAAAGCATAACGCGCCCATCTCTTTATCGTCGTCTTCATAATTCTCTTCCCTCCAGGCGTGGCGTGACTTATTTACTCGAGCTTGCGCTATTATATTTCTTGCGTCCTCCTTCCTCTTATGTCGCCTTTCCTCTTCTGATGACTCGCTGTACTCGTTATCTGTGAAGTTGTATCTGAACTTTGCCTTTTGATATCTCTTGTAGCTTGTCGACTTCGTCTCTGGGCCTTTTTCCCTGATCTTGCTTTCCACTACTCCGAGGCTTCGTATCGCGGCGCGGTGCATATCTTCTCGCGGATCCCCGGGTTCTGGCCTTCTAGTTAGTAAATACGCCCGTGCTGCTACTAACGCTGCTTCTGGCGTTTCTTGTACAAAGTCATCTTCCTCCTCTTCTAGCTGTGGGGTAGGGCTCCTTGGGTACCTTTCTTCTCTGCTGCGTGCTGTCGCCTCCCTGTTGTGTTTTGGGTCTCCGCGCCTTTCTCTGCTGTACTCTGAATCTTCACTATAGTCTTCCCAGTATTGCTCCCTTGATATACTGTTATTATCTTGAAAAACCATGTCTCTTTCCTCCCTTAGTTTCTTCCTGTGTTGGTATAATGCATACTGATATCCCATTAGAACTTCTCTTCTCGATCCTTCGGGTACTTCTGTACCATGATTGATAGCTGATTTGATCATTCTCCATTCGCCAGCCGAGACGTGTACTTTCTCTTTTTCCTTTTTGTTGTGTTCTTTTATCTTGTCGACTTGCCTGTCGACCTTTTTACTTCCTTCACTGTTGTTTTCTTCTTCTGCTTCAGTGATAATGACGCATAACTGATGTACTTTGGAGACGCCGCTGCTTCCCGCGGCGAAGTCCTTTGCGTTGTTGTGCGTTTGACACGCTCTTTCTTCTGAGTCGAAATTTTCCTGAATTTTGTCGCCTTCTGCGATTGGTGCTTTTTCTAAACTGACTGGCGAGTTTACCTCGCTGGAAGAGCCTTCTGATGATTCCAACATTTCCTCTGTTTCGGGTTTGCTCGCCGACGGACCTGTTTTCGTCGAATCCGAGAGGCGAGATGACCCCGACGGCCCAATGAGGATGCTCAAACTTCCAATTGTTAACTCCATCTCTTTACTTCTGTCGAGTTCTGAACTGCTGTTGGCTAAAAGCGAAAAAGCCGTCGAATTTATGACTCCAACGCCCAAGATCCCCATGGTCGGCGCCAATTGACGAGGGGTTAACTCGACAAATATCCTAGATGAAGGACTTAGGATCGGGGAGATAGGGCGTCGGATGAACTCGAAGGTAAAGTTAGTCGAAATAGGTGTGTGTCGAAAGTAAACTTGGGTGTTCAACCTGGCTTGCTTTCAATCTGCCCTACACCGTCCCCTCCTGGCCCCTATATATAGGTGGCCAGGTCTCGAGGATCGGGTAGGGTCCGATACAGATTACAATATCGACATACGGTAAGAACTCGTATTCGACTGTCATTACAATTGGGCCTAGCTATACGGGCCTTAGGGGTACTCAACTAACGGGCTCTATTAACTATACCCTTGTCAATCGTATACAGACTTTATAATTTGTATTGAACCCGATCGGATCCTCGAGACCTGACCACCTATATATAGGGGCCAGGAGAGGCCGGTCAGGGACAAATTAAGATTGAGCCAATTGAGTACCACGCTTATTCTCAACGCACACCAAACCTCACATTGTTTGACTGATCTTTACCTTCGAGTTCATCCGACGCCGTCTTCCTCCGATCCTAAGTCCTTCATATAGGACATTTGTTGAGTTAACCCTCGTCAGAGAGAGTAGCTAGATAAGATCAGCGTAGTAAGTAATTTATTTCAGTGTCCAAGCGGTGATAAATTGGGGTGCCTATGGTAAATTAGTACTAAAATTTTGTTCCGCTTTGAATTGAACCAAATAAACTCCTTTTCCATTCGCACATTTTCTTTTTCATTTGTTTTGTAGCATTTGTTTCAAACATAGTCCAATTAAGAACTACTCCCTTTGTTCGGGATTATAAGCGCTCTTAGTCAAGTTGCTAATACCAAGAAAAGTTCATAACTCTTATCATTAATTAGTGCATACACCAATAGTTTTACATGTATGACAGAAGAGAGAGCAAAAAGAACATGCATCAAAGAAGAAAGGGCAATAAATAAGATCCTTACAATTTAAACATTTTAGAAAAGCTATCGGACCTTAGACTGGTCACGGTGCATAGTATCATAGTGTGGTATCATGCATATGATACTACATCATGATACCCTTTCACAATGCATGATATCATGTAGTAGTATCATAGTCTCTTTATATTTAATGATTTGTAGAATCTCGATGCAAAATTATGTACTCCCTCCGACCCATATTACTCTTCTCTAATACGGATGTATCTATCACTAAAATGTGTCTAGATACATCTATATTAGCGAAGAATATTATGGGTCGGAGGGACTACAAGATCTGTTCGACACTATTTTTTTAGATATACGTGCTATGATATAGTATCTATATATGATATTACTCTAATCTCTCTCATTATTAATTATAATGATATATCAATTTTTTATATGTATGAAATGCATAATACTAGCTATGATAGATAGCCAAACCTAGACGCACGGGCACGAGGAACCACCGAATCCATCGGCAACCAATGACTCACCAGCAAGTGAGCCCAGCATCGAAACGACCTCCCGATAAACCAGCGGCGCTCAAAGCCAGGATGCTTACAGCTCTCTCAAAATATTTCGATTAGTGTTGCTTTTATGAAGGAATACACTGTAAACGAAAGGCCCTCGGACGGAACCCAATTTCGAACCCATGTGCGTTGGTTGCTGTAGGCTTTCGTACTGTCTTCTTTCTTTGTTTAATTTGATCGATGGACCTTGACAAATGACAATTTACCTCATCGATCCTGTCGTGTGTCTTGACAGAGATGCGATGTTCTGTCTTGACCCTCGGATATGCGAGACTTGTTTATTCTGGTCGATGCATGATTCAGCTCGTGATGCGTGGGCGGCCAGCAGTAGGTCGGTAGCTGTTAGACTAGTCACAATGCATAGTATCATATACTAGTATCATGCATATGAGACTATTATATGATATCACATCTACAATGCATAGTATCATATGGTGGTATCATAGTTGCGTTATATTTAATATTTTGTAGAATCTCAAGGTAAATATGTGAACATGATGTATTTGCTAATAGACTTTCTTGTTTTGTGTGTCATGATACCGTATCATATTATGATACCACTCCCACCTCTCTCTTCATTAATTGTCATGCCACATCAGATTTTTGCCTAGGTGGCATGCATGATACTAGCTATGATACTCCCATTGTGACTAGCCTAAGTGTGCATAGTCAGCTGGCTATAAGGATTTAAATAATATATTTATGATAAGTTGGAGGAGAGAGGAGAGGAGAGAGAAAATAGATGAGCTCTTGCACGTGCTTCTAAACACTTTGTGAGTGTGTCAAGTGGGCCAAGTATTCATAAAATTGTATATTTTTATAGCTAACTATTGTACAAGTTGGCTATAAGATTTGCTATAGATAATGTGACAATCGCTTATAGCCGGCTGTTGGCTCTATTATTGTTCTTGCTCTTAGTACTGTACCGTATACAGTATGTTATTCAGTATCATGTTCACTGCAGCACCACAAACAGCAAAACAAGCACTTGAAACGCAAGTACAGATAAGGATGATGTCGTTGATATGCTCGTCTAAACTATGCATCCATCGTCAGCATACTCACAGAAAGTAACCAAGTATGGTAAGTATTCGATTATTACTGTATTGGTATTATATTAGTTCAATTTAGTGCATAAGTTCATGTGCTTGGATTCTGTAATTAACAACGGGATGCACACCCGTGTGAGTAGTTAAATGTGGAAGTAAAAGGCGACGATAGCTTTCCGTTTTCCGGGACCTTGGCTCCCGGATGTGCTACCACTTTATTAAGACATGATCCTAAGTGTCCACGTGATCGGCTGATCATTCGGACAATGTCATCACGAGAGGCGCGAGCTAGGCTCACGGACCAAAAGCCTCGACCTCCTCTCCGATCCAGTGCACAGCTTACCCTAGGAAACAAATTTAGGTCCTATGATTTGTGCAACTTCTTGTGATGCATTTGTGATGATGTGCCTAACTGCAAACCATTTTCGTACTGCGCATTCTACAAATGATCTCATCAGCAGCGAGAGGAAGTCATTTGGTGTCGATATAATCATGAATCGAATCACGGATTGCAAGCGCAAGATCCAAAGATCGGCCTTCATCATGGCCAATGACATCCGCTCCATCATCGCGTGTGTACACGCAAAAGATACCAATGGTTCCAAGTTCGATCATGGTACCTACACTCCCCATGAGCTATGATGGCAATCGATCGATGTCCAGCCACCGTGTTTCTTCTTTTCTTTGGTTGAACCAACCGATGCGCGGCTTCGGCTCGTCGCAAGGACGCATACGAATGGTCAGGTGATGGGTGAAACTGAATACTGTCAACCCAATGTTGGATAATTAGGCATAATTTTCATAATTAATTCTAGAATATTAAGCATGATAATACCAACAATTACCACATGTAACTTGAACATACTAAATGTATTAAACATCAAGATAAACGAAAATAAGTAGTAACGAAACATGTACTCGCAGAACATGATGAACATACAAACAGCAGTACATCGTACGTACTGTTCGCTTGCAGATGTAGTCGTTACAGTAACGTTGTTGATGATAATATGTGTAAGCCCATGTGACATGCTGCCCAAGTCACGAGTAGAAATTAGCCCTGATGTGGGACTAAACTTAGCTTCCACCTCTTGCCTTTGTGCAGTCAAAAACTTGAGCAGCATGTCCACATGGGCTTACACACATAGACTTTGAGATTTATAAGAATTTCTGAAATTTAATATGAACTTATATAAAAAGGTCCAATATTTCAACACCCAAGAAAATCAAGTCACCAGCTTGGAACAAGAGGAAAGTTTACTGCACAAAGCATCGTGCGATGACAATGCCGTAAAAGTGTGAAGCTCATTCGATAAGCTTTTCTTACAAACATTTATGCAGAAAAGAAACAACGACATAGTATGTGCGTCCAATCCCGTTTACTGCTCACCGCAGCCTTGCCTTTATGAAAATTCTATTTATCGCGTGTTAGCATGTACTAACTTGGGCCGTGGCTCATTAGGGACGGTCATGCGTTTAGTCATATGGTTTTTTTCACCTGCTTTTGTTTTTATGCCTGGTTTTGTGTGGTCTTTTAGTTCTGGGTGGTTTTCGTTGATTTTTATGATTTTTCCTGGTTTCAATTTGTGGTTCGAATTTTGTTTAAATTTTTTAAAAATTAATATTAAAATTGCCTTGTCTGGTTTTTGATTTTTCCAGTTTCGAATTTTGTTAAGATTTATTTATTCAGATTTAATAAATTCAAATTCAAGATTTATTCAAATATGATTTTTGTTCAAATTTGAAATTTGTTCCAATTATGAATTTGTTCAATTTCAGATTAACTCCATTTTACAAATTTCTTCAAAATATGAGTTATTGGGCCATTTTCAGAAGTGACCCACAAGTAGGCCCTGCATGTGCGCTACTCCCGCACACACGCGAGCGACCAGCCTTTATAGCTTGTCTCGCGTGCCCTCGTCCTATGGTCTAGGCCCATTTATCTCGCCGTAGTTGCTGGTCTAATATTTTTTGGATATAGTTTTCTATTTTCATTTTATCTTTTTATTTTTGTAATTATTTATTTTATTTGTTGATGCTTTTCTTAAGGTTTTCACCTTGGGTCTCAAACTGATCAATGGTTCAAAAAAAGCATGTTATAAAATTTAAAAAAGTTTGCAGGTTTGAAAAATATTCATAAGATTGTGAAAAATGCTATTGGGTTGAAAATAGTATGTTCATGTACTAAAATGTTATTCATGTTGGTTTGAAAAAAATACATTCATGGATTAAAATAAATGTACACCTAGTTAAAAATATTCATGTTCTAGAGAAGGTTTGTTTTTACAGTAGCATATATTTTTCAAAATTTGAAAATATCATAAAAGTGCTCATGTTTGCGAAAAAAAGTATTTACTATTTGAAAAAAGTTCATGTTATCAAACAAGAAGGTAAAAACATAAAGGAAAACTAGAAGTACACTAATATACTTAACAACAATAATGTTAAAATACTCCTTCTAATCCATATTACTTGTCACAAATATAGATGTATCTAGACACATACATTCATACTTGCGAAAAACAATATGGGTCAGAGAGAGTAATAAAATAACTTAAGATGGGCATTATAAATAAATGCATATATTCATATTTAATGAAAAACTATATTTATACGTATTCATTTTATGCATTACTAATGATTTTTTTAACACGTGGAACGGTACAACGAAGAAGTCCGACAAATAGTAGTCCTTCTATCTCATAATTTTTGTCATGGTTTTTAAAGGAAACAGCATGACTCTGTTGTGAGCGAGCTTTATTAATTAAATACTCGATACATCGTCAATCAACAAAGAAGCTAGACAAATTTGGAGGTTCATCTACCCAAGCAAGCACTATTTCAGAAAAAATACACTTTGATGCAGAGGCTCGGGTAACACCCTATTTTGAAAAAAATCCTACCCAAACAAGGGGAGTGAATCAGTCTCTCTCGACAAAAAAATTAGCAGCACATTAGCTTCCCTATTACATAAGCTAAACTCACACGCAGAAAATATACATGCTTGAACATAGATATCATCAAACAGAGCTGTTGAAACTGTTGACGGGAAACATCCTATTTGTAGGGTTTCAATCACTTGCAGGCAATCCGACTTCTCGCACATCCTATCTCACTAGCCAGAGTTAACCCTATGCGAAATGCTTGCATAAATTGCATAATTAACCGGTTCATTGCAGGCTGCGATAAAATTAACTGAATTATCTCTTATCACCGCCCCCACCTCATCTTAAATTTCCCAAATTGAAACTTGCATCCGCGTTAATAAGCACAGAGCCTTCCTTAAGTTTGGTCCATGTACTCTTCCTTTTGACTGCATTTTTCCTCATTGCTCTTATATTGTTTTTTTAGGTAGGATCTATGAGATCTATTTAAAAAAAAGAAAAACGTGTTCAAATATTCTAAAAAAATGAGAACATAGATCTATGCTATATATGCAACATGAAAAAATTGCAGCTTTAAATTTTACCTACAAATAAAGACCTAAAAAGATAAATTTGGGTGTGAATAGTGTGAAACACTATTCAGCCAAATCTGATACTATTCTCAGCAGATTTTGTCTCTTTTGTTTCTCCAAATATAGATCATATTTTAAGATGAAATTTTTCCTAGTTGTAGATGAAGTCTATATATATGTTATACAAATTTTTCAAAAAAAATTCACATTTTTTAAATATAATTTTTATATCTTGATCTCACGATCCTACCTAATTGCTAAATCCTATACAAGTCTTTCCGACGTAAATGGGCCCAGCACATCCTTGAACCAGGGGTACGTGTGCGACTTGTTTTGCTTCTGAAGGCGGTCTGGCCCAACTTGTTTCCTCTCGCTAAAAAAGCCTCATTAGATTCCATCCAAAAAGGCCTTAGGCCTCCTTAAACGAGTACACCCAATGGAAAATTTGAAAACTCTCAAAAAAAAGGGGGAAAATTTAAATAACATAGAACCCCTCTTAGTCTCTTACAAACCAATTGCCTTTGCAAATAAGGCAGACCCAAACAATTTTAACTGTGTTGCCGTCTGTCATCATCAGCGTACCTCCGACAAGGCAACACTTCCATGTGTCAGACTCACAAGGGTCTTCCAAGTGATGCCCCAAAACTTTGGCTTGACATCAGCATTTATCAGCCAGAAATGCTGAACTTATGAAACTGAGGTTACGGATAATGATGGACAAACATAGTGAAAACTAATTGGTATAATTTCTTATCCCTCCATGATTTCCGGCGCATGACCCCTCTCCACGTATATCCGTAAGCTGAATCCCGTGAAAATATTTTTTTAGGTGTAGCATTACTCTTTTCCACCATCGAAAAAAATATGCCCAACATTTGACAACGCGGTAACACTACGCAGTCCATCGCATCACGTACCATTATGATTTTCTACAACCTCATATCTATACTCCTATATAGTATACCAATTTTGAATATTTGAACTGAATCGTCCAAATGCATTTTTTTCCGTTGATTGGACTTCATCCAACGACCTAGGATGCCATGATTCGCAGCTACAGTAACATACATCTTTTCTACATCGTTCTAGAAACATCCATGACTTTGCTCCAGGCCACTCCACCGCTGCTCATTTGGCTGGCAACGCAGGCCCATCTATTGTAGCTGGATGGACCTATTCTCCAAGCCGAAAAACTGACGATATCGTGTGACACTGTTATAGAAAATACATAAAGGTGGCGTAACACATTTATGGATGCAAACATCGGTTGGGCTCAGCTGCGTGTCGGCGTGTGGCTAGAAGGTCACTCCACTGAGTCCTTACATTCAGTAGGGGCCCAAGTGAGTGGGGATCTTATATTTAAACTGAGTAGGGGCTCAAATAGTAAAATTGTAGGCTTATAAAATATAAAAACCAAAAATTGAGTGGGAGCCTAGGCCCCCACTGGGCTTAACGTGGGTCCGCCACTGCTTACATAGAGCATAGCAGTGGTGGATCTAGAAATTTACTGCACACCAACATTGCCTTCCAAGATTCTGGTATAGTGCATCGACAAGCCTAAACATCGCTGCTGCGCCCCAGGCCATAGCCTTAGTTGCCAGGGCTGGATCTGCCCCTGATCGGAATCAATTTACATTTTTTATGCTGGTGTCAATACTTATTCATGGATGTGTTAATGTTCACTAAGATAGATCCGCCCCTGATCGGAATCAATTTACATTTTTTATGCTGGTGTCAATACTCATTCATGGATGTGTTAATGTTCACTAAGATATACTACTCGGTAATGCTATTTTGAGTGAAAATTAGGGAGGTGAACGTTTGTGATAATGACTGAATTATAACGAGCAAAGCACGTGAAGCTGACTAGTAGAATTTAACTTTCAAGCAACTGGAAAAGGTAACCAAATTATAAATACGAAAGAAAAAAATAGTGCGCATCCAGGGAATCGAACCCTGGTCAGTACCGTGGGAGGGTACTATGATACCACTACACCAGATGCGCTACTTGTTTGGATTTGCAGTTTTCTGGTTTATAATAGGTACGAAACAGAACATTACGATGCCGCATCAGTGCGTGTCCTACTTGTTTACAGTACCACGTATATCAAAACATTACGAGTTAAGGATCAACTTACCCAAGCTACTAATTTCAGCGGACCACTCATCACGGTTCACGGGTAGCTTATCAGCTGACGCCAAGGCAAGGAGCAGCAGCCATCAACCCTCCTCACACGATCCTCCGATAAGCATGTCGTCAATATCGAGATGAATTCTCCAAGTCATGATCAGCTAAAGAGTGAGCCAACCATGTCGACACCCGGCCCCTATTCACAATCACAGATCCACTCACCGAATGTGTAGCCCCACTGTCGCTAGATCCCCAGATCACAAGCGTACACATGGTAGAGGACAAGCTGCCAATGCATTCATCCAAATTCCAAACCATGTAGATCACGCATCGCTAACTGCTCCATCCACGCACGCGCCATGAATCATGCCGCGAGAGGAAAAGCGATGGAGAAGAAGAAGAAGAAAGTATTCGTGTGTGGTCACCCGATGCCACATCACGGCCGGCCCTGGCCTCACTCGCCCCGCCGGCTTGTGCCCGGCACACGCAAAGGTGAATCACATATCCATAGCTAGGCTTTTGGTAGCTAGACTTGTAGTTGGCCAGTGGTCGCTCGCTCCGGTAGCTTTAATAATTTCGTGCTTGATCTGTGACCCTCATCCATGGCCATTCCATATGCAAGTTCTTGTCAGATGTTAACATGTTAAAAAAAAGCGTTGGTCGCCTTGAGCAACAAATCGATGTCAAGTATGCCTTAAGATTCCACATTGAGCTAGAACCTGTATCAATTCTTGCCTTAAATCCTTGCAATTGCTCTTACATATTTACCCATTGCGAAGAGATAAATCCTCACCAGGAATCTGCAAGCAAGGCGGTCGACAGTGGCAAGTGGGCGTCAACGTTGGATGGACTCTGAAGCGTTGGGAAAGCCGCTTTGGGGTTGAGCACTTCCAAATCCTCTTTTGTTTCCAGCTCAGCCTCGCTTGTCTGTTTGCCTTGTTCTCTTGCTCTTTTTCTTCCCAAAAGATGGTGGTGGGCAGGTCTGGTCACCTCATGGAGATTAAAGAAGATGCAGCAGGACAAGGGCGTGAAGGCAGGCGTGTGGATGCCACACTCCCCTACTGGCTTAGATCAGCTCCTTGGCCCCGTGTCCCCCCTAGTCGCTAGCAATGCCACCTACCCCACCCATTGAGAAAAATCAAATGGAATATGATAAGATCATAAGGGTCCTTCATAGGAGAACTATTCATAACCTATCTTGCAACAATGAGCTATGAAGGGTTTTTTACGGTAGTGAAAAAAACACCGGTGAACGTTTTCAGAAATACCGGTCAAAATATCGTCTGAGATTTGTCAAACAAATTTATAAATTTATTCAAAATTTGTATAAAAAATTAATTTAAGAAAATTACAGGAATACCAGAAAATTCGGTTCGGTATTAAAGTATACCAGTGGTATATGGAAAAAACGGTTTTTAGCCAAATTTCGAGAACCTTGTACGAGAAAAGAAATATGTGGATGCACAAGAACGGATGCTTGACATGAAACACTAATCACACAACCAATGCCACCGATTTCTTAGATGCAAGGTGCGAACTATAGAGCCCTCCATGACTAGCCAAATTAGGATAGCCAGGCCACCGAATACCACTTACATTTGTTGCATGACCTAGACATTTGTCTCTACCTTCCCCCGTGACCTGCGCACCAAACAACGCCATGGCGTGAGCTGATCAGAGCGTGATTTTGTGGCTAATTGTTTTGGGGTCATCCAGTGGCAAGTGTACTAATCAGGGCGGCCTGTGGCGGCCACACGCAAAGGTTCATCTGAAAGATGAGCTACAACAACTGCACACAGGTGGCTCCGGTGATCTTATTTTGGGGTTTCAGATTGGAAGGTTGCTGTTGTTTGCCTCCTTTCATTGTCCCCGAAATTCCGAATGGTGGTTTATTCCTAAAGATAGCGCAAGGACGATCGACTGATTGCCTATCTATAGCCACCTTCCCTCATGCATCATGCCTTCGTAGAATTGGATGATTTTGACGTGATATTCAAATACAAAGGAATGAAATATTGTACTTTTTGGTAGCTTTATACCGTTTTTAGTAACAATCCAAATGTATAATACAATCCTAACCAAATGAAAAAAAATCTTGCGAGCGTGAACCAAAAGTGCTGCAAAAACATATGTTTTTTTTTGAAACAAGACCCCATCTCCCATGGTGACTTACCCCTATGAAATACCCTCCGATCAAGATTAGATGAACATGGTTGGGGGAGAGAGCTTGAGTGACTTGCTGCGACCAAGTCTCGTGGTGACTTACCCCTATGAAATGCCCTTCGGTCAAGACTCAACGGACATGGTTGGTCCAAAGTTTAGACTAAAAATTCAAACTATTTAGAAAAATGAAAAAAAAAATAGTAAACCACAGAAGTTTAGTTGAGTATTCAGAGAAAGTTTCATGTTATTTGAATAGTTGTCAATGATTTAATTGCGTTTTGAGATCAACACATAAAAAGCTATTTAATCATAATTCCATTTATCTAAATGAAACGAGACTTCCCCAGAATACATAGTTAAACATGTAAAACTCGCTAGATATTTTCAAGTTTTTCTAGACAGTTTGAATTTTGAGAACCAAATTTGGACCAATGGTGTCCATTGGATCTTAATCGGAGGGCATTTAGTAAGGGTAAGTCACCATGATACTTGGTTACAACAAGTCATTGAAGCTGTGTCCCAGGGAGGTGCAGGTTGGTAGCTTTATATTGAAAGCTCAAACGTTTTATGCAACCAGCACAACCAATTCTTAAGGGAACGAAGCCCGGCTCAAAAATAATGGAAAAGTTGAACGCAACTCCAAAAATCGACCCTGAGGACGGAAAGTGTTTTTGGCTCCTGAGCTCGAGTGATCACTTCATTTTAAAATAAATCTCGACATTGTCTATGATGTAACCTACATGCATGTAAAACTTTTCTATGGAATTCTTTGTATTGGGGCTACATAAAAACAACAAATTTTGATAAAGTTTGTAGATTTCAAAATATACATACTTTGGTTTAGAATTTCTCACTTTTGGTAGTCCAAACTACAAAGTATGTGAACATTATTTTTACTCTTTTTGAAGGAAATATGCCTCAGAGGACAATAATAAAGGACTTATTTGTATATTTTATATAGTTCATAAAAAGTTTAATACTATGCTATAACTACGTGAGTCAGAAATATTGATATAGGTGTAGTATTAAATGATAAGAGTCTCTAGTAATCATCTAATTGCTCGTTCATTGTTCAACTGACGATCGAGGTTTCCCGATCATGGTGCATTACGCCAATTGACATGAGATCATGCCATTGAGTAATCCCATGGTGGACATACCCATATATAGTATTGCAACACAATCGTGTCATGATGATCACGTTGCAATACGAAGAAAGTGTTGTAACTTAATTCTTAGACCGTGAGGTTATATTTAATCACTACTTCCGGAGGAAGCTCTGATTGATTCAACCGTCTCTACCTTAACCGGGTGACTGAAAAGGTGTCTTTCGGGTTCTCGAATGGAGTATGTTGAGACGTATGAACCAAGAGCGAGATTTGTTCATCCGCATGACAGATATGATACTCCGGGCCCACTCGGTGAGATTACATCAAAGCTGCGCAGCATGTGACTAGGTCACAAGGATGGAATATCATGGCACGAGTTAAACAACACTAGTCGGTAACAAGATTGAACGAGGTATGGAGATACCGATGATCAAATCTTAGACTATGCTAGTATCAGCAAAACAAAGGGAAATGTACATCAACGTTTACAGTTCAATGACTAAAAGAACATCGTAGAATGCACAGGGTTCAATGGATATCCAGATCTGATTGATGGTCATTTATCGGAGAGAGTTCTCGGTAATGTCTGTAGTGTTCTCGAACCGTCGGGTAACACACTTAAGAGTTTGCGATGCTTGAGATGGTTTTTTGGTAATATTCGAAAACATCGTGTATTGATATATGAGAGAGGGTATCATTCCGATAAAGTCCAAAATAGTTTCGGTGGAGTCCAGAAGTGTTTCGGAGTAGCGGGGAGTTGAATAATATGAATTGATATTAATTAATGAATTAATATTAATTAAAATGCAGCCCACCCTAATTGGGCCCCTCCCAGATGAGCAGCCCATTAAGCCCTAGTTCTTCAACGACCTTGAGGTCGTTGCACCAAGTTCTTCAACGACCTTGAGGTAGGCTACTCCGACTTCATCATCAACGTATGTGTGGGGGCGTAATCCCCGCAGTTCGGTCTTCAAGGGTATGTCGTCGAACATCTGTTTACCATTACAACATTACTGATAGATAGATCCTCGGGCAATTCGGGGTTGGGTAGATTTTTTTGGTTATTTGCATCAAACCCCAACAGTGGTATCAGAGCCGGATCTACGAGTATTATGCTTGTACGGTTAGAACTGATGACCCACAAGTATAGGGGGTGTATCGTAGTACTTTCGATAAATAAGAGTGTCGAACCCAACGAGGAGCAGAAGGTGTTGACAAGTGGTTTTGATCAAGGATTCACTGTAAATACTAGCAAACGGGTTTTCAGGAGTATTTGGTAATGCAAGTAGATAAAGTACGAGTAAATAAAAGACAATAGTAATAATTGCTGCAAGTGGCCCAATCCTTTCTAGAGCAAAGGACAAGCCGGTTGTGTAACTTATGATAACCAAACGTTCTCGAGGACACATGGGAGTTTCTGTCAAGTACTTTCGCTTCATACTGCTAAATAATCTTTACTGGTTTGATAAGTGTTATGGGGATGAACCTGTGCTAGCGCACTACCCTTACTAGGATAAATACACACTTGTGATTATACCCCTTTCAAGCATCCGCAAATACAAGAAAGTAATTAAGATAAATCTAACCACAGCCTTAAACTCTAAGATCCTACGCTCCCTGGTGTAATGGTTTCCCAATGGAGGTTTAGGTTTCTGTCACTCCAGCAACCCCACAATTGGTAGCCAAATACACAATGCATCTCACTAGGCCCATAAATGGTGAAGTATCATGTAGTCGACGTTCACATGACACCACTAGTGAAATAGCACCACAACAAATAAATATCAAACCATTAAATATTACTCAACATAATTCCACTACTAACGACTTGACTTCTCCCATGTCCTCAAGAACTAAATGAACTACTCACAAGACATCATATGGATCATGATCAGAGGTGAAATAATGGTAAATAACAATCTGAATATAAACCTTAATTCAACGGTTCCACTCAATAGCATCAACCATAAGAGTAATCAACACCGGGAAAGTTTCCCCTAAGAATTTGACAAGATTCAACTCAAGATGTTACAGCGAGATGGCGTGGTGATGGTGGAGATGAAGGTGCTGGTGATGGAGATGATGATGATGATCCCGATGAAGTCCGGCGCGATGGTGATGACGATGACGACGATCTCCCCTCTCCGGGAAGGAATTTCCCCGGCAGATTTCTGCCTGCCGGAGAGCTTTTCTCTCTCTGGTGTTTTCCGCCCCGCAGAGGCGGCGGTGTCTATCTCTGAGCCCCCCTTGACTTTGGTTTTTGGGGACGATGAAATACGCGAAGGGGCGATGGCAGAAGTGGGCCAGGGGACTCTCACCATAGGGCGGCGCGGCCAGGGGCTGGGCCGCGCCCCTGGTGGTGAGGCTGCCCTGTGGCCCCTCTCGCCTCCTCCTTCTGGCTTCTTCAGTCTTCTGATAAAATATAATTTTCTGGTATTTTTCTGGAATTTTCCTGATCTTCGAAATATGGTGTCTTGATGGTCCTTTTTCCAGCAGAATCCTGACTCCGGCAGCAAATCTTCCAATGATCATCAAACATGTAAAAACAGAGGAAATAACATAAGTATCATCTCTAAATTTGAAATATATCAATGAATAACAGTAAATTATGATACAAAATAGTGATGCAAAATGGACGTATCAACCCCCCAAGCTTAGACCTCGCTTGTCCCCAAGCGAAAACTAAACTCGGTAAACATGACCACAGGTTTATGGAGTGAAGTGTCGATAATCAAAATATGGACAAGAAGCATCACATTTACCAAGGCACGAGTTATAATAGACAACAACTTTCCTTTATATGATATAGGCTTGCAATAAGTAAAAGGGAAGCACACATAAAGATGCACAAGGTAAACTATAATTGGTGGTGGCAAACCTTAGTTCTTGTTCAGAGAACAATGAACAAACTATACTAGCTTTTGAATGGAGCCTTTTTAAAACAGAGCTAATATAGCAAAAACCATATGCTCAACGAAACAAACTTTTTGCGTTCATAGAAAGCTTTCAAAGATATATTCCTTCAGACAAAAGCATTGTACTAACAAAAGAAGTAAGTAGACATGATTAAATGGATCAACATATGGATGAGTGAAACATTACAACTCAAATGCTTGCTTGAGATAGAAGGGAATAGGTTGACTCAACATGAAAGTAAAAGACAGGCTCTTCGCAGAGGGAAGCAGGGATTAAACATGTGCTAGAGCTTTTCATTGGTAAAACAGAGGTAAAAATTGTTTTGAGAGGTGGTTGCTTTTGTCAACGACTAGCAACTGAGTTCTTGATATCTTCCATACTAAACAAGTGAGAGCGGTTCCGAGATGTTTGATTAGTTGGCACATTGGTGCTCTTTTATAGCTTGGCACTCCTCCCCACCTTTTCCTTTCTCAAACCATGGCTAACCGATTCCATCGGGTGCCGACCAACTTTCACATACCCTGGAGGAGTGCCTTTTCTTTTCTTTTTGAGATTATAATGGTCTGACCAGCTCCCTTGCAAAATTAATGACGAGCAGATGAAGCTGCCTAGTCGAGGGGTACTCAATTTAGTATGGAAGATAACAAACCCATCCACTACATCCTCATGAGCTAAAAACAGTGGCACAAAATGAGAAGTGTTTGAAGATTTTTGAAAGGTAGCACATGAAAATTTACTTGGAATGGCTTGAAATACCATACATAGGAATTTATAGTGGACTCTTTGGAAGTGACTTGGTTTTTAGGAGTTGGATGCACGAGAAGCATTTCCTCTCAGTACAGGTCTTTGGCTAGCAAGGCTGGGTAGCAAGCATAAGAGTTGCATGAAACCAACAAACATACATATAATAAGAACAATCATGCAAACTTCCTTGAAGGTACAACGATTTTAACTTTGAGAATAATATTACTTATAAGTCAAACATGAAGGAAAACTAAAGTGATGTAACTACAAGCACTTCTTTCTTCTTTTCTACTCAAACCTCAAGGTAAAGTTGCTACTGACCAAGCTAAGTTTGCCAAAACCAACTAAATTTACTCATGCTCCCAAAGTGATACCAATACTAATCAACAAGACTAATCATATAAGAAATGTTGCAAACTAAAATAAAGTGTGCGAAAAGTAAACGATATAACTTCTCATTAATATTTCATTACCGCAGCTCACACCAAGGGATACATAGATAACCAACTAAGGAGGATACTTCCACACTGCAAACTATTCTATAAGATAACTTCTCTATTCATGATATGACTCTACTTGAAAAGTAAATGAGTAAAAGGTGATGATGTGATATTGCGGCACTCCCCCAAGCTTGGAACAAGCCAAGGGGATGCCTATACCATGATGAATTACTCCTTTGGCGGTGGTGGTGAGTCCTTATCATCATCGTACTTCCAAGGCAGAGGTCCCCCGTCAAGGAAGGATGTCTTGATCTCCAATATCCTGAAACTTGCAGCAGCACTCATTTGTTGAAATCTAGCTTCATACGCACAGTTTTGGTTCTGCAAGTCGTAGAGTTGTGCTTGTAATTGGTTGGTGGTCTCATGGAGCGAAAAGATGTCCTTCCAAAGTTCTGTAGTCTCCCTCTTGTACTTGGTAACAAGCTCTTGATTAATCCTATGGATGATGTCCACCTCGCGTTCTGCCATCTTCTTATATTTAAAAACTTCTTGTTCCAGTGCTTCCATCCTGGCTTTGAGGCTCCCTTCTCCCTTAGGAACTTGGACATCTTTGATCTGCAACTCCCCATCTTTGAGCAACAACTCCTTCGGATGCATCTTCAGCTCCCTTATATACGGATTAATGGTATCCGCAAGAGGGTTCTCCTCGGATGGACCGGACAAAGACATTGCAACTCCAAAGCTGAGAACAATCCCCTGACAGAAACAGCTCGAAACAAAACACGACGAGAAAACGATATACAGACCTCGGGGACTCCTGGGGGTTATATATGCGAAAATTATACATCGAGACGAAATCACAGGAGGAAATCAGGACGGAAACGAGCTCCGGGGTGGACTCACCACAGGGCGGCGCGGCCTGGGGTGGGCCCGCGCCCCCTGGTGGTGAGGAGCCACCGGACTCCGTCTCCTGCCCATTTTCGTCTCGCGATTTTTCATATTTAGTAAAAAACAATAAAAATATTAATGGAAAAGTTTTCCGCGAACCTTTTCTGACTAGAACTGTTACCTATTCGAAAATGAACTCTGCAGGTTCCTGCAAATTGTCCTGGATGAATTCTTCCGGAGAAACTATTTCAATTACATCAACATCTTGATTATCAGAATCTCCAGCAATATAATGTTTGAGTCTTTGCCCATTCACCACTTGTGTAGTGTCATCTTTCAACGAAGCAATCTTTATCGCACCTGAGCGGTACACTTCCACAATAACATATGGTCCTTCCCATTTAGAGAGTAATTTCCTTGCTGAGACGAGACCTATACAATAGAACTTTCTCACCAACATGAAACTCTCTTTTAAGAATTCTCTTATCATGCCATTGCTTGACTTTCTCTTTGAAAAGTCTGGCATTCTCATAGGCTTCATTTCTCCACTCATCTAGAGAACTCAAATCTAACAACCTTTTCTTACCGGCGAGTTTAAAATCCCTATTAAGCTCTTTCACTGCCCAAAAAGCTTTGTGTTCTAATTCTAAGGGAAAGTGACATGCTTTTCCGTAAACCATCTTGTAAGGAGACATGCCCATGGGGTTCTTATAAGCAGTTCTATAAGCCCATAAAGCATCGTTTAACTTGCTAGCCTAGTTTTTCCTAGATCTATTGACAGTCTTCTGCAAGATAGACTTGATCTCTCTATTTGAAAGCTCTACCTGTCCACTAGTTTGGGGATGATAAGGAGAAGCAATTCTATGATTAACGTCATATCTAGCAAGAGTTTTTCTAAAACCACCGTGAATAAAATGAGAACCTCCGTCAGTCATAAGATATCTAGGCACACCAAACCTAGGAAAAATAACGTCTTTAAGCATTTTTAATGAGGTCTCACCATCGGCACTCTTCATAGGTATGGCTTCAACCCACTTGGTAACATAATCAACAGCAACAAGTATGTGAGTATAGCCTTTTGAAGGAGGAAAAGGACCCATAAAGTCAAATCCCCAACTATCAAATGGTTCAATAACAAGAGTGTAACTCATAGGCATTTCATTACATCTAGAAATATTACCAACTCTTTGACATTCATCGCAAGATAAAACATACCTTCTAGCATCTTTAAAGAGGGTTGGCCAATAAAAACCTGATTGTAGAACCTTTTGTGCGGTTCAATCTCCAGCATGATGTCCTCCATAAGCGCTTCCATGGCATTTCCTCAATATTTCTTGTTGCTCATATTCTGGTATGCATCTTCGCATAATACCATCAACTCCTTCTTTATATAAATGTGGGTCATCCCAAAAGTAATGCCTCAAATTGTAAAAAAAAAATTTCTTTGCTGAGCTGTAAAGGTTGGAGGCAAATACTTGGAAACAATAAAGTTAGCATAATCAACATACGAAGGAAGGTATCGCGAAGTTACATTTATTGAAGCCAACTGTTCATTTGGAAAACTATCATTAACAGGAATAGGATCAAAAGAAATGTTTTCCAATCTAGACAAGTTGTCAGCTACAGGATTTTTAGCACCTTTCCTATCTACGATATGCAAATCAAACTCTTGTAAAAGCAACACCCATCTAATATGCCTAGGCTTAGCGTCCTTCTTCGTCATAAGATATCTAATAGCAGCGTGATCAGTATGAATAGTAACTTTAGAATCAACAATGTAAGGTCTAAACTTATCACATGCAAAAACAACAGCAAGAAACTCTTTCTCAGTGGTAGCATAATTCTTCTGAGCAGCATCAAGAGTCTTACTAGCATAATGAATAACATTCAACTTATTATCTATGCGCTGTCCAAGAACAGCACCAACAGCAAAATCACTAGCATCACACATAATTTCAAAGGGTAAATTCCAATAAGGTGGTTGAACAATAGGAGCAGTAGTTAAATCCTTCTTAAGAGTTTCAAAAGCTTCCTTACAATCATCATCAAAGACAAATGGTACATCTTTTTGAAGAAGATTAGTAAGAGGCTTTGAAATCTTAGAGAAATCTTTAATAAACCTCCTATAGAAACCAGCATGACCAAGAATACTACGAATACCTTTAACATCTCTGGGACAAGGCATCTTCTCAATTGCCTCAACTTTTGCTCTGTCAACTTCAATACCTCTTTCAGAAATTTTATGTCCAAGGACAATTCCTTCATTCACCATAAAGTGACATTTCTCCCAATTAAGAACAAGATTAGTTTCTTCACACCTCTGCAAAACTTTATCAAGATTGTGCAAACAATTATCAAAAGAAGTTCCATAGACAGAGAAATCGTCCATAAAAACCTCCACAATTTCTTCACAAAAACCATGAAAAATAGCAGACATGCATCTTTGAAAAGTAGCAAGAGCATTGCATAAACCAAACAGCATATGTCTATAAGCATAAGTTCCATAAGGACAAGTAAAAGTGGTTTTCTCCTGATCTTCCCTTTTAACAGCAATCTGAGAAAAACCGGAATAACTATCAAGAAAACAAAAGTGCATCTTCTTAGACAACCTCTCTAGGATTTGATCTATAAACGGTAAAGTATAATGATCTTTCTTGGTAACTTTGTTTACCTTTCTAAAATCAATGCACATTCTATAACCAACTACTACCCTTTGAGGAATAAGCTCGTTATTCTCATTAGGCACAACAGTCATACCTCCTTTCTTAGGAACACAATGAACATGACTAACCCATCTACTATCAGCAATAGGATAAATAATACCAGCATCAAGGAGCTTCAATACCTCATTTCTTACCACTTCCTTCATCTTGGGAATTAAGCGGCGTTGATGTTCGACAACTGGCTTTGCGTCTTCCTCCATATTAATAGCATGCTGACATAAAGTGGGAGAAATCCCTTTTAAATCATTGAGAGTATATCCCATAGCTCCTCGATGTTTCCTCAATATCTCCAATAAGCTTTCTTCTTCCTTTCCTGAAAGTTTAGAACTGATAATAATAGGATATATTTTCTTATCATCTATATAAGCATATTTAAGATCATCAGGTAAAGGTTTTAATTCAAAAACAGGATCTTCCTTAGGTGGTAAAGTGGTACCAAGATCCTCCACAGGTAAATTGTGCTTGATCAATGGTTGTTGACGAAGGAAAATATCGTCAATCTCTTCTCTTTCCTTCCTGAAAACATCACTTTCATGGTCCTCCATGAATTGCTGCAAAGCATTATTAGGGGCAAGAGCAATAGAAGCAAGCTGTTCAACTCGAAAATTTTCATCAGGCATTTCATTTTCATAAGAAGTCTTAGCAAACTTGGAAAAATTAAACTCATAAGACTCTCCATTAAACTTAGTGAAAATTTTCTCCTTCTTACAGTCTATCACAGCACCACAAGTATTCAAAAATGGTCTACCAAAAATAATAGGACAAGTTTTACTAGCCTCCTTACCAAGTACTAGGAAATCAGTGGGATATTTGGTCTTACCGCAAAGAACTTCCACATCTCGAACAATACCCAGAGGCCAAACAGTCTCTCTGTTAGCAAGCTGAACAACCACATCAATATCTTCAAGTTGACAAGTGATACGTCCAAAACGTATCCACTTTCCCGAACACTTTTGCTATTGTTTCTCCTCTAATTTGTGTGTTTTGAATACAACTAACACGGACTAACGCTGTTTTCAGCAGAATTGCTCTGGTGTCTCGTTTTTCACCAGAAGACCCACGGAGCCAGAAGACGAACCGGAGGGTAGGCACGAGGCCTCCACACACACAGGGGCGCGGCCCAGCCCTGGCCGCGCCCACCTGTTGTGAGGGCGGCTCGGCTGTCTCCTCGGCCTCTCCTTCCGCCTACATATACCCCCTGACCTGAAAATATCGGGGGTACGGCATTTTTCCCAAATAGACTTCCGCTACGCCGCTGCCATCAGAAACCGCGATTCGGAACCAGAAACTCCGTTCTGGCACCCTGCCGGGATGGGGATTTGGAGGAGATCTTCATCACCATCATCACCGACGTCCCTCCATCGACCATCCATGATTCCCCCATCCATGTGTGAGTAATTCCCCCGCTGTAGGTGAGGGTATGGAAGGGATTGGATGAGATTGTTCATGTAATTTGATATGAGATTGTTAGGGCATGGTGCCTAGTATCTACTATTAGTGCTTATGACATTGTTTCAACTTGTTATGCTTAATGCTTGTCACTTTGGGCCCGAGTGCCATGATCTCAGATCTGAACATGTTATTGTTTCATTATGATAATTGTTATTTATGTTCATATGTGCAAGTTGTTTACACATATTGTTGTCCGGAACCCGAGGCCCCAAAGTGACAGAAATTGGGATAACCGGAGAGGATGGCTACGATGTGAGGATCACATGTGTTCACCGAGTGTTAATGCTTTGCTCTGGTACTTTATTAAACAGAGTACCTTAATTACCAGTAGTTTCCCTTGAGGCCCTGCTGCAACAGGCTGGTAGGACAAAAGATGTCGTGCAAGTTTCTCCTTGTGAGCACGTACGACTATATACGGAACACATGCCTATGATTGTTTAGTACTAGGATGCTTTATCATTATTTATCTGCAATTGCCCATGTCTCATTGATTTCATGAATTATCTTATCCATGCAACGCCCATACATCCATCCCTATGCCTACAGTATTTGTTCCTACTGTTTACTATTGCTACTATTACCGCGATTATTTTACTACTGCTGTTACTGTTTCACTACTATCACCACTATAAAACTGTTGCTACTGATAAACCACTGCGAGCAAGACTGTTTCCAGGTGCAGCTAAATTGACAACTCATCTGTTAAGGCTTATAAATATTCTTTGGCTCCCCTTGTGTCGAATCAATAAATTTGGGCTTTACTTCCCTCGAAGACTGTTGCAATCCCCTATACTTGTGGGTCATCAAGACTATTTTCTGGCGCCATTGCCGGGGAGCATAGCTTTATTTGTAAGTTCACTTGGAATTCATATTGTTTGCTGCAATCCTTTCATCATGGGTAAACCTCGTGATGGAAACGTTCCTATATTGCCATCCACTACAAGAAGAGGTACAACTTTCAACACCTCCGTTGCTCTTGATTCACCATCTGTTATGAGTAAGTTGCTTACACCACCACATGCACACACTACTGCTACTACTTCTGCTGAGTTTGAAAATGCCACTGATAATTTAGATGATGCTTCTACTGTGCTTGATGAGAGTGGTTCACTAGGTTCCTTTTTAGATGCTACAATTACTAGAGCTAAGTTGGGAAACACCACTGTTACACCTGTTAGTTCACCTGAGTCTAGGGAATGTCCTAGTGATGATTTTGATGATGCTTATATTGAGCTTGACGATGATTTTATTGCTGAAGCTCGTGCTACTCGTGATGCTAAAGCTGTTAAGGAACTTTTAGCGAGACGTGCTGTTAGATATAAATTGTCTCCTGATCCTAAGGTTGCTGCTTCTCCCATAGATATTAGAGACAAGGATTATGATTTCTCTTTAGATTTATCTTACATATCTATTGTTGAGAAAACTCCTTTTTGTGGTACTAAAGATGAGAGTGCTATGGAACACATGAATGAGCTTTCTACTTTGAGTAATTTGTTTTCCGATGATATTAAGCATCGCACTTACTTTGTTGCTAAGATTTTTCCTTTCTCGTTGAAAGATGCAGCTAAAACTTGGTTTAATAACTTGTCTCCTGGATCTATTCATAGTCCTATTGCTTTGGTTAATGCTTTCTTTCAAAAATATTTTCCTGCTAGTGCCCAACATGCTGTTGTGCAGAAAATCTTTGACTTTGAACAGGTAAAAGGAGAGATATTGCCTGAATCTTGGACAAGGTTTTGTTCTTTAATTAGAGCTTTGCCTAAAGAGCCATTGCCTAAAAATGAACTCCTTGATATATTTTATAATGGACTAACTGATGAATCTAAGACATATCTGGATAGTTGTGCTGGTTGTGTTTTCAGGGAAAGAACTCCGGCTGAAGCTGAAGAACTAATGGCTAAAATAAGCCGGAATCATGATGATTGGACTCTAGTTGAGCCAACACCAGCACCAACACCTGCGCCAGTCCCAGAGCCTACGCCGAAGAAGAGAGGGATGATTGAATTAAATGATGAAGTGATGAGGGAAGCCAAGAAATCTCTTAAGGAGAAAGGTATTAAAGCCGAAGACATTAAGAATTTACCTCCTATAGAAGAATTATGTAAGCCAATCCCTCACTCATCTACTATCGAGGTACACTCTCTCCAACGCTTTGATGAAAGAGATATTCCTTACTCTAAACCTCCTGATCAATGCTTAGATGAGTTTGATAATTTTGTTGTTAAGCAAGATAATTTTAATAGAATGGTGCAAAATCATTTGTTGGAAAATTCTAGAGCTATTAACAAGTTGCAGGATATTGTGGAGAGAACCTCCAATGATGTGAAGATACTTGTTAAACATTTTCAAATGGTCCAGACTCAAATTGATCAGCTTACCAAGGTGCAAAAAGATTTTCTAGTTAATGCTTCAAGAGAGAAGCAAGCGTGTGAAATACGCATGAGAGGAGGTGCTTGATGTCTACGCACGCGTCTGTTCTTGTAGACAGTGTTGGGCCTCCAAGTGCAGAGGTATGTAGAACATCAGCAAGTTTCCCTTAAGTGGATCACCCAAGGTTTATCGAACTCAGGGAGGAAGAGGTCAAAGCTATCCCTCTCAAGCAACCCTGCAATTACGATACAGAAAGTCTCTTGTGTCCCCAACACACCCAATACACTTGTCAGATGTATAGGTGCACTAGTTCGGCGAAGAGATAGTGAAATACAAGTGATATGGATGATTATAAGTAGTAAATACAATCTAGAATAAAAATGGTAGCAAGCAAACAAGTAACAAAACAGCGAGTAAACGGTGTGCAATGCTTGGAAACAAGGCCTAGGGATCATACTTTCACTAGTGGACACACTCCCAACAAATATAACATAATTGAACAAATAAATAACTTCTCTTCACTATGCTACTCTGAATTACTCTCCTATTGAATAACACTAATCATTGCATAGTGGCTACAGAAGCACCCCTTAAAGTTCATCAAGTACTTGACAAACACCACTCATAGAGATATCCAAATCAAATCACAACTCAAGATAAATATTATTGCAACTTAGACCAAGTACTAACACAGTGCACACACTGTCAACATTACACCATGAAAGGAGGAATAGATTGATACGTCTCCAACGTATCTATAATTTTTGATGCTACATGCTTGTTTTTACACCATTTGCCTAATGTTTCGTTACACTTCGTGGCACTTTTATGCATTTTCCGGAACTAACCTACTAACAAGTTGCCACAGTGCCAGTTCCCTGTTTTCTGCTGTTTTTGTGTTTCAGAAGTGATACACAGGAAATATTCTCAGAATTGGAGGAAACAAGTTCCTGAAGTCTTATTTTGTCCGAGATCTTCCAGAGATCCGAAGGAGAGTAGGAGGGGAGCCACAGGGGCCCCACACGCCAGGCTGGCGCGGCCCAGGCCCTGGTCGCACTGCCATGGTGTGAGGCCACCTGGCTCCATCTCTGACATCGCCCCTTCGCCTATAAAGACCCCCCGACGGGAAAAACCTAAGTACCCGATCAATTTTCCAGAAACACATCGCGATCCGCCGCCGCCGTCGACCCAAAGATCGGGAGGGTCCAGAAGCTCTTCCCGGCACCCTGCCGGAGAGGGGAATCGCCACCGGAGGTCTTCTTCATCGCCATGCTTGCCTCCGGAGCGATGAGTGAGTAGTCTACCTTGGACTATGGGTCCATAGCAGTAGCTAGATGGTTGTCTTCTCCACCATGTGCTTCATGTTTAGATCTCATGAGCTGCCCTACATGATTGAGATCACCGTTATGTAATTCTACATGTTTGGTTTGTTGGGATCCGATGAATATTGGTGTTATGATTGAGTTGCTATACTGAAATATATCTTATGTTATCTCTATGTTGTTTATGATCTTGCATGCTCTCCATTGTTAGTAGCTATCTTGGCCGAGTAGTTGCTAGTGACTCCAAGAGGGGGTATTTATGCTCGATAGTGGGTTCATGCCTCTATTTAACCTGGGGGAGTGACAGAAACCTCTAAGGTTGTAGATGTGCTGTTGCTAGTAGGGAGAAAACAACATTCATATGCTCAAGGGCATATGCTTTGTTTACATTACACACTTTGCTTAATGCAATTATCTATTATTCGCAACTTAATACTTGTGGAGTTCTCGGATTGATTCGCCACAAGTGGATTATTAGTCATAGATGCAGTTGGATGGCGGTCTATGTATTTTGTTGTAATGCCCAGAGTAAATCTCATAGTGATCTTCTTGACATATCACGTTTATCTTTATTCTATCAATTGCCCAACTGTAATTTGTTTACCCAGCATGTGTTATTTATCTTATGGAGAGACACCACTAGTGAACTGTGGACCCCGGTCCTATTTCCATCATATTGCTATCACCTGTTTACTTTATTCGCACTGTTTACTTTACTCGCATACTCTACTGTTTTCCACTCGATACGCTCATAACCTTTGTTTCAAGCAAACCGGTGAGATTGACAACCTCATCGCAAGTTGGAAGCAAAGTACTTGGTTGTGTTGTGTGCAGGTTCCGCGTTGCAGCTAGCAAGCAAAGCTTGGACGAGGCGCCATATATAAATTGTCCGAAGCTGTCGCAAACTAGCAAGCATCACCTTCAGTCGTAATTGTCTGCTCTTCTCCTGAACGATAAACCTTGGTTTCTTAACTGAGGGAAAACAAGCTGCTATACTCATCACACCTTCCTCTTGGGGTTCCCAACTGGCCGGTTATTTACTTCATCAACTTGGCACCATCAAGCTTCTTTTCTGGCGCTGTTGCCGGTGAAGAGTGGAAGACTTCTGCGAGGGGAGTTTTCGCACGCACATCCTTTACTTTGTTATTGTTTTGCTTTACTTTATTTATTTTACCTGCATCGTTTTATATCAAAAAAACCCAAAAAAATAAGAATCCTTGGTAGTTGCTTTTACTTGTTTACTTTAGTTTTGCTGAAATGGCCAATCCTGAAAATACCAAGTTGTGTGACTTTACTAGCACGAACAATAGTGATTTTATCTGCACTCCTATTGCACCACCTGCTCCTGCTGCAAACTTTTATGAGATTAAGCCTGCTTTGTTGAACCTTGTTATGAAAGAGCAATTCTCTGGTGCTAGTACTGAAGATGCTGCAGCTCATCTCAACAATTTTGTTGAGCTATGTGAGATGCAGAAATATAAGGATGTAGAAAGTGATATTATTAAGCTCAAGTTGTTTCCTTTTTATTTGAGAGGAAAAGCTAAAGATTGGTTGCTGTCTTTGACTAAGAATAGTATTGATTCATGGGCTAAGTGTAAGGATGCTTTTATTGGTAGATACTATCCTCCTGCTAAGATTATATCTCTGCATAGCAATATTATGAAGTTTACTCAATTTGATAATGAACATGTTGCTCAAGCTTGGGAAAGGATGAAATCTATGATAAAGAATTGCCCCACTCATGGACTGACTACTTGGATGATTGTCCAAACTTTTTATGCAGGACTGAATTTTTCTTCGAGGAACCTATTGGATTCAGCTGCTGGAGGCACTTTTATGTCCCTTACCTTGGGCGCCGCAACAAAGCTACTCGACAACATGATGGTGAATTATTCCGAATGGCACACCGAGAGAGCTCCACAAGGTAAGAAGGTAAATTCTGTTGAGGAAACCTCTTCCTTGAATGATAAGATTGATACCATTATGGCTATGCTTGCTAATGATAGGACTCATGTTGATCCTAATAATGTTCCTTTAGCCTCTTTGGTTGCTCAAGAAGAGCATGTTGATGTGAATTTCATTAGAAACAATAATTTTAACAACAATGCTTATAGGAACAATTTTGCTAGTAACAATTATAGGCCGTATCCTTCTACCAATGGTAATGGTTATGGTAATTCTTATGGTAATTCCTACAACAACACTAGGGCCGCGCCCTCCGAGTTTGAGGTAATGCTCAAGGACTTCATCGGTAAGCAAACTGCTTTTAATAAGTCTGTTGAGGAAAAGTTAGGCAAAATTGATATTCTTGCTTCTAAAGTTGATAGCCTTGCTCATGATATTGAACTTCTGAAATTAAAATTTTTGCCTAATGATGTGAAAGAGAACAATGTTTTTGCTACTGCTAATGCTATTCAAGTTGGAATTGATGAAAATATTAGATTGTTAGCGGAATTGCATGCCAGGTGGGAAAGAGAAGATGAGATGGCTAGAGAAATGAAGGTATATACTATTACTACCTCTGATGATGTTGCTCCGAATGCTAGCAATCCTCTTACTTTGATTGGTATAGAGAAAACTCCCACTCCTTATGTTAAAAATCCTAAAACTGCCAAAACTTTTTCTCAAAAGAGTGCTGAAATTTTTCGGAGTGTGGGGGATGATAGCTCCACTTCTTTTAATGATTTTGATGTTGATGGCTGCAATATATCTGAAGTTATTTTATTCTTGCAAAAGCTTGCTTTGACTCCCAATGCTAGTTCTTTAAATGTTGCTTTTACTAAGCATATTACTAATGCTCTCATAAAAATTAGGGATAAAAAGTTGAAGCAAAAGGCTTCTGTTCCCAAGAAGTTAGAAGATGGTTGGGAACCCATCATTGATATGCATGTTAATGGTTTTGATTGCCATGCTTTATGTGATCTAGGTGCTAGTATTTCTATCATGCCTAGAAAGATTTATGACATGCTTGATTTACCACCGCTTGAAAAATGTTACTTTGATGTTCCTATTGCTGATGTTGCTAAGAAGAAAGCTTTGGGAAGAATTAATGATGTTCTTATTGTGGTTAATAATAACCTTGTTCCCGTTGATTTTCTCGTTATGGACGTTGAATGCCATGCTTCATGTCCTATTATTTTGGGAAGACCCTTTCTTCGAACTGTAGGTGCCATCATTGATATGAGGGAAGGCACTATCAAATATCAATTCCCACTCAAAAAAGGTATGAAATACTTCCCTAGGAAAAGGAAGAAATTACTTTTTGACTCTATTCTTAGAGCAAATTATGAGCTTGATGCTTCATCACTTGATGTTACTTGATTCGCAATTTTCTGCACCTAGGTCAAAGGCGTTAAAGAAAAGCACTCTTGGGAGATAACCCAATGTTTTATTTTCAGTACTTTTTCTTTTATTTGAGTCTTGGAAGTCATTAATACTGTAATGACCGCTCCTTATCTTGTTTATTTCATTTTTGTGCCAAGAGAAGCCTCTAATTCGAGTGAGGTAAAGATTTGGGGATGTTGCTGTCCTGAAACTGTTTTCGGTGCTGCACCGTAAAAATTCGTATAAATTCTCTGTATATCTTTTGGACCTGCGATTTCTTGTGCATATGACCCAGGTTATATACAAACTTTCGTTAGTTGAACACTTTTTGATTTGAGTAACAGAAAACCCCTCAAAAATTCGTCCTTTGTCAGCTGTTCTGTTTTGACAGATTTCTGCCAATATTTGTGTTTGCCGCTTTATCACTTTCTTTTGAGTTCTTTTGATCATGAAACTTTTGGGAAGTTGCTACAGTAGTATGTGCTATATATGTGGTGGTTTTGAGTTGAAACCTGAAGCAAAAAGAGGTTGATTATATGTTATGCCTACACTAATGTTGCTAATAGATTTGTGTTTAGTTTTGTATGAAGGAAGTTTTCAAGTGTAGGGATTGGAGAATGATGAGATGAGTTGAAGAATGGACAAAAGCTCAAGCTTGGGGATGCCCATGCATCACCCCAAGAAATATCCAAGAAGTACAAGCGTCAAAGCTTGGGGATGCCCCCGAGGCACCCCTTCTTCATCGGCAAAAATCAGGTCACCTTTCAAAACACTATATTTTTATTGCTTCATGCACTATGTGTTTTTCTTGGAGCGTCAGTTGTTTTAGTTTTCTTAGTTAGTTTAGTTTTGTTTGCTGCAATAAATGGTTGGACCCCAACAAATTTCCTTTGGAGGAGATGTACTCGTTTTCATTTGCCAAGAACACTCCGTTTTTCATTCTTACAATTTCACCGGGTGTTCTTCTTTTTCCGCTACTGCTTTTGGTTTTCGTTTTCGCCTTGATTTGCGTTCAGACCTTGTCATATCTTTTCATAAAGGTGTATTTTTGCCTCTGATCTTTATTGTTTTTCATCAAAAGAGGTGTTTATATAAATTTCAAATGCTGTTGGAAAAGAGAAAAAGCTTTGTGCAAAATAGTGGTACAAGAAGGAGCTTGTGTAGACTGCGGCTTAGGCTTTTTCATGTCATGCTTGATGTCTTTTTGATGGTATGCGTAGTGGTTTTGCTGTAGCATGACTTGTCTCAAATAACTAAGATTGCTTAATGAGCCTTTGAAAAAAAAATCATGCGTTGTTTTTAATTATTTGGAAGCATTATTTTGGTTTTCTCCTTGATGCTTTATTTGGGTTGACTTGGCGTATGCTCACACGTGTTAGACTCTTACAAAGTCGCCAATAACCTCTATGATCATTTAGTTTTTGACTTTTGATGCCATCTTATGCTTCTTTTAATGTCGCTTTGTCGCTTTGCATGATTATGGCCATTATTGCTCTCTTAGTTGGTCGCTCCCAGTCTTTTGCTAGCCCTCGCCTTGTACTGAGTATGAGCTCTACTCGTGCATCCAACTCCTAAAAGCCAAAGTTTTCCAAAGTGTCCACCATACATACCTACTAGCAATTTGCTATTCCAAGTAAATTTGACTTGCTTTTATTTTCTCTTCAAATTAAACTCTTACCAATGTTATGCGAAATTCGGTCAGTAAAGCTCTCACGAACCGGAAGGCACACTTTACTTTTTCCTGTTCCTAAAAATTTGACATTGTGGTCTCTTATGTTGAGTTGTTATGCTTGCAAGTTGTAAGTTGGAGACTAGCCCAGCCATGCAGTCATGGGCAAGCTTTCAACATTGCACTTCTTATTTGAGTTGATATCGTGATCTTTTGTTTATGGATGCCCGCGGTGTGAAATGAATTGGGAATCTTGTGGGGATCATGGAGTTTGTATATATGTTAGGGAAATGCCGGGCCGCTAATCTAAGCCATGCATAATTCATGGTGGAAATTTGCAGCATACCCATGGTGAACATTCGACGACGCATCTCACAATAAAAAGCTAAACAAATGGCAAATAAAAGAGATGTCGAGGTGTTCATTGTCTGCTTGTCCTGTCATTTTGATGTGGGCTTGTTCGATGTCATCGGGCACGGAGGTACCCCATTGGCGGTTCTCAATGATATGCATATATTTACAATGACAAGAGCCTTGCTTGGGACTCTAAGTAAAGTAGCATGAGGTTTGGGTACTCGTATTCACAGGACACGAGGTTTTCAACTTATGATTTGTCAAGCATATGCATCATAATTGTTCTCGCATTAACTTTAACCATTCAAGATTCTTATGATGGGGGCAATGAGAGCTCAAAGCCGGTAAGTACCATAATTTTTGAAGGTTATAAAACTTGCAATCACTGCTTCCCTCTGTGAAGGGCCTTTCTTCTACTTTTATGTTGAGTCACCACCTTCTATCTTTATGCACCATTAAGAGAGCATAGTTGTCATTCTTAGTATAATGTGCATTGTCCCAAAGTTTTCATTGATTGATTCATATTGTTGGTTTCACTTGTTCTCAAATTATTTGTATCTAGTCGCCCTCTTAAACTTGAAGGTGTCCTATGCATTTATGTTTTGCTCTCTTTGAAGGACAAGCTGAAAACCATTTGTATGTTTTTCCTTATGATTTGAACACATGTTTGACTTTCATTGTTTCATTTTCATGATCTTTTGTTTGTGTTCATTTGCATGTTTACAACATGGTTGCTAAGTTTCTATTGTCAAGATTATATCTTTCATGCCCATGTTTTAAGTTCTTATGATCCCAGCTGACAAATGCTTACATATATGATCAAGATTGTGTAGGTGCATGTCACCTCAAAAATTATTCTTTTGTTATCACTTACCTACTCGAGGACGAGCAGGAGTTAAGCTTGGGGATGCTTGATACGTCTCCAACGTATCTATTATTTTTGATGCTCCATGCTTGTTTTTACACCATTTGCCTAATGTTTCGTTACACTTCGTGGCACTTTTATGCATTTTCCGGAACTAACCTACTAACAAGTCGCCACAGTGCCAGTTCCCTGTTTTCTGATATTTTTGTGTTTCAGAAGTGATACATAGGAAATATTCTCGGAATTGGACGAAACAAGTTCCCGAGGTCTTATTTTGTCTGGGAGCTTCCAGAGATCCGAAGGAGAGTAGGAGGGGAACCACAGGGGCCCCACACGCCAGGCTGGCGCGGCCCAGGCCCTGGCCGCGCCGCCATGGTGTGAGGCCACCTGACTCCACCTCTGACATCGCCCCTTCGCCTATAAAGACCCCCCGACAGGAAAAACCTAAGTACCCGATCAATTTTCCAGAAACACATCGCGATCCGCCGCCGCCGTCGACCCGAAGATCGGGAGGGTCCAGAAGCTCTACCCGGCACCCTGCCGGAGAGGGGAATCGCCACCAGAGGCCTTCTTCATCGCCATGCTTGCCTCCGGAGCGATGAGTGAGTAGTCTACCTTGGACTATGGGTCCATAGCAGTAGCTAGATGGTTGTCTTCTCCACCATGTGCTTCATGTTTAGATCTCATGAGCTGCCCTACATGATTGAGATCACCGTTATGTAATTCTACATGTTTGGTTTGTTGGGATTCGATGAATACTGGTGTTATGATTGAGTTGCTATACTGAAATATATCTTATGTTATCTCTATGTTGTTTATGATCTTGCATGCTCTCCGTTGTTAGTAGCTATCTTGGCCGAGTAGTTGCTAGTGACTCCAAGAGGGGGTATTTATGCTTGATAGTGGGTTCATGCCTCTATTTAACCTGGGGGAGTGACAGAAACCTCTAAGGTTGTAGATGTGCTGTTGCTACTAGGGAGAAAACAACATTCATATGCTCAAGGGCATATGCTTTATTTACATTACACACTTTGCTTAATGCAATTATCTGTTGTTCGCAACTTAATACTTGTGGAGTTCTCGGATTGATTCGCCACAAGTGGATTATTAGTCATAGATGCAGTTGGATGGCGGTCTATGTATTTTGTTGTAATGCCCAGAGTAAATCTCATAGTGATCTCTTGACATATCATGTTTATCTTTATTCTATCAATTGCCCAACTGTAATTTGTTTACCCAGCATGTGTTATTTATCTTATGGAGAGACACCACTAGTGAACTGTGGACCCCTGTCCTATTTCCATCATATTGCTATCACCTGTTTACTTTACTCGCACTATTTGCTTTACTCGCATACTCTACTGTTTTCCACTCGATACGCTCATAACCTTTGTTTCAAGCAAACCGGTGAGATTGACAACCTCATCGCAAGTTGGGAGCAAAGTACTTGGTTGTGTTGTGTGCAGGTTCCGCGTTGCAGCTAGCAAGCAAAGCTTGGACGAGGCGCCATATATAAATTGTCCGAAGCTATCGCAAACTAGCAAGCATCACCTTCAGTCGTAATTGTCTGCTCTTCTCCTGAACGATAAACCTTGGTTTCTTAACTGAGGGAAAACAAGCTGCTATACTCATCACTCCTTCCTCTTGGGGTTCCCAACTGGCCGGTTATTTACTTCATCAACTTGGCACCATCATAGATCACTTCAATAATATCATAGTGATAATTATTCTCATAATCCATAAGAGATCACAATCGTAGCCTAGACCAAGTACCACCATGATGCACACACTATCACCGTTACACCATGGCAGGAGGAATAGATTACTTTAATAACACCACTAGAGTACACATAATGATGAAGAGTAGCATCTACTTATTCAACATGATACAAAGCTCACGATCACATAGAGATCACATCATGGGAGAGAGAGGTGAACCACATAGCTACCGGTAGAGCCCTCAGCCCCGGGGGAGAACTACTCCCTCCTCATCATAGGAGACATCAAGGTTGATGGAGATGGCGGTGAGGTCGATGGAGATGGCTCCGGGGGCACTTCCCCGTCCCGGCAGGGTGCCGGAACAGAGACTTCTGTCCCCCAAAATTCGTCGGCGGCGGCGGAGCTACGGAACTCTTTCTAGAAAATTGCAGACTCCCTTAGGGTTTTCCGTCCCAAGGCTTTATATAGGCGAAGGGGCATCGTCAGGGAGCTGCCAGGGCCTCCTCCCACATAGGGGGAGTGGCCAGGGGCTGGGCCGCGCCACCCTGGTGTGAGGCTGGCCCCTGGCCCCCCTCCGGCTCTCTTTCGGTCCTCGTCCTTCGTCCGGGAAAAATAGGAGTTCTGGAACTTGTTTCATCCAATTCCGAGAATATTTCCTGTGTAGCATTTCTGAAACACAAAAACAGCAGAAAACAGGGAACTGACACTGTGGCATCTTGTCAATAGGTTAGTTCCGGAAATTGCATAAAAACGCCACGAAGTGTAACGAAACACAAGGCAAATGGTGCAAAAACAAGCATGGAGCATCAAAAATGATAGATACGTTTGAGACGTATCAACATCCCCAAGCTTAACTCCTGCTCGTCCTCAAGTAGGTAAGTGATAACAAAAGAAATAATTTTTGAGGTGACATGCACCATCACAATCTTGATCATATAGGTAAAGCATTGAGTGCTGAGATCAAAGAACTTAAAACATGGGCATGAAAGACATAATCTTGATAATAGAAACTTAGCAACCATGTTATAACATGAAAATGAACACAAACAAAAGATCATGAAAATGAAACAATGAAAGTCAAACGTGTGTTCAAATCATAAGGAAAAACATACAAAATGGTTTTCTGCTTGTCCCTCATGGAATAGCAAAACATAAATGCATAGGACACCTTCAAGTTTAAGAGGGCGACTAGATACAAATAATTTAGGAACAGGTGAAACATAGTCATGAATCAATCAATGATAAACTTTGGGACAATGCACATTATACTCAGAATGACAACTATGCTCTCTTAGACGGTGCATAAAGGTAGAAGGTGGAGACTCAACATAAAAGTAAAAAAAGGCCCTTCGCAGAGGGAAGCAGTGATTAAACATGTGCTAGAGCTTTTCATTTGTAAAACAGAGAGATAAAAATTGTTTTTGAGAGGTGGTTGTCTTTGTCAACGACTGGCAATGGGGTTCTTACTATCTTCCATACAAAAATAAAGCAAGTTTTTTAGAGTGAGATTGGCACTTTTGTGCTCTTTTATAAAGCTTGGCACTCCTCCCCACCTTTTTTCCTTTCACAAACCATGGCTAACCGATTCCATCGGGTGCCCACCAACATTCACATACCATGGAGGAGTGCCTTTTTTCTTTTCTTTTTTTTCTTTTTTTTCTTTTTGGAATAAGACAATATGGAAGATAGCAAATCCGACCACTACGTCCCCATGAGCTGAAAACAGTGTCACAAAATGAGAAGTATTTTGAAGGTTTTTTGAAAGGTAGCACATGAAAATTTACTTGGAATGGCTTACAAATACCATGCGTAGGAATTTATAGTGGACACAGTGGCAAACTTGGTTTTTGGGAGTTGGATGCACGAGTAGAGCTCATACTCAGTACAAAGTGAGGGCTAGCAAAAGACTGGGAGCGACCAACTAAGAGAGCAATAACGGCCATAATCATGCAAAGCGACAAAGCAACATTAAAAGAAGCATAAGATGGTATCAAAAGTCAAAAACTAAATGATCATTGAGGCTTTATGGCAACTTTGTATGAGTCAAACATGTGTGAGCATGCGCCAAGTCAACCCAAATAAAGCATCAAAGGAGAAAACCAAAATAATGCTTCCAAATAATTAAAACAACGCATGATTTTTTTCAAAGGCTCATTAAGCAATCTCAGTTATTTGAGACAAGTCATGCTACAGCAAAACCACTAAGCATACTATCAAAAAGACATCAAGCACGACATGCAAAAGTCTAAGCCGCAGTCTAAACAAGCTCCTTTTTGTACCACTTCTTTGCATGAAACTTTTTCTCTTTTCCAACACCATTCGAACCTTTTCAAAACCACTCTTTTGAGGAAAACCAACATAGACCAGAGGTCAAAACCACCTTGATAAAAAGATATAACAAGATCTGAACAAATATCAAGGCGAAAAACGAAAGCTAAACGCAGTAGCAGAAAAAGAGAACACTCGTTGAACGAACAGAGTGAAAAATGGAGTGTTCTTGGCAAATGAAAAGCGAGTTCATCTCCTCCAAAAGAAACATGATGTGATCTAACCATTTATTGCAGCAAACAAATCAAAAGAAAACTGAAAACAAAAAACAACTGATGCTCCAAGAAAAACGCATAGTGCATGAAGCAATAAAAATATAGTGTGTTGAAAGGTGACCTGATTTTTGCCGATGAAGAAGGGGGTGCCTCGGGGGCATCCCCAAGCTTTGACGCTTGTACTTCTTGGATATTTCTTGGGGTGACATGGGCATCCCCAAGCTTGAGCTTTTGTCCATTCTTCAACTCATCTCATCATTCTCCAATCCCTACTCTTGAAAACTTCCTTCATACAAAACTAAACACAAATCTATTAGTAACATTAGTGTAGGCATAACATATAATCAACCCTTTTTTGCTTCAGGTTTCAACCCAAAACCACCACATATAAAGTATATACTACTGTAGCAACTTCCCCAAAAGTTCCGTGATCAAAAGAACTCAAAAGAAAGCGATAAAGCGGCAAAAACGAATAGTGGCAGAAATCTGTCAAAACAGAACAGCTGATAAAGGTCGACTTTTTAAGGGGTTTTCTGTTGCTCAAATCAAAAAGTGTTCAACTAATGAAAGTTTGTATATAACCTGGGGCATATGCATAAGAAATCGCAGGTCCAAAAGATATACAGAGAATTTTCACGAATTTTTACGGTGCAGCACCGAAAACAGTTTCAGGACAGCAACATCCCCAAATCTTACCTCACTCAAATTAGAGGCTTATCTTGGCACAACAATGAAATAAAAAGGATAAGGAGCGGTTATTACAGTAGTAATAACTTCCAAGACTCAAATAAAAGAAAAAGTATTGAAAATAAACAATGGGTTATCTCCCAAGAGTGCTTTTCTTTAACGCCTTTGAGCTAGGCGCAGTAATTTGCAAAGATGCTCATGTGGGCGCCATATAAGAGCTTGAGGCAAAGGCGCCATATAAGAACTTAAAGCAATAGAGAGCATCAAAAAGCAAATGTGAAACACATTTAAATCTAAACCACTTCCTATGAAAAATAGTCTTGTAAAGAGACAAGTCATAAAAGCGCAAAGCAAAAAGCATAGGAAGGCAAAACAAGTACAACTTCAAGAATTGCAACATAAAGAGGGGAAACTCAATATTGTTGAGATCCATCAAACCATGTTTCCCTCTCTCATAATAACTTTCAGTAGCATCATGAATAGAATTAACAATATAGCTATCACATAAAGCATCCCTATCATGAGCCACATGCATAAAAGAATTAATACTCCCCACATGAACAATCGTAGTAGGAGCAGATTCAACAGAATAATTATTCTCATCACCATAATCATCAAAAACAGGAGGCATATTGTAATCATAACTAATTTTCTCCTCAAAAGTAGGTGAACTGAAAATAGTATACTCATCATCATAACCATCATAAACTAGAGGTTTAGTATCATCACAAGCTAGAAAACAGCTATTTCGCAAAGTATACTCATCAAACATATCATCATAAGAAGGAACATGGATAGTACTAATGGTACAACAATTATTAACCTTAGAATTGGTACCAAAAATATTTTCAATATCAAAAGTAGAGTGCTTTTCCCAATCATGATCACTAACATAGGTAACAGGCATAGGAACATCATCATGATCAGAATTATCACATATGGGAGATAAAATATCATCAGAGCAAATTTTCTCCACTAAAGCTGGGGAACTAAAAATATCATGCTTAACAAAACCAGCTTCCCCAAGCTTAGACTTTTCTATAGCATTAGCAACAATGGTATTCAAAGCATTCATACTAACAACACTATTAGCATGCGAATAAAGCTCCAAATGTTTTTCAATTTTCTCTTCAAATCTAAACTCAGGAAAAAGACTAAAGAACTCTTTATTTTCCAGTAAGCCTAACTAGTGAAAATAAAAACAAGAAACAAAAAGATGTAATTGCAGAATCTAAAGGAAATAACTCTGAGCACTCACACAGGAGGATGCGAGTACCTTTTACCTTACCTCCCCGGCAACGGCGCCAGAAAAAAGCTTGATGTCTACGCACGCGTCTGTTCTTGTAGACAGTGTTGGGCCTCCAAGTGCAGAGGTTTGTAGAACAGCAGAAAGTTTCCCTTAAGTGGATCACCCAAGGTTTATCGAACTCAGGGAGGAAGAGGTCAAAGCTATCCCTCTCAAGCAACCCTGCAATTACGATACAGAAAATCTCTTGTGTCCCCAACACACCCAATACACTTGTCAGAAGTATAGGTGCACTAGTTCGGCGAAGAGATAGTGAAATACAAGTGATATGGATGATTATAAGTAGTAAATACAATCTGGAATAAAAATGGCAGCAAGCAAACAAGTAACAAAACAGCGAGTAAACGGTGTGCAAAGCTTGGAAACAAGGCCTAGGGATCATACTTTCACTAGTGGACACACTCCCAACAAATATAACATAATTGAACAAATAAATAACTTCTCTTCACTATGCTACTCTGAATTACTCTCCTATTGAATAACACTAATTATTGCGTAGTGGCTACAGAAGCACCCCTTAAAGTTCATCAAGTACTTGACAAACACCACTCATAGAGATATCCAAATCAAATCACAACCCAAGATAAATATTATTGCAACTTAGACCAAGTACTAACACGGTGCACGCACTGTCAACATTACACCATGAAAGGAGGAATAGATCACTTCAATACTATCATAGTGATAATTATTCTCATAATCCATAAGAGATCACAATCGTAGCCTAGACCAAGTACCACCATGATGCACACACTGTCACCGTTACACCATGGCAGGAGGAATAGATTACTTTAATAACACCACTAGAGTACACATAATGATGAAGAGTAGCATCTACTTATTCAACATGATACAAAGCTCACGATCACATAGAGATCACATCATGGGAGAGAGAGGTGAACCACATAGCTACCGGTAGAGCCCTCAGCCCCGGGGGAGAACTACTCCCTCCTCATCATAGGAGACAGCAAGGTTGATGGAGATGGCGGTGAGGTCGATGGAGATGGCTCCAGGGGTACTTCCCCGTCCCGACAGGGTGCCGGAACAGAGACTTCTGTCCCCCGAAATTCGTCGGCGGCGGCGGCGGAGCTACGGAACTCTTTCTAGAAAATTGCCGAATCCCTTAGGGTTTTCCGTCCTGAGGCTTTATATAGGCGAAGGGGCATCGTCAGGGGGCTGCCAGGGCCTCCTCCCACATAGGGGGTGCGGCCAAGGGCTGGGCCGCGCCACCCTGGTGTGAGGCTGGCCCCTGGCCCTCCTCCGGCTCTCTTTCGGTCCTCGTCCTTCGTCCAGGAAAAATAGGAGTTCTGGAACTTGTTTCGTCCAATTCCGAGAATATTTCCTGTGTAGCATTTCTGAAACACAAAAACAGCAGAAAACAGGGAACTGGCACTGTGGCATCTTGTCAATAGGTTAGTTCCAGAAATCGCATAAAAATGCCACGAAGTGTAATGAAACACAAGGCAAATGGTGCAAAAACAAGCATGGAGCATAAAAAATTATAGATACGTTTGAGACGTATCAGTGCTACTACCCAAGACCCCTTATATCCTGAAGGACATCCTAAGAGGATCGAGCAAGATTCTCAACGCACTTCAAGAGATGATATTCCTTCCAAGAAGAAGAAGAAGAAGAAGCATAAAACAACTACAGAATTCTCTGATGCAGGTAAAGATCCTAACAGTGTTTCTATTTCTGATGCTGAAACTGAACTAGGTGATGCTTCCGATAAAGAAGAAGTTGAAGAGGAACCAGAAAAGATTGATAAAATTGCAAAGTACACCAAAGAAGACTTCATTGCCAACAAGCATGGTAATGAGAGAGAACCTTGGGTACAGAAACCAATGCCTTTTCCTGGTAAGAAACACAAGTCCAAGGAAGAAGAACACTACAACAGGTTTTGTGAATGGATGAAACCTTTATTTTTGCAAATTCCTTTGACTGATGCTATTAGAATGCCTCCTTATGCAAAGTATATGAAAGATATTGTTACTAACAAAAGGAAGATTCGTAATGAGGAAATTTCCACTTTACTTGCTAATTATTCTTTTGATGGTAAAGTTCCGGAGAAGCTTGGAGATCCAGGTATACCAACTATTCCTTGCTCCATTAAAAATAACTATGTTAGAACTGCTTTATGTGATTTGGGAGCTGGAGTTAGTGTCATGCCTTTTTCTCTTTATAAGAGACTTGATCTAGAAAAATTGGTATCGACTGATATATCTTTGCAGATGGCTGATAAGTCTACTACTATTCCTATTGGTATGTGTGAAAATGTTCCTGTTCAAGTTGCTAACAGTTGTTTGATATTAACTGACTTTGTTGTGTTGGAAATGCCTGAAGATGATAATATGTCTATTATTCTTGGGAGACCCTTTCTAAACACTGCAGGGGCTGTTATTAATTGCAATCAAGGAAAATTAACTTTTAATGTCAATGATAAAGAGTACACGGTTTATTTTGCCAAGAAGATTGATAGAAAGAATGCTCTACATTCCGTCAAGAATGTTGAGACCATCAGAGTTGGTCAAATTATTTGTACAGAGCGGAAGCCCAAGGAAGAATATAAAATTGTTATGATTGGGACTATGCCTATCAAAGTTGAGGTAACATAAGCATTTAGTGAAATGTAAAGTTTTGCCTCATATAAAGTTAGTTTGGTAACAAGACTTGATCAACCTTGTTAACAAAATAATTTTATATGAACGAAACTTTGTTTTCACCGCATCCACTCCACCTCACTTATATTTACTTTCACCAATTTTATTCCTTTAGTTTAGTTACATGATTAAGAGTATCTCAGAGCTGCATACTTGGTTTTGATTTGCTTGAAATCGTTTCATCTTTGTTTTTCTGAAGTTTATCGATTTGCCAATTTTTGAAAAATCCTCGAAAATAAAGTTTCTCGAAAAATTCCAGAAAAATCTTTATAAATTTTTATGTCAAAAATGGGACAGAGAGGCACCTGGGAGACACCAGGAGGGGCTGCCACGCCACCACACACACAGGGGGCGTGGCCCAGCCCTGGCCGCGCCCACCTGCTGTGAGGGGGCCCCACCTGGCTTCTCACTTATATCTTCTTCCCCAGCTCTTTCTCTCTCCTGAAAACAATGACACACCCAGCTCAAACCCGTGTTCTTGCTGTTCTTCATCACGATTTTTTGATCTCCTTGCTCAGCCCATCATTTCTGCTGAGATTTGGAGCAATTGTTCTCCGGTATGTGACTCCTCCGCTTGTCCAAGTAGAATTTCTTTTGGTGAAGTATTCCTTGAGTATTTTAGCATTGTAGGTGGCAGGATAGATGAGTATGCATGCTTGTTCTATTGCTTAGAAATGTTATTTTGATGCATGTTAGCTCTCTAGTAACTCACTATAGTAGTTTCCTACATTTGTTTGTCTCAAAATCATATTTTATGAGGTTTGTTAAAAATTTCAGAAAAGGGACATGGATAACTACACCTATGGAGAAGTGTTTGAAAGAGAAGCACCAGGGTCATCAAGGCCTTCAAGATCCACTGCTCAATATAGGATATCCTACAATGAAGATCTTATGTCACCTAACCTTGAGGGAGACGATGGAGATGCACATCCATCGACCTTCCCTTGTGCTAATTTTTTGCGTGATGCAGGGATTCTTGATGATTTCTTGCTCCTTGTTAACAGGGTTGGATTGACTACATACATGATGGATGAGAGTAATCAATATGCTATTCTCACAAAGATTTTGGTTGAAAGTTTTAAATTCGCTAATTCTCATTTCAATCCTTTCATTGCATTCAAGATTTATGATAAGTCTATCACCATGTCTTTGGAGAGATTTTGTAATATTCTAGGTATACCCATGTTTGGGACGGCAAGGAAGATGCTACAACAGCCCACTGATTTGTTGGAACTCTACCGAGGAGTAACCAACGATGATGACCGCACCGCACAGCGTGGCAAGATAAGAAACATTCAACTCCCAGCTATTAGATATTTTACTTACTATCTTGCCACTAGTGTACTTGGTAGAGGAAACACCAGCAATATCTCCAACTATCATTTAGCTTTTCTAGCTACCGCTCTTGATGTTAGTAGGAAGTATAACCTCAGCGCTATTATTGCTCGTCGCCTAGCCGCTAGGGGACCTATTTATGGAGGTATTATTGCTGCGCGCATTGTTGCTACTCTTAAACTTCCTATTGCTCCTCATGATATATTGTTGACTCCACAGAGGCTTGATCTTGCTGCCATGAAGCTCCATCACTTTGTTACTGCTAACTCTTGTGCAGGGAAATTAGTTTATAGAATGTTATTTACGGATGGAGAGGAAAGGGAGGTGCCCTTGCCACAACCCAGTTTGTTCGGTATTGATAACAGGCCATGGTCACGCACGAAGGAGGAGTTGGACGAGCGGCTTAGGGTGCTCGGCTTCAACGTACAACATGGCGTCGTGGACCAGGAGGAAGAGGAGGAGCCGGCCTATCACTACACCACATACCACTCCGGGGCGTCCTCGAGCTCATATCAGGACGATGGTGCTTCTTCATCGCACTACGGAGGTACCACCTCGTGGCCGAGTTGGACGAGCTAGGATTGATCTCCACTTAGGCCAAAAGCCTAAGCTTGGGAGGAGGTACGCTGACGATTCACTCATCTATATATCATATTTTGTCGGTCCTATATATATCCATGTTTCGCTTTCTTTATTGTTCTTGTTCTTATTTCTACTTGCCCAAAACATAAAAAGACCAAAAATATTTCCATAGTTTCTCTTTGTTCGCCTCTTTAGCTTTCTACCTTTGGTTTGCTTTACTTGCTATTTGCGGTTTGGTATTTGAAAAATCCAAAAATATTTTGCTTTGTTTGCTATTTCCTTCTGTTCTTGTTTCAAAAACCGAAAACCCAAAAATATTTGTTGTTCTTCTTCGGTTTTGTAAAGTTTGTTGCAGAGTTCAGTCTCCCGTGACTCTATTGGAGCTTGGTATTCACTTTATATTATTCAAGCCACAAGTGAAGAGCAATAATGATGACATATGACAATCCGAGATGTGGTAAGAGGCTGGTATGGACTCTATTTGTTTTCATTTGTGTACATATACTCATCTATGTGGACATGGTTAGTCGGTTCATGTAAGGTATATGTTATCTAATGGATGCTTTGTAGTTCTTGCTTTCATATGATTAGTTCCAATTTACAAATAGTTTGTAGCATGTCATGTAGACGCTTGCATGCATTGTTTTATTCATAATATGGTATGTTATTGTGGTATCCTCCTCTGAAAGTTTCATTTGAATCGACTTGGCACATGCTCAAGCATGCATATGACTGAACAAAAAGTCAATTAAGCCTTGATGATTTACTTTGCCTCAGAGTTCTTGTATCATATTTATGCCTATATTAATTTTGTTTTGTCTCAAGCATGATTATGATAGTTATTGCTCTCTCGATTATCGCTTCCCCGTCTTTTGCTAGCCTTCACTTGTACTAAGAGGGAATACTTCTCGTGCATCCAATTACCAAAAACCAAGTCTTCCAAAGAGTCCACTATAAATTCCTATGCATGGTATTTCAAAGCCATTCCAAGTAAATTTTCATGTGCTACCTTTCAAAACTTTCAAATACTTCTCATTTTGTGCCACTGCTTTTAGCTCATGAGGACGTAGTGGTCGGAATTGCTATCTTCCATATTAAATTGAGTACCCCTCGACTAGGCAGCTTCATCTGCTCGTCATTAATTTTGCAAGGGAGCTGGTCAGACCATTGTAATCTAATTCTAAAAAGAAAGAAAGAAAAGGCACTCCTCCATGGTATGTGAAAGTTGGTGGGCACCCGATGGAATCGGTTAGCCATGGTTTGAGAAAGGAAAAAAGGTGGGGAGGAGTGCCAAAGCTTTATAAAAGAGCACCAATGTGCCAAAATTTCAAAGAACTCGGAACCGCTCTCACTTGTTTATTATGGAAGATAGCAAGTCCCCATTGCCAGTCGTTGACATGAAACAACCACCTCTCAAAATAAATTTTTATCTCTATTTTACAAATGAAAAGCTCTAGCACATGTTTAATCCCTACTTTCCTCTGCGAAGGGCCATTCTTTTACTTTTATGTTGAGTCTTCATCTTCTAACTTTAAGCACCTTCTTGAGAGCATAGGTGTTATTCTTAGTGTAATGTGCTTGTCCCAGAACACGGTTAATTGTGGTATAACTTTGATGCTTGTATCTTTGATATTTTTTCTTCTAGTCTTCCTTTGGACTTCAGAGGTGCCTCAGCATTTATGTTTTGCTCCACAAATAAAGGCAAGCTGGATACCACTCTTCCATATCATTTATGCATATTACAATCTTGTAGCTTCTTATGTTCATGTTACTTGTTATTAGTGCATTGGCACTCTTTCATAGCTTGCTTGACTATGAGGTGACATTAGTTGCATATTTCTTATTATGAATTGCCTGAGTACTTGATCATATAGTGAGTATATATATATATCATATGAAGCAAATGTGTTCGTGAAAGTTTCTTTTATCGCTCTCAGTTGTTAACTGAATTGCTTGAGGACAAGCAAATAGCTAAGCTTGGGGGAGTTGATACGTCCAAAACGTATCCATTTTCCCGAACACTTTTGCTGTTGTTTCTCCTCTAATTTGTGTGTTTTGAATACAACTAACATGGACTAACGCTGTTTTCAGCAGAATTGCTCTGGTGTCTCATTTTTGTGCAGAAATTCAACTTTCAGTAAAAATTCGGGAAAAATTGGCAAAAATCCTATTTCACTAGAAGACCCACGGAGCCAGAAGACGAACTGGAGGGAAGGCACAAGGCCTCCACACACACAGGGGGCGCGGCCCAGCCCTGGCCGCGCCCACCTGTTGTGAGGGCGGCTCGGCCGTCTCCTCGACCTCTCCTTCCGCCTACATATACCCCCTGACCTAAAAATATCGGGGGTACGGCGTTTTTCCCCAGATAGACTTCCGCTACGCCGCCGCCATCAGAAACCGCGATTCAGAACCAGAAACTCTGTTCTGGCACCCTACCGGGACGGGGATTTGGAGGAGATCTTCATCACCATCATCACCGACGTCCCTCCATCGACCATCCATGATTCCCCCATCCATGTGTGAGTAATTCCCCCACTGTAGGTGAGGGGATGGTAGGGATTGGATGAGATTGTTCATGTAATTTGATATGAGATTGTTAGGGCATGGTGCCTAGTATCTACTATTAGTGCTTATGACATTGTTGCAACTTGTTATGCTTAATGCTTGTCACTTTGGGCCCGAGTGCCATGATCTCAGATCTGAACATGTTATTGTTTCATTATGATAATTTTTGTTTATGGTCATACCTGCAAGTTGTTTACACATATTGTTCTCCGGAACCCGAGGCCCCAAAGTGACAGAAATTGGGATAACCGGAGGGGATGGCTACGATGTGAGGATCACATGTGTTCACCGAGTGTTAATGCTTTGCTCCGGTACTTTATTAAAAGGAGTACCTTAATTACCAGTAGTTTCCCTTGAGGCCCTGCTGCAACAGGCTGGTAGGACAAAAGATGTCGTGCAAGTTTCTCCTTGTGAGCACGTACGACTATATACAGAACACATGCCTATGATTGTTTAGTACTAGGATGCTTTATCATTATTTATCTGCAATTACCCATGTCTCATTGATTTCATGAATTATCTTATCCATGCAACGCCCGTACATCCATCCCTATGCCTACAGTATTTGTTCCTACTGTTTACTATTGCTACTATTACTGCTGTTATTTTACTACTGCTGTTACTGTTTCACTACTATCACCACTATAAAACTATTGCTACTGATAAACCACTGTGAGCAAGACTGTTTCCAGGTGCAGCTGAATTGACAACTCATCTGTTAAGGCTTATAAATATTCTTTGGCTCCCCTTGTGTCGAATCAATAAATTTGGGCTTTACTTCTCTCGAAGACTGTTGCAATCCCCTATACTTGTGGGTCATCAACAAGCGCCAATCTCATGCATAATTTCTCTGTAGAGCTCTAAAGGAATGGCACTTGAACTAGCACCAATGTCGCATAAACCATAATAGCAATGATCGCCAATCCTGACAGAAATAACAAGAACACTTGTTTTCCTATGCCTTTTAGGATGTGAGATAATGTTAGAAGCATCTTCACAAAAGAGAACATATTCATCCCCTACATCTTTAGTAACAAGGTCCTTCAATATAGCTACAGGAGACTTAATAGTAATTTGCTCATCAGGCTCTACAGCTTTCTTAGTACTTTTATTAGACACACTTACCAAAGTAGAATACTCTTTTACCTTAGCAGGGAAAGGTGTCTTCTCAAAATAAGGTTCAGGCACAATGCTATCAACAGTACAAACTTTAGTAGCTGTAGCAGGAATATGACTAATAGAATCTTTATAAGGCGCATGATATTTGTTCCAATCTTTCTTTGGAACATCAAGATAAGAGGCAAAAGCCTTAGGACAATTAGCAAGTATTTGAGAATCAAGACCATAAGCAATGCTAACACTATGAAAGTCATCGGTTCCCATAAAAGTTTTAATGCATTCATAATCATAATTTATACCTGACTTCCTACCTTTGTCGTTTTCCCATCCTTCAGCATTTTCTTGGATACGGTCAAGAAGATTCCACTTAGCATCTTCCTTCATATGAGTAAATGATCCAAAACAGGAAGCATCCAAATAATCCTTATCATGAAGAGCAAGCCTTGCATAAAAATTATCAATAACAATATTATTGGGGAGCTCATGAATGGGACATTTGAGCATTAGTAACTTCAATCTCCCCCACGCTTGGGCAATACTTTCTCCATCATGAGGCCAAAATTTATATATTGGATTACGATCTTTATGAATTTCACTTGGAGGATAAAACTTGGAATAAAAGAGAGGCACAATTTCCTCCCATGCAATAGATGGACCATCCTTAAGCAGCCGATACCACTCCTCAGCTCTGCCTTTCAATGATAAAGAGAATAGCTTCCTCTTGACCTGGCTTGGTGAAATACTTGCACACTTGAAAAACTCGCATAATTCATGTAAAAAAAGTAAGTGATCACCCGGATGGACAGTTCCATCTCCTGAATAGCAGTTATCCATAACACGTTCAACAATTTTCATAGGTATTTTAAAAGGATCTAATTGAGCAGGTGGTGGTGGTGGTTCATCCACATGTGCAGCAGTGGTAGAAGTGTTCCCAAATAGGAAACCAAATGGAGAATTCTCCATAGCAAAATAAAATAAAAGTAAAAGACAAAAATAAAAACAATACTCACAGCGACGGTTACCTTTACCAAATCCACTCTTCAATAGCGCTTCACTCCCCGGCAACGGCGCCAGAAAATAGTCTTGATGACCCACAAGTATAGGGGGTGTATCGTAGTACTTTCGATAAATAAGAGTGTCGAACCCAACAAGGAGCAGAAGGTGTTGACAAGTGGTTTTGATAAAGGATTCACTGTAAATACTAGCAAACGGGTTTTCAGGGGTATTTGGTAATGCAAGTAGATAAAGTACGAGTAAATAAAAGACAATAGTAATAATTACTGCAAGTGGCCCAATCCTTTCTAGAGCAAAGGACAAGCCGGTTGTGTAACTTATGATAACCAAACGTTCTCGAGGACACACGGGAGTTTCTGTCAAGTGCTTTCGCTTCATACTGCTAAATAATCTTTACTGGTTTGATAAGTGTTATGGGGGTGAACCTGTGCTAGCGCACTACCCTTACTAGGATAAATACACACTTATGATTATACCCCTTGCAAGCATCCGCAAATACAAGAAAGTAATTAAGATAAATCTAACCACAGCCTTAAACTCTAAGATCCTACGCTCCCTGGTATAATGGTTTCCCAACGGAGGTTTAGGTTTCTGTCACTCCAGCAACCCCACAATTGGTAGCCAAATACACAATGCATCTCACTAGGCCCATAAATGGTGAAGTATCATGTAGTCGACGTTCACATGACACCACTAGTGAAATAGCACCACAACAAATAAATATCAAACCATTAAATATTACTCAACATAATTCCACTACTAACGACTTGACTTCTCCCATGTCCTCAAGAACTAAACGAACTACTCACAAGACATCATATGGATCATGATCAGAGGTGAAATAATGGTAAATAACAATCTGAACATAAACCTTAATTCAACGGTTCCACTCAATAGCATCAACCACAAGAGTAATCAACACCGGGAAAGTTTCCCCTAAGAATTTGACAAGATTCAACTCAAGATGTTACAGCGAGATGGCGTGGTGATGGTGGAGATGAAGGTGCTGGTGATGGAGATGATGATGATGATCCCGATGAAGTCCGGCGCGATGGTGATAACGATGGCGACAATCTCCCCTCTTCGGGAAGGAAGGCAGATTTCTGCCTGCCGGAGAGCTTTTCTCTCTCTGGTATTTTCCGCCCCGCAGAGGCGGCGGTGTCTATCTCTAAGCCCCCCTTAACTTAGGTTTTCGAGGATGATGAAATACGCGAAGGGGCGATGGCAGAAGTGGGCCAGGGGGCTCTCACCATAGGGCGGCGCGGCCAGGGGCTGGGCCGCGCCCCCTGGTGGTGAGGCTGCCCTGTGGCCCCTCTCGCCTCCTCCTTCTGGCTTCTTCAGTCTTCTGATAAAATATAATTTTCTGGTATTTTTCTGGAATTTTCCTGATCTTCGAAATATGGTGTCTTGATTGTCCTTTTTCCAGCAGAATCCTGACTCCGGCAGCAAATCCTCCAATGATCATCAAACATGTAAAAACAGAGGAAATAACATAAGTATCATCTCTAAATGTGAAATATATCAATGAATAATAGTAAATTATGATACAAAATAGTGATGCAAAATGGACGTATCAAGAACACATCATGATGATGTGGACATTGATCATTTTATTGTTACCCTTTATTTGTAACTGTTCAGATCTGCGACATTATTGGATTGCAAGCGGCCTCGCAAACCGACCTTACACTTCGGCGAGACTGGTTCCACACTTGGCGTACGACTTGTATCGTTCACGTGACTTAGGCGAGGTGTCAGTTTCTTCTCTTTAGTGGATATGATTTTTGCAATGCAGGACCCCTAATAGAGACTTAAAGAAACAATATGATTATCAGTGTTGTGGTTTTATATTCGTAGGTAAGAATTGGTTCTTGTGCAAAAACCCTAGAAGCCACGTAAAACATGCAAAGATAAAGTAGAAGTGTCTAACTTTATTTTGCAATGAGGACGTGTGATGTGTTATGGTCAACACGGTAAGTTACGTAATACTACCTGCGGCTTCGGCGATGGCGCCGTGGACTTGGCGACGTACCGGTGGAAGGATGGAGATCATGCCGGACCACTCGATGGAGATCAAGCACGTCGATGAAGAAACCATATCATATCACGCATTATTTACATTTGATGTTATTGTGTGATTCTTGTTTGTGCTAGTATTTAGATACATGACGGTAATATAGAATAAGACAATCCATAATCAAATACCAAATAAAATATGTTCTCCCTTACGTGTGCAATCATTAAGAAAGATCTTTGTTATGAAGCCGGCCGTGACGATTGGGGGCTAGACATATCTAAGTTCACATGCGGTGTGGGTACAAGCCATGTATGTGCCACACAATACACTAAGGTTAACTTCTTTTCTCTCCTATTATCTCTCCTCCAACCAAGCACAAATATATTATTTTAATTCTAATAGCTAGCTGACTGGACCTTCTTATACTTGCTCTTACCTCCATTTCACAGTGTAAGTCTTTTTAAAAAGCAGCTCGCATTTCAAAGGTAGTATTCAATAACAGGCAGTTTACAACACTTAATTGTCCATGTTACCCTTTTCATAAGTGTTGATATATACCATTTATTTTCCTAAAACAAGTTGCCAATTTTATTGCCTAAAAATAAAAAAAATCCGTTGGTACAACGATACACACCTCTTATCTTAGCCAAAAAAAAGAGAGACTAAACATCAGCTTTAATGCTAGCTTCGTCTAATTAGAGCAAGTCATGCATCCACGACCTTTTTTGTTCAGTTTTGAGATGGCATACACGATCCTTTGGTGGTGGTGTACCTTTACTCTTGGTCTTTCTAAACATGCGAAGTTTTTAATAACCCTTTCCATAACCAAATGTACGTAGTAGGACTAAAATTTCCATATGTATTCCTTTCTTGCGATTTCTCAACAAACACGACGGCGCTTCGACCAAGAAGTTGAAACATGAGCTCACCAAGAGATGCCCTTCCAGTCCTTCCAAACGACATTAACCATTTCACAAGAATGCATCCATGCGTTAAAACAGACCCGATTAAAGTAAGCGAGAGCTGACACCACTATGGCACGGTTCATTTCAGGCCATCCCTCCGCGTGAGGGGGAGTGGCAGGACAACAAGGTCGATTTGGAGCTTTGTTGGGATCTCATCTCTGTCCAGGTGCGTTGTATTTTAGTTTATCAATTCATGCAGCATCGCCACGCAAACCTAACGCCGTCAAGTCGACGAAACGGAGGCTCCAAATTTCTCGTCAGTTTTACCCTACTTGAGCCCAGCGCGTTCAAAATTCTCCACGAAATTCGCGAGGAGAGCTGCATCCGTCCTAATTTTAGGTGGACAATTTCCCAGCCGAAAGCTAGACAAGTTGGCGTGCGCCGCTGGGCGCGCGTGGGGGCGTGCGGCGGCGGCAGGTGGCGACCCCCATGCTTTTCCGGGCCAGCTTTCGTCGTCGGGCGCGTGCCGGGCACACGACGAGCGCCTCCGTGTCACGGCCGCGACCACGCGTCCGGCTTCCGGCGCCGATCGCGATCGGCGGCCTCTATCGCCACCCTCTTGGACGCATGCGCGAGCTCTGCAGCCTCTTGTCTTGTTGCCCGTTTTGATCTATGGTTTTCTTCCGTTGATTGATCGCCCATGAGGCTTAAGCGCTTTTGGTTAACTCTCCTGCTGTCCTGTTACTCTGATTGCTGCATGTATTGTCAGCAGATGGGATCACCATGTCAACATGTGGTACATTTAGACCCAAAAAGTTAGGCCAACGTAGAGTATGTATGTCGTGTTCATCTTTATAATGGCAAAATCCGTCTCACAGCTAGGCTGCTAGCGCCGATATTTTATGATGTTTCTTGCCTAGAGATGATTTAGCGTGTGGTATGCACGCTCTGTCCTAGTAAGTAAGAAGTGAAAACCTTCTCCGCGACATGCCAAATGACTGAAGCATGGTTTTGTCATACTGTATTGAGTATTCTCTTTGATCTGAAATAAGTGTCCTAATTTAATTTGTACTAAATTAACCACACTTACTATGAATTGGAGGGAATTACAACAAATGTGATATTATATGATGCTCTATTAACTGCCGATTTAGTAAAAAACGTCACATAATCCCTGACTGTGACGTTTTAGTGAAAAAGTGTGACATTTTTTGACTACATCGTCATACAATGAGCGCATAGAATATCATACTTGTTGTACATAGTCGTCTTTCTCCACCGGCGCCCCCTCCTCGTGCTTTTTCCCTCGCGGTTACCGGGCGATGCTACCGGATAAACCTCGTGCGGCTAACATTGGCGGGGGCGCGGATTTTTTTCTAGATCAATCCGATTAAGCAGCCAACAAATGCATCAATTTGATCGAGCTCCAGTGCAAACATTAATCTGACTAAGCAGCAAGCCCCGGTCTGACATGGCATACACATTGCCACCACCACGTGTTGTCTAGTCATAGCCACGTCTGTGATGACGTCGCCTCCATGTCTGCGTGTGAAGGTTGGTCGCAACCTGACCGGAGCAGTGGGTGGGGTTGTGCCATGCCATCTGATGTTGCTGCCGGTGGAGCATTTCTTTCGCATCGCTGGGTGCATATTAGTGTTTGTTTCTGCACCGGTGCCCCTCTTCATTTCTTCCTTCACCGCTGCCGGGCAAAGCTCGTGGGCTTATTATAGTGGAGACATGGTGCAAGTTGTAACTAGATCCATCCGATCGAGTGGTTGACACATGGATCAAACAGATCGAGCGGCCAGTGCACACATCAATGTGATCGAGCAGCCAGGCACGACATGACATGGCATGTGAATCATCAAAACCATGCATGATCTAGTTGTCGCCACAACCTTGCACGTTGGGGATAGGGCCGAGCGCTAAAGGAACTACAATTGTCGACAACCTAAAGCAACCCGATTCGCATAGTGTACTCCTCAAGCATCCACTATGTTGCAAGGGCAAGTTTGGGCATCCTCGGTATGAGTGAACCTGCGGCCCTAAACTACACAGCAACTCCATAAAAACACCTTGAACAAGCTGAAGCTCGCTCGAAAGGAAGAACAACTTGAGGAGGGCACCAAGCCCGTCGAGGTAGTTGGATCATGTTGGCGAATAAAGCAAAATCAGATGTCACCCAAATCATGTTATTGACGCATGAGGATCCTATCATCCATGCCCACGTGAGGACGTCGTGGCACCATTAGGGTCCACACGAAACATGAAAAATCACAAAGGAATGAAGAATAGAGGCAAAAACCACCAAACACTTAAGCCTGGCACCCCCTTCCAGTGAAGCCAACACTTTGAACAAGCCAAAACTCACCAGGATCACCCACCCTCCCCAAGCATTAACTCCAAGGATAAGAACGATGTCAAAGCACTTATGATGGTCGATCAAAATCCTGCGGTTTTCAATTGGTATTTGAGGGGGCTAGGAGGAGGGAAGGGCGAGAAGTGAACCTTGATGGTGCTTTTGGTAAGGGGAGCATCTAGAAAGAGTCATCGCCGTGTCATGAAAGGCAACCAAGGGTTTTCCTTGGTTCCCACATCTAGCCGCCCAATTTTATTATTGTAAGTAGATCCAATGGTCCGGAGGCCGCTAAAACAGTTAGTGAAGATGAGTCGCTATTTCAACAAAAATATCGATTTTATGGAACAAACTAAGCAATATATTTCAACACTCCCCTCATGTCTAGGCATGTGGGTTTTTTCTTGACACATATCTTGGCTCCTAGGTCTATGCCATGGACCGCTGGATCTTTTGAGGGAGGCTGCAATTATTTATTTTCATACTACGTTGACCAGGATTTAATCTCAGAACTTTATGCTCCGATACCATGTAGAATTGCATACTCTAGCTAGTTCAAGCAAAAGACCGATCTAATGGAAACATGGGCGAAGCTAGGGAAGAAAGCCATCGGTGTGAGCTTTATTACTTCGTGCTACCTGTTGTACTACTTAACCAAATGTAGCACTATCTAAAGAAGGCTAATAAGTATTTCAATGTATAGATCTAGGCCCTAAATGAAAGAGACTAGGCAATTTATTTCTATAGTATATTGGCAAATTTCCATTTAGAACAAGGGCATTGATAGCTTGATTGCTAAACACCGAAAACCCTCCTTAAAAACAAGATATATTGCCTAACACATGTGGTCAGCTTGCCTAATTTAACATGTACCTAATAAATAGAAACTAGCATGGTTCCATGTTCTTTGGTGGCATCGAAGGAGTATTTTCAGTACTGTTTTTATAACAAAATCAGGGGAAAGATTCCTCCTTTTTTGGCACTTTAATCAATGATGATAATATATTGAACCATATTCACATAACGCTAGCATAATCCGTATGGAAGCAATATGCACGTATACGGAGGCAAACGAAACTGAAGTGGTATTCCACGATAGTCAGACTAGTTTTCTCCTACTATGAAACCGCGAACATGAGTACAAACAGAATCACTCTGGCTGATAACACATTCACACAAGACCTTGCGGGAGGAAATCCCTAGATTACCCCAACTTTCCAAGTCTAAATAGGACATTTCACCCTGCCTCTAACCCCTATAAATCCCCCTCAACCTCCACCAAAACCTCACAACTCCCAACAGATCACCACGAGCTACTCGCAGCAGATAGCTAGCTAGCTAGTACACTCGGATCGCTGATTCCCACGCCAACCGAGAAGATGGTGAAGCTTGTGCAGGACGAGGAGAACCAGAGGCTCCTCCTGGACGACCACAAGGAGAAGCACTTCACCTCCGGCGAGGTGGTCCGGGACATCATCATCGGCGTCTCCGACGGCCTCACGGTTCCCTTCGCCCTCGCTGCCGGCCTGTCCGGCGCCAACGCGTCCTCTGCGCTCGTGCTCACCGCCGGGCTCGCCGAGGTCGCAGCCGGCGCCATCTCCATGGGACTCGGAGGGTAAGGAGAGAGAACATAATCTTCTACCAACTGATTTTCTGGGTACACGTTTCCTGGAATTGATGGCATTTGTTTCTCCGGCGATTAGTGATCAGCACGCCCACTGCTGTGATGTATGATGCCTAATTAGCTCATTTCAGATTTTGTAGTCTTTCCTATTTCTGCAAACGGTTGGTGCATGTAGATGTCAATAGATCACAGTTGCAGTTTCTCTTTTTCAAGAGGCGCTTACTGTTCTTGATGCCAAGAATGGAAGGACAAGGGAGAAAAAAGGGAAAAAGAAAACTCTTAATAACTTCCACTAACTACACGGTGTCACAACTGTGATTCTTGAGTAAAAAAACACATCGTGCATGCGAATAGTTTCTGTTGAGTATGGTTTTTCCTGCATTAGTTCGTCAATTTCCTATATTCGGATCATTTATTTAATTTTGGGGGAAAAACCATTTCGCCACAATTTTTGTCCTCGTCTTTGTGCTAGCTAGTAACAGCTGAGTACGCAATGGAACAGTTAATTCAGGAAAACAAAAACAGTTCTGTGCCAGTGACCGCCAAAAAGATTTAATAGCGTTCAGACAAAATGAGCGCACACAGCTACAAAGAAATTGGCTAGTACTAGTATACTGGAACCTGAGACTACTTTTCCTCGCACATTTAGAACTGGCAAATTTTCAGCGACATATATCTGAAATTTTCTCCTCCAGCCAGAAGAGAAAAGTTCCTTTAAGCAAACTGTTTCACCTCATGTAGATTGTATCCGAAAAATCAAAATCCTAGGGCTAATGGTGCGCTCGCGCTCTTATCAGGTACCTCGCCGCTAAGAGTGACGCCGATCACTACTACCGGGAGCTGCAGCGCGAGCAGGACGAGATCGACACAGTTCCCGATACTGGTAATAGCCCCCATCTCTCCCGTGACCACACATGCATTTGATATTGTCTAAACTGATCTACTAGGACTGAAACAATTCCTTTGCATGCGCAGAGGCCGCTGAGATCGCGGAGATACTCTCCGAGTACGGGCTTGGCCCCGAGGAGTACGGGCCCGTCGTCACCTCGCTGCGCAACAACCCCAAGGCCTGGCTCGAGTTCATGATGAAGTAACCAATATAAAGCCCATCCAGCCCGCTAGTTTGTCGAATCAATTGCTTCATCATGTGACTGATGGCCAGAGATTTTTCGATTCAGGTTCGAGCTGGGGCTGGAGAAGCCGGACCCGAGGCGGGCGCTGACGAGCGCGGCGACGATCGCCATGGCGTACGTCGTCGGCGGGCTGGTGCCGCTCTCCCCCTACATGGTCGTGCCGTCGGTGGACCGCGCCATGCTCACCTCCGTCGTCGTCACGCTCGCCGCGCTGCTCTTCTTCGGCTACGTCAAGGGCCGCTTCACCGGGAACCGCCCCTTCCTCAGCGCCATCCAGACCGCCGTCATCGGCGCGCTCGCATCCTCCGCCGCCTACGGCATGGCCAAGGCCGTTCAGGCCATCTGACTTCGCGCTGTGCCAAGAAGAAGAAAAATAAGCGCAGCTAGCTACCTACCTGTGTTTTGTATGTATGAAAATGTTGCCGTAGTCGATTGGTAGCTCTGTACGTGCAGGCTCTAGTGTTTGATCCGGTAAGTGTTGTAGTGATGTGCTTTTTCTGTTCGGTTTTGAGGTCGATGATGTACACTATGTTAGTGTATTTTATTTTTCTTTATGTATCCCATAAAAGGAATGTAAGCACTATTTGTAAGCGAAGTTGCATTATTTAGGTGTGGCGGAGCATCTCTAGCGTATACCACAAAACGTGGATGCAGTAAACCACAGACATGTTTTGTGCTATGAAAATTGTCACAGATATTCCGCATATCTGTATCATAAAAATAAATATAATATTTGTTTTTGCGGTACATATATGCAGGGTCACGACGGAATTCACACAACAAAACATGTGTATGAGCATAATATGATTACAAAGTTTAAGCACGATACATCAACAATATCCAAAATCTAAACATAGATAGTTTGAATAAACGATAACATATGGTACTAATTCAATGTCTAGACAATTAGGAAAATAAGTTTGGATGAAAATGAGTCAGATTAAGAAAGATCCCCGCCGTTGCCGCCGCCACCACCATCACCACTAGCCGAAGCTCTCTCCCTTCTTTCTTCCAGGATCTGGATCTTCTTATCTCTCAGCACTCTTTTGTTAGAGGATTCATTGTATTTGAATCCATCATCATCACCCGGTTATCCTCTTTGGTTTTCTCAATACGGATCTTCCTATCCTCAAACTCCGCCTTCCTCCTCTCGTATACTCTAATTGCTAACTACTTTGTCATTTTATCTTGTTGCTTCTTCTCGGCTAACTAATTTTTTTCGCTCCAAGTGTTCTTGCGCCCATTTTGCTTGGACATCATCATTTTCATTGATTTTCTCCGTCAATCTTTATTGGTCGTCCTTTCTCTTGATTTTGGCCTCCTCTTTCCTCCTTCCATCCAGCCCCCATTTGTTTCTTCCTCATCGTCCAAATTAATGGGAGCTTCTTTTCTTGGTGGAGGAGTTTCTTGTTCCCTCAACTTCCACTTCTCACTTATTTCTAGCAAGCTACAACAATGATGAAGGACAAATGGTTGATTTTTACCTGTGGGCATTTGCTCGTACCTCTCTTGTGCTATGTGATCCTATATGCACACAATAGCAGAACTCCGAGAGCAATTGTAGTGAGAGCAATAGCACAACATTGAGAACAATAACCCAAATTTAATAATCTTACATAATCATCAATTGTGCATCCACTTGGAGGTGCATTCCTCAGTTATTCCAAACATACATTCCAGCGGTATGAACATTGCTAGATCACATCATATAGAGCTTGGAGTGATTTCATAGTGTAGTTTGATGGTTCTTCAATCTTTGGCATGAACCGATTAAAATTATACTCAATGTTTTGCAATACTTCTTCCTGGTTTGATCGTTAGCTCGTTGCTGGTTATCGCATCTAGAGACACGCTCTCCCATGCCTTCACCAAAGCAATGCCTCCGGTCTTCATGTAATTCGCGGACCGTTTGGATTTCCATTTCCCTTGAGAGGCATTCAACGCGTCCTCATCCACCTCTTGAACCTCGTATCCATCGAATGCTCCTAGCAGCGCCTGATGAGTGGGAGCCTTTCCTACTATTAAAGCTCTAAAGAAAAAGTAGTGCCCTATGAATGTCGACCTCACTCTCCACCAACATGTCGACATATGAAGCGGGAATGTTGTCCAAATTGTTGCTATGCAACAAATAACGAACGAACTACTAAGAATCTCAACCTAATTTCACACAGGAACATCGGCGCCGCATTAGGGGCAGATAGTGACAGAGAGGAGTTGATGATGACAGATTGGGGTCGCGATAGGCTTTCCGCTCGACAAAGTGGCTGGCGTGTTGGTCTGCCTGCAAGGGTACGTCGCAAGCGAGGGAAGTGAAAGTGTGGATGGTCTAACCTAGAGGGGGGGGGGTGAATAGGTTTCTACAAATTTTACTTCTCTTTTCACTAGTTTTAGGCTTTGCGGAATATAAGTGTGAGCCTAACAACTAAGTGAGCAACCTATATGATGCAATGCAAAGTACTTCAAGCACGAAGGCTATCACAAAGGTAAAACACAAGTAAAGGGGCTCGGATAGAAATCACTGAGGCACACGGAGACGAAGATGTATCCCGATGTTCACTCTCTTGGGAGAGAGCTAGTCACTGTTGGAGAGGTGTGAATTCCCATGAAGGGTACTCAAGCGCCACGAAGGCTCACCTTCTTCTCCTTGAGCCTCCTCCACGAAGTAGGAGCCCAATCACTTGTGGTAGACCTTAGGGTGGTCTCCGAACCCTCACAAACTTTCCATGGGGCGAATCACAAGCCGAAAGCCTCCGGGCGACCCTAGCCGCCTAGGGTTTCCCACAAACCCAAGAGTAACAAGCAATACTCGATGAACACAAGGGGGAATGAAATTTGGCTTGGTGGAATCGTAGATCGGGGTCTCCTCAATCTTTCTACCAAAGGGATTTGGATTTGAGTGGGTAGAATGGGAGATCCTCAAGCTTTGAATGCTCTTTAATGGAGGAGAGAGAGAGAAGGCAAGGATATGATTTGAATGGCAACCTTATCCTCTCCAAGGTAGGTGAAGGGGTATTTATAGTCCGGGGGGGGAGAAAGAGCCGTTTGAAGCAGAATTCCCGCGCTCAGCCGGTGCAAAGTCGGCGGCGCCGGCCGCTGAGCCAGACCGGCCAGCGCACAGCCCGGCGAGACCGGGCCTGCACCGGACCGGCCGGCACACAGGCCGGCGACACCAGTCCTACACCGGGCAAGCTAGCGAAGGGAAGAGGCGTACCGGGGACTAAAGCCGGGTGGGTCGGCATTCACGTCGGCCCAGAACCGAACCCCATCTCTGCACGCCAAACCGGTAAGGAACCGGTGGCTGTACCGGGCGAGCCGGTATGGCGCCCGGCACACCGGCTCCTACGCCGGACCGGCCGGCTTTCTCGCCGGACGCCAACCGAACACCCTATCAGAACATGATTCCGGTAAGGGTCCGGTGGCTGTACCGGACAGGCCGGCTCAGAGCCCGGCGCCACCGGCCCCTAGTGCCAACACAGGAAAAGCTGCCTCGAACAAAATCCTTTCTTCCCGCGAACTTTTGGCGAAGTGTTTGGCAATTATTGGTGGTAGGATAGGAAAAAGAAAATAGGCCACCTTCCCACTGAGTTCACTGAGCTTACCCCTCTTAATAGTGCGGAGTTTCTATACTCAAAAAGGTAAATAAATAAACAAAGGAACTACCGTCTCTTCGAGACAAACGGGGGGTCACACAACTCCTTCCATCACACATGACGAACTAAAACCTACAAATAAGGCTAGCAAGACACATTAGATTGTCACTAGCTCGTTTGTCATTGTTAATCAAAATAAAGGTTAAGGGTAAAATACCCTTACAATCTCCCCCTTTTTGGTTAACGATGACAAACCAAGCTAGAGTTCATAAAAAGTAATAAGCATGTAAGCACAAGTTTCTACATACATTAGAGCGGCTCCCCCATAATATTTGCACATGATTAAGTTGCGTTGGAATGCAATGTACAACATATATGTAGAGTATGAGAAGCTTCTCTAATGTAAATAGGAACAATAAGATAGTATAACTTGTGAATCAACTTGGCTAAACTATCCATGCATAAGATTAAACAAGATAGATAGGACGCATAGATAACATAGTCGCATACAATAATTTAAGCACACTTGCCCAGACGTATGGGACTTTCACATAGTTCACCACCTAAAAAATCCACACAAAGACTCCAAATGTTCTTAAAAACCAACTAAAGGCAAACACAAGCCAAGAGTAAAGCATCAAAGAACGATGGCTTGTGCATTAAGAAAGGAACTCTACTCACTTCTCCCCCTTGGCATCGGAACACCAAAAAGGAAGGAGCAAGAGAGTGGCAAATGAAAGCAACTAGGCAAATGGATGAGGTGAAGACTCGGCATCCTCAGCATCTTCTTCTTCATGGCCTTCATCTTCACCTTCATCTGCACTTTCATCTTCCTGGATCTCTTCTTCAGCAAAAGTCCTAGTCTGTGAGGGACGAGAACTAGGGAAAGCCATTGGGTACCCTTGGAACATCTCATCATCAAGCGGAGGCATCATATAGTTTACTACGGGCATAGGGTTCAACTCTGGACCGGGAGGAGGAAAAGGATAGTTCTTGGAAGCAAATAACTCATTCTGGCGAATCCTTGTGTCCTGAGACATCACTAAAGCTTGATGTGCCACATCATTGGTGTTCTTGCACATATCCCAAAGATTCTTGAAGAACTTGGCAGCTCCACTTTTCTTGCGAGGAGCAGGTGAATGGCGAGAGCTAAAAGGCCCTGGAGACCCAAAGAGAGGGGCCGAGGGACGACGAATCTGAGGATGCTCCAACCAACCTTCACTCAGCCCAAGAGTGAAAAGGGCATGCTTGGTACGCTCACCGGTATGTGCAAACTTGCCATTCACCCTGGAGTCAATGAACTTCTGAACAAAAGGGCAAAACCCCGGAGTCATGCGGGAAAGCACCGATCTCTTCAGCTCACAGAAGATGAAATCACAAACATCAATCTTCCTCTGACGACCAGGCTTGCACCAGTAGAGAAGGTTGATATGATGGCCACGAATGTCAGAAGCATCTCCCTTCTTGCAAACCAGATTCTCACAGAAAAACTTGGCCAAAGCGTTGAACGAGTAGTACATGCCAGAAAGAGCGGGAGACTCAGCCACATGGTCAGAAGTAGGGTAGCAGAAAGAGATGGCGCTCACCGGCTTGGCTGCCTCAGAGTGAACTTTGTACCCAGACTCATCTGCTGCATCATAACCAAGAGCCTCACAGAAATCAGCATAGGTGCCATAGCACTGCTCAGAGCCAGTCATCCTGGTCATGTTGCGATCTTCATCAAAGTAGACTGTGCAGTGGAACTGGCGAATAACATCGGGATAGTAGTCATACTTGAAAGCTGCAATATCCAGAACACCAAGCTTCTTCACACACTCATCAACAAAGTGAAGATCATCCTGAATGTGGTTGTTGTAGTGTGTCATATGGAGTGCATGTTGGTGCACAACCCAGCCTCTCTTGAAACGAGCCTTGTCACTATAATGATCATCCCACATTTGCTTATGTCCTCCAGTCCAAAACTTCTTGTTAGCTCCGGTATAGGTTCTCTTCTTGAAACGGTAAGGATCACGGAGACGGAACTCCCTCCACCTCTCAACATGCATGGTGCCAAAGCTGTCATCAGGAATCTCCTCTGGCACTTCAGGGTTGGGAGGTCTCTTCTTGGATGCAGATGTCTTCTTGATCACTGGCGGGTTGTCTGACATCCTGGGAATAACAGTCCGCCCACTTGTGCGAGCCCCTTCTGGCCTTTCAGTATGGGCCCTCTTGCCGAGAGTCTCATCTCCAACCTCATACTCATCATCTGTAAAAACATATCGAATGCAAAGAGAAACAATGAAACCAATGCACAAATCAGACAAGAGGCCAAGATAGAACTAGCATAGCATACAAGTGAACAAAGTAGACAAAGGGAAAGAATGAAAAATTGGACAGACACTTGATGGCCGGTGTAACCGGACCTGTACCGGCCCTGGCACCGGGCAGCCGGTATGAGTCCGGCGAAACCGGGCTGTACGCCGGGCGGCCGGTATGCGTCCGGCGAAACCGGGCAGCACGCCGAGCAGCCGGTTAGAGCCCGGCGCCACCGGGCTGTGCGCCGGCCTGGCCGGTTCTAGGCCCGGTACAGAGCAGGTCACGCCGGCGACCAAGTGTATGCAAATTTTTTGCTAAATCTTTCCCGAAAATCGACTATGCTGCTCATGCTAACTTGTGTACCAACTAGTTGTACTAGACATGGAGACCATAAAGAACAAAGTGTGGCCTCCGATAGCAAGGGATCTAGGACAAATTCTCAAATCCACAAAAAAACAAGGGAAAGAGGGGATTTGAGAGGGAGAAAGACAAATTACCCGATGCCATCGCTCCTCTTGCCCTAACTTGGCGGAGAGGAACTTCTATGGAGGACTCTTGGCGGGTAGATTCCCAAGATCTCCAAAAACGAGCAAGATTCGACGAATCCTTCGGTAGAAGACTTCTGAGAGAACCGATCTATCAATGAGCCGAGTTTGGAGCGAATATATTGGAGGAATCTACGGGGATTAGGAGGAGCACATGGGGGCGGTGGCCATGGAGGAGAGGGAGGAGTTGGAGAAAGAAAAAGAACTGGCTAGGGTTCCTCCCGTTCTCCCTTAATTTATACCCGATCTGGAAACCCGATGGAAAGCCGGCGGCGCCGGGCTGTGTGCCGGCCTGCCGGTTGGCAGCCGGTTTCGCCGGGCGCTGTGCCGGGCCGCCCGGTGAGGCAGCCGGTGCACGCCGGGCCTATACCGGAATCCTGTTCTGGCCAGGGTTCCGGTGCAGCCCCAGTACAAGCGCCGGGCTGGCCGGTTCACAGGCCGGCGGCGCCGGGTATCTCCAGGAAAACAGATCAAGCCCTCTCCTTAATGACACAAAACTATGAAGAGATCGTGCGCCGGTTTCAAGGACTTGTGCAGGGAAACATAGATCTCAAGAAACTCAAAAACAAACTCGAAGGATATTCAACGAAAATCAAAATGATCATGAATCAAAACCAAAACAATTAAACAACTCAAGAGACACATGATCAAAAACCTCAAGGGATGCACAAATTCAAAATAGGAGGCAAGATAATTGCGGAGGATTACTCCCCCTATGTTTAAGCGCAAATGTCATGGCATCGCAAAGATAGATGCTTGGGTCCATGTCATGACATTGGGTCTATTAATGTAGCACGCATAGGTATGCATTATGTCAAGGCATGACAAAATGGCTTCGGCCTATGTGTGCGGTGTTTCTAATCTAGACACAAGATAAATGAAAGATTATAATCAAGTAAATCAATCCAAGTTTTTAGGATCAAGAATACCAAGTTCATTCCTTAACTCAACAAACCGTGCTTCATCCAAAGGTTTCGTGAAAATGTCCGCCAATTGGTAATTGGTGCTCACATGAGAGAGAGCAATATTACCCCTTGCGACATGGTCACGTAGGAAGTGGTGGCAAATGTCGATATGTTTGGTGCAGGAGTGTTGGATGGGGTTGTTGGCAATCTTTTTTGCACTTTCATTGTCGCATAGAAGAAGCACCGTACCAAGAGACACACCATAGTCTTTCAAGGTTTGCTTCATCCACAACAATTGAGTGCAACAAGATGCCGCGGAAATGTATTCTACTTCGGCGGTGGATAGGGAGATGGAGTTTTGTTTCTTGGACGACCAACTCACCAACGACCGGCCAATAAATTGGCAAGCCCCGGAGGTCGACTTCCGGTCAACCTTGTCACTGGACCAATCGGAATCTGAGTAGCCCACAAGATCAAAGGTTGACCCCTTTGGATACCAAACCCCGAGAGTAGGAGTATGAACGAGGTATCTTAAAATCCGTTTGACCGCCACAAAGTGGCACTCCTTAGGAGCGGATTGAAAATGAGCACACAACCCAACACTTAGCATTATGTCCGGCCTAGAAGCACAAAGGTAGAGAAGGGATCCAATCATGGAGCGATATACCTTTTGATCCACCGGTTTCTCACCTTCACCAAGGTCAAGTTGCATCTTGGTTGGCATGGGGGTTCTTGTACTCTTGGCCTTGGTCATCTCAAAACGTGCAAGCATGTCCTTCACGTACTTCTCTTGAGAGATGAAAGTTCCTCGCTCAAGTTGCCTTACTTGAAAGCCTAGGAAGAACTTCAACTCCCCCATCATGGACATCTCGAATTTCTGTGTCATCAACTTCTCAAATGCTTTGTTATGTTTTTCGTTAGCCCCACCAAAGATAATATCATCAACATAGATTTGGCATATGAACAACCCACCCCCTTTAACCCGCTTGGTGAAAAGGGTGGAATCTACCTTCCCAATTTCAAAACCGTCCGTGAGTAGAAAATCTCTAAGATGCTCGTACCAAGCACGTGGAGCTTGCTTGAGACCGTAGAGCGCCTTATGGAGTTTGTACACTCGATTCGGGAAATTGGAATTTTCGAAACCCGGGGGTTGAGCAACATATGCCTCCTCTTTCAAGGGGCCATTTAGAAAAGCACTTTTGACATCCATTTGATAAAGCTTGAAATCATGGAAAGAAGCATAAGCAAGCAATAGACGAATAGCTTCAAGGCGAGCAACGGGCGCAAAGGTGTCCTCATAATCCATACCTTCTATTTGGGCAAACCCTTGCACCACTAACCTTGCCTTGTTACGAGTGACGACTCCATTCTCGTCTTGCTTGTTCTTGAACACCCACTTGGTGCCAATCACATTGATCCTATGATCCTTGGGCCTCTCAACGAGAGACCACACCTTGTTGCGGGTGAAGCACTCCAACTCTTCTTGCATGGCATTCACCCAATCCAGATCTCCCAAGGCTTCATGTACCTTTTGAGGTTCAAAACTAGACACAAAAGCATGATGGCCACAAAAGGTGGCAAGCAAAGCAAGTTGTCTACGAGTTGAAACTCCCTAAGAAATATCACCAAGTATCTTGTCGACTTGAAGATCACTAGCCTTGGTGGCGGCCTTGATGCGCCTTTTCAACCCATCATGACCAACAAATTCTTCTTGTGGCTTATCTTGGTCATGACCATCTTCTTGAGCTTGATCTTGAGAGGAGTGGGGATCTTGATCATCTCCTTGATCTTGCTCATGAGGTTGAGGGCTTGGTAGATGTTCTTGGGCTTGCGTCTCCTCTTGAGGATCTTGTTCCACTTGGGATGGTGATGAAGGCTCTACTTGAGTTGAGCTAGGCTCCACTTGAGTTGACCTTGAATCTTCTTCATGAGGAAGGTCTTGGTTTGGAAGAACTTGATCTTCACTAGGCAAGATGTGACCAACTCCCATAGACTTGATGACTTGAGAAGATTCTTCATAACCTACATCACTTGGAACAACTTGCTCCACTTGGGAGCCATTAAATTCCTCGAATACCACGTCACAAGATACTTCAACACATCCGGAGGATATGTTATAGTATCTATAGGCGTGGGAATCGTCCGCATAGCCAACAAAATTTCCCTCAATTGTTCTAGTTTCGAATTTACCAAGTATTTCCTTTTTGTTCTTGACGAAGCACTTGCATCCGAAGACGCGGAAGTAGGAGACATTGGGCTTGTTCCTGGTGAGGAGCTCATAAGGCGTCTTGTTGTACACCGGGCGGAGGAAGAGACGGTTGGAGACATGAACCGCGGTGGCAATAGCTTCTCCCCAAAAATTATGGGGAGACTTGAACTCATCCAACATGGTTCTTGCCATCTCAATGATCGTCCGGTTCTTCTTCTCCATCACGCCATTTTGTTGAGGGGTGTACGGAGCAGAGAACTCATGCTTGATCCCCTCTTCACCCATGAAGTCATCCATGGCGTAGTTCTTGAATTCCGACCCATTGTCGGTCCTTATGGTCTTGATCACTTCTTCAAATGTACATTCCGCTTGCTTGGCAAACTTGGTGAAGAACTTGTGGGTCTCATCCTTAGACTTAAGGAGGAACACCCATGTATATCTTGAATAATCATCCATGATGACAAGACCATATCTACTACCCCCAAGGGAGTCGTAGGTGGATGGCCCGAAGAGATCCAAGTGAAGGAGCTCCAAAGGCCTTATCGTTGAGATCACGCTCTTGGCCGGATGATTCTTCCCAAGTTGCTTCCCGGCAACACATGCACTACACACACAATCTTTTTCAAACGTTATATTGGTTAGTCCAACAACATGTTCACCCTTTAGGAGTCGTTTGAGATTTCTCATGTTGACGTGGCCTAGCCGGCGATGCCAAAGCCAACCCTCGTCAACCTTGGCTATGAGACATGTTGAGGAGGAAGTGTTATCTTTCGAGAAATCAACCACGTAAAGGTTGTCCTCAACATGCCCAACACAAACCAACTTGAGATTATCACTCCTAAAGACTTTCACATGATTATAGGTAAAATAGCAATCATAACCAATGCTTGCAAGATGACGTATTGAAAGAAGATTATAGCCAAGGGTGTCGACAAGCATGACATTCTCAAGAGACAAGTCCTTTGAGATTGCCAACTTGCCTCGACCCAATACCTTTCCTTTTGAGTTATCTCCAAAGAGGATGCATTGAGTTGAGTTAACATCTTCAACAAATTGCTCAAGCACCTCTCTTCCTCCGGTCATATGATTAGTGCACCCACTATCAAACAACCATTTCGGTCCACCGGAGGAATAGCCCTACAAAATCAATTCTTGGGTTTAGGAGCCCATTGTGTAATGGGACCCCTAGCATTAGCAACAAGAGATTTAGGTACCCAAATGGAGTACCATCTATAAGCATAACCATCACGAGGGCCAACATATCTAGCAACAACATTCCCATCTGTGTCCTTACACAACACGTACGATGGGTTGGTCTTTCCGGCAAAGCTATGGTTAGGATTGCCCCTATTGGCATTCCTTCCCATAGGCACGTTCTTACCATTACCATTCCCATTGTACCCTTCCTTCACAAAGTTGATCTTCTTGGGTGGAGGAACATAGTTGTTGTTGTTGTTCCTTGGAATATAACCAAGGCCTTGACCACGAGGCCTCTCCTTTTGTTGAGCAAAGAGCTCATGGGGGGGGGGGGTTCCCAAGTTGTTGAGATGAGAGACGCTCTTTCTCAAGTTGAGCCTTCAACTTAGCATTCTCCTCAATGAGGATTGCTTGATCTAGAGAAGAGTTAGTAGCACAAGCAACATTCTCAACAATTATAGGCACACTTGATGAACCTTGAACTTCATCATGAAGAGCTTGAAGTTCCTCATATTTCTTGCTAAGTCTATTGAGCTCATCCTTGACTAGCTTGTTAGCCCTTTCAAGGTGCTCAAGATCCTTAGTAAGAGAAGCATGAGCAACTTCAAGTTCCTTTTTGGAAGCATCAAGTTCTTGTGCCATTAGCAAGGTTTAATCCATAGTATCCAAGTCCTTAGTTTTATCAAGTTGATATGTTTCAATTTGATGAGAAAGAAGCAATCTAGTGTTCTTCTCCTCGGTTAGCTCTTGAACAAGGAGATTGAATCTCCGTTCCCCATCTTCAACATGGGATCTCGCTTCCTCAAGGGACTCATTGTGTTGAGCAATAGTGTCCATCAAGTATTCGAAATGATCACGAGCATCACCACGAAGAGAACACATAGTCTTGTAAAGAGTGGCAAGAATAGTCTCCTCATCCATATCATCATTAATGGGACAAGAGGGTTGGGAAGAAGATATCACCTTAGCCTCCTTTGCTATAAGGCATTTATGAGGAGTGTTCTTGGTGGAGCTCTCATAGTCCTTGGTGTAGTCGTACTTGAATAGTGACCCGGGCTTGGCAAGAGCCAAGCCGGCCACTCCAACAATGTCCTCCTCGTCACTATCTTCTTCATCAACACCGGAGGTGTATTCAACACCCACAAGTGCCTTGATGTCCTTGAACTTGCTCTTGTTCCTCAAGTTGATTGGATTAGGCTTCAACTTTGGCTTGGCACCCTTTATGCACTTTAGCTTGTCTTGTCTCTTCTCATAGGGGCAAGTGTCGGCGAAGTGCCCCGGCTCATCACAATTGTGGCAAGATCTTCTCTTCTCCTTGGGAACAAAGCTTCCTCTCTTCATGGAATGCTTCCCGTACTTCTTGGCGAAGAATGCTAGATCGGTATCCAACTCACTTGTTGAAGTAATCTCTTCTTCTTCAAGATCTTCTTCAACACTCTCTTCCTTGCTTGCTTCATGTGCCTTAGAGTGAGTGACATTGGCCTTCAAAGCAAATGATGGGTTCTTGTTCATGGCTCGGACAATCTCCTTGGTCCTATTTGCCTTGGCAATCATGTCATCATGGGCTACAAAGTATCCAACAAGCTCACTCGCGGTCATCTTGCGACAAGGTTCTAAGAAGGTGACATTGAAGGCCAACTCCTTGTATTCGCAAGACACAATCTCAATGAACTTGTTCTTCACAAAGCTATCATTCATGTGAAAGCCATCATCAATGGTGTTTCCACCAAGAAGAATGATCTTCTCCTTGAGAGCTTGGAGTCTTGAGTAGGCACTTGAGACCGACTCTCCATCATTCATGCAAAACAAGTTCATGTCTTGTTTGGCGGCTTCATACTTGGTCTTTTGCATTGCCGATGTCCCATCAAACTTGACCGAGAGCTTCTCCCAAAGTTCCTTGGCGGACTCAATGCTTGAGACTTGATCATACACTTCACGCTTCAAGCTTTGACGAATCTTGTCAAGGGCGGTGGAGTTGAGTTGACAATCAATCCTCTCCTTGGGCGTCATGTGCTTCTCATCAACGGGAGTGAACCCATTCTCGACAACGCCCCAAAGCTCCACACAAACACACCTGAGATGGGAACGCATGCAATACTTCCAATAGGAATAGTTAAATTCATCAAGCATGGGGGGTGCACCGAAAGAAGGATTCATGTGAGGCATAGGCACGCGTTCGAGGGGATATTCATATGGCTTTGCATGAGAAGAGGGTCCATCGGGCTTAGGTGGATTATCCACCTTTGCCTTTTCCGAGTTTGGGTTCTCCTTCGGAGCAACCTCGACAACCTCGGGAAGGGCACTCTTAGCATCCAAAGCCGAGAATCTCGCTTCCAACGCGGCAAAACGTTCGTTGAGTTCGTTGCGTTGCTTATCAAGCAACACTTGGACCTCAACGGCCGTGAAGACTTTGCCTTCACCCTCATTCGTAGGTGAGACCATCTTACTCTTAAGGTGGTTAAGCCCTTAGAAAGAGCCCTTGGCTCTGATACCAATTGAAAGTGTGGATGGTCTAACCTAGAGGGGGGGTGAATAGGTTTCTACAAATTTTACTTCTCTTTTCACTAGTTTTAGGCTTTGCGGAATATAAGTGTGAGCCTATCAACTAAGTGAGCAACCTATATGATGCAATGCAAAGTACTTCAAGAACGAAGGCTATCACAAAGGTAAAACACAAGTAAAGGGGCTCGGATAGAAATCACCGAGGCACACGGAGACGAAGATGTATCCCGATGTTCACTCTCTTGGGAGAGAGCTAGTCACCGTTGGAGAGGTGTGAATTCCCATGAAGGGTACTCAAGCGCCACGAAGGCTCACCTTCTTCTCCTTGAGCCTCCTCCACGAAGTAGGATCCCAATCACTTGTGGTAGACCTTAGGGTGGTCTCCGAACCCTCACAAACTTTCCACGGGGCGAATCACAAGCCGAAAGCCTTCGGGCGACCCTAGCCGCCTAGGGTTTCCCACAAACCCAAGAGTAATAAGCAATACTCGATGAACACAAGGGGGAATGAAATTTGGCTTGGTGGAATCATAGATCGGTGTCTCCTCAATCTTTCTACCAAAGGGATTTGGATTTGAGTGGGTAGAATGGGAGATCCTCAAGCTTTGAATGCTCTTTAATGGAGGAGAGAGAGAGAAGGCAAGGATATGATTTGAATGGCAACCTTATCCTCTCCAAGGTAGGTGAAGGGGTATTTATAGTCCGGGGGGAGAAAGAGTCGTTTGAAGCAGAATTCCTGTGCTCAGCCGGTGCAAAGTCGTCGGCGCCGGCCGCTGAGCCGGACCGGCCGGCGCACAGCCCGGCGAGACCGGACCTGCACCAGACTGCCCGGCACACAGGCCGGCGACTGATACGTCCAAAACGTATCTACTTTCCTGAACACTTTTGCTATTGTTTCTCCTCTAATTTGTGTGTTTTGAATACAACTAACACGGACTAACGCTGTTTTCAGCAGAATTGCTCTGGTGTCTCGTTTTTGTGCATAAATCCAACTTTTAGTAAAAATTCGGGAAAAATCATCAAAAATCCTATTTCACCAGAAGACCCACGGAGCCAGAAGATGAGACGGAGGGGAGGCTCGAGGGCCCCACACACAGGGGCGCGGCCCAGCCCTGGCCGCGCCCACCTGGTGTGAGGACGCCTCGACCGTCCCCTCGACCTCTTCTTTCGCCTACATATACCCCCTGACTCGATTATATCGGGGAGACGGCGTTTTTCCTAGATAGACTTCCGCTGCGCCGCCGCCATCAGAAACCGCGATTCGGAACCAGAAACTCCGTTCTGGCACCCTGCCAGGACGGGGATTTGGAGGAGATCTTCATCACCATCATCATCGACGCTCCTCCATCGACCATCCATGACTCCCCCATCCATGTGTGAGTAATTCCCCCGCTGTAGGTGAGGGGATGGTAGGGATTGGATGAGATTGTTCATGTAATTTGATATGAGATTGTTAGGGCATAGTGCCTAGTATCTTTATTTAGTGCCTATGACATTGTTGCAACTTGTTGTGCTTAATGCTTGTCACTTTGGGCCCGAGTGCCATGATTTCAGATCTGAACATGTTATTATTTCTATGATGATACTTGTTGTTTATGGTCTTACCTACAAGTTGTATACACATATTGTTGTTCGGAACCCGAGGCCCCAAAGTGACAGAAATTGGGATAACCGGAGGGGATGGCTATGATGTGAGGATCACATGTGTTCACCGAGTGTTAATGCTTTGCTCCGGTACTTTATTAAAAGGAGTACCTTAATTACCAGTAGTTTCGCTTGAGGCCCTGCTACAACAGGCTGGTAGGACAAAAGATGTCGTGCAAGTTTCTCCTTGTGAACACGTACGACTATATACGAACACATGCCTATGATTGTTTGTACTAGGATGTTTTATCTTTATTTATCTGCAATGCCCATGTCTCATTGATTTCATGAATTATCTTATCCATGCAACGCCCGTAATCCATCCCTATGTCTACAGTATTTGTTCCTACTGTTTACTACTGTTACTATTATCGCTGCTATTTTACTACTGCTGTTACTGTTTCACTACTATCACCACTATAAAACTGTTGCTACTGATAAACCACTGCAAGCAAAACTGTTTCCAGGTGCAGCTGAATTGACAACTCATCTGTTAAGGTTTACATATATTCTTTGGCTCCCCTTGTGTCGAATCAATAAATTTGGGCTTTACTTCCCTCGAAGACTGTTGCGATCCCCTATACTTGTGGGTCATCAAGACTATTTTCTGGCGCCGTTGCCGGGGAGCATAGCTTTATTTGTAAGTTCACTTGGTATTCCTATTGTTCGCTGCAATCCTTTCATCATGGGTAAACCTTGTGATGGAAAAGTTCCTATATTGCCATCCACTACAAGAAGAGGTACGACTCTCAACACTTCTGTTGCACTTGATTCACCATCTGTTATGAGTAAGTTGCTTACACCACCACACCCACACGCTACTGCTACTACTTCTGCTGAGTTTGAAAATGCCACTGATAATTTAGATGATGCTTCTACTGTGCCTGATGAGAGTGTTTCACTAGGTTCCTTTTTAGATGCTACTATTGCTAGAGCTAAGTTGGGAAACACCACTGTTACACCTATTAGTTCACCTGAGTCTAGGGAATGTCCTAGTGATGATTATGATGATGATGCTTATATTGAGCTTAATGATGATTTTATTGCTGAAGCACGTGCTGCTCGTAATGCTGGTAATGTTAGAGAACTTCTTGCAAGACATTCTGTTAGGTATAATTTGTCTCCTGATCCTAAGTTTGCTGCTTCTCCCATAAATATTAGAGACAAGGATTATGATTTCTCTTTGGATTTATCTTACATATCTATTGTTGAGAAAACTCCTTTTTGTGGTACTAAAGATGAGAGTGCTATGGGGCACATGAATGAGCTTTCTACTTTGAGTAATTTGTTTTCTGATGATATTAAGCTCCGCACTTACTTTGTTGCTAAGATTTTTCCTTTCTCATTGAAAGATGCTGCTAAAACTTGGTTCAATAGCTTGTCCCCTGGATCTCTTACTAGTCCTATTGCTTTGGTTAATGCTTTCTTTCAAAAATATTTTCCTGCTAGTGCTCAACATGCTGCTGTGCAGAAAATCTTTGATTTTGAACAGGGAAAATGAGAGATATTGCCTGAATCTTGGACAAGGTTTTGTTCTTTAATTAGAGCTTTGCCTAAAGAACCATTGCCTAAAAATGAACTCCTTGATATATTTTATAATGGACTAACAGATGAATCTAAGTCATATTTGGATAGTTATGCTGGTTGTGTTTTTAGGGAAAGAACTCCGGCTGATGCTGAAGAATTAATGGCTAAAATAAGCCAGAATCATGATGATTGGACTTTAGTTGAGCCAACACCAGCACCAACCCCTGCGCCATCTACAGAGCCTACGCCGAAGAAGAGAGGGATGATTGAATTAAATGATGAAGTTATGAAGGAAGCTAAGAAATCTCAAGGAAAAAGGTATTAAGGCCGAAGATGTGAAGAATTTACCTCCTATAGAAGAATTACGTAAGCCAATCCCTCACTCATCAACTATTGAGGTACACTCTCTCCAACGCTTTGGTGAAAGAGATATTCCTTATACTAAACCTCCTGATCAATGCTTAGATGAATTTGATAATTTTATTGTTAAGCAAGAAAATTTTAATAGAATGGTGCATAATCATTTGTTGGAAAATTCTAGAGCTATTAACAAGTTGCAGGATATTATGGAGAGAACCGCTAATGATGTGAAGATACTTGTTAAACATTTTCAAATGGTTCAAACACAAATTGATCAGCTTACCAAGGTGCAAAAAGACTTGCTAGTTAATGCCGCAAGAGAGAAGCAAGCATGTGAAATACGCACAAGAAGTGGCGCTGCTACTCCAGATCCATTATATCCTGAAGGACATCCTAAGAGGGTTGAGCAAGATTCTCAACGCACTTCAAGTGATGATATTCCTTCTAAGAAGAAGAAGAAGAAGCATAAAACAACTACAGAATCATCTGATGCAGGTAAAGATCCTAATAGTGTTTCTATTTCTGATGCTGAAACTGAACCAGGAGATGCTTCCGATAAAGAAGAAGTTGAAGAGGAACCAGAAAAGATTGATAAAAATGCAAAGTACACCAAAGAAGACTTCATTGCCAACAAGCATGGTAAAGAGAGAGAACCTTGGGTACAGAAACCAATGCCTTTTCCTGGTAAGAAACACAAGTCCAAGGAAGAAGAACACTACAACAGGTTTTGTGAATGGATGAGACCTTTATTTTTGCAAATTCCTTTGACTGATGCTATTAGAATGCCCCCTTATGCAAAATATATGAAAGATATTGTCACTAAAAAAGGAAGATTCCTAATGAGGAAATTTCCACTTTACTTGCTAATTATTCTTTTGATGGTAAAGTTCCGGAGAAGCTTGGAGATCCAGGTATACCAACTATTCCTTGCTCCATTAAAAATAACTATGTTAGAACTGCTTTATGTGATTTGGGAGCCGGAGTTAGTGTCATGCATTTTTCTCTTTATAAGAGACTTGATCTAGAAAAATTAGTATCAACTGATATATCTTTGCAGATGGCTGATAAGTCTACTACTATTCCTATTGGTATATGTGAAAATGTTCCTGTTCAAGTTGCTAACAGTTGTTTGATTTTAACTGATTTTGTTGTGTTGGAAATGCCTGAAGATGATAATATGTCTATTATTCTTGGAAGACCTTTTCTAAACACTGTAGGTGCTGTTATTAATTGCAATCAAGGAAAAGTGACTTTCAATGTCAATGATAAAGAGTATACGGTTTATTTTCCCAAGAAGATTGATAGGAAGAATGCTCTAAATTCCGTCAAGAATGTTGAGACCATCAAAGTTGGTCAAATTATTTGTTCAGAGCGAAAGCCCAAGGAAGAATATAAAATTGTTATGATTGGGACTATGCCTATCAAAGTTGAGGTAACATAAGCATTAAGTGAAGCGCAAAGTTTTGCCTCATATAAAGTTAGTTTGGGAACAAGACTTGATCAACCTTGTTAACAAAATGATTTTATATGAACGAAACTTCGTTTTCACCGCATCCGCTCCACCTCACTTATATTTACTTTCACCAATTTTATTCCTTTAGTGTAGTTACATGATTAAGAGTATCTCAGAGCTGCTGCATGCTTGGTTTTGATTTGCTTTAAATCATTTCCTCTTCGTCTTTCTGAGTTTTATCGATATGCCAATTTCTGAAAAATCCTCAAAAATAAAGTTTCTCAAAAAATTCTAGAAAATTCTTTATAAATTTTTATGTCAAAAATGGGGCAGAGAGGCACCTGGGAGACACCAGGAGAGGCTGCCACGCCACCTCACACACAGGGGGCGCGGCCCAGCCTGGGGTGCGCCCACCTGGTGTGAGAGGGCCCCACCTGGCCTCTCACTTATCTCTTCCTCCCCTGCTCTTTCTCTCTCCCGAAAAACAACGATACACCAGCTCAAACCCGAGTTCTTGCTGTTCTTCGACTCGATTTTTTGATCTCCTTGCTCAGCCCATCATTTATGCTGAGATTTGGAGCAATTGTTCTCCGGTATGTGACTCCTCCGCTTGTCCAAGTAGAATTTCTTTTGGTAGAGTATTTCTTGAGTATTTTTGCATTGTAGGTGGCAGGATAAATGAGTATGCATGCTTGTTCTATTGCTTAGAAATGTTATTTTGATGCATGATAGCTCTCTAGTAACTCACTATAGTAGTTCCCTACATTTGCTTATCTCAAAATCACATTTTATGAGTTTTGTTAAAAAAATTAGAAAGAGGACATGGACAACTTCACATATGGAGAAGTGTTTGAAAGTGATGCACCAAGGTCATCAAGGCCTTCAAGATCCACTGCTCAATATAGGATATCTTACAATGAAGATCTTATGTCACCAAACCTTGAGGGAGACGATGGAGATGCACATCCATCGACCTTCCCTTGTACTAATTTTTTGCATGATGCAGGGATTCTTGATGACTTCTTGCTTCTTGTTAACAGGGTTGGATTGACTACATACATGATGGATGAGAGTAATCAATATGCCATTCTCACAAAGATTTTCGTTGAAAGTTTTAAATTCACTAATGCCCATTACAATCCTTCCATTGCATTCAAGATTTATGATAGACCTATCACCATGCCTTTGGAGAGATTTTGTAACATTTTAGGTATACCCATGTTTGGGACGGCAAGGAAGATGCTGCAACAGCCCGCTGATTTAGTGGAGCTTTACCGTGGAGTAACCAACGATGATGACCGCACCGCACAACGCGGCAAGATAAGAAACATTCAACTCCCAGCTATTAGATATTTGGGATTTCTATTTTCGTGCCCCTGGGTCGTTAGTTGTACTCAGTTTTCCCCAGCTGCTTAACTTTTCCTCAGTTTTCTCCTCGCTCTAGTTTGAAACCCCTCGCAGACGCTCGGACGGGAGGGTTGCCGTTTAGTTGACCGTTCCGTGCTGACGTGTGGGGCCGCATCGTGTGGGGCCGCGTCGCGTGGGGCTGGTAGAACGAGACCGCGTGGGACAAGACGAGACCGCGTTTGGTTGTACATAAGAGCTCGGTTTTGTCTCTCTCGGCCCAAATTGGCATTTTTCATAGCGCCTTTTTCCCCTCTCTCTCTCTCTCTGTAACAGTTCTCTCTCTTTTCACCAAATTAGTATCAAATCTAGAGAAGCTTCTATTTCTGTCTTTCTTTAATGATTGTTGCCTTTTGGCCCTCGTTTTTTGCCCAATATGTTAACAAATCTAGTAGCAAATCTAGAAGCTAGTAGAGGATAAATTCACAGCAGCATAATAAATCGAGAAAATATAGGATAAGCTGCATACAGCAGCCAACATAGCATATATATATATATATATATATATATATATATATATATGTATATATATATATATATATTCAGGACAGATCCAATAGTAGTACCGATCCCTAGATCCAACATAAGCTACATTTTACATGGGATTAAGCTTGGAGGCTGCGCAGGTGAATCCTAAGTGCTTTGTGTTTGGCCATGAACGCATGCACGTTCACGGTCGTTCCAACTCTAGCGCCGCCAGGGGCACTGCCAAGGGATTCAGCATGGTTCACCAAGCAGTTGAAGTCGGTGGCGCGGAGCCTCCTGTTGCAGAAGGGGCACCTGTAAACGCCTCGAGCAAAGAGGCGATCGTAATGGCCGGACTGCAGCCTCCTAAGGACGTGACGAGTCTTGGTGTGGAAGGACTCGTCGTCGCTGTCGACGTCGCTGCTCTGCACCTGTCACGTAGCACCAGAGATCGAAAAACACGGAGTCAATTGCAGCGATGATGGAACAGAGAGTGAACAAAAGATCATGCATGATAATATGGGCACGAAAAAAAGAAGCCTCAGTTACATTGGACACACTTATATCCAGGATTTGGGTCAGTGAACCAAAGATCATGCACAACAAATTTGTACACACCAATTGTTCACAGACCAACCCCTGAATCAATTTGTGCCCAAATATTCATCATCATCGGCACAAATTAACCGGATGGGATTGATTACTCACATAAGTTAACCGAATCTTAAACAAAAGCAAATCACAAACACTAATAACGCTAGATCTATCATAATAACGCTAGATCTATCATAAAAGGATTGAACTAGGAACAGACTAACCCTAATAACGCTAGATCTATCATAAAAGGATTGAACTAGGAACAGACGAACCCTAATAACGCTAGATCTAACACAAAAGGATTGAAATGGCATAAGAACAAGGGAATAAAGGGTTACCTCCGGGTAGTCGTCGACGATGCTGGTGTCGTAGGGGTTCGCCGGCGCGACGTACGGCACTGGTTCGTACGGGTCTTTGTACAGGTCCCAATCGACGGGGGCCTCGACGGGTGCCTGGACGGGGCCGGCGGCCATTGCGCCGGTGGCTGATGCGCCGGCGCCTACGTCGGAAGCAGCGACGGGGGCCTGGACGGGGGCGGCGGCTGATGCGCCGGCGGCCGATGCGCCGGCGGCTACGTCGGCGATGGGCATCTCATGCTTCTCCATCGCTGGGGTTTTTTCTTAGGGTTTTTTTCGACGCGAAGTGGAGAAGATGATGGGACAGGAGAGGCAGTTGCAGTGAGAATGAGAGAGTGGGCAAGCGTCGAGAGAGAGAGAGAAAGAGGGGCTCTATAAAGACGAAGGTGGCGTTTGGTGTACCGCAACACGCGTCCGCTATGCACGGCTGCAGCGTGCACCGCGACACGAGGCTAACCCTTCGACGTTTGGTGTACTCAGTTCTACCCTCGGGCCTTATACAGAAATTTTATATGTACTCAGTTTTCCCCTCGAGTACTTAGACTGGCAAGTGCAATATACTCAGTTCTACTCTCAAGTAGCTGGTCAACAGAGAGTCAACAAATGAGATTAACATAGCTAATTGAGTCATTTCATGCGCAAAAAAATCCAAAAAAATAAAAACATAGTGGCACCTACTCATGGAGTCTTCCTACACAACCTGCCACCTTAACAAACATAGATAAATCATATTTTACCACAAATTGCCACTTCTCATAATCACTAGTAGCTATGAAGATGCATGGTTTTCCACTCAAACCCCTTTGCAAAACATCTCCCCAAAACATAGTTTGTCTAAATGAGGCCATAATTGTCACACTCATGTATATTTGAATTGCAAATAATTTGATGTAGCCCAATATGAATTATATTGTACAAAACACGCATTTTTCATTTTGTAATTATTTTGTTTGAATCCCTTAGTCTATTTACTATTTATGTGCCCTTAGTTTCTTAGTACTACTCAGTTTTGCCCTCAAGTACTGTCACAAATGCTCACAGAAACCCAAACTTATCCTGATTGGTTGAGCAGTTGTCACACTGATTGACTCCACCAACCGTTGATCCACTGATCTAACGGGCAATATACCCCTATCCGTCTCTTCGTGGCCACCCTCTCTCTCTCTTCGTGGCCACCCCTCTCTCTCTCTGTCTGTCGGTGGATAAACGGTTGGTGGAGTCGATCCGTGTGCATTTATGGATTATTTTGCCACGTAACTATATTCCCTCTATTTATGCATTATTTTCCACGATTTAAAAATGTTAAACTAAAAAGTGGTAAACAAGAGACATACATATTTATCACCCCTCTAACAATTATCAACTATCTTTAGCATTCCTTTTCTTTTAGGGAATTTAGTTTTGGTAATTTGAAACGGCCCAAAAGTGGTATAATTTTGGTAGAAACATGAGACATACATATTTATCACCCCTCTAACAATTATCAACTATCTTTAGCATTCCTTTTCTTTTAGGGAATATAGTTTTCGTAATTTGAAACGGCCCAAAAGTGGTATAATTTTGGTAGAAACATGAGACAGATATGTTTGGCATATTTGGGGCATTTCGGTGAATGAATTATTTATCACCCCTCTAACAATTATCAACTATCTTTAGCATTCCTTTTCTTTTAGGGAATATAGTTTTGGCAATTTGAAACGGCCCAAAAATGGTATAATTTTGGTAGAAACATGAGACATACATATTTGGCATATTTGTGGGATTTCGGTGAATGGATTATTTATCACCCCTCTAACAATTATCAACTTTCTTTAGCATTCCTTTTCTTTTAGGGAATATAGTTTGGGATATAGTTTTGGTTATTTGAAACGTCCCAAAAGTGGTATAATTTTGGTATAAACATGAGACATACATATTTGTGGGATTTCGGTGAATGCATTATTTGTCACCCCTCTAACAATTATCAACTATCTTTAGCATTCCTATATTCCCTAACACTAATTTTTTTGGTAATTTCGGTGAATGCACACATTAACTTTGAAAACAACTACAAGTACATGTAACCGAATAATGGATTTGTAACAAGGGATCCCTTGTAACAACTTCTAGCGCTTGACGAGCAATGATAAGAATCCGATCGCAATTATACAACAACAAAAACAACCAGCCATCAGATTAGCTTGCTTCTTCAACTCGATCAGCTGCTTTAACTGCTTGTTCATTTTCTTCAGTTCTCCCTTCACTTCCACCAGTTCTGCATTGGGAGCATTAGGCATAATCGGGACGGCCCCTCTCTCCGCCGCATTCTCTACAGCAAGTACCCCCCTCCCAAATTGCGCTCCCCAATACCGCCAATTGATTCCTGCAATTTAAGCCTCTGAACGTACACATCGATCCACTCGAAATACCTGCATTTCTTCAGGATCTGAAAACAACAACGTGAACCCTAAATCCCAAATTCAAGGGAATAACAAGAAAATCGAGAGAAAACAGAGCAATTGGAGCGAGATCTAACCTTATCCCCCTCTCTATATGGCAAGCTCTCGCATGCAAGGAACTCACGTCCACGGTTGCCATTGTCGTTCGTCTTACAGATCGACCGCTTCAGAGGCTCTTGGCGTGGGCAGTCAGGGCATCTTGTCAAAGGCACGGGTCCATACTGCGGCCATGAAGAACGGGAGGTCGAAGAGAAACTAGACATCACCCGCCTGCCAGAGAAGGGCTGCCGCTGGCGGAGAAGAAGAACAATGGGGCGCGGGGGAAGAAGGGGGAAGCAATGGCACGGGCACGGGCGCGGGCGCGGGGCTGGCTCGGGCTCCCATTTTGCAACGGCCACCTGGGTAAGCTGTGGGTCCGGCGCGCTAACGTGGACAAGTTGCGGGTCCCACGATGATCTGGATAAGTGGAGGCGTGTCCACTGCGGGGCACCAACAGCGGCCCCACTTGCCAGCACCAACCAACGGTCAACTTAACGGGATTCCTCCCGTCCGAGCTCCTTGTGAGAGTTTCAGACAAGGGCTTGGGAAAAACTGAGGAAAAACTAAGCGGCTGGGGAAAACTGAGCACAACTAAGGACCCGAGGGCACGAAAATAGAAATCCCTAGATATTTTACCTACTATCTTGCCACTAGTGTACTTGGTAGAGGAAACACTAGCAATATCTCCAACTATCATTTAGCTTTTCTAGCTACCGCTCTTGATGTTAGTAGGAAGTATAACCTTGGTGCTGTTATTGCTCGCCGCCTCGCCGCTAGGGGGCCTATTTATGGAGGTATTATTGCTTCGTGTATTGTTGCTGCTCTTGAACTTCCTATTGCTCCCCATGATATATTGTTGACTCCACAGAGGCTCGATCTTGCTGCCATGAAGCTCCATCATTTTGTCACTGCTAACTCACGTGTAGGGAAATTAGTTTACATGATGCTATTCACTGATGGAGAGGAAAGGGAAGTGCCTTTACCACAACCCAGTTTATTCAATATTGATAACAGGCCATGGTCACGCACGAAGGAGGAGTTGGACGAGCGACTTAGGGTGCTCGGTTTCAACGTACAGCATGGCATCGTGCACCAGGAGGAAGAGGAGAAGCCGGCCTATCACTTCACCACATACCACTCCGGGGCGTCCTCGAGCTCACATCAGGACGATAGTGCTTCTTCGTCACACTATGGAGGCGCCACCTCATGGCCGAGTTGGCCGAGTTGGGATTGATCTCCACTTAGGCCAGAAGCCTAAGCTTGGGGGGAGGTACGCCGATGATTCACTCATCTACATATCATATTTTGTCGGTCCTTTGTATATCCATATTTCGCTTTCTCTAGTGTTCTCGTTCTTATTTCCACTTTTCCGAAACACAAAAAGACCAAAAATATTTCCGTTGTTTCTCTTTGTTTCTCTTTTTAGTTTGCTACCTTTGGTTTGCTTTATTTGCTATTTTCGGTTTGCTATTTGAAAAATCCAAAAATATTTTGCTTTGTTTGCTATTTCCTTCTGCTTTTGTTTCAAAAATTGAAAACCCCAAAAATATTTGTTCTTCTTCTTCGGTTTTGTAAAGTTTGTTGCAGAGTTTAGTCCCCCGTTACTCCGTTGGAGCTTGGTATTCACTTTATATTATTCAAGCCACGCAAGTGAAGAGCAATAATGACGACATATGACAATCCGAGATGTGGTAAGAGGATGGTATGAACTCTATTTGTTTTCATTTTTGTACATATACTCACTTATGTGGACATGCTTAGTCAGTTCATGTAAGGTATATGTTATCTAATGGATGCTTTGTAGTTCTTGCTTTCATATGATTAGTTCCAATTTACTGATAGTTTGTAGCATGTCATGTAGACGCTTGCATGCATTGTTTTATTCATAATATGGTATGTTATTGTGGTATCCTCCTCTGAAAACTTCATTTGAATCGACTTGGCACATGCTCAAGCATGCATATGACTGAAACAAAAAGTCAATTAAGCCTCCATGATTTACTTTGCCTCAGAGTTCCTGTATTATTTTTATGCCTATATTAATTTTGTTTTGTCGCAAGCATGATTATGATAGTTATTGCTCTCTCGATTGTCGCTTCCCCGTCTTTTGCTATCCTTCACTTGTACTGAGTATGAGCTCTACTCGTGCATCCAATTACCAAAAAACAAGTTTACCAAAGAGTCCACTATAAATTCCTATGCATGGTATTTGTAAGTCATTTCAAAGTAAATTTTCATGTGCTACCTTTCAAAACTTTCAACTACTTCTCATTTTGTGCAACTATTTTTAGCTCATGGGGACGTAGTGGTCGGAATTGCTATCTTCCATACTAAATTAAGTACCCCTCGACTAGGCAGCTTCATCTGCTCGTCATTAATTTTGCATGAGAGCTGGTCAGACCATTATAATCTAATTCTTAAAAGAAAGAAAAAAAGGCACTCCTCCATGGAATGTAAAATTTGGTGGGCACCCGATGGAATCGGTTAGCCATGGTTTGAGAAAGGAAAAAAGGTGGGGAGGAATGCCAAAGCTTTATAAAAAGAGCACCAATGTGCCAAAATTTCAAAGAACTCGGAACCGCTCTCACTTGTTTATTATGGAAGATAGCAAGTCCCCATTGCCAGTCGTTGACATGAAACAACCACCTCTCAAAATAAATTTTTATCTCTATTTTATAAATGAAAAGCTCTAGCACATGTTAAATCCCTGCTTCCCTCTGCGAAGGGCCATTCGTTTACTTTTATGTTGAGTCATCATCTTCTAACTTTAAGCACTTCTTGAAAGCATAGCTGTTATTCTTAGTATAATGTGCTTGTCCCAGAACATGGTTAATTGTGGTATAATTTTGATGCTTGTATCTTTGATATTATTACTTCTAGTCTTCCCTTGGACTTCAGAGGTGCCTCAGCATTTATGTTTTGCTCCACAAATAAAGGCAAGCTGGATACCACTCTTTCATATCATTTATGCATATTACAATCTTGTAGTTTCTTATGTACATGTTACTTATTATTAGTGCATTGGCACTCTTTCATAGCTTACTTGACTATGAGGTGACATTAGTTGCATATTTCTTATTACGAATTGCCTGAGTACTTGATCACATAGTTAGTATATATACATCATATGAGCAAATGTGTTCGTGAAAGTTTCTTTTATCACTCTCACTTGTTAACTGAATTGCTTGAGGACAAGCAAATAGCTAAGCTTGGGGGGAGTTGATACGTCCAAAACGTATCTACTTTCCTGAACACTTTTGCTATTGTTTCTCCTCTAATTTGTGTGTTTTGAATACAACTAACACGGACTAACGCTGTTTTCAGCAGAATTGCTCTGGTGTCTCGTTTTTGTGCAGAAATCCAACTTTCAGTAAAAATTTGGGAAAAATCATCAAAAATCCTATTTCACCAGAAGACCCACGGAGCCAGAATACGAGACGGAGGGGAGGCTCGAGGGCCCCACACACACAGGGGGCGCAGCCCAGCCCTGGCCGCGCCCACCTGGTGTGAGGACGCCTCGGCCGTCCCCTCGACCTCTCCTTTCGCCTACATATACCCCCTGACTCGATTATATCGGGGAGACGGCATTTTTCCCAGATAGACTTCCGATGCGCCGCCGCCATCAGAAACCGCGATTCGGAACCAGAAACTCCGTTCTGGCACCCTGCCGGGACGGGGATTTGGAGGAGATCTTCATCACCATCATCACCGACGCTCCTCCATCGACCATCCATGACTCCCCCATCCATGTGTGAGTAATTCCCCCACTGTAGGTGAGGGGATGGTAGGGATTGGATGAGATTGTTCATGTAATTTGATATGAGATTGTTAGGGCATAGTGCCTAGTATCTTTATTTAGTGCCTATGACATTGTTGCAGCTTGTTGTGCTTAATGCTTGTCACTTTGGGTCTGAGTGCCATGATTTCAGATCTGAACATGTTATTATTTCTATGATGATACTTGTTGTTTATGGTCTTATCTACAAGTTGTATACACATATTGTTGTCCGGAACCCGAGGCCCCAAAGTGACAGAAATTGGGATAACCGGAGGGGATGGCTATGATGTGAGGATCACATGTGTTCACCGAGTGTTAATGCTTTGCTCCGGTACTTTATTAAAAGGAGTACCTTAATTACCAGTAGTTTCCTTTGAGGCCCTGCTGCAACAGGCTGGTAGGACAAAAGATGTCATGCAAGTTTCTCCTTGTGAGCACGTACGACTATATACGGAACACATGCGTATGATTGTTTGTACTAGGATGCTTTATCTTTATTTATCTGCAATGCCCATGTCTCATTGATTTCATGAATTATCTTATCCATGCAACGCCCGTAATCCATCCCTATGCCTACAGTATTTGTTCCTACTGTTTACTACTGTTACTATTATCGCTGCTATTTTACTACTGCTGTTACGGTTTCACTACTATCACCACTATAAAACTGTTGCTACTGATAAACCACTGCGAGCAAGACTGTTTCCAGGTGTAGCTGAATTGACAACTCATCTGTTAAGGCTTACATATATTCTTTGGCTCCCCTTGTGTCGAATCAATAAATTTAGGCTTTACTTCCCTCGAAGACTGTTGCGATCCCCTATACTTGTGGGTCATCAGCGACACCGGTCCTACATCGGGCAAGCTGGCGAAGGGAAGAGGCGTACCGGGGACTAAAGCTGGGTGGGTCGGCATTCACGCCGGCCCAGAACCAAACCCCATCTCTGCACGCCAAACCGGTAAGGAACCGGTGGCTGTACCGGGCAAACCGGTATGGCGCTCGGCACACCGGCTCCTACGCCGGACCGGCCGGCTTTCTCCCCGGATGCCAACCGGACACCCTATCAGAACAGGATTCCGGTAAGGGTCCGGTGGCTGTACCGGACAGGCCGGCTCAGAGCCCGGCGCCGCCGGCCTCTAGTGCCAACACAGGAAAAACTGCCTCGAACAAAATCCTTTCTTCCCGCGAACTTTTGGCGAAGTGTTTGGCAATTATTGGTGGTAGGATAGGAAAAAGAAAATAGGCCACCTTCCCACTGAGTTCACCGAGCTTACCCCTCTTAATAGTGCGGAGTTCCTATACTCAAAAAGGTAAATAAATAAACAAAGGAACTACCATCTCTTCGAGACAAACGGGGGGTCACACAACTCCTTTCATCACACATGACGAACTAAAACCTGCAAATAAGGCTAGCAAGACACATTAGATCATCACTAGCTCGTTTGTCATTGTTAATCAAAATAAAGGTTAAGGGTAAAATACCCTTACAAGAAGGCCTGGCTTCACCATCCGTGTGACAACCTGACTGCCCTGCCACTTGCGCATTGCCGCAGCAGCGGCAAATGCGAGCACCACCTCCGCGGTGCCGGCTGCGGGAGCTGGGGCAGTGACAGGAAGCATAGATTGTGGCCGCGTGACCAGGGGATCGACCGTTAGGGAGGCGACGAAGTCCATTGCGACGAGTGCGATGCACGGGAAGGAACGACACACAAAAGGGCAAGGAGATCGTCGGCGGTGGCGGTGGCGCGTGTGCGGCTAGCAGACGGGTTGAAATGTTCCTCCCGCCAAGCGATTCTTGTGGATGCGAGATGCTAGACATCCCTGGAAAACAAGTATTTGTTGGTTTCGGCCACGTCGTCTGAGGTTTACGGTATTTTTTTTAGATCGGCCAATTTTAGACATTTTTCAGTTGTAAACGCAAAAGGATGATCATTTAGCGGTTCCAAGCGTTTTGCGGCATTTGCTGTAGATCGGGTCCGGGTGGCTCGCTGCAGGAAGGCACAACGCGCCTTGCACCCCAGCATCCACCCTCCATCTTCATCCAACGGACAGCTGTGTTCCAACATCGCCTAGCAAGACGGTTCGTCCTCCTCCCCGCGCCCAGCCTCCTCACCCCCAACGCCGGTCAGTCCCTTCCGCCGCCGCCGCCGCCACTCGGTCCCTTCTGCCGATCGCAGTTGCCGCTTGTCATCGACTCCGGCTCGCCGTCCCGTTTCGTGGACTCCGGCTAGCCGTCCCGTGTACCCAAATCCAGATCACTCGCTTCCGTCCAGGTATCTGGATCGGCCTTCCCTGTTCAGGAAGCCAGCTGCAGCGGAAAGAGGGGGAATAATTCCGCTTGGCACCACCCCCCTCCCCCACCGACAAATCCGCAAGAGGTGATCCGAGAAAGAAGATGAGTGCGTCCGTGGAGAGGTCCACGAAGAAAAGGACCATGGAGGCTGCTGATAGTATTAGCCTGCAAGAAGATGTCGAGGCGAAGAAGGGAAAACTTGGAAGAGAGGAGGACGAAGAAGATGTGGATGCGGAGAATAGGAACAATGGGAAAGAGGAAGAGGAGGAAGAAGATGTCGAGTCGAAGAAGAGGAACAACGGGAGAGAGGAGGAGCAGGAAGAAGAAGCCAGCCGGGAAGAAGCATAGTTGCCAGGTTCGGGATCGGTGGCGTGTTCCACAACCCGGGGCCGATCGACCCGGATTGAGGGTCGGGAACGCGAGTGGATCGATACAATTCGCTTTTGGGTCACGATCCTGTTCGTGTGTGCGTTATGTTTCCATATTAGTTTTGATTTTGGGCTCTCTCATACATATTTGGGCTTATTTAAGCTTATTAATACCCTTAATTATAAGCGTCATATTTAGGCCTATTAATATCCTCAATTTTAAGCATCATATTTGGGCTTATTAATACCCTTGATTCTGCCTCATCGATCCAAACCAAAGTGGATCGCGATCCCCGATCCAACTTGGCGTACCAGAGATGTGTACCCCTGACCGATCCTTGTTCGCCGGCATGTGGAACCCCGTTCCGCGATCCCGTTCCTCGATCCGGACGATCCGGTTCGCTGGCAACTATGGGAAGAAGATGCCAAGGCGGGCAAGAGGAGGAATCTTGGGAAGACGGAAGAAAATGCCTCATCCTTAGTGCTACTGCCCGGGGCGGAACTTTATTTCTCTGACCCGGCTGCGTTCTTTGCCGCGTTTTACAAAGATGATGATGAAAAATCAGGTCTGGTTTCTTTCCCCATCCTCATCATCAATTCGTTTGATTTCTCTTTGTACAATTAATTCGTTTGATTTATTTACTAGCTGTGCTGCGTGATCCATGTATAGCTCCCAAGGTGAAAATCCCCACACTTGAGCGCTTCATAACTCCGACCAATTGTAACACCCGACGGTTGCTCCCCATCCGTGAACCTGGAAGCAAGGCGGTGCTCTCTGCCGCTAAAGTATTACTTGGGATCTCATCCTCTCTCCGTATGTATTTAGTACATGCACCCTCTCTGTTTTTATTCAGGATTAATTAGTCGATCATGGCTGGCGCAGCTTTATGTATGTGTGCATGAATCTGGTTGGATGGATGCAGTTGGTGAGCCGCTCAGACGGTGCTCTGGTTGCTGGATTGATTTTGACGAGGGGAGCAAAACTGGCACCGTGTTGACGACGGCACACCTGATTAGCACAAAGAGTCCTTCTGATATCTGGACGGAAGAAGCACATTATGATTCAAAAGCTAACGTGAGTCGATGTTTCCATGAACTTTCACTTTACATATATGCTTATTTTAGAGAGGGAAGCATAGTCATTCATTCGTTCATAGTCGTAACAAGTTTGTCAACAAAAATAGGAGGTGAGGTTGGCCACATATGCCGGCCACACCTCAGATTACAAGTTGTGTTGCTATTGATTGAGTGGGCAACCCCATTGAATCTCTACCCTCATACGCAAAACATGCAGAAATAAAAGATGCAGCCAATTGTTCTATATCTTCAAGGATCATCGCGTAGGCATTCCCTCTAGGTTGTTGACAACATTTAGGCAGCCTGAAACTAATCAATGAACACTCTGCATAGTCATGCTAGTGGCTGCAATAAAATGTCCATTTTGTCGTCTCGACAAATAGAAGCAACATCGCCTTAACTTAAGGTTTGAGCGGTAATGCGTTGGCATATATGTTTGCATAATCCCTGCCAGGAGGCATTCATCACCTGGTTGTCTTCCTGCTTTTGATGACGCTTCCTTTCTTTGGGTAGATAGCATCAGTACCTCTAGTTCAACCATCATACGATTTAGAATGCTTACAATTGAGATTTGAATTTACCTTGCTTTGCATCTGATGTGCTTAGTTAGCTAGAACCTCAATCAGGTATTCATCCCATTGGAACCAAACACATCTTGAAGCTGTACAATTTCACAAAACATGATCCCATGTATCCTCAACTGCGCCACACACTTGACACACGCAAGAGGTTACAATGTTCATGTTATACAAAATTTGTTCAGTTGCTATTAGAATTTAAACAGAGGCTTCAAACATTTTTTTTGGATGAGGATCTTCAGAACCCACATGGCTTTCCATTCCTTACGATTTTCTTTTCTTCCAAAATCATTCTGCACGCCGAACAAACTAAAACATTCCCCTTGCGTTCGTAGTACCAGTCCTTGCCTCGCTATCTATCAGGATGGAGTGCTTATCAATCAGATCACTTTGCTTAGTTTCATCTCAAACTAATAACTCCTTGGCATGAGATAGAGTCAAAATTGCATGTATTTTACTATTGGACATTTCTAGTAACATAAATGAAACAATATTTACGTTTCTCTAAAAATATGTATTTGGCATAGCTTCTTAAAAAAATATGATTTGTTCTGAGACCATTTTCAGGTCACCGTTCATTTGCTAGATGGCACCAGTGCAGAGGCCCAGCTACTCTACTACCAGCCCCATTACGATCTTGCTTTCTTTAGTGTTAAAGTGGATCAACCAGTTCTGTTGCCATCTTTTAATGAAGGAGTAAAATTTTCTCAAAAGGTTTTTCGGCTGGGAAGAGATAATTCATCAAAACTAAGGATAACATATGGTCGGGCAGCATATTTGAATCCGGGCAGGTATGAGCGGTACCACAACATGTACTTTGATTGTGGAGATCATGTTAGTGATAGTGATGATGATGATGATCATGATAATGAGGTAATAAATCTTATCGTGAAATTTAAATACATCTGTTACAATTTTGAATTTTTGAAGTAATTTTGATGTTCTATATCACAATCTGTTGTTAGTGTATTTTTGCTATTGTGCAATCTCATATTTTTCAATATGAATTGTTGTAGTATGACGATGGAGGGCTAGTCGTTGACTTGGATGGAGCAGTTGTCGGAATGGTCAGCATTAGTAGGACATCAGGGTCTTTTATCCCGTCTTCCATTTTGCTCAAGTGTTGGGCTTCATGGAAGAATCAAGGGTGCGTTTTCTCTTATCAGTTCTGTGATAGTATTTATGTTCTCTCCTTTTTTTTTTGCTTATTGTTTCGAGTATTACTATATACAGTTCACCGAATCACTAGAGATAAACCAGAAAATAGTGGTCATGTAATTCTAATTTCTTATGTCTGCATGATACATATTCACATTTCTCATGTAATTAGCTGCAATTTGTTAGAAAAAAGTTGTATTCCACTATTGTTCATGTCTCATTCCCTTTAGGTCTTTCTGAACTCTATTTGAATCGGAATATTTCGTTACTATGGGGATTTTTTTCAACATGTTAGAAACAAGTTTGATTCTACTGAATGATGGCTCAAATATAGAAAGAGTTACTTGCTCATGACCTTCTTTGAAATACGATAAGTGATTATTTGATTTTATATAGGCGGATCCTTCGGCCCCACCTTGGAATGACTTTTGAGGCCATCAAGCTTCTAGAGCCTGCCTTTGTTGATAATATATGGTGTGCATGTAACATTGATGACGGTCTTATTGTTAAAGAGGTATACAATTCCTTCCTAATCTGCTCCTTTCTCATGTGTATAATGGTTATGTAATGCCAATTGAACCTTTAGGTGTCGAAAGGATCTCATGCTGAAAACATTGGAATCGAAAGGGGTGATATTATTGAATCTTTCAATGGAAGATGTATTTCTACTACAGTTGAGGTGGGTGTATTAGAGATTTCTAGGTTTCAGATGAAGTGAAAATAGCTTACATTTGTGTGACATTAGGTAACTTTTCATGCTGTTGATCTTTTATATTTTTCTTCTGCAATTATCAGTTGGAAAATATGTTCTTGGGCATATCCAATGACCCTTTAGACAGTCAAAATGGCCTTAATAATGAAGTTCATTTTTCGGTAAGTTTAAAGTTTGATGTGGTTTGCTTGATCTCTTTCATACGTTCTGGAAGTACCTATTAGCAGCACTAAGGAATGTGTAATGCTATCTCCAGGTTGGGGTATTTCACACGCTAAAAAAACAGCGGAGGACAGCTCTGTTGACTGCAAATGTATCAGACTGTGGAGAAGTTATAGTAAAAGGTACACATCCCCTCTTGTAAAATAGTCCCATCTGAAAATTATTTAGATTCTTTTTTAGTATCTGAAGATATATATATATATATATTCCTTTTTTTAGAACATTCTATTTTAAAATCGAAGATGGTGTGCATTGAGCAATACACTTACATTAGATCCATGTGATATTTAGAAGAATATACATATTTTGTGCAAGACATTCTTCATTTGCTATTTTGTTCACCTAAAATCAGAGAGTAATTATGCTGTTGTACAACTAGTCTCAGTCAACTTTCCAGAATCATGTGTGTAATCAGTTTTGGAGGTTTGTCATTTCAGAACATAAACCAACCTATCTGACATTTGTTATATGTTATAACTAAGTAGTAGATGAAGTTGTTGGAATGTTAAACATGTTATACCCATCTTTCGAGAATCATATGTGTAACCAGGTTTGGAGGTTTGACATTTTTACGAACACCTTGTAAGCATAGTTACTTATTAATACCTGCATTGAAAAGATAGAAAGAAGGGTGTGGCATCTGGTACACAAAAGGGTCAATCCAAACTTCAGCACTCAGTAGATGCACTTAGAACTAACTGAGCTTTTAGAGTTACTTAGCTCAGCGATGCGCGTGCAGGACTAATGCAGCCCCAAGGTGTTGGTTATTTACCTGAGCTTTATGATCAACGGCAGTCTTAAATCACATCCTCAGCCTACTTGGATTTTCATCAAACACCTTTTCGTCGTTGTTGACATAACGAATCAATGGAATTTTTGACGAATCAAACCACCTGCGCCAGTGTATTGTCAAAAAGGACCACCTCTGAAATTTTTTGTCAAAAAAGACCACCTCGCGGTGGCGGCACCCCTGGCCAGGCGACACGTGGCACGTGCCGCCTGGGCCAGTGCCGGCAGGCCTGTGCCGCCGATGCCAGCGCCGGCATGTGGCGTGCCTCGTTACGCCGGTACAGGCAGCGGGCCATGCCGCCGATGCCACAGCCGGCAGGGTGACGTGGCACCCTGCCGCCTCACCCGTCGCCGGCACCCTGCCACGGACAGCCTGCCACCGACAGCCGACCACCTGCAGGCGCACTGATTCCCACGCGACCGGTTTTTTAGGCGGGAAAGCTAAAGAGAAAGCTAAAGAAATTGCAGTGATGATTGTTTACATGTGATATGCAATCTGTACTATTTTTATCTGTACAGTAAATAGACTCCAATTATAATGGGACAGGATGCGATGTCCGCCGACCAGCTCTCCTTTTAAAGACTGCAGCATCGCTCTCTCTCGCTTCGTTCACTCATTCACTCAGCTCTCAGCTCTCTCTCAGCTCTCTCTCGCTTCGTTCACTCATTCACTCAGCTCTCAGCTCTCTCTCTCTCTCACTCATTCAATCAGCAGTCACTCGTACTCCATCACCAGCTCTCTCCTCTATAATGAGCTGAGTTGTGTTAGTGTTTAGCCTAAGTAGATGGTATTTGGGAGCTAATTGAAAAGGAAGATTCACCGATGAAGAAGTAGAGCTGCTAGTCGTATGAAGGTAACATATGCGAAATGATTACTTATATTATTGCATGGTAGTTATAGATTTAGGGATGTATCATATTATTAGTATGGAGAGTGATAATTAAGATATCATAGTTGCATGTTTTCCTACTTGGTAATGAAGCATGGATTATTTGTACATGCATTCTAACGGAACCAATGATTTTATGTGGTAGGTGGATTATAGTATGAATACGATGTCGCTGTTAGTACATGGAAATTGTGTGCCGCCTAATTCCAAGTGGAGCAATAGTCATTGAAGAAAAGGTATAAACCTCGTGTCATATATTTTTTTGTTCCTGTAGTAGAAGTGTGATTTGTGAATAATATGGCTGCATATATATTTCAGGTGAAATTTTCTACGAACGTGAGTTAATTAGTGGTTATTGGAAATATTCGGTCGCATAAAAAGTTGCGGACTGAATAATTAATTATTGGTTATTGGAAATATTCGATCGCGTTCTTGAAGTTGAGGTATAAAATTTATCTCTTAATAAGTGTTAAGTATTTATTTTGTTGTAGTGTATCCCATGTAGTTAAGTTGGTAGAACGGAAATGTGAAGTAATTTTATTCTGTTATTGATTGCATGCATGAAAGAATAATTAATTGTATGCAAAATTTTCAGTTGCATACTTGAAGTTTAGGTAGGTCTAAAATTAATCTCTTAAAAAGTGTGAAGTATTTATTTTGTTGTAGTATATCACATATAGTTATGTTGGTAGAACAGTACAGTGAAATAAGTTTATTCCGCTAGTGATTGCATGCATGAAAGAATAATAAATTATATGCGAAATATAAATTACGTCAGCTCATTTAGTAGAATATTTATATTTATACATAAATATGAAATATAGCTTCTGTGTTACTAATATCCATTATAAATTTGTGGGGTAGGTACGATGGAAAATTTATTAGTGTTTTATGGAGATGTGGTTCGCGACGGAATTTCTGGGCTAGATGTGTCTCAGTGCGAGTCTATAAATGTTGTAGTGAGAGATATGGAGAACCTAGATTTTGCGGAAGTGAGAAAATGCATCCGGGTGCAGTTTGGTCCTGAGATGCGGGGGAAGAAGATGACCGTTGAGGCCGTCATATGTGTGGGAGGGGATGATGGGACAGCTCCCCGTTGGGGTCTGCGGGAGGTGAAAGGAAATAACTCATGGAGGACATACATGAGGTTTGCAACCACGCCAGGCGCCGCTATGTTTCAAAGGCCGATGGTGTATGTGCAGTTTATCTCTCCTAGTGATGAGCCTGGATGCAGTAGCGGCGCTCCAGAGGCGCAGCTAGCCATCACAGGCGGCCCCAGCAGCGGCCGATCGGAGCCGATGGAACTTGAGCTTGTGCCCGACCCAGGCTATTGGTCTGCGGTCGTTGACATAAGTGAACGTATGGAGGGATTACCGGAGGCCCTAGATGATGACGATGACGATCATTCTTCTGGGTCGTGGTCGTCATCGTCAGAGGAGGAAGGTGTTGGTCCATCTCAGAGGGCGGTTGCAGGACCGATGCCCGAAGACTTCTTACAGACTATGACCATCCGCAACGAATATCACTCTGTTGCGGGCCTCGGTGAGGCTAGTCTGGAGGTTGGGCATAGTTTTCCTGACAAGGACTCTGCTGACCAGGCAATAAAAAGATATGCATTGTCCATATCTCGGCAGCATAGAGTTAAACAGTCTGATAAGACTGAGCTGAAAGTCATCTGCCTTTTCAAGGCCGAGGGTTGCCAAGGTAGAGTGATCGCTCGTCAGAGGCGTGGTGTATGTCAGCTATGGGTGATCACAAAAATTGTACCCCATAGCTGCGAGCAGGTTGGAACTCTTCTAGATCATAGCAATGTGACCGCGAAGTACGTGTCACATATAATGTCAGTGGCAGTGGAAGAAGATATTAATATGGGTATTAAGAAGCTGCAAAAAGCTGCAGAAGACCGAATTGGCTACAAGGTCAGCTATGGCAAGGCTCGGCGTGCCAAGGAGGACATTTTTGAGAGGTTGTATGGCACATATGAGGATGCCTATAACTACACCCCTAGATTGCTTAATCAGATATGTGTAACTAACAAGGGGACTCAAGTGTTCTTGAAATATCGGCCGCACCCTCGGGAGGAGAACAAAAGAATCCTTGACCGTGTATTCTGGGCATTCCCCCAGACTATACAGGCATTCCATCATTGTCGCCCGGTGTTATCAGTTGATGGTACATTTCTGACTGGAAAGTACAAGGGTACACTCATGGTGGCAATTGCAGCAGACGCAAATAACCAGCTTCTTCCTATTGCATATAGTTTGGTGGAGGGTGAGAACAAGGACAGCTGGTTGTGGTTTCTAAGCTGTTTGAAGAATGGAGTCGTCAAGCAGCGTCCCGATGTATGCATCATCTCTGATCGCAACGCGGGTCTGCTAAACGCGCTGAACACAATCAAGCAGGTTACGGACCCTGAATGGGGGTGGCCTGATTTGGAGACACGGTGGTGCATGCGACACCTAGCAGCAAATTTCTATACAAAGTTCAAGAACAAGGATTAGTTCAAGCTTTTCAAGAGGATGTGCATGCAGAACACCGATTCGAAGATGAATGCAATTTGGGCGGGAATCAATGGAGAAATCGAGCGTGCTGCCTTGCAATCTCGAGAAGGCCGGAGGGGTCGAACACCACCTGTCAATCTGACACAGTGGATAACAGAGAATTGCCCCGACTTATACAAGTGGGCACTCGCTCATGACTCAGGGGCTCGGTACGGCATAATGACCAGCAATATGTCAGAGGTCTATAATGGCGTCCTCAAAGGGGTGCGAGCCCTCCCTCTTACAGCCCTCATTACTGAAACTTGGAACCGTACTCTATCATACTTTGCAGACAGAGTACAGGTTGCCAATGCACTAGTCGGTATGAACAAGCCATGGTGTGAAAAAATGCAGAGGTATCTGGATGAGAAAGCAGAAAAATCCAGGAGTCATGGGTGTAGTCTGGTCGACGCCCTTAGGAATAAATGGTTGATCAATGTTCTTACGGCATAATGACCAGCAATATGTCAGAGGTCTATAATGGCTTACGGACTTCTTCCATACTCGAGGTTAACAGATGCTGAGGCTAAATTCATGTTAGACTCGTCTCTGCAATCAGCACTAGTAGATCGCTGGAGACCTGAGACACACACTTTTCACTTACGTTGTGGGGAGCTTACGCCCACACTTAAGGATGTGTCACTGATCACAGGTCTACCAATCTGCGGTAAGCCTTTGGTCCCTCCTGCATATTCTAGTGATTGGCCTGACGATCTTCGAGTGCGTCTAGACACGGAAGTGCCTAATTCAGGTGCTCGGGGTGGTAGAAGACCAAGGGGTGTCCCAATGAGTTGGTTAACACAACTTTATTATAAAATACCAGATGATGCAACAGAGGAGACGTTGAGGAGACATCTGTTCGCGTATTTGCTGTTTCTTTTTGGTATGATGTTCCCGTCGACGCACGGGGATGTATGTCTCCCTAGTCTAATTAAGATTGCCGAGGAGATAGTAGATGCTCCATTACCTACAAGCCCCCCATACAGCTTTGGTTCTGCTTTGCTAGCTCATACTTATAGGGGTTTATGTGATGCAACCAGGAAGAAAGGTGCTGGTGGTCATACACTTGTTGTTCCCTATGAGTTTTTACAGCTATGGTCATGGGAGTACATACCTGTTGGTCGTCCAGTTATGAAGAATAAAATCCACCCTTATAATAGTGCCACACAATATAAATATGGGCCTCTTACTATGGCTAGCCGGTGGGTCCATGTCCACAAATCATGGGCCACAAATATTGTACGCGGATGCTACCCTGAATATCACAACCAGTTTGAGCATTTGGAGTGGTACAATGTCATATGGGATCCATGGACGCGTAACAATTGTGAGTCCATCTGGGGTGATCAGCAGCCAACAATTGACTGTGTCAGAGACCATGCGTACTGGATGACTCGCTGCAACCTACTATTTATTTGGATGGTTGAGCCATATAACCTCGAGCGTGTAATGCGCCAATTTGATCTCCATCAGGATGTACCCCCACCAGTACCCAGACAGCTCGAACATGCCATACATAAGTAAGATTTCCACTCAATGGTATCGTATACTTAATATTATGTGAACTCTATTTAATTCAATTTTTTGTCATGTAGGCAAGACAATAAAGGAAAGAATTGTTATGACTGGCAGACACATAATAGGCGTTCGATTGAAACATGGAATGAGAACGCGTTGATTGATTGTGTACATGATGAAAGGTAATATGTTTTTGTATATTTTATTTGAGAGTCTAAATATTACCCTTTTACTATGTCTAATATATTTCTCAATTTGTAGACCATACAATATAAATACAACTGCGATATACAATCAGTGGTACATCCGTAATACACGTACCTTGTTGTCGGGTCCTCCGCCTATAGAGCTTACACAGGATGAGCAAGTGCGTGGACCAGAAATCTTATCATCGGCGTACCATCGTGACAGCACGGTACTGATTGTGTTCTAATTAATCATGTCCTAACTAATCATGTCCTAATTAATCATGTCCTAATTGTGATACATGCAGCTAGATGATTTACGGCAAATCGCTTTTGATACGCAAAGAGCTATGCAACAGCAGAACTTAAATACACAGGAAGGGAAGAACATATTCAGACGTATTTTCGCTACTGCCGCAAGCGGACTTCGGCGTTTAGGCTGCACCCGTCTTGATGATATTATGGCGCATCATCGCGAAATGCCTGAAGCGCCTTCGTCTAGACCGAGTCTTGCGCGACCCAGTGAGCCGCGACTGAGTACCACACCAATGACACATCCCCGACAAGACTCATCACTACTACAACGTTCACATTCACGCCTAGGATCTCAAAGACGTTCTGCTAGACAGGTACTATGGAACAACGTCTTTTTTCACATTTCCCATCCCCGATAAGACTCTTGTCTACAAAAACACTAAATTCCATAGACAGTAACAATTTCTTTTTTCAATGATTTTGCTAGGAGGAGCCAATTACTATGCCAACTGTTACCCCATCTGGAGGAATGGACTCGTACACATGCGACGTGGGAGCACGGCGTGTGCACGAAAATATTGGGACTGCGTGGGATTCAGTGGATTGTGATGTTGGGCAAAATATGCCGCAATCACACGCGACGTGGGATCAAGGCGAGAGTTCACAACGGTTCAATACCACACAAGTATGTGCATATATCTTAACTAATTACACCTTCTCAACCTCATTAACGTGACATGGGTTCTAATAATGTCTATAACCCTTAGGAAACTATTGATCCGACGTGGGACGACACGGGAGCTGGTATTGGATACACCATGGCTCCACCACAGGGATTTCAGCATATGCTGCGACAGGATACCATCAACTTTTTTTCATCTATCCCAGACTTCTTTTCGTACGATCCAGCGAGCACATCTGGGAGCTTAATCCCTCCACCCTCAGGATCTCAGCACATGTTTCATACTCCTCCGCCACCACCTGACACACAACCAGAAGAGGACGAGCGGCAGTACGGCCGAGGCCACCGTGAACCTCATCCCCCCCGTGAACGTCTATTGCCTTCAGGACGTCGGCACAGGCAGCCCAGACCTCGCCGACAAGGCTAACACAATTTGTGTACGCCTATATATATCTATGTTACTATTTCCAGCTATATAATAGACATATTTCTATGTTCGTTTGTATGGGACAAATAAATTTGCTTTCAATCACTTATTGCGATAATAAGGCCTGCCATTTATTTGCTTGCAACACAAATACAACATAAACTACAAGTAAGATACACATGTCACGAGGCTTCAAATTAAGATACATTACAATGTTTCACTAATCGAATCAACGCTTGCCCGATGATGATGCTGCGTTAGATTTGGCCTTCGATGATGCAGCACTCTTACCCTTAGATTTCACAGACGCAGGCATGAAGTCATCGTCATTATACTCATCATATGCTGCCTCTGCTAGAGTATCACCATATGTATTCGGGCGGTATAACCCACCCCGTACTGGACCAAATATCTTATTCAGCCAGGCAAAGTGCTTGATTCTTGTATTGACAAACTCTGCGTCATCAGGATAGTGCTGCATATGACAAATAGAAAACCAGATAATGTCAGTAGTACTACAAATAAATCTTAAGGAATATAAAGTGCGCAAAATTATAAATATTACCTGCATGTGCAATGCGTATGTTTTTGGCAGCATCGTGATTTCAGTTGAATCAGTATTGATCCAACGTTGAAAACCAAGACCAGCCTCAATATTTTTGAGCTCAACCACTCTATTCCACCTTGCTTGCTGCCTTAATAGTTCTTGGCGTACCTCTTCTATGCTCCTCTGTGGGAGCTGCATCCTCGGTAACCATATACCTATCTTAGCTACGTGGCTATCCTCAATGATTACCTCCTAGAAAGACATACCTCTAATCTCACAATATGTTCCGGTACGACACAGGATACAATGGGTCATCTCTGGGTGGAATTCACGGTTAGCGGGATCAAAGAAAGGAAGAACATCCGACATGGTTCGAGGCTATACTGATGCAACAAATCAGTGCAGGGGCGGGAGATACTGATCGAATGCACGACGAATGCCTTCTTTATATAGACCCCGATTAGTGCTGCCGGTAAGCGAAAACATTAGCAAAAGTATGTACCGTCGGTGGTCTATTTTCTGTTTCAAACAGTGTACCAAACAGTGTATTAAAGCTGTCTATCTATCATCGCATGCAACGAAAACAACGAATCTGCATCGCCTTGGAGTCAGCGCCGTTTGTCGGGGCACCTGCAAACCGCACTGCCAGGGTGCCGGCATCACCAATGGCGGCAGGTGCCACATCAGCTTGCCGGCCATGCGGGAGGCGGCAGGGCCCACGCACACCCCACGCGTACAGCAGCCAGGCCACATGCCGGCGACGGTGGTGGCGGCACCCCCATGCCGGCATTGGCCCAGGCGGCAAGTGGCACGTGTCGCCTGGTCAGGGGTGCCGCCACTCAGTAGGGGTCTTTTTTGGCAAAAAATTTCAGAGGTGGTCTCTTTTGGCAATTCATTGGTGCAGGTGGTCTCTTCTGTCAAAAATTCGAATCAATGATCTGTAGAAATAACATGAAAGAGAGGCGTTTACTACTAGCAGACTAATGCAGCCCCAAGGTATTCATATTGTTACTCAAATCGAATCAAATATTAATTAGAAAGTCAAGGCAATAATCAACGCCCAAAATCAATCAAAATGAACTGAAGCAGCACATCGTACAACCAAGTTTATATCGAATCAGGGGAAGCAAGGTGGCAGAGTACAAAAGGAGTGAGTTAGGTGAGTTAGCACCTATTACCGGGCCATAGATTCAGTTGGGATCACTTATATTTATTTATATCTCTACTACTTAAAAAGAACGAAGGTGTTCCGTATTCCACCTCCGAGCGATTCCGTTCGTCGTTTCGTCACACGTCCCCGACTAAGGGCCAAAAAAAAAATTGCGCCGACATGTGGGCCCGTCTGGAAGAAGGCTCCCTCCCCCAAATCATCCAATCGCCCTAGATCTCTCGTCCCCGACTAATCGTTGCTCCTCCCGCACAGGCTCTCCCAATCGCCCTAGATCTCTCGCCCACCGACACCAGCCGCCTCCATCCTCTCTCTCTTTCTCCCCCGTCACCTCTCTACCCACGAGCAGCTCAGAGCTCTATGTCGCCGATAGTCCATCCGCTGCCCCTGCCCCGCCTACCCATCGCTTCCCGACCAATCCCGCCGCCGACCAGCCGTCCCGAACCTCAGTGGCCAGCAGCGGAGCCGCGACACGAACAACACCAGCAGCGGCATCGCAGAGTGCCGAGTACCACGGGATGGCGCCGAGCACGGGAGCTCTCCCTGAGACGGGACCTCCTCCCTGTGGTTTGATCAGCCTCCAGTGACGGGATCTACCTCCCATAAGTCAGGTACTAGGCGGGTTCCCCAACACCGCTGCATCTTGCATGTATTGCTCCGTGAGCTCGCCAAGCTCGTGGAGGAGGCAGTAGGACCCCAACACCGCGGGATCTAATGCATCAAATTGTAATGTTGATGGCCCTGCCCAGTATATTATTCTTGCAGTCGTGGGAGATCAATGGTTGCATAAAATGCGGTTAACAAGTCCGTACTTCACCATATGGTCAGAGGCGCCACAAGGTTGCAATCTTTTCGGTGCTCCTAAAGTGAATTGTCAGTACACAATGATAATGCTTAGAATTTTTTGAAATCTATACGAGTGATACATAGATGGGTACATACATACGAATAGATGGGCACATACATAGAAGGTGACCAGAGAGTTTGGCACTGGTTTCTTGAAAAAGTTAACTTATGTTCGATCATGTTAATTTCCCAACAAAAGATTAGATCCTTGTGTGATTATGATAATGCTCTGCAATGGGTTTATTAAGTTTGCAGTTTGTTAATAAACTACAGTTACATGACATAGTTTTGTTTTTGGAAGTATGCTGGATGACACGGTTTAGTCATAAGTCTGGAGTAATTATTTGGTATTTCCTCTTAGGGTCTGTTTGGATGTAGGAATTTTTGCTCGGAAATGAATTGGACTGAAAATTCCAAAATCTAAGATGGAAAGGAAATGACTTCCATTTCCAATTTCATTGTTTGGATGTGCATGGAAATTCTTGTTGGAATCAAAGAATAACACCTAATTCCAAATCCTGTTTGGATGTACAAAACATGGAATTGAATTTCGATCTAGGGTTAGGGTTTTTCTCACTTTATATTTCCAAATTTTTATTTTTTATTTAAATTTTATTAAACTTTGATATTTGTACTGTTTTTGAATTTCTTGAATTTTTTGGAAGTTTTTTATTTTATAATTTTTGTTTTTATTTTATAATTTTCAAAATTTTATTTTATAAATTTTTTTGGGTTTTTTATTTTGTATTTTTATTAGAACTTTTTTATGTTTCCTATTATTTAAGTTTTTCTATTTTTATAGTTTTTAAATTTTATGATCTTTGTTTTTTTTTCACATTTTTTATTTTATTAAAGTTATTAAAGTTTTTACAATTCCGGCCAATTCGGAGCGAGGCAGCTCGGAAATATGCAAGGCCAAAATAACACATGGTGGATTTGGCTCGGAATTTCTGCCGATTTCCACACTCGAATTCCATGGCCATCCAAACAGCGGAATTCGGGCCTCTAAATTCCAAATGGGCAATTCCAAGCCCCAATTCATACATCCAAACAGGCACTTACTTGACATTGACATGTGAAATGTTGAGAAAACAAATAGAAGGTACTGGATTTTTTAGGTGCAGAGTAAGTCATTTTGCTGTTATTCTCAGTCAACACATAATTAAAGCCATGGTTAAGCAAGGTCATGAAAAGAGGGGAAAATGAATCCACTGTCAGTTTAGCGTTTGTTTATAGAGAACCAGTCCACTGTCAGTTCTAACTTATTGATGATATGACCATCGTTGCTGAACTGACCTTGTAGACATTGACACCATGGACGAACTTCGGCCGGCAGAATTTTCAACCCATGAATAGTTTAGTTACTTGGCCACCGCGTGTATAGCCAGATCGAAAGTTTGTAGGACAAGCCCCTCCCAGTGAAAACGAGGTTCCTTTTACTTCTGTCCAAGTGCAAAGAATGAACGTGTGCAGTACTGAAATGTGGCCAGAAAGCTAGCGATTAGAGTGGCTTTCTAGGAAGACACGTCTCTCCTTGTCATGTCAAAGTCTTGTTGGTTCTCTAACGAGCTTGTCGCCCTCTTGCAGAAAAGAGAGAAGATGGGAGATGAGGTCATCGAGTGGATCTACGACAGAGGAACTGATCTGCACTAATCACCTCGCCATCCCCATCTCTCCGGTGGGAGAAATCCGCTGGATTTGGTAGAGGCACTAGCAGGGGATGAGATCAATAGCATGGTCTATATGGAGGGCTAGCAAACTTCGCGGTGGCCTGTAGCGTGTAGGGCTGCTTCCACATCATCCTGTCTTCATCAACAGTGTGCACAATGAGTAGTTGTTTCTTTGCTCCTCGTGGGATGCCATCGTCGCCTAGATTAGCAAGAAACTAGGGCCTGGGGGTGCAGAGCATCACCACCATCGATGAGGCTGAGAGAATCATCACTGTGGACGGCACGACCATTCTCGCTTTCCACGACTACTTCTCGGTATGTATGCTACGACCTTGCCAATTAACTGCATAACCAAACTCAACGCAATACGACGTTGCTTCCATGTCTTTTGTATGAATTTCCAGTACAATTCTGGACTATTGAGGTTACAATTCTACTGTTGATGGTTTTCTATATTTGTTTTTGACATGCACAGCTAGAATATTAACAAAACACTACAGTAGCAATCTATCACAACAATGAGCTAATTTTCAGAAGAGTAAGGATAGATGAATATTCGTCTTCCCCTTGCTATTTTGCTTCTAACCTCGAAACGTGCTTTTAGCACGGTGGTATTGAGTTGTATGGTACTCTTTTTTTTTAATACCGCCATCCGACACTTGCAGGAACAAACTTTGTATTGCAGCATATAGTATGGGCACTGCCACACTAATCTGCTTTCCCTAGGCATCAAGTGGCGTTCCGGTCAGAATGGTCTTTATGATAATCGCTCTAATGTTGGTTATGCGGAGTGTTGCACGGTCCAAAGATGATTGATGGAACGTGGAAATGGATGCCAAGCAGGTGAGCGTTAGACCTGCTATGTGTGTCAGACTATGTAAAACTATTCTATTTTGTTGTGAGAAATTATTAGTCAAGTATGGTTTGTTCTGATAATCAATAGCAGCATAAGCCATCAGGAAACACACCTATTTGTTTTTACTTGTGTATACACTTTTGTTTGTCGATTTATTTCATGCGTTGCTATGGTAGAAAGGATTGCGGGTTGGTCTTGGAGGATATCATTAAGTTTATACTTTGTTATAGTCTGAGAAGATGCAGGACATTATGGTACGGGGGCAACACTAGAGGCGTGCTTGCGCCACTTTCTGAAGCTCTACATTTCCAATATGTCTACCTCTTCATTTCAGTATGCGTTCTTACATTCTGAATTTTTGTCGATCTGTAGCTACATACTGCTGACACAGTAAGATGCTAAATGGATACTATTACTAGAATTCAGGCTATTGCTCATGGTCTTGACATCTAGCATAACTGAAGGTATACTTTTCTCTTTCCCACCATATATACAGTGAATGTTATTTCCACATCGATATCTTCTTTTCTGTTTATTGGCCACAGCATATGGGTGCTGACAAGCACAATCACGTCTGTTATTTTGAATTTTAATTTCATGATGGTGCTGGTAGTTTACGTGCAGAAAAGAGCTCATTATTTATATCTTCACCTTGGGTCGCCTTTTGACCGGATGGATCTATGCATGAGGTGAGGAATTTGTTGCTGCCACGAGATGTACATATCAGTATTTTGGAGATTGATGCTTCATAATTAGATGTGTTTTGGTTCGAATTTCCTGTATCTCTGCGGTTTTGCTCTGAATTTTTTATCTGTTGAGAAGAGATGCGGTTGTAATTAATGTCACAATGTCTTCTTACGTTTTTTTTCTCCCAAACCTGCCAAGATGTCTTAATCAAGGTGGAGCACGGGGCTGAGTGTACCAATTTACTCAACTAGCTTCTGCTCAGGTTGCCTTGTTTGAATTGCACTGCTACCATTTTTCACTGCTGCCAGGATGTTTACTCAGTTTACCTCCAAAAAATCGCTTTGGAGCTCAGGCTCCATGCAGCCCTTTATTTTCATTTTTTTAATTAACATTTTAAAGTTTCAAAAAAATCTAAAGAAAATATGTGGGTGTAGTCAATTATATAAACTACAAGCGTGTAATTTTTTAATGTGAAATACCTTGTATTATAGTCTTAGTAAAAAAGATAAATTGAACAAAATTTAGAACATGTTCCTAGATCTGAAATCTTGTTCCTAGATCTAGAATTTTGTTATTTTTTCCGAGGACAGAATACACGATATTTTGTAATATAAATTTACACATAGGTAGAATAAATTATAGACTACACTCTGATATATTTTTTTCAAAGTTTAAAGTTTGAATTTTTCGAAGTTTGAGAAGACGAGCTCCAGGGAGCTCGTCCGCTGAATCGACGCTCTCAGTTTACCTCCAGTATGTTTCTTTTCTTATTGCACTGCTGCCAGTTTTCACAAGGTTTGTTGGTAGAACTGCTTGTGTCTGGCCTTATGAAGGCATAAATACGATCTGATACTACAGTGATGCGTGTATCAAAGAGAAACATCGTAGGTGGTGGAGGTAAGTCAATTTTTTGACCTCTGTTTTACTGACAGTCACAAATAATCTCTGCATTGTTTACTCTATTTGTTCAGAGTTCAGGCTGCATGCTTTGCTCATGAATTTATTTGATGTGCTGATAAGGCCAAAGCTGGGTGAAGCTAATCAGACACGCACTTTACAAGGTTAGTTCACCTCTATCTATTCCTCGCCAGTTTACTTGTTGATCTGACAGTTTATATTTTCAGTAGCACAAACTAAGAAGAAGCCTCGTGGTTGTCCCATCACCTTTGTATTTGAGATTTGAAAAATGCCACGAAGGGCTTTTGAATGGTCGGATTGGTAGCACGGTTAAGCATTCTCAGTATTTACTTGACTGATCGGGACTTGCACTATTAAATTCTGTTAAATTCTAAAAATGGGGTCAAATGTTAGTTGTGAGGTTGGATCCTATATTGTTTTTAGAATGAGATTAGAAAGTCTTTGGGGATGCCCTCACATAATTCTTTTGGTTTTTTTAGAGGATAATTCTTTTGGTTGAAAGACTTCTTTTCTGAAGCTGCTGAGAATGGATGTAGATTAAATGAAGCATCTATAGTCGACCATATTTAACATTATGTGTTGATGTTCTTGAAGTCATGCAGCTGCTATTTTGTTCTTCAAAACGAAGTAATGCAAACGAAGGTTGTTGTCAACTGATATTCCCCAAGCAGATGACCTGGAGAGACAAGCTAGCACTACAATTTAAATATACAATACTACGATATGGTTTTCTCTTGACTGTAACGGCTTTACATTTCTTGGGATGTTGCAATCTATTATGTTTCATTTTGGTTCAAGTTTGGAATATAGCATGTAACTTTCCTATCTATTGTTGGAGAGATCACTTCAAAAGTTAGTGTATGATGCCCTTAAATCACAGCACGTACAATACATACATTGTTTCATATTATGGATTGGGGCATTCCATCTAAGAAGCTGATATTTTTTTCCTTATATGCTCCATTAATCTCTTGCGGGGTTCTCCATTAATTCTAAACCCTCGTTTCCATGATGCAAGTAGTATACTGAAAAAAAAAGAACGCATTCACACATGCTCGACTTAATGAATAATGAACTTTGTGACTTTAACAATGTAACATAAGTTAATGAAACTGATCCCGCTTACGCTTGACTCAAAGACTTTGTGCCGCAGTTTCTAGGACATGAAACTTATGAATATGTGAGTATAATATACTTTGATGCTTCTGGTTTTACCATCTTAGTGTTATTCTAGCAGATAACACTTACACAACTAGCTAGCCTATGCAATTTTGGCGACATGCTTAATTGAAGCACCACCATGAATCATCAAATATGAAGGAAACAACGTTTAAGATTCGCCGTAGTTAGAGGTAGGGAGGAAGGGGTGGGAGAAACGTACTGATTTGTGAAAAAGGTGGTTAAGGAAACACGATGATTGTCGAGGAGGAAAAAGCGGACAGTATAATCATTATTTAGCTAATGTGTTTGTATAGTATTTTTTAACCCGTGGTAACGCACGGGCATTCAACTAGTAGGATATAAATGGCTGGTGTGCATGTTGCGAACAGTTCATCCATGATTTTTGCCAATGCACCAATGTTAGGTTATTTGTAGACTTGGTTTTACTGGGCTTTGGCTTAGACAGTTAGACATCTATATTTGTACTTGTAGTTTTGTCACTTCTTGGGATTTCTAGGACATTTGGCAAAGAAAATGTATTAAACATTGCTTGCATGTGTAGTCTCAGTTTTCCACTTAGAAAACGGGTTTCATTATTTCTACTCATATATTGTGCTGTGCTATTATTTTATGCAGGTCCTTGAGTTGAGTGTAGGAAAAGGTATACAAGTTGGATGCATCTTCCTTCTTTTCTTCCATTTTGATGTTTCAACCTACCAGGATGCTAATGGTGCGCTCGCTCTCTTATCCCGATACAGGTAAGAGGCCGTGACCACACAGGCATTTGATATATTGTCTAGTCTGATCTCATGGTTGAAATCGATTCCCTTGCGCAGAGGCCGCTGAGATCGCCGAGGTACTCTCCGAGTACGGGCTTGGCCGTCGTCACCTTCCTCCGCAACAATCCCAGGGCCTGGCTCGAGTTCACGTTGAAGTAATTAACAAAGCCCACCCAGCCCATTCATTTCTTTTGTAGTAACATTCTGGCTGACAGAAATTTGAGCTGGGGCTTGAGGAGCTGGACCCGCGGTGCGCGCTAAAGAGCGAGGCGACGGTCGTGCTGGCTGGTGGCGCTCTCCTCCTACATGTTCGTGCAGTCGGTAGACCGTGCCATGCCCTTCGTCGGCTACGTCAAGGGCCGCTTTACGGGGAGCCCTTTCCTCAGCGCCATCCAGACCGCCGTCCTGGGCAGGCTCGCCTCCTCACTGTGCCAAGAAAAATAAGTAAGTGCAGTACCAACCTCTGTATGTATGAAATGTTGCCATAGTCGATTGGTAGCTGCACGTGCAGAGACACTAGTGTTCGATCTGGTAAGTGCACTCGCAGCTCAAGTGTAGTGATGGGCACCGATAGTTTTGCCTTTTCGGTTTTGAGGTGGATGATTTACACTATGTTATTTGTTATTTTATTTCTTTTGTGTATCCCCGTAAAGAATGTAACCACTATTTGCAAGGCAAGTTGCATTATTTAGGTGCGGCTGTAACCTGATGGGCTTTGAATCAGCTGGGGGATGAGTGTTCATAATCCTCTAAGCGCAGGCCCAACTAACTTTTCTGAAGCGAGTATTGTTTTCCTGAATTCATTCCCAAATATTTCTGAATAATTCCAAATATAACCTTTTTTAGATAAATTCCAAATATAACCTACCACCGCATCTTGGCAGTGGCGGTGACATGGTTAACAAACAATATGCGATGCACACTGGCCTCTACAACAATGATTTTCTTTTAAAATTGTTTTGCTTGAGAAGACATAGACGGAGGTCCGTCCATAGAGATAGGACATCTTTGCAAAAAGCTCAACATTAATAGGTTGTTTAATTTTTATCCAAAAAAAACTAGGGTGTTTAATTGCAAACATTTCAGCATAGTAAGCATGACCTTGAGTATTCATTTAGCCAATTTCTGTGCAGCAGCTAATCATGTTCCTTTTGCAAACATGTTATTTGGCATTAGCTTAGACTGAGACTTGCTTTTATTGCAACATTTTTTATGTTACGCATTAAGCCTGGTTCACAGCTGTAGGGGGGTAGTATAACTGGATATTGTTGTTTCATTTGCATGTGATGGAACAAGGCGGAAAACCTTTTTTATAAAAAAACTATTCAATTTCGGTAACTGATTTGGGCGTCATTGCTAGTTCTGTGACCCCTGGTTACAAGTACCCCCGCTTTTTGAGCTGGCGTGGTTCTTCTCCATTCCATAGCAAGAGATAAGAAAACTGTATATTGTAAATACTGATTATGAAATTTCGAAGCACGCATACCAAGATAAAGTAAATATTGAAGGCACGCATACCAAAATGGAAAATGGTGTGGTTCTTCTCCATTCCATAGCAATATTGAAGGCACGCATACCATACCATAGCAATTTCGAAGCAAGAGATAAAGTAAACTACATATCTGCCTGGTACAGTTAATTTGGATAATTTAATTGGTTGTAGAATTAGTCTGTCATGTACATTCCTCAAAATGGAAAATGAAGTACATTAGATCACCGTCCAAACAACACAAAGAGCCTTCCAAATATTGAAGGTATGCTAGACCTTCCAAGCATTGGTCTGACTGTGGTTCTACTTTATCTCTTTTTCTACTCGACCCAGTGATTGGATCCATGGTATATATATATGTAGTTAGTAAAGATAAAAAAGGTCACAATATTTTAGTCTGGTTAGGGATTTAGTTTCAACCTCCCACGTTCACCAAGGGGCATCTACAAAAAAGGTTCTACTAAGGGGCGCTATCAACGGGCCGGGTGGTTTCTTTCATGGCAAAAAGGGAGATTTGATGTTGCTATACTGGATATCTACTTCACGGTCGTAAATGACCGCGACTTCAAGCCTTAATTAAAAATGAGACCATTGCTACACGTACAAATAAATTTCCTGTACACAATAATGGTTTTTTTGCAGGGTACAATAATGTTTCTTTGACGTGTATGTCCAACCAGCTGACAGTACATTTGGAAGTTATCTTTACTGTGGATAAAACATGTTGTGTAACATCCATGACAGAATTAAGGGGGAATCTACTTGAAGTTGAGAAAAAGGACTAGTCCAATTCATATGATGCTTTTCAAGTCCTCGGAATTATAAAGTGGGATGTTACATTATTTGCACTAAACCACAAGTTTAAACTTTCCTCAGCTAATAGAATTTCTGGATATTGCGCTCACGATCAACACTTTCTAATGAATACAACACCCCTAGCTCAATCAGGAGCACTCTCCAAGTGAACAAATATCCTTTTCTTGTTTCCCCTGCAAGAGATTTGTAAAAAAACGAAGTGGCAGCTAGGAGAAGTAGCGTAGTAGGATACAAAGAAGAAAAATTTAATGCAAAAAGAATGTGAGTGTGAAGCATATCCAGGCCCAATGCATGTGTGTATTGGATGGTGAATCATCCCTGACTTTTTCTCGTGACATGCATGCATCCATCAGACAAAAACATGTGTCCATCAGATTGAGCATCCGATGGATAGAGAGCATTCCTGACTACAAGTTGACGACTTGGCCGATATTGGTGATCAGTGGATATATTTCGATTCATGGTGGACACCACTAGTTGGTATATTCCTGTTAGATTCGGTGTGCTTGGTTGCGCCAATGGTTTATGCGACGATATGCTATATACTTTGCTTCAACTTACTTCGGCGAAAAGCAGGCTGCTCACATCTTTACATATATCTATGAACGAAAGGTAAGATTCAAGACGCCATCATTCTTTTTGAGAGATAAAATAAATATCTCATTAGTTGGACATTTGGAAAACTTCCTCGTTAAATAGCTTATTTTGATACACGGTAGAGGCTGGGAAGTGAAATTCCCTCCCAATTCTAAAAGGCCATGTTTTAGTATAATTGAAAAAAAAATGATTCGCTCGCTCCTGCTCCTGGACGACGCTCCACACGCGGCACTGTGAGCCCAAACCTAGCGCCGCCGCCAACCGTCACCTCATGTGCGCCTCCCCTGCCGCCGATGTCGTTGGCCTCTGTCGCGGTGGCGGCGATATGAAGAAGGAGGAGATCGGCCCATGTGGGGTGGCACCGATAGGGAAATGGAAAGAAGGGCGTCAGCCATGGTATTTTTTCTTCCATCTCGCCAATATTCCTGCTGCTAGTCGTCCTTGAATTGGCTGCCGGCGATTTCCGGACTCCTTCGCCAACGGTCTTCACGGATTGGGGCATGACGCTCGTGAACCATTGGATCGGATGTGGATCCAATCATGCACGTTGCAAACATCAGCCAGTGTGTCTTCATGGGGATGTGTCGCGAAGCTCCGCTTTCTATCGAAACCATGGGACACTTCGACAATGGCATTTACACTGCCATCTCCATGGTGTTGGCAGATGTGGAAAAATATCAAGGCGGCTACGGTTGGTAGAACAGAATGTCTTAATGTCTCAAGTAGAGTTCAAGACTTTTAAATAATGGTGGAGGCTAAATCCTAGATGTAATGAAGACAATGCTTCACATGCTGCTCCGATGCGGGCATGGTTTGTTGCGGGACGATGTTTCCGTCCAAAATGCACGTGTGACACCTATGAGATTGGTGATTTATTGTCACGGCCTCAGCAAATGTGCACACAACACTGGGAACTTCATTTGTGGCAATGTCGATCACTTCTTTGTTAGAGGCATTGTCTAGAGAGATTTGACTGGTGAAAACCTAACACATGTTGATCGGGCAAGCAACGGCAGTGCTTACGCATCGTTCTCTTCTAGGAGGGTTCGCTTTTTGGAGAACCTCTTTTGGTGACGTCATTGGTGGTGGTTTGGGTCGCTTTTTGGAGAACCTCTTCTAGGAAGATTTCTTTGATATTAACATGTTTCCTTTGCCGGAAAAAAAAAGTGAGATGCCACTGGAGCACTGGGACGCCCTTTGCTGATGATGATTCGGTCCGGCGTCTTCGAGTGTAGTGTTAAGTTTGGTCTCCTTTCACCAGGTGGTTTGTCAGAATGATGATAAGGAAAACCACGTACATGTGTTCATGCAAAGAGAAGCATGCCGCTAGGCCTGCAGTCTTCGGAGAACTTGATGCCAACGAGCCATTTTAGTAAGAACTTGAATGCTATGTCTCAGTCTCCGAAAGTAAAAAAGATACACGGAATTGAAGTGAAATTCAGCATGTTAAGCCCTGCTATGAACCGATTTTTGTCTCTCCTAACTTGCAGGAAAAATGATCTTTGGATAGGAAACGGCTCTGCACCGAATGGATGCTAATTTGGTCAATCTTGAGCCGTGGCAAGCTGTGGCTGGAGATGCACAGTTTGTCCGTTTCCTTTCTAGAAGTGTTCTTTCGACTGAACCTACCCGTACTGTCTGCCTCATTCAGGCAGGTGACCAATCATGCGTGCCATGGATGCATAATATGGTTTCTCGAAGCAGAGGCGCCGTAAAGGTAGCAGAAGCCTACGAAGCCTACAACGAAGCGGACACCCAATCCACCCGAGGTACGCGCGCATGTGGCTAATCCTGGATCTCATCTCCTTCAGACCACCCGGTTCACTGAATCTAATCATCTGTTTATATGTGGTGGAGTCGCCGGCCGGCGCCGGGCAGGTTCAGTGGATCAAACTAACCCTTCTTGTCAAAGAAAACAACAGTAGTAGATGAGGCGACCACACTGGGCTAGTTGGAATTACTTTCTCCACAAATCAAACCTAACATCCGATGTGGCCGGCCAGATCGTCAGCTCCTGTTGTGACAGTGGATAACAATTATTTGTCAGAAAGAGATGTCTGCGGGCATAGAGGAATGGTTGAGGATGTGGCTACTGAATGCATGATGTGCAGATCTTGCCAATCATCGGATGGCTTATATAACTGTTCTGGATTCTGATGAACAATTTTGTTGGTTAACCGTGCGCCATAGCCTCCAGATGTTTATTCTTTTAGACTCGATCGCGCACTAGGAAGTTGCTCTTTCGCACTAAAGCGAGAATATTTCCATGAAGAAGTTTTTGCCAATTAATCTTGCACGCGAAACAAGGTGCTGAATGATCTCGATCAAGTAGTTGCTAAAAAACGGTGAACTTTTAATCAAAATCTGAAAACAAGGTGGTGTGATCTCTCAAGTTTTTTCCATTCGCATACAATCAAGATAAGCATATATTAACGTCTAAATCACGCTACAAACCTCGCTTCTCCACACCCGTTCAAGAAGAGGGCCTACCATGAGTGTACATTGCACAATTAACTCTGATTGATGAAGGACCCTACATCGGTTATATACATGGGGCATTGTGTTGATTGGGGACGAGAGGATAAGGGCACGAGCTAGTAGCTTAATTACCTTCCTGATGACCATAGCGATAGACATATATACTAGCTAGATGATAGCCCGCATTACCGTGAACATTCTAAATAGTACTTAGAAAATAAATTCATGTAGAAACAAATATCTTATACAAAGAGCAAAACACGCCACAGTTCACTGTGTGAGTAGGAAGATAATTATTAACGCTTCCGAGTTGGTGTTTCCTCGCTGAGTAACGCGCTGCGTCGCTGATCCCGGCCTTTTGTGGTCCTGTAAATTGCGTTCTTAAGTCTGGATGGTGTGGAGTTAGACTGCGGCTTCGGCCTGGTAGGGTGGTAGACTCTGTTTTCGCTTTTGAACTTGTTTACTTTTGGTTGTAGACCTTGTTGGTTTCTTTCGATATGAATGGAACCGGGCAGGGGCCCTTTTCGTCTAAAAAAATATAAATAATCCATTTGATGTTTTGGGTGCTTGATTTTCTTATAGATGGACAAACCTAATATATTTTTGAATTTTGATTAGAAGAATGCAAAACGAAGGAGTAGAGTAGATCTACAACCTAGTCACTCGAGTTCAAGTCATCGCTGATGTGTTCTTATTATTAAAGGCAAACAATGTTGAGACCACCTACACGCTGCTTTAAAAAATGCTTCTATATTTTGGATCATAGTTAGTACCTAAGATCAAGATTTTAGTATACAATTTATTGAGATGTGAGTCTACAATTTTATTTTTCCATGTATATAACTTGTGCTATGTTAGATCATCTCTAGTGGCTGATTCAAAATTCGTCATGCATGTTTCCATATAGCCATCGTCACTACAGCAGCGAAGCTCTACGCCGACGGCCTAAAGCCGTCGGCATAGGTCGAAATGCCGTCGGCGTAGGGGTATGCCGACGGTTACCGTCGGCGTAACACTGTCGGAATAGGTCTCGTCGGCTCCTCTCGGATGGTCGTCGGCTTAGCCATGGCCGTCGGCGTAGAACGGTACGGCGACGGCTTCGTGTGACCGTCGGCGCGCCCCGGCCGTCGGCACAGTGGGTCTCACGGCACCCAAGGAAACGGCCGTCAAGGCTATGCCGACGGCAATGCCGTCGGCTCACCTTCAGAGCTACGCCGAGGGCCTGACCATCGGCATAGAGTGTCCACGTGTCCTTGGCTAGGATCTCCTGGGAAGAGCTATGCCGACGGCATTGCCGTCGGCATACCTATTTAAGAGGACAAAAAAAATGAAATAACAAAACAACGTTCATATAAACAACAAAACATCGTACATCTAAGAGGAACAACAGATAAACACATAGAGAACTGGCTCTAATTAGATCCAGTGAAAGGACTAAACAGCTAGCATATTTACCTTAATAGAAAGTCATCAGCCAAGTCACTGCAACAGCCCAATTAGCATAAATAGACGACACAATAACCACAGCAAAACCTATTTCAAACCCTCTCAATGACAATATTGCAACAGGTCAAGTGCCACACAGCAAATATATATTCTGCCAACAATGGTACCACTCAATCCTTTAACACCTGTAGACAGAACACATGGAAAGGAATAAACAACTGCTCAGGAAATATAATATCATCATCATGGATAATTGACCAGAGGAAACTATGCACAATGCCTAAGAAAATACCTTTGATAATCTTAGGCAATGGTCAACCAAAGAAGGCAATTACCGTTCCTTATCACCCGTAGCAAGAACCTCGTCGACTTTGAATTCAGATATGCAATCATCTCAAAGAACTAGTTTGATCTCATGGCCTCTACATATTTCGATAGAACTTAATAATTAGCTGCAGAAAGCATATAGGTACAAACAGGAAAGTTGTAAAACCATAAACTTTTGTCATGTCTATAATTCTAAAATGCATTAGATGCAGTCACATACAAACAAGTAGCACATCCAAAAACAGGGAATGCATATTATGATATTATCTTCGACTTCTTCCCAAGAGTAATAACGCGAAAACTTAGCTATACAGAAGTAATCAAATCCTAAATATAACCACATTATGAGAGTTTGCTACAGAAAACACAAGTACTAAAATAACCACCAGTTAAAATAATCGCATAAAGTTATCTCGGATGATGAGAACTGAATCGAATGAAATCTCATTAGGCCATCATATTTCTAAAATGATCAGAAATACGGGAATTATATCATGCATACACTGAGTTAAACCTATAATACAAACGAGATGCAAATTATATCATGACCATTGTCTGTAATGAACAAACAAAGCAGTTAATATTGTGTCAGTGCACATTGATCATGCATCAGAACCCTTGATGGAACCTTAATGTTGAGCATTATTCATAAGAATCCATCAAAATATTCATTCGTAATGAAGCTGAAACTTTAAAAAAAAAATGTAGTGACAATAAATGGAAGGGCAAGCGAGCATGCATATTTAGCAAAGCAATGCGATACTCGTGTGATACATGGTCCATCTGAAGGCTAGACTTCTAAGAGGAATGCAAGGCATGTTCTCCAAAAAAAAGGAGAGCACTTTCTGCAACTTACGTAAAAATAAAGGGATCAGTGGTAGTCATAAACATCCTGTCATTGTCCCAAGCATTCTGCATTTTCTCTGAAAATAAGAAGAGTACTGTCAGTCATAAACATCAGTCGTCACTAGACGGGCCGGTGCGCTTTGCCGCACCCGCCTGCTGCCAGTACTTTAATATGTTTTTTTTTTGCATCCTGATAATCTATCTTTATTCTGGTTGATGGGACCGATGTGAACTTGGGAGTTACACTGTACAATAACGCGGGCCGGTGTGTACACACGGGGCCTTTCGATAATGATGTCGAGGTCGTTGTCATCAAGCATATCGTCCTTGTGCATGGCCTGCAAGGACCTGTTGGAGGTTCTGCCCCTGAGCTCGTCCTTCCAATCAACGCACTGGAGGCGCCTGAAGATGTTTTGTGCTGCTTATCTACGGGAGCATGTTTCATCAGACATTTGGCTATTTTGTTTCCTGTAAGTTTATGCTCTAAGGTAATTATTTCTTTCTTAGATAAGATGGGATGATCGTTGCGCCTTTTTTTTTTTTGAAACGGAGGCAAAAGAATTGCCCCATTCATTAATTAAGAAGAAGAGAGTTGCCCAGTTTATTTACGAAAACCGGGCAAAAACCGGAACAACCACGAACAGACCACAACACCAAGAGACAACCCAATAAAAGAGACCACACAATCACAAATACTCCCAACAAAAGGAACACCTACAACGCACCGACAATGAAACTCACTCAAAGAAGTGATCCAACAAGCAGCCAAGGATACCGAGGATGCTTATCCTGCATCGTCACTCTTCTTGCCCAAAGCATCATCAACAGGAACCACATGTCGAACTCGCTCTGCATCACCACTGTCCTGGAAGCCTAGCATCTGGCTTGGTGATGAAGCTCCATGTAAATCACGCAGCTCGGGCATGAACTGCACCACCGGAGCCATGGCCGTCGAACTGGCCTCAACACGAGGAGATAAACTGCCATAAAGGTCCTCCCCACTATCCTCCGCAAAACCAACATCGGGAAGGATATGTAGCGCAGTCAGCGACAAGGAGAGCCTCCCAAGAGCGGCCTCAGCCCGCTCGAGGAAGCTTCCAAACTGCAGCATCAGACCATGCAAGGAGCCAAGGGCATCACGTAGAGGCCGGACCGCCTCCTCAAGCTGAGTGGAAGCCATACCAAGGAGCTCAGAGCACAACTCCTCGGTCTTCTTCCCCTCCAAAGCAGACCGCAACGAGATGCCCGTCGAGGCCAAAGAGCGAGCAGGAGCAGAAACAACTGATGCCCAAGAAACAGGAGACACATTGGAAGTCCGACGAGGAGTTGGAGCTCGACAACCCTTGGCTGCGGGGCGGGGGGACGACGACATGGCAGGGCTTCCCAGTGAGCTGAGCGGACGCCATGCGTTGCGGCACTCGCGTGCCCGATGACCATTCTGGAGGCATCGAGAGCACCTGAAAGGATCTCCACAGACAGCTGCACGATGCCCAAGAGCAAGGCACCGACAACATCTTCCCGCAAGCCAAGTGGGGATGGGACGAGGAGCAACCGACGACACTGCTTTGAGGCGCGGGCCGCGCCGTGGGAGCACTTCCTGCCAGTCCCCACAGACACCAGCCTCACACTGCACGACATGGCCCTCTGGAAGCTAATGACGAGGCGACTGGGATGTGGCCAAAGGAGAAACCAACCCACCAGAGCAGAGGATGCTCGAGGCCGCCACCAACATCACCGGAGCGTCCACAAGCGCAGTGGTCTTGATGGCAGCCGGTGGCGTCTTGGGGACCAATACCTCATCTTCATCATCGCTCGCGTCGTCGCAGGCAACAGAGACCCACAAAGCAGGGGGGCGACGGAGACGGAGCAACCGGTGGTGACTTGGGGGGCAGCTCCGCTTTGTCGACCGAGCACACAGAGACCGACATAACTTCAGCCGGCAGGGAGGCCGTTGACGCCGCGAGCATGCCGGCAAGGGGAGCGCAGGCGGCGGCCGGCAGGGCCGTACCTGAAGACTTCATTGCCTTGGAGAGGTGGGAGCGCTTCTTGAACTGACCTTGAATCGCCGCGTCAGATTTGCGGGCGGCGAGGGTGGCCGCGGCAAGAGCGGCGCCGGAGAGCGGCGTGGCCATGGTGGCCGCCGCAGCGGGCTTGGGGCGCCGGAGAGCGGCGCGGCCATGGCGGCCGCCGCAGCGGGCAAGGGGACGCCGGGAGCAGCAGCGCTACCAGCCGCACATGGCTTCGACCCGACGGGGAAAAAAGGCAGCCGCCTCACCTCGAAGCAGCGCCCAACACTGGAGGAAGAGCGGGCGAAGGCGAGCACGGATCTGGTCTCAGCAGCGGAGGGGGGCAGCGGTAGGAGGAGATCAAGCCGTCGGTGGTGGCAGCTCCCTCCCGATCGCCATGGCCGCGAGAGCTTTTTTTCTGAGCCTTCGAGGGTGGAGATCGCCCGTTGCGCCTATTTCAAGCCGTATGATCCTTGGAGAAGCCCTGGTGAGGGCGGTGGCACTGGCGCGAGGTACCACACCGTTTCTTAGAACGGTGGGTTTGTGTCGACCGTTGAGAGCCGTGTTCCTCAGAGATGCCACCCAGGTGCCGGGTGTGTGTGAGCATTTTCCATGCAGAGGAAGACGCTGCAGCCGGCCTGATCCTCACTCCATGCGCTGGTGCCGTGGGGGACGCTGGAACCTACTCGCGCCATTCCCCAGACTTCAAGCAACATCCAACAATTTGTCAAGCACACTGAAACATCACGAAGTAACCACTCCGTAACTCCGATAAATAGTCTCTCAAAAAAACTGATAAACAAAAAACTCAAGAGCTAAAGCCTATAGATTGTAGCCACTATCTACCAGTATTATTATTTAGCCCTGCCTAGCACAACACCTAGAAATACAAAATCACCATCGATTAACCTAAAACACACACACAAAACAAACCCTTTTCTTCCACACAGCAGCTCCAAGGAAGAGAATACACCGACAGCACGTGTCAGCAGCACACCACCCAACCTAAACAATCTGCAGCCTGAAAAACAACACACAACAGCCAACATTCAGAAAGGAACGGCACACGGATAAATTGTACATAAGAATAACAAATAAATAAGGAAAATAGTAAACCTCATCCAAGGAAAAAACCAGGAAATAGAACACAACGAAGAGACTGCAACACCCACTACAGACAAGCTGCAAGCAAAATCATAGAACTCAGCAAACATGTAGCAAAATCGGCGTCCTAAAACAATGCGTCAGGAAACGTCAAACCAAATAGATGCATAGACTAAGCATTAGAAAGAGACCTCGAAAGTACGGAGCGACAAATGCCCTAGAAGTCAATGTCGGCACCCTTAGCAGCAACCGCCAGCCAGCCGCCGAGACTGGAGGATAGCTCCGACGTCGCCCAACCAGCGGGAATAGAGACGAAAGTCAGACACCGGCGAGCAGCAAGAGACCAAAACTCCCCAAAAGAACAAGCAGTCAGATCCAAGCAACCCAAATGAATCCCCACTTCATTGCAAAGAACCGCACGGAGAAAAGCAAGCGAGAAAATCCCCCACCGGCCACCGCCAAAAAAATGGAGATCAGCAAACGACATACATGGCCCTTAGAATAGAGGGCCACCAGGCAGTGAAACCAAAGCAACAGAGGGAGCTGGAGGAAAGCACAACGCAAACGCGTGGAAGCAAATGGAAAGGCGGTCCGGAGTACATCTGGACCCCACCCGCAATGCGGAAAGCATAACATGCGGCCCACATGCAGGCACATCCATGCGAAACAGCGAGCGGCGGATGCCCTCAAAGCAGTCTCATGACCAAGATTACAGCTTAGGTTAATTTGTGGACCATTTGACCTTTAAACTACTCCAACAAGTAATACCCTAACAAAGACACTTGGAAAGGGTTGTTTCTAACTGAACTTGCACATATCATCAACCGGAATGTCAACTTCGCACAACATCTTAGCTCATGCCACATTTCATATTGATATCAAATTCACCTGCTGCTAGGAACATGTCACTTCTTGTTCGATTGTCTAGTAAAATTGTTCCAAGCACATTATCCTTGAGAGCTTGCTTTCTATACTCCTGCAGTGTTTAGGCCATCAACACACTATTTCTTTCAAAATCTGATGGATACATTGTTAATTTAACATGTGTGCCGATTGCTGGTTAGGAAGTTGTCTCATGTCATATAGGTCATGTCGAGTAGGATATCAATACGAAAATTTCTATTCAGATGATGTATTGACATCACTCTTTGGACTTGCAAGCAGAAATAATGGATTTAGGACGTACAATATATCTATTTTACTGAAATTTCTTGGAAAACTAAAACACAATGTAGTAAGACAGCAAGTATCCCAAAACTTTAGACCACTCAATCAGTCTTCACCGGAGGTAATTCTTTTTTCCCATGCGCCTCCACATCGGGAGCCAGGTTCCATTACCACATGATAATTCATCGGAGGTAATATATGAATGGTAGCGTATAAAGCTCAAGACACATTTTTTTGCATCTTAAGGCGGAGAAGTTAGTGGTGCAGCATATGTTAGTTCCTCAAAATTGTTTTCATAGCAGCTCTAGATCTAGATGTTTGTTCCTAATGCATTACTACTACAATATTCTTACAGCTCAGCAAGAACATGAAGTCAAACATTGAGAGAATTAGGCATGCAGTACAGCACATCCCCATTCTCAGGTAGCTATTTAGCATGCTTAGATCCTAACACACTCCATTTAAATCCTTAGGATCAGGAAATAAGACACTAACAAATAAATATCCTTTGTTTAAGATAACATGGCTAGACGATATGCTTTGTTTACAAAACAAACTCATCAACTTAACCAATATCATCTACGACAATGTCTGAAGTAACCTTTTGGGGGAAAGAAAGCATGTGCACTAAATAAAACATTAAGAGTTCTAAGAAACAGAGAATTATAGCCTTAAGATGGATCGGTGACTATAACCCAACACGTAATTGACCAAGCGATGACAAAGAAGCCCGACAACAACTGAAATGGTAGACCTAGGTGTCCAATATACCTTAGCATGAACATTTCCATTGAAGAAAACTAATAACTGATATCACTACACTTTTACAAAACCTACATGTGTTTTATTCCATTCTGCAAGATGACGCAAACCAGTTTACAATGCTGCAAGGAAATATAAACAATAGCGGTGATTTATAAATGTCTAAATTCAAATTACGATAAATGTTATGCCAGTTCTGAAAATGATAGCAGTAGTACGGTTCTTGCTAGGAAGCAAAAGAGAATATACTTATGTGGCATCGAGTCCAAAGTAAGAGAATTTATGTTGTTCATTAGATTGATCCATAGCAAGCCATTCACCAGTACAATTAACACGTCATGATATTATAATACTACAACACAAATGTAAATTAAATATTAAATATGGATACCTAGGGGAAAGAACTAACTGCAAGAGAACTATTGTAACCTCAAATGTTGTCAAAGGTGAATGATTTTCCTCTTTGATTTGTAGCACCAAATGCTAATAAGGAAACAAAAATTAGAAGTGGGACATGAAACAATGCATGCAACAATACCAGCTCTATCAAGAATGAACTATGTAACCTTCCCTTATACATTATCTATCAAGCAATGCTTGGCATGAAAAACCAGAACTGTCCATGTATTTCATGAAGCATCTAACATAAATAATATTGCATCCACAGAATGGGTTTTGCCCATCAATGCTAAATCTTGACAGGAACAAATCCATGTATTTTGTACTGTTTAGTTTATAACCTAACTCAAATGAAGGCTCAAGAAGAAGTCGCCAAGGCATGATAACTGGAATTAAAAGGCATGTGTTCAAATCTTAACTCGGCCTTCTGCGTGTTGCTTGGACGAAGATAGGGAAACAAAACACTCAAACCAAATACAAAAGAATGTCTTCCCATGGAACAATAGAGAGAGGGAAGACCTTCAACCTTGAACCAATCACGATGGTTTCCATGGGTAGGCAGTACGGGGTACAGATGCAAAAATGAGCAGGGCAACACAGGAATGCGACCAGAACAGATGATGAAGCAACCACCATGGTGGCCCCAGTTCGAGGGGGGTGCAGGGGCACCAGGCAATCTCCAGGTTGCCGAGAGCGTGAAATCTAGACACCGACTCCATCCTTTACTCGCTTCCTCACAATGTCGCCTGCCTGGGCTGAGGGTCCGCCACCATCTACCGTAGGCGGGCGGCGGCAACTATGCCGTATCCGCTCAACTACCAGGATGACCAGTCTCGCTACGAAAGGATATGGGCAGAGCACATGGGATGCAAACGGACACATCCAAGCAGTCCACACCGCTCCGGACTACCGCACGAGAAATTAACAGGTGTTCGAAAAGTTCATGCGGCCGCGAGCCTGGTGATGAATCCTCCTAAATGCTTCTTGGTGAATTGTGGCAGCAGTCCTGTAGCCCCGGCAACTCATGGGTGAATAGTTTGGCTATTATCACAATGGCACCTTTGTCTTCTAAAGAAAAATCTCTAAACATAAGGAAATAAAGGTGAATCGCTGATCTAAAACTCACATGAACTTCACCAATAGCACATGAAACTATAATGAAGGCCACTGTGAGAAACCTCAGGCCTAGGGCTGGCTCAACGTCGGACTGGGCATTTTTGTTTACCTAGTTTAACCATTTCATATATACCAATTCCTGGCACATTAATTGTGGGTATAAATTTGAAACGACTAAAATTCATTATGAGCTATTCGAGCAGAAAGTTACACAAATGCAACCTGACACCATTGTGGTGCGGTCAGTTTGAATGCATCCTTCATATATGCAGTTCTGCACACACACACTACAATTTGTACACTGGGTACAATAGCTATTTGAGATTTCATAATTTCTTTCCAATGTCTTGTCAATAATAAGAAAAGGTGCAGTATGCACAGCTAATATATTCTCCTGGAATCTATGTTCACACGAACACTACATTTCTAGAAGGAAACTTCTAATGCATCATAGCGTAGAGAAAGTAAGTGCAATTGAAATCTCTGTTTGCTTCATTAATCAAACACTGATGACTCATAGAAGCACATATAATCGAGACTAATATTTACATTAGAATTAACCTTCAGAGCAAAGCCATGGAAATTTGATAACATGAGGGTAGTTTGCAGAGATTACACAGAAGCTTACAGGAATGTATGTACATATAGAAAACGACATACTGTGAATTTCACTCGTCACAAGTGCATGTATGTATCCGGGTAAACTGTCGCTAGCAGACGCAACACTGTCATATTTGCATCTAGAATTAGTTGAAGACAAATAGACATAATAATTTTGATAATATTGTACCGTACTGTATCATGTACTGTCATATTTGCATCTGCTACCTGATATGACCTTTCCTGCTTGGAGAGCCATAGGATATATGAAAACTAAGAGCCATTCCTGCACATCTGTTATAAATGTGGGGCGAGCTTTTTTTTGCGAGGATGAGGCTACCTAATATGCTAACCAAAAACGTAAATATATATTAAGAGGAAGCAAACCCAAATCTCTAGCTGCAGACAGATCCAACACAGGGACAAATTCCAAACAAAAATTCCGTTCCACTAAACTGTTGCAAACATGGGGAAAGGTTAAAAGGTGCCATAGGAGAGGCACTGCTAGCGACGCACAGTTTGGACAACAGAGGGGAAAGACCAGTGCCCAGCGCCATGGGAACGATATGCAGCAGTTCTTTGGGGCTTGGTTCAGATATCCACAAACATCATTCGTGGTGCACTTGGTCAATTCATACACAAATTTATGAAACCGAATGACCAAACCAATTGCCCACATCCCAGATTAGCAATACAAACAGGATATACATGTATGTAAGAAAAATAGAAAGAACAAAATCGCTCACCTGCAACTCCATCTAACGCCAAGCTCGGCAGACAACCTGATTACCTCCCGACAGGCTCAAGAAACGCCACACGAGCCCCCATGACGACGACGAACCGACGGAAGGACGACAGCATTCGGACCCAAGCAATCGGACGGACACCACAAAATCAACAGGGGTGGAGGGCAATGGGGTGGGGAGGAGATGAATCAATTGCAGATCGAGAGGAACGGGGGAAGGGAGCAAAGAGGAGGCGGCGCCGCCGTGAAGGAGAGGGGATCGGAGAAGAGAAGTAGGCACTCTGGGTGGGACAGGAGAGGGATACAGTAGAAGGTGGAGGCAAGCAGTGACTTTTTTTTACAGAGGCATCAACGTAAATGAGACTGAAGAAAGGGCCCAGCATACGTCCGAAGCAAGTTATAGTGATGGTAGATATGGAATCGAGGTAAAAGAAATTTAGTCCAACGATTGTGACGGACCACATCTGGCCGCTCCTGCCTACAATCGTGCGGCCTTAAACGCGTGCACTTGAGTAACCTCATAATCGTGGGTCATCACCCCGCTTAAAGCTTAGACTAATTCCCGCTATCTGGAAGACAATTAATATAATAGCTGGAGCACCACACTAATAATATCCATTCATTTTAGTTATTTTCAGAAAATTAGGAATTAAAGCATTATGTATTTGGTTAGGACATTTCTTCAGTTAAAATTTTCAAGAATCAATTCATACATATTTTCCTCCGTGAGAACCATTCTGTAGAAAAAATAGACCAACCATACCATATTATTCCGCCTTTCTCTTGTAAAGTAGACCATCAAACTATATATTCTACTTGACTGCACATTAAGAAACTTCTACCTAATTTAGGAATGCTATCCAATTGTTTCAGACACGCTTCACCGAACTGCAGAAGAAACCGAACCATTAGCCTGAACGCACCGAGGGAAAGACACGGAGCAGACAAAAGCAGTCTCAAATTGTTCTGCCTGAACGCACCGAGGGAAAGACATGGAGCAGACAAAACCATACCATATTATTCTGCCTTTCTCACCGAACGCACCGAGGGAAAACTAGAACGAGATGAGGTGCTCACCGTCGGCAGCGGCGTCGCCATCGTGAGGCCGAGGTAGAGGAGCGACGAGCTAGCAGCGTCGGCGACGGGCCCTGTGATACGTCTCCAACGTATCCATAATTTTTGATGCTCCATGCTTGTTTTTACACCATTTGCCTATTGTTTCGTTACACTTCGTGGCACTTTTATGCATTTTCCGGAACTAACCTATTAACGAGTTGCCACAGTGTCAGTTCCCTGTTTTCTGCTGTTTCTGTGTTTCAAAAGTGATACACAGGAAATATTCTCGGAATTGGACGAAACAAGTTCCTGAAGTCTTATTTTTCCCGGGAGCATCCAGACATCCGAAGAGAGGAAGGAGAGGGGCCACAGGCCTCCCTCACACAGGGCTGGCGTGGCCCAGGCCCTGGCCGCGCCACCCCTATGTGAGGAGCCCCTGGCCGCCCTCTCACGACGCCCCTTCGCCTATATAAAGCCTCGGGACGGAAAACCCTAAAGGAGTCGGCAATTTTCCAGAAACAGTTCCGCAGCTCCGCCGCCGCCGTCGACGAATTTCGGGGGACAGAAGTCTCTGTTCCGGCACCCTGCCGGGACGGGGAAGTGCCCCCGGAGCCATCTCCATCGGTTTCCATCGCCGTCTTCGCCGTCTCCATCGACCTCACCGCCATCTCCATCAACCTTGCTGTCTCCTATGATGAGGAGGGAGTAGTTCATCCCCGGGGCTGAGGGCTCTACCGGTAGCTATGTGGTTCACCTCTCTCTCCCATGATGTGATCTTTATGTGATCGTGAGCTTTGTATCATGTTGAACAAGTAGATGTTATTATTCAGATATTATGCTACTCCTATGCTTAATTATTATAGTGTACTCTAGTGATGTTATTAAAGTAATCTATTCCTCCTGCCATGGTGTAACGGTGACAGTGCGTGCATCATGGTGGTACTTGGTTTAGGCTATGATTGTGATCTCTTGTGGATTATGAGAATAATTATTGCTATGATAGTATTGAGTGATCTATTCCTCCTTTCATGGTGTAAAGTTGACAGTGTGTGCACCGTGTTAGTACTTGGTCTAAGTCGCAATGATTTCTATCTTGAATTGTGATCTGATTTGGATGTCTCTATGAGTGGTGTTTGTCAAGTACTTGATGAACTTTAAGGGGTGCTTCTGTAGCCACTACACAATGATTAGTGTTATTCAATAGGAGAGTAATTCAGAGTACCATAGTGGAGAGAAGTTGTTTATTTGTTCAATCATGTTATATTGTTGGGAGTGTGTCCACTAGTGAAAGTATGATCCCTAGGCCTTGTTTCCAAGCATTGCACACCGTTTACTTGCTGTTTTGTTACTTGTTTGCTCGCAGCGATATTTATTTCACATCACGTTTGCTACTTATAATCATCTATACCACTTGTATTTCACTATCTCTTCGCCGAACTAGTGCACCTATACATCTGACAAGTGTATAGGGTGTGTTGGGGACACAAGAGACTTTCTGTATCGTAATTGCAGGGTTGCTTGAGAGGGATAGCTTTGACCTCTAACCTCCCTGAGTTCGATAAATCTTGGGTGATCCACTTAAGGGAAACTTGCTGCTGTTCTACAAACCTCTGCACTTGGAGGCCCAACAAGTGTCTACAAGAATAGAAGTGCGTAGACATCAAGCTCTTTTCTGGCGCCGTTGCCGGGGAGGTAAGGTAAAAGGTACTCGCATCCTCCTGTGTGAGTGCTCGGAGTTATTTCCTTTAGATTCTGCAATTACATCTTTTTGTTTCTTGTTTTTATTTTCACTAGTTAGGCTTAAATGGAAAACAATGAGTTCTCTAGTCTTTTTCCTGAGTTTAGATATGAAGTGTTTGAAGAGAAAATTGAAAAACCTTTGGAGCTTAATTTGCATGCTAATAGTGTTGTTAGTATGAATGCTTTGAACACCGTTGTTGATAATGCTATAGAAAAGTCTAAGCTTGGGGAAGCTGGTTTTGTTAAGCATGATATTTTTAGTTCCCCAGCTTTAGTGGAGAAAGTTTGCTCTGATGATATTTTATCTCCCATATGTGATGTTCCTTCTTATGATGATATGTTTGAAGAATATGCTTTGCGAAATAGCTGTTCTCTAGCTTGTGATGATGGGTATAATATTTTCAGTTCACCTACTTTTGAGGAGAAAATTAGTTATGATTACAATATGCCTCCTATTTTTGATGATTATGGTGATGAGAATAATTATTCTGTTGAATCTGCTCCTACTACT